>JBBDGP010002099.1:1252500-1871010 GCA_037952835.1 Lithobates septentrionalis | reverse complement strand
GTTACATACTATTTGGGCAGAATGTGCAGCTGAACTAGGGCCCTGTGGGACGTAGGGGCCCATGTATTCTAGACATGGGTCAAGCAGCTGCTAAAATTCATTCAGACTGTCACATAGTCCTGGATTTTGCTAGATTCTAGGACAGTTAAAAAGACCTTTTCATGAAGGTGTGGTTTAGACGTAACGTCATCACGCTATCCGCCGGCCGGACTTTTTCTTTCAAAGACCACCTGGTAGGAACTGCATCCCATATTGTGTAACAGCAGTGGAACTTCTATTTTGTAAATGTACAGGTTTTCTGGAATAAAGAAGATAAGTTTGGAACATGCTACGTAGAGCTGCACAATTAAGCATTAAAGAATCGAGATTGCGATTCAACCCACCTAACGACCTTAACACAGCATTTCCTTGATTCAGTGCAGAGAGATCTCTGCTCAAGCCGGCAGCTGGAAAAAAAAACAAAAAAAACAGGCAGCCTGCCAAGTTTATCACAACATCGCTCAGGCGAGATAAAGAGAAACAATGTAACATTTTGTTCTTTTATATAAAAGGAATTAACTTCTGTCTGTAAATGAGGGAAGTTTAACCACTTAAAGACTAAACCTTTTTCTGACACTTGTTACTTACAAGTTAAAATCAGTATTTTTTGCTAGTAAATGACTTAGAGCGCCAAACATTATATATATATTTTAGCAGAGACCATAGAGAAGAAAATGGCGGCCGTTGCAATAAGTTATGTCACACTGTATTTGCGCAGCAGTCTTTCAAACGCAATATTTTTGGGAAAAAATACACTTTAATAAGAAATACTAAACAGCAACAAGTTAGCCCAATTTTTTTGATTCGCTGCAAGAATCGTGAGAGAATCATGATCTTTATTCGAAGCAAAAAAATTGTGCTGCTCTAATACTACACTATGGCATTTGTTTTTTGCTTTCCCCTTGGTGCTGTTAACTGCTGCAATGGATGGCCCAATCAGCTGCAGTATGGGGAGATCCCATTGCATCTAAAGCGCTTATGACCATTTAACTCTTCATGGTCCATACTGTGGGGTAAGAAGCTGATAGTCTTACTTGGTATGAAGTGCTAAAGCGGTTGTAAACCACAGATGTATAAAAAAATTTAAAAAAACACCTGCAAGGCAATTGCATAATGTGCTAGTATGCATTGCATACTAGCACATTATGAAATACTCACCTTGGAACTAATCCCTCCAGTGCTGTACTGTCGCTGCTGAAAAGGCTGGCATTTTCCCCTGGTCTTTCTTCCTGGTTCGCACGCTCATGCTATGTGATTGGCCTGGAGTCGCAATGACGTCACTCCCATGCATGCGCGCAGGAGCCCTCGGGTCCATCACAAAGCTCTGAAGTTCTGGCAAGTTACACCGGACCTTCAGAGTGCATGCACCAGTGATGTCACTGGCTGCATGCAGGGTGAATATCTCCTATACAGTGCACGTTTTAGGAGAGATTCATTTTACCTACAGGTAAGTCTGATTATAGGCTTACCTGTAGGTAAAACTTAGCAAGCGGGGTTTGCTACTGCTTTAACACGTTTGGTGATGTGCCCTGGGTGGTGAAGACTTCTTTGCATGTTGAATGTATTTAATAAGCTGTGTTGACCATTGTTTTTTATTCATGGTCCACATTATTTGGTAAGAGGCTATTATTTCACGTATTTAAGCACAGAATTCTACTTCTGTTGTCATTATATGGTGATCTAGACACTACTGAAGACTCTTTCCAGGAATTCTTACTATATTTCTTTAAGTTATGAAATGGAACTTTTTTACACTATTTATCAAGGACTTTATGAATTATTGCACCTAGCACGTGTTTGAATTTATCAGTTGTATGGTAGTTTTTTTATTATTATGGAATACTGACAAATTTTAACTATTTATTTATTCACATATTTATTTTGTTTGGAGGATTTTTGTTGAGCGGGATCTAGCACTGTGCTGTATATTTATTTGTTTTGGTAATTTAGTATCACAATTTGTGTGTTGGCTGTTTTATCCTGGATTTGTTTAACCCTAGCACTGAATTATTTTTGTTTCTTTTTATACTCCTGGTTTATAATATACAAGTGATGTCAGGAAGTGAGCGACTCTTTCTTTCAGTTCTTGCCTGGCCACCACTGAGACATGTAGAATGTTTCTTCCTTTTTCTTCTTGACACCATTTTACTGACCCGCATTTGACAGAAGTGTTCTTTGTCTGACTCCAGCTATGAACCGACATATTACAAAGGTTACTTTTCAGATCTATCTATCTCTATATATCTATCTAGCTGTCCGTCCGTCCGTCCGTCTGTCTTCAACTCTTCTGTCCGTCCGTCCGTCTGTCTGTCTTCAACTCTTCTGTCCGTCCGTCCGTCCGTCCGTCCGTCTGTCTGTCTTCAACTCTTCTGTCCGTCCGTCCGTCCGTCCGTCCGTCTGTCTGTCTTCAACTCTTCTGGGAAGGCTGTCCACATGGATTAGGAGTGTGTCTATGGCAATGTTTGATCATTCTTCCAGAAGCATATTTGTGAGGTCAGGCACTAATGTTGGACAAGAAGGCCTGGCTCGCAGTCTCCACTCTAATTCATCCCAAAGGTGTTCTATGGGGTTGAGGTCAGGACAGGCAAGTTCCTCCACCCCAAACTCGCTCATCCATGTCTTTATGGACCTTACTTTGTGCACTGGTGCGCAGTCATGTTGGAACAGGAAGGGGCCATCCCCAAATTGTCCCCACAAAGTTGGGAGCATAAAATTGTCAAAAATGTCTTGGTATGCCTTAAGAGTTCCCTTCACTGAAACTAAGGAGCCAAGCCAAACCCCTGTAAAACAACTCCCACACCCAGGGCTGGTGCAAGGATTTTTGACCCCCTAGACGAAACCTCATTTTGCCGCTCTCATTGGCTCCACCCACTTTGCCCTGCCCATGTGACAGGAGGTGGCGCTATACAGTAAGCATTGGCTCTGCTTCCTCTAGCGCTGGCTCCAGTGCTGCACTGCGCCTCTAATTACACTACCGGTCAGATGGAGCAGCTGCCTAATGCCCCGTACACACGGTCGGATTTTCCGATGGAAAATGTGTGATAGGACCTTGTTGTCGGAAATTCCGACCATGTGTAGGCTCCATCGGACATTTTCCATCGGATTTTCCGACACACAAAGTTGGAGAGCAGGAGATAAAATTTTCCGACAACAAAATCCGTTGACGGAAATTCCGATCGTGTGTACACAAATCCGACGGACAAAGTGCCACGCATGCTCAGAATAAATAAAAAGATGAAAGCTATTGGCCACTGCCCCGTTTATAGTCCCGACGTACGTGTTTTACATCACCGCGTTCAGAATGATCGGATTTTCCGACAACTTTGTGTGACCGTGTGTATGCAAGACAAGTTTGAGCCAACATCCGTCTGAAAAAATCCTAGGATTTTGTTGTCGGAATGTCCGAACAAAGTCCGACCGTGTGTACGGGGCATGAGACTGAGTTAGTTACATGCTGCAGCCTGCATAGCATGCAGTTGCGGAGGGAAACCAGTGGCCGGGTGCCCCTAGGCAGCAGTGCACCATAGGCGGTTGCCTAGTTCGCCTAGTGGAAGCACCGGCCCTGCCCACACCATAATCTCCCCTCCACCAAATGATTTTGACCAGTGCACAGATCAAGGTCCATAAAGACATGGATGAGCGAGTTTGGGGTGGAGGAACTTGGCTGGCCTGCACAGAGTCCTGACCTCAACTCGATAGAACACCTTTGAGATAAATTAGAGCTGAAACTGCGAGCCAGGCCTTCTTGTCCAACATCAGTGCCTGACCTCACAAATGCACTTCTGGAAGAATGGTCAAACCTTCCCATAGACACACTCCTAAACCTTGTGGACAGCCTTCCCAGAAGTGTTGAAGCTGTTATAGCTGCAAAAGGTGGGCCAACTCAATATTGAACTTTACGGACTAATGCCCCGTACACACGGTCGGACATTGATCGGACATTCCAACAACAAAATCCATGGATTTTTTCCGACGGGTGTTGGCTCAAACTTGTCTTGCATACACACGGTCGCACAAAGTTGTCAGAAAATCCGATCGTTCTGAACGCGGTGACGTAAAACACGTACGTCGGGACTATAAACGGGACAGTAGCCAATAGCTTTCGTCTCTGAATTTATTCTGAGCATGCGTGGCACTTTGTGCTTTGGATTTGTGTACACACGATCGGAATTTCCAACAACAGATTTTGTTGTCGGAAAATTTTATAGCAAGCTCTCAAACTTTGTGTGTCGGAAATTCCTATGTTAAATGTGTGATGGAGCCTACACACGGTCGTAATTTCCGACAACAAGGTCCTATCACACATTTTCCATTTTCCAATCCTTTCGTGTGTACGGGGCATAAGACTGGGATGCCATTAAAGCTAATGTGCGTGAAAAGGCAGGTGTCCCAATACTTTTGACAATGTAGTATATCTATCTATTTATCTATTAGCATTCACGGTGAATAAAAGCCTGTACTTGAGCAAACATTGTTCCCACACAAGGGTTATTTAGTGACTATCTGCCACTACCTGCAGACATGCACCATTCTTATGCCGCGTACACACGATTGGAAGTTCGATGTGAGCTTGTTGTCGGAAAGTCCGATCGTGTGTATGGGGCATTAGTGGGGAACCCTGTTTTCCATGGAAAACATCTGAGAATTAAAGCTTCACCACATTTAATCCATTATGCGCCCACAGGATAAGTGGAATGAAGACAGAGGCAACTATAATTCATTCATACTGAATACAGCAAAATGAGATGGTTCTTGAGTGACATGTTGCAGTAGATGAGCTAGACAGCGAAAATAGTCCAAATGAATTTTTCAGGAGAGACACAGTGTTTAAGACGGTCTCACATTAAAAAGTTTTCCAAAATCCCCTTGGCTTGCTAACAATTGCATAATAGGGCTAATGTAATTGGATAGCAGTTGTAGTAACCCTGTGATGTTTTGTAAGAATGGGTAGACTCCTAGATTCAAGTGAAGTGTATGTTGCAGGTAATTCTCCTTACATTTTTAAAAATCTGATTGCTCTGATTACTAATAACTATAGTCAGCTTACCTGCTAATTAAGATTACCTGACTGCATTGTCCTGTTATATAGGGTTTACTAACACCTTGTCTGAGCTCCATTTTTCTCCAAACCACCACATATGTATGGTGGGAGTTGGGGTCATGGAAAACAATGTCGTTCTATGTGCCCTGGCTGCACCACACATGCGTGGTGGTGTGCAGAAAAACGCACCCCAATGGAGATGGTGTGAATAACCCCTAAATTTGCACTACTTATCTGTACCCACTGACATCAGTGCTGCATTAGAGAATTATGCAGTGTAAAACCCAGTTGCATTTGAGTTGCAGTAATGTGCATGTCTTGCACATTACTGAATACAGCAGGCGACATAGCATGTTTTGCTATGCCGCAAAGATGTGAACCTGGCAGAGAAACAGTGTTTAAGACGGTCTCACATTAAAAAGTTTTCCAAAATCCCCTTGGCTTGCTAACAATTGCATAATAGGGCTAATGTATTTAGATAGCAGCTGAAAGGATTGTTTAGATTTACAAATTAGTGTATGGGGATTGGGTCTACCAAAAGGAGAATATACAATTCAAAGTGTGTCTATTTTACCCTTTCACCTTCACTTTTAAAGTGATACTAAACTCTGGTAAATTTGTAAATTTGAATAAAGTGCCTATTCTTAACTTAAAAAAAAGTCCCTCCTATTGCTCTCAGCCTTCTTCCAATCTCCAAATTCCTTTTTGTAGTTGCTGTGACTTGTATTCCTGTATGGCGTGGCTGCATTCATTCCCAATGGTCCTACTGTAAGTAGGAACATAGCTACCCTCTCCCTCTTGTTTCCAAAATTGGACTATGGGATTTGTAGTGTGCATAGAGCAGTGCACATGATAGCAACTAACATGCACTGCTTGTTCCAAACAAGTTCAAGTGAGGGGAAAAGGAGAGGTTTGGGAGCTTATAGAGGGTGTTACAAGGAGTCTTTTAGTGTCACTTTAAGTTACATATTGTAGGTGAGGTTGAAAAAAGACCATCAAGTCCAACCTATGTGTCTGATTATATGTCAGTATTACATTGTATATCCTTTGTATGTTGCGGTTGTTCAGGTGCTTATCTAATAGTTTCTTGGAACTATCAATGCCCCCCCGCTGAGACCACCGCCTGTGGTAGGGAATTCCACATCCTTGCCGCTCTTACAGTAAAGAACCCTCTACGTAGTTTAAGGTTAAACCTCTTTTCTTTTCATTTTAATGAGTGGCCACGAGTCTTGTTAAACTCTCTTCTGCGAAAAAGTTTTATTCCTATTGTGGGGTCACCAGTATGGTATTTGTATAATGAAATCATATCCCCTTTCAAGCGTCTCTTCTCCAGAGAGAATAAGTTCAGTGCTCGCAACCTTTCCTCATAACTAATATCCTCCAGACCCTTTATTAGCTTTGTTGCCCTTCTTTGTACTCGCTCCATTTCCAGTACATCTTTCCTGAGGACCGGTGCCCAGAACTGGACAGCATACTCTAAGTGCGGCCGGACCAGAGTCTTGTAGAGCGAGAGAATTATCGTTTTATCTCTGGAGTTGATCCAGAGATATGAATACCATTGCTGAGCCTATCATCTACTAGGACCCCCCAGGTCCTTTTCCATCCTAGATTCCCCCAGAGGTTCTCCCCCCAGTGTATAGATTGCATTAATATTTTTGCCACCCAAATGCATTATTTTACATTTTTCTACATTGAACCTCATTTGCCATGTAGTTGCACACCCCATTAATTTGTTCAGATCTTTTTGCAAGGTTTCAACATCCTGCGGAGAAGTTATTGCCCTGCTTAGCTTAGTATCGTCCGCAAATACAGAGATTGAACTGTTTACCCCATCCTCCAGGTCATTTATGAACAAATTAAATATGATTGGTCCCAGCACAGAACCCTGGGGGACCCCACTACCCACCCCTGACCATTCCGAGTACTCCCCATTTATCACCACCCTCTAAACCCGCCCTTTTAGCCATTTTTCAACCCATGTACTCACCCTATGGTCCATGCCAACGGACCTTATTTTGTACAGTAAACGTTTATGGGGAACTGTGTCAAATGCTTTTGCAAAATCCAGATACACCCCGTCTACAGCCTTCCTTTATCTGGCAACTCACCTCCTCATAGAAGGTTAGTAGATTGGTTTGGCAAGAACGATTCTTCATGAATCCATGCTGATTACTGCTAATGATACTTTTCTCATTACTAAAATCTTGTATATAGTCTCTTATCATCCCCTCCAAGATTTTACATACAATTGATGTTAGGCTAACTGGTCTGTAATTCCCAGGGATGTATTTTGGTCTCTTTTTAAACATTGGTACTACATTGGCTTTTCTCCAATCAGCTGGTACCATTTCAGCCAGTAGACTGTCAGTAAAAATTAGGAACAATGGTCTGGCAATTACTGAGTTCCCTAAGTACCCTTGGGTGCAAGCCATCTGGTCCCGGTGATTTATTAATGTTAAGTTTCTCAAGTCTAATTGTAATTCTGTCCTCTGTTAACCATGGAGGTGCTTCCTGTGATGTGTCATGAGGATAAACACTGCCGTTTTGGTTTTTGAAGCCCCCCGATTCCCTCGTGAAGACTGAGGAGAAGAATATATTCAATACCTTCGCCATCTTCCCATCCTTTGTAACCAGATGTCCTTCCTCATTCTTTATGGGGCCAATATGGTCTGTTCTCCCTTTTTTTACTGTTTACATACTTAAAGTGGAGTTCCACCCAAAAGTGGAGCTTCCACTCATCAGATTCCTCTCCCCCTCCGGTGACACAGTTGGCACCTTTCAGGGGGGAGGGGGGTACAGATACCTGTATATTACAGGTATCTGTACCCACTTCCGGCATAGATAGCCGCAGAATCTGCGGTTATTTATGCCACTTCCTGCTCCCTCCCCGCTGCCTGCTGGGAAACACACGGGTCCCAGAGGCAGCAGGGACCATCCGTATTGCGCTGCGCGACTCGCGCATGCGCAGTAGGGAACCGGGAAGTGAAGCCGCACGGCTTCACTTCCTGATTCCCTTACCGAAGATGGAGGCGGCAGCACCCGAGGACGGAGAGACGCTTCGGCCTCGGGTGCTGACATCGCGGGCGCCCTGGACAGGTAAGTGTCCATGTTTTAAAAGTCAGCAGCTGCAGTATTTGTAGCTGCTGACTTTTAAAAAAATAATTTTCGGCGGCGCTCCGCTTTAAAGAATTTCTTGGGATTTTTTTTTTGCTCTCCTCCGCTATGGGTCTTTTATATTCTATCTTAGCCGTCCTTATTGCACCCTTACATTTCTTGTTGCATTCTTTATAACGTCTGAATGCTGATGATGATTCCTCAACCTTGTATTTTTTGAAGGCCTTCTCCTATGCCTTTATATGCATTTTTACATTGGAGTTAAGCCATCCAGGACTTTTGTTCGCTCTTTTAAATTTATTACCCAATGGGATGCATTGGCTAATGCCCTTATTTAATATGCTCTTAAAGCAAACCCATCTCTCCTCCGTGTCCTTTGTTCCTAATATTTTATCCCAATTTATGCCTTCTAGGAAGCTTCATAGTTTAGGGAAGTTGGCTCTTTTGAAATTCAGTGTCTTTGTATTCCCCTTATGTTTCCTATTTGTGTGATTTATACTGAAGCCAATTGACCTGTGATCGCTGTTACCAAAATTGCCCCGGATTTCCACATCCGTGATCAGGTCTGTATTTTTGGTAATCAGTAGATCCAGTAATGCTTTATTTCTAGTTGGTGCGTCTACCATCTGACTCTTAAAATTGTCCTGCAAGACATTTAGGAACTGGCGAGCCTTAGATGAATGCGTGGTTCCCTCTGCCCAGTCTATGTCTGGATAATTAAAATCCCCCATTATGATAACACTTCCCATCCTTGCTGATAATCCAAATCTTGATAGGAGATCTGTCTCCCCTTCCTCCCTCAGGTTAGGGGGCCTATAGCATACTCCCAGTATTATTTTCCCCTTAGCTTCATCCCTTTGGAGCTCTACCCATAAGGATTCCACCTCCTCCCCAGCTCCCTTAGTGATGTCATCTCCCACATTCACTTGTACATTATTCTTGATATATAGGCATACCCCTCCCCCTTTTTTACCCTCTCTATCCTTGTGATAAAGGGTATACCCTTGAATGTTTGCAAGCCAATCATGAGAGCTGTTGAACCAGGTCTCTGAAATTCCCACAAAATCCAAATCCTCCTCGTACAAAAGTATCTCTAGTTCACTCATCTTGTGGCATTGGTGAACATGCCACGTAGTTTAGACCGGTCGCATATTATCCTCTTATTGGGTGTTCTGAGATTGAAACAAGGACTTGCTACTATACTTACCTTAGGTTTAGGAAAGGATCCCCCTCTGTCTGTTTTTAGCAGACCAGATCGGATCAGATGCCGGAGGGTGTTAGCGGACATCTTCTGCTCCACAGAGAACAATGGATCGTCGGTTGGAACCACCTGAAAAACTGACAGGCGGACCCGATCGGTCCTTTAGCCTGGGTTCACACTTGTGCAAACACAGACATCGCATGTGATTCGCACCCACACTGCGGTGCCGATCGCATGCGATGTCTGTGCAATGTGAGTCCAGCCATGCAGTTGTATGGCTGAACTCGCATTAGATTCGCAGGGAAATAGTGCAGGGACTTTTTTTACCCTGCACTGGAATCGGATCGCATGGGTGTTCTCACCTATGCAATCTGATTCCAGTTCGCACTGCAATCTGTGAACCGATCTGAGGGTGTCATTACCATTGTATTGACACCAGCAGCGGTTCGCAGAGGGCAGTGTGAACTGCCTGCAGGAGAGATGTGATGTGGGAACAGGCACTGGATTCGCACTGGTTCCCACACTGCATATGTGTGAACCTAGGTTCAGTGTGAAAGTTTTGCTTTACTTGCTAGCAAATTATGCCTTATCCATGCAAAAGATACATCAAAATGCATATTACTGAAGCTAAAGGTTAGTAATATTGTAGCTGTATTGTAAAGTGTTGGTGGTTATTATGATTACTACTCACAATATTTGTATAAGTCCATGATGCTCATTTTGTAATGTGTGCAATACAAGCATACTCCTGGAACCTTACAATCTGGGCGATTTACTAAATAGAAAGTAACACATTGGGGTTGATTTACTAAAGGCAAATCCATTTTGCACTACAAGTGCACTTGAAAGTGCAGTCGCTGTAGATCTGAGGGGAAGATCTGAAATGAGGAGAAGCTCTGCTGATTTTATCATCCAGTCATGTGCAAGCAAAAATTCTATTTTTTATTTTTCTTGCATGTCCCCCTCAGATCTACAGCGACTGCACTTCCAAGTGCACTTGTAGTGCAAAGTGGAGTTGCCTTTAGTGAATCAACCCCAATATCAAACAAGAAAAACAAGGGTGAGGACACTGTCAGCAGGAGCAAACAATTTTTTCTTGATCGACCTGTCTTTTCAAAGATGTCGTTTCTGCTGTGACAGCTCTAGCGCAGCTTTTTTTCAACCCTTTCATAGCCATGACACCTTTTAAAAATATGCAAAATCTTCAGGCACCCAGGTAAATTATACATTATTAAAAAACAAAACAAAAAAAAACACATTGGGCCTTCATTTGTTAATAAATAATCATGGATATCGCCTGATTTTTAAACATTTTAACTTCATGTAATTTTTTAGGCTTTAGCTGTATATTTTATGCCATTACCATAATCTACCACTTTACATGCAAGAGGATACTATATACATTTACATGTGCATTACCTGATGTCTCTACTTGTAGTAGGGCCAAGAAACAGTGCGCTTTTTTTTTCACTTACCTAGACAAAGCCCTGATCTAACTATTTTATCCTAATTTGTTTCCAACAGATACTTTTCTTTTGTTTACACAGATTTCATATCTAGTTATTGGCAATCACAGTAATTGTGTGAGGGACAGCTTAGTCTCCGTGTTGGGGCATTTGCCAAGCACAAACACATGTTGCATACATGTAGCATAGCATATACAGTATGCATATATGTGTCACATATATGTGTTACACCATGAGGAGCAGTGGCAGCCGCTCCATTAGGGTCGCAGGGGGATCCCCCCAATCCATGCGCCCGGCCCCTAATCTACATGCAGGGCATATGGATTATAATGGGGTTATTTTTTTTTTAAGAACAAGATTAGAGCCTGATGCTCTAATTGGCTTCAAAAAGGGTGGGCTCAGGACATAGAGCACTGAGCCCACCCAGTCGTGTGACAATAGCGAATTAATATTCGCTATTGTCTTCTTGCTTCTCCCAGCCAATCAGGAAGCGGGTCTTTAGACTCGATTGGCCGAGAGGAGAAGCGACCGTATTGGCCGGGAGCAGGGAGGAAGCCGCCGAGAAGGAGGTGCAGGGGGAAGCTGCCCACGACCTGGATGGGGTAAGTGCGGGGCTGGTGGGTGGATGGGCGAGTGGTTTGTTTGCCGAGCGACAGAGGGGGGGGCACGGCGAGTTTGATCGACCAACCGAACCGGGGGGGGGTCCAGGTGGTTTGTTTGCCGCCCACCACCCAAAAAAGGGAGCATCAGCAGCCACTGATCAGGAGTGTCGTAGTTTGAGGGCACCCCCTCACAAAGCCAGGCAGCACCCTGTGTGAGCAAGGCTGCTCTAGGTATTGCCTGAGCCCCAGGATACATATTTTGTCTGTGGCAGTAAAAACAGTAAAACTGGTAAGATTCAGCTTTTTCATTATTGTATTTCACGCTTTGGCATCTCCAGCATACAGTTGGAGGCAGGGATTTCATGGGACCTATGACTACCTGGTGGGTTTGATTATGCTCAATAATGTCTAATCATGGTTTATATATATCTCAGCATGTTGACCTTTTGATACTTTGCATTGTTTTTTTCTCTTTGCTCATGAGTAACCCTATCACGCATTTCCTGAAAAAGCCAGAATGGCGAAATATGTAGAAGAATAGTTGTGAAGGGATGTCATTTTTTACTTGTACATGAACTTATGTTTAAATCAAATTTGTAAATAAAACGTATGCAATTATAACAGTAGTTTGCGTAATAATAATTTTGCACCTATAAAATTCTATCCTTTAACCTTTTTTGCTAGTAGTTTTTTTTTGTGGTGTTTAACATGAAAGAGGTAGCCAAGGTCCCAATAACTGGGTGCACCAAGATTGCAACACGGGACACGGGCTGTTACACTTGATTAGTAGATCACCAACAAGCATGTAGTGCAAGTGCCTGCCTGGTGGAATACAAATTGATTGGATATTGTAGGCAGGTCATCATATTACATTTTTACAGTTTTTTTTTCGTTTTTTTAAATAAATCTAAGATTGTACAGTCGGATTGGAACACACCCATACCCCCGCAGACTGTTAAATTAGAAAAAGCAGCTGTAACTATCCCAATTGACATGAATGGGATTGCCTGCATGGGGATGCACGGAACATCTGTGCGAACTTATATACCCGTGGGAACAAGGCCCAACAGAGATACTTCACTTCAGACAAGGGTGCATGGTTCTTCATTTTACCTTGACTCTGATTCCCATAATCACATAATCATAGTTCTCCTTAAAAGCTATCACTGGTCTAAAATGCCACCAAAGCATCTTACATGAGTAGACAAACAAGTCAAACCAGAATGGTCTAAATCAATCATTCCGTCATAATCCTTAACTTTTCATTCTTTACAATACAACATTCCTCACCCCTCTTCACAAACAGTAAGGGGACCTCACAGTGTCAAAAGGTGAACCTGCAATTGGTGACCTGAAGTGAACACATAATCTTTGGTCTAATACATTTCTTGGAAATTAACCCACTAAGCATGTACAGAAAGAAATGAGAAGACCACAAAACAGAACTTTATTTTTCACTTTCGTTTTTCATTTGTTTTATTTTTTGCCAAAGTAGATAGATTTAAAGTTTAACTGCACATATTTTTTTTTTAAACCTCTTTCAGCCCGGTCTCCAATTAAAGCAAGATGTTGGTGCTGCATGCTTCCTAGTCAGAACCTTCTGGACCTGCATGTTCGCTCTACACTCTACTCATTCAGACAGCCGAATAGCAGCTCCAGGGGCCACCACCAGCAAGAATCAGTAGATTCCTGCTAGTGCTCTAAAAGCTGCTTGCACACTGTGTGTGGGAACAGTTGAAGCTGTCAGAGGTGGCTATTAGATTTGTACTCTGTATAAATCTATGGCTGGTGCCACCTCTGTTCCCATGTAACCGCTCATTTGAACAAGTTGGTGTAGTGACCACAGAACCACAACACTGTTTACTGATTAATGCTCTTTGTATTATAACAATACGTAACTTGTATAGTAAATTCTTCAGTGTAGACATTTCTTAACGGAAACAACTATTTTAAGATATATATTTTTTATACAACTGTTTATTGTTTTGTAATGGTTCATGTTGCAGGATTTTTGGTCGTATTATATATATATATATTTTATATTTTTTATTACTTTGATTGGTGTCGTGTAACACTCCTTAGTTGCAGCTTCATTTTTTACCTAGATTGTTAGCGCAGTATTCTTTTTACACCTGGTCGTATTATATACAATTTCTATTTATGGGCAATAAGATGATATGCTGCTTCTAAATTTGTAATGGACTATGTGTGTTTATAAGGGGTTGATTTATTAATTTTTTTAAGAATTTTAATTTACTCAGTAAAAGTGCATGTATTGTATTGTATTGTGTGAATATGCCAAAGCTAATGGGGCTATATACAGTGCTGTTCAAATTTAAATTATTTTAGCAGACAATACCTTATTTAGCCACTAGATGGAGCTGAGGAAATATCTATGATACTCAGATCCATCTAGTGGTTAAATGTAGTATTTTAAGTTTTAAATAAGAGATTTACATTTGAACAGCGTAGGATAAAGCAGTGGTGGTCAACTTACTTAACATAGGTGTGGCCCCTAACATCATCAGAGGGCCACACGTAATATTTGGTGAATGTAATGCTACAAAAAGCTGTTAGAGACTGCAAACATGCAACAGGGGATGATTGGAAACATGTTATAGGAGTTGGAGACTGGGGACATGCTTCAGGAGACGATCATAGACTGAAGACATTACATGAGACTGCTCCATTACAACCCTATACAAGTCAGCTACTTCAACGTGTGTGCTTACTGCAGTCCTTATAAAAATTACCTGTGCCACATTTGATATTTTTCTTAGCAAGATCCATTATAGATGATCAAATAAAAAAAAAAACATAAAAAGGGATGAACAGCACAGAAAAAGTAAGTTATCTTGAAAGAAATAAACCAAATCATTAGGTTCTAGGAGCCACTCTTAAGCAGCCCATTCACATACTTGAGGTATTGTATTCTGACAGCGGGGTGACTTCCCCACCGTCAGAATACAGTGATCAGCACTGCTGGCTATAGCCAGCAGCACTGATCATGCGGGGGAAAATACAGGCTGGTTGTGCGACTTCTGTACAGCAAGACTGCCCATACATGGATTGAAATTTGGTCGGTCCCTGCTTAACCAGCTGATCCATGCATGGCTAACTTAAAAAATATCTTCCTTAGCTGGCTTCAGTAAGCATGAAAGCATACAGTAGGTGCCAAAGGGCCACATGCGGCCCCCAGGACTCAGGTTGGGCAACAAGGGAATAAAGGCTATTTACATTTGTTTTTTCTGTATTCATACTGAATGACGACTGTACATGCAATGTCACTGGGCAAATGGCTATGCAAATACTTTATAAATCAAACCCTTTATAAACCTAACCCATAATAGGCTGGGCATACAGTATATTCTGACACTCTATGTGTTCTTCCTTTGTTTATAGCACACTAAAACATGCAGGTTTCTGAGGTGAAAGATCATCTAAGGACCACAGCTGGAACATGAAACAGAATCAATAAATTACCAGCTACTTACGCAGATGGTGTTTTGTGTATTTAGGTTTTCTTCCTTGTTATAGGTAAGGACATTCTTAAGTACCCTGGAAAGACGAAACCGGAACCATGTTTGTTATAATCACTGCTGCTGTGTTTTCACTGGGAATGTCCCCAATGTCCATTTAATTAGGATGGGAATTTCCTGATGAGCGTTTGTTATTGTAACAACAGTATTCTTTTTTTTTTTATTATTAACAATACAAAAAGTAACCGATTAAACCGAGACTATTGTAGGATAAGATGTTATTCTAAACTGGTCACACATTCCAGCTGACCACTGCTAGATTCAGTTCTAGGCTGCAAATGAATATAATTTAAGCTGAAACCAGGCAAAAGGTTACTGTAAATACACAGATAGTGGCACAGTTGCTTAGTGGTTAGCGTTTCTGCCTTGGAGGAAGGTCCTCAGTTCAAATTGCAATATGCAATATCACTGGTTTGAGATGGGGTTCAGGTATTAGGGGGGCTGAGGAGGGGCTTCTGAACGCTGAAGGTTTTTTATCTTAATGCATAAAAAACCTTCTGCTTTTATAACCACATTAACTGAAACTCTGCATGGAGTTTGCATGTTCTCCTTGTGCATGCATGGGTTTCCTCTGGGTACTCCAGTTTCCTCCCACACTCCCCACAAAGACATACAGGTAGGTTAATCCACGGACATCCGCTCAGAAGAAAACCATCTGGCCTTCCGGAAGAAGCTCAAGACCCATGTCTTCTGAAGACCCAGACGGACACTGGCGGCATAAGCGCCTTGAGGCGATTTAGTTGGCATATGTAGCGCTATACAAGTTATTCATTCATTCATTCATTAGCTCCAGTCTAAAGTGGCCAGTGTATGTATGAATGTGAATTAGGGACCTTAGATTTTAAATTCTTTGAGGGCAGTGACTGATGTGATGTATAATGTGTAAAGCGCTGCGTAAATTGTCAGCACTATATAAATACCTGTCATAAATAAAGCACATGTATTGGAGCTGTTTTATCTGGCAAAGAGTTTGTATTTCTCTCCATCAAGTTGTAAAATTTACACAGCTCTATCACACAGCGAAGCCCTGTTTTTTTCTTTGCTGAAGTTCAGTAAAGGCAGCCATACATGGATCAAAATTCAGCCAGGTCATGAGGACTGGACAAATTTTGACCCATGTATGGGCAGGCTGATTGTACAGAAGTCAATCTATTGACAAATGTTTTCATGATTGATCAGGGTATTCTGATGGTGAGGAGGTCTCCCCGCTGTCAGAATACTATAGCTCAGCAGGAGTGATTCCCCTATCCACATTGAACATGTAGAGGGGGGAATCGGATCTTCTTTTTTTTTTTTTCAACTCACTGGTTGAACAAAAAAAAATGATTAATGTATGGCCAGCTTAACACTTTAGCTCCATTCACACTTGTGCAGTCTGTTTTGATGTGTTATGGCACTTGTTAAAGGATAAGTTGTAAAAAATGATAAATGCACATATTTTTGAAGGATGTGCATTTTTTTTTCCTACAGGAGCCTGAAAAGCATTTCCCCTGCGATGAATGGATTGTGGGTGCAATGTTAGGCTCCTGCACACTCTTTCTACCTGTACCTCTACATGGGCTTTCAGTTAGAAGGCTGGAGGAAGTGTGAAAGGACTACAACGGTACTGATCAGCACACTCGCAGTCCCTTGAGAACTCCAAGCCGCCTGCTGCGGTGGTAGATGGGACTTTTTGGCCCATTTCACACAAGGGGATAGAATTCATCTTTTAGCTGCGGATAGATGAAGTTATCTACCGCACCTAAACTCACACAATGCTCTCCTATGGCCCCATTCACACACTGCGTTTAGCAACGGTTTTTATTAAATGGGGTTTTGTGCGGTTAGAAAAAATGAATTTGACTGCGCCCAGGACCAATTTAGCACAGCTATCTGCACATAACTGCAGGTAATTGCAGTGTACTATTTCTCCTATGGATAGCAGCAGCAACGAGAAAATAAAAACAACAGGAAGCACATCAGAAATGGCAAGATTGTTCCACCGCAGCTAAACGCAGACGCATGTAAACGCACAGAAACGCTGCTGATCACAATGCACAACTGCAAGTGAGCACTGTGCCTTGAGTCTTGGAATTTCAAAATAACAAAACATGCTTTTAACAGCGGCAGAACATCCGCACGTGTGAAAGATTCCTTAGTTTCTTCATTCAAAGATCCCTGTGAATGAATGATGGGGCTGTGCGAGCGGAGCAATTTTCAATGTGACAGCGACTGCAGGGGGGAACGACCATGCCCGCTGTTACAAGTGGTACAAAGACACAGGAAAGAGACTGTCACTTTATGTTGAAATGTTCTTGGACTGAATTTTTCTTACACACATCTGCTTATTTTTATGGTGGACTATTATATATTATTTTGTAAATGTGTCTCTTATACTGTATATTTAATTAAGGATGTATTTTTGGGATATATGAATATGATACTGGAGATTTAAACACTTATTTTGGATATCAGAGATTCCCAAGTAGTATTTTCACATATATGCACATTTGTATAGCGCCCCCTTTTTTCTTTATTATTTACAAGAGGGGAATTGGTTGATGAAATATATGTTGCACCCTAAATACGGATGTAACATGTGACATGTTCTAAAGGCGAACTTAACCTTTAATGTGCACTGCATTAAGACAGCCCAATTATTTGATTGGGCCTGACAAGGGACCAGACAATGTACCTGTATCATTTTTGCCTATGCATCACACCACAACACAACTGAAGTGCATTACTTTTGTGCATTGGGTTGCCATACTCCATAAGTGCATTGCCGCATGTTGCTGTAGCGTATATTACCGCACTGCAGGTATGCAAAGGTGGCCTTGGAGTTTTTTTCCCAACATGCTACAGAATATGGACAGAGGCTGCAAGCATGCTATAGGGGTTGTGGGAGACAGGTAACATGCTTCAGGAAACACAAATACACAAGACTGCTGGTACAACTCCTTTACAGCCCCCTTAAAAACGATGTGCCACATTTGAAATTACTCACAGCATGACCCCTTATAAAAGATCAGAGGAAGAAAAGCATGAAAAGACAAAAGGTATGGGCGGCATGGAAAAAAATAAGAGTGTAAAAAAAAAAGTTAACTACTAAAAGCCAGTGCAAAGCATATTTTTCCCTTCACTGTCTGTAGAGCCCTTGAGAGCTTCACAATAAATGCCAAAGGGCCACATGTCATCCTGTCGTTGCTGGTTGGGCACCAGGGGCATACTTCATTGAGTTATTATTCCCTGAAATTACTTTCTTCCTAAAAAAAAGCCCTATGTCAACCTATAGGTTGAGTCCCCTACAGTCAAAACCCCAGTTGTCAAATACTAACAGGAAAGAAAATTATTGCCAAAGACCATTCCCTTAATGCCAAATCAAGCTTTTTTATTTTCCATATTGTTGTAGAACATGCTTATATTCTGACTGTGGCAGGTTTCCTGTTACAGCATCTTGGCAAACAACCAGAACATAAGGGAGTGCTAAACAAAGCCGCGCAGTACCTGTCAGAAATACTTTCTCCGACGCATTTCTACTGAGCTGATTTTTATTTTCTGACAACCTAGAAATTATTTTGAGTTCCAGTGATTTATAGTATGTGCAATCAGGAAGCCTTTAGCTGCTATTGCTTTTTTATCTTACTCTACTTTGCGTAGCGAATTTTGCAGTGTAGCAAGAGGGTATCTTTAGTCTATCCATCTCCATTGTGTTAACATGTCATGTTAATTATTTAAAGGGCAACTCTAATGTTTTTTTATACAAATATATATATATATATATATATATATATATATATATATATATATATATAAAACAAAAAATATTGGGACGCCTGCCTTTACGCGCACATGAACTTTAATGTCATTAAAGTCTTAGTCCGTAGAGTTCAATATTGGGTTGGCCCACCCTTTGCAGCTATAACAGCTTCAACTCTTCTGGGAAGGCTGTCCACAAGGTTTAGGGAGTGTGTCTATGGGAATGTTTGACCATTCTCCCAGAAGCGCAGTTGTGAGGTCAGGCACTGATGTTGGATTCTATCGGGTTGAGGTAAGGACTCTGTGCAGCCAAGTCAAGTTCCCCCACCCCAAACTTGCTCATCCATGTCTTTATGGTGCTCTGGTCAGATGAGACCAAAATTGAACTTTTTATCCTAAAAGCAAAACCCTATGTGTGGTGGAAAACGCACATCACCCTGAACACACCATCCCCACCGTGTAACATCATGTTATGGGGATGCTTTTTCTAAGCAGGGACAGGGAAGCTGGTCAGAGTTAATGGGAAGATGGATGGAGCCAAATACAGGGCAATCTTAGAAGAAAACCTGTTAGAGTTTGGTAAAGACTTACATAGTGGCCAACATTGCAAAAAAAATATGTGGGACACTTTTTTGGCTGTAGGCAGAGCCTTACAATAATTAGGGGGCGGGGGCATTCAATTGTAGGCATGGCCTAACAAAAACAATATACGTGTGGCGCGCAAAAAATGGGCGTGGCTTACATGAAAAGTGGGTGTGGCCTACGCAAAAGTGGGCATGGCTTAAATGGGCGTGGCTCAAATTGGGTGTGGTTAGAGTCTGAGATGAATGAGGGATGGAGAGGGAAAGGGGGAGAAGGAAAGGTGGAGAGGGGAATGACAGGACAGCAGCCCTAGATCCTGCACAATAGAAATATGTGTATTCTAGAAAGTTTAACAATCAGCAGATAAAGATACTCCAAACGCCTGGTGTTAACGCTTCAATCATCGCGGCACCATGGTTGTTATGGTGTCAGGATGATTGAAGCGCATTATTTCTATTATTACATTGTAATATAAAATTAAATCATTTAACTCACCATAATGCTGAATTAGTGGGATCCCTGAGCATGTCACTAGCCACGTCGCCTGCCACCAGCAGAGTCTGTCCTTGCATCAGATGCCACCAGCAGAGTCCGTCCTTGCATCAGGTGCCCCCGGCAGAGTCCGTCCTTGCATCAGGTGCCACCGGCAGAGTCCGTCCTTGCATCAGGTGCCGCCGGCAGAGTCCGTCCTTGCATCAGGTGCCCCCGGCAGAGTCCGTCCTTGCATCAGGTGCCCCCGGCAGAGTCCGTCCTTGCATCAGGTGCCCCCGGCAGAGTCCGTCCTTGCATCAGGTGCCCCCGGCAGAGTCCGTCCGTGCATCAGGTGCCCCCGGCAGAGTCCGTCCGTGCATCAGGTGCCCCCGGCAGAGTCCGTCCGTGCATCAGGTGCCCCCGGCAGAGTCCGTCCGTGCATCAGGTGCCCCCGGCAGAGTCCATCCTTGCATTAGGTGCCCCCAGCAGAGTCCGTCCTTGCATCAGGTGCCCCCGGTAGAGTCCGTTCTTGCATCAGGTGCCCCCCGCAGAGTCCGTTCTTGCATCAGGTGCCCCCCGGCAGAGTCTGTCCTTGCATCAGGTGCCTCCGGCAGAGTCTGTCCTTGCATCAGGTGCCCCCAGCAGAGTCTGTCCTTGCATCAGGTGCCCCCGGCAGAGTCTGTATAGACCCCCTCAGTGCAGACCCCCTCCATCAGTGCAGATCCCCTCCATCAGTGCAGACTACCTCCATCAGTGCAGACCCCCCTCAGTGCAGCCCCCCTCTATTAGTGCAGACCCCCTTCAGTGCAGCCCCCCTATATTAGTGCAGCCCCCCTCTATTAGTGCAGACCCCCCTCAGTGCAGCCCCCCCTCAATTAGTGCAGACCCCCCTCTATTAGTGCAGACCCCCCCTCAATTAGTGCAGCCCCCCTCAATTAGTGCAGCCCCCCTCAGTCCAGCCCCCCCTCTATTAGTGCAAACCCCCTCAATTAGTGCAGCCCCCCCTCTATTAGTGCAGACCCCCCCTCAGTGCAGCCCCCCCTCTATTAGTGCAGCCCCCCTCAATGCAGCCCCCCACCCCCCCCCCCCGCTCAGTGCAGGAGCGGCCGGTGTTCTGCCGAGAAAGTTCCCCTCAGCAATGAAGGACCTCCTGTACTGCGCAGGCGCAGCGCTTGCGCAGTACGGGGCTGGGGAACTTTCGGCAAGACACGGTCACGGCGCCGTGTCTTCTGCTTGCTTCAGTGGAGAGGGGAGGGGCCGTGCAGCCAAAGAAGCCGCTTCATTGGCTGCACAGATCGAGCCCCCTTCCTCTCTCCACTCACTCAACACTAGGGGGAAGATTGAGCGGCGGCGCCGGCCGCCATTTTGCTGGAGCCAGCTGCTCCAAAAACAAAAAAAACAACATTCCCAATTTTCCTTATGTAAAATCCCGATTCGGGACAGCCTCCAATCGGGACGAGGGTCCCAAAATCGGGATTGTCCCGGGAAAATCGGGACTGTTGGCAACTATGGACTTAAAGGCTTGAGACTGGGGTGGATGTTCACCTTCCAGCAGGACAACGACCCTAAACATACAGCCAGAGCTATAATGGAATGGTTTAGATCAAAGCATATTCATGTGCTAGAATAGCCCATACCTAAATCCAATTGAGAATCTGTGGCAAGACTTGAAATTTGCTGTTCACAGACGCTCTCCATCCAATCTAACAGAGCTTGAGCTATTTTGCCAAGAAGAAAGGGGAAAAATGTCACTCTCTAAATGTGCAAAGTTGGTAGAGACATACCCAAAGCAGCTGTAATTGCAGTGAAAGGTGGTTCTACAAAGTATTGACTCAGGGGGGGTGAATCCAAATGTACGTCACACTTTTCACATATCTTTTTATAAAAAATGTTGAAAACCATTTATCATTTTCCTTCCACTTCACAATTATGTGCCGTTTTTTGTTGGTCTATCACATAAAATCCCAATAAAATACATTTACATTTTTGGTTGCAACATGAGAAAATGTGGAAAATTTCAAGGGGTATGAATATTTTTTTAAGGCACTGTATTTGCTCTGCCTGAGAAGAACCAGCCAGATCTGTCTTGTATGTTTACTAATGTACACAGATCTCAGTGCTGTGCTGTGGTAGATCTATTTTATATAATCATTTATCCTGCCTCCTCCTTATTGAATAATCTTGTTTAATTTAGAATCCTCATTAGCATCACCTGATACAGCAGCAGCTTTTAAAGCTGTAATGTAGATGATATTACAGTCATAATACTGTGCTTGGTCTGTATCCTTATTCCAGATATTTAGGGGTGTAATGTTCCAAACATAGCTGTCCTGCTCACCTCCCGTGACTGCATCAGTTTACAGGAAACTAAATCTGTGTATTCTTTGGAAAAGTAAAAAAAAAAAAAAAAAGACTAGTGACTGTGGAATGTTGAAGATAATGCACAGATGTCTGGAAACCTCTGCAATAAAAACTATTGTCTCATCAAATAATCACATTACTTGTAACACCATTGAAAATGTGTCAGTCAGAGATACTGTAGGTGCCCTTTTAAACTCTAGATGTTGTGAATCTGGAAATTGCAACCCCTTCTGCCAGATTCCAGTTAACCTCCCATTTTTCTTCGCTATCTAGCATGCAAACAGCTGGAGGTCAACTGATTTAACTGTTGTCACTCTTTTATGTCCTTCATCACTAGAAACCAGCTTTAACTAAGTAACAATAAGAACTTAAAGATACTCAGATGTGCAGCTATAGTCAGGTCTGTTTGGCATTTATATTTATTACAGGTATTTACAGTGGGAATGGAAAGTATTCAGACCCCCTTAATTTTTTCCCTCTTTGTTATATTGCAGCCATTTGTTAAAATCATTTAAGTTCATTTTTTCTCCTCATTGATGTACACACAGCACCCCATATTGACAGAAAAACAGAATTGTTGACATTTTTTGCAGATTTATTAAAAAAGAAAAACTGAAATATCACATGGTCCTAAGTATTCAGACCCTTTGCTCAGTATTTAGTAGAAGCACCCTTTTGATCTAATACAGCCATGAATCATTTTGGGAAAGATGCAACAAGTTTTTCACACCTGGATTTGGGGATCCTCTGCCATTCCTCCTTGCAGATCCTCTCCAGTTCTGTCAGGTTGGACGGTAAACGTTGGTGGACAGACATTTTTAGGTCTCTCCAGAGATGCTCAATTGGGTTTAAGTCAGGGCTCTGGCTGGGCCATTCAAGAACAGTCACGGAGTTGTTGTGAAGCCACTCCTTCGTTATTTTAGCTGTGTGCTTGGTGTGCTCATTGTCTTGTTGGAAGGTAAACCTTTAGCCCAGTCTGAGGTCCTGAGCACTCTAGAGAAGGTTTTCGTCCAGGATATCCCGGTACTTGGCGCATTCATCTTTCCCTCGATTGCAACCAGACGTCCTGTCCCTGCAGCTGAAAAACAACCCCACAGCATGATGCTGCCACCACCATGCTTCACTGTTGGGACTGTATTGGACAGGTGATGAGCAGTGCCTGGTTTTCGCCACACACACCGCTTAGAATTAAGGCCAAAAAATTCTATCTTGGTCTCATCAGACCAGAGAATCTTATTTCTCACTATCTTGGAGTCCTTCAGGTGTTTTTTAGCAAACTCCATGCAGGCTTTCATGTGTCTTGCACTGAGGAGAGGCTTCCATTGGGCCACTCTGCCATAAAGCCCCGACTGGTGGAGGGTTGCAGTGATGGTTGACTTTCTACAACTTTCTCCCATCTCCCGACTGCATCTCTGGAGCTCAGCCACAGTGATCTTTGGGTTCTTCTTGACCTCTCTCACCAAGGCTCTTCTCCCCCGATAGCTCAGTTTGGCCGGACGGCCAGCTCTAGGAAGGGTTCTGGTCGTCCCAAACGTCTTCCATTTAAGGATTATGGAGGCCACTGTGCTCTTAGGAACCTTAAGTGCAGCAGAAAATTTTTTGTAACCTTGGCCAAATCTGTGCCTTGCCACAATTCTGTCTCTGAGCTCTTCAGGCAGTTTCTTTTGACCTCATGTTTCTCATTTGCTCTGACATGCACTGTGAGCTGTAAGGTCTTATATAGACAGGTGTGTGTCTTTCCTAATCAAGTCCAATCAGTACAATCAAACACAGCTGGACTCAAATGAAGGTGTAGAACCATCTCAAGGATGATCAGAAGAAATGGACAGCACCTGAGTTAAATATATGAGTGTCACTGCAAAGGGTGTGAATACTTAGGACCATGTGATTATTTCAGTTTTTCTTTTTTTTAAAAATCTGCAAAAATGTCAACAATTCTGTGTTTTTCTGTCAATATGGGGTGCTGTGTGTACATTATTGAGGAAAAAACTGGACTTAAATGATTTTAGCAAATGGCTGCAATATAACAAAGAGTGAAAAATTTAAGGGGGTCTGAATACTTTCCGGCCCCACTGTATATAACCCCAACCCTTTACACAGCACTTTACATATACTGTATATTGCACATTCACATCAGTCCCTGCCCTCGAGAAGCTTACAATCAAAGGTCCCTAACTCACATTCATAGATACAGTGGGGGAAATAATTATTTGATCCCCTACAGATTTTGTAAGTTTGCCCATTTCAAAGAAATGAAGGGTTTATCATTTTTATCATATGTGTTTATATGATAGAGACAGAATATCAACTAAAAACTCAGAAAAAACACATAACACAAATGCTATAAATTAAGTTGCAGTTCAGTGAGTGAAATAAGTATTTGATCCCCAAGCAAAACATGATTTAGTACTTGGTGGAGAAACCCTTGTTGGCAAGCACAGAGGTAAGATGTTTCATATCGTTGGTTACCAGGTTTGCAAACATCTCAGGAGGGGTTTTGGTCCACTCCTCTCTACAGATCTTCTATAAACCCTTATAGGTTTTGTTGGCTGTCACTTGGCAACTGGAAGTTTCAGCTCCCTTCATAAAACTTCTATAGGATTAAGGTCTGGAGACTGACTAGGCCACTCCATGACCTTAATGTGCTACTTCTTGAGCCACTTCTTTGTTGCCTTGGCGGTAAGTTTTGGGTCATTGTCATACTGGAAGACCCATCCATGACCCATTTTTAGTGTTCTGACTGAGGGAAGAAGCTTCTCCTCCAATATTTTACAATACATGGCCCTGTCGATTGGCCCCTCAATGCGGCAATGTCGGTCTGTACCTTTAGCAAAGAAACAGCCCCAAAGAATAATGTTCCCACCTCTGTGCTTCACTGTAGGGACGGTGTTCTTAGGCGAGTCCCCCTCCTCAAGACGGAACATATACAGTCATGCCAATGAAGATCTAAATGATTCAGAGAAGGATTGGAAGAAAGTGTTGTGGTCAAATGAGACCAAAATTGAGATATTTGGCTTTAACTCGACTCGCCATGTTTGGAGGAAGAAAAATGCTGACTATGAGCCTAAGAACACCTTCCCTACAGTCTAGCACAGAGGTGGAAACATTATGCTTTGGGGCTGTTTCTCTGCTAAAGGTACAGACCGACTTTGCCGCATTGAGGGGCTAATGGATGGGGCCATGTATTATAAAATTTTGGATGATAACCTTCTCCCCTCAGCCAGAACACTGAAGATGGGTTAATGGATAAGTCTTCCAGCATGACAATGACCCAAAACATACCGGCAAGGCAGCAAAGGAGTGGCTCAAGAAGAAGCTAATTAAGGTCATGGAGTGGCCTAGCCAGTCTCTAGACCTTAATCCTATTAAAAATTTATAGAGGGATCTGAAACTTCGCATTGCCAAGCGACAGCCAAGAAACATTAAGGATTTAGAGAAGATCTGTAAAAAAGCGTGGACCAAAATCCCTCCTGAGATGTGTGCAAACCTGGTCACCAATTACAAGAAACGTCTTACCTCTTTGCTTGCCAACAAGGGCTTTTCCACCAAGTACTAAGTCATGTTTTGGTTGAGGATAAAATACTTATTTCACTCACTGAACTGCAACTTAATTTATAGCATTTGTATCATTTTTTGTTTCTAGATTTTTGGTTGATATTCTGTCTCTATCATTTAAAATACACCTATGATAACAATTTTAGACCCTTCATTTCTTTGTAAGTGGGTAAACTTACCAAATCTGCAGGGGATCAAATACTTATTTCCCCCACTGTATACTAGCCAATTTACCCACCATCATTTCTTTGGAGTGTAGGAGGAAACCCACGAAGGCACAGGGAGAACATGCAAACTCCAGGCAGGTAGTGCCATGATTGGTAGTTAAACCTATGATGCCAGGCAGAAGTGCTAACCACTTAGCCACTGTGCTTCTTGTTGCATAATATACAAGAATACAAATACTACCGGTAGACCTAGAACAAAACTTGTAGCTCTTTACATGCTTGCATTGTGAACATTTTGTGGCAGCTTTAAAAAAAAAAACTAACACTGACATCATAATACTAACCTAGTAATCAGATCTTATTATTTTTCTATGCACCTGGTACAAAATAATGTTTCAGTGCCGGTTCACACTGATGCGAGTTCATAACGAATGTGATGCGTCAAAAACATTCTAAATTCGCATGTCATCCATAAAGTCATTGTTTTCAATGACCGTCGTTCACATACATGCATTGCGATTCCCCTACGAATGCGATGCGATAAAAAAAGGGGTCTTGTGCGAGTTTACAGTGTTGCGTTGCGAATTTAGCCTCCATAGACATCAATGTAAATCGTTCTGGAATTGCATTGTTGGTTCAGATATGTGCGAATTCCACCACACTACTCTCCACAAAAACCAGGAAATACACAGGAAGTTAACACCTTTTTTTTTTTTTCCATTATGATTCCATTGGCTAGAACATCAATCGCAGCTATGACCAACTCCTGAAATTCGCGGTAAAATCGCGGTAAATTCGCGGTAAAATCGCACCTCACACAGGGCAAAAAAACGGAACAAATTCACAGCGCTGCAGTGTGAACCGGCACTTAAGTATAGATGTGCACGACGAAAAAATGTGTTTTGTTTTGGATTCATTCATTAAGTCAATCATTTATTTTCGTCTAATTTGTTATGTTAGAATTATTCGTTTTTGGAATTGGTTTCGTCTATTCAGATTTGTTTTCTATATTCGTTGTTCTGAATCAGTTTAAATTTTCAGAAGTTATTTCAGAAGATTCAGATTCATTTGTTATGTTGTTATGTTATTTCGGAAGATTCCGATTAATTTGTTTTGTTTTTATGTTATTTTTGATGCTTCAAATATTACGGCTCGTTCACAGTGCTGGGACTCCAAAGTCACGCGACTTTGCATTGAGACTTCAATGCGACTTTCATGCAACATTGATTTGCGACTTTGGCCAATCATTACAATACAGAGTGTGACACATATTATTGATCTTAAAACTGTCTGAAGTCGCAAACCAATAAATCAAATGAATATGAATAAATTAGTTGTTTTCGTTTATTTCAGATCTATTGAAACTCGTTACTATTGTGATTTGGAGATTCAGATACTTCCGAATCACCGAATAACAAACATTTTGTCCAAGTTTCAATTTGTAACAAAGCAAATCGTAGATGTCTAGTTTCAGTTTTCTGGGGACCTTTATGAGTTGGTTTCCCAGAACTCAAACTATTGCCCCATACTAAATACATACTTTAGCTGTCTATTAGGGTTGCACCGATACCATTTTTTTACCGGCAAGTATGAGTACCGATACTTGTACTCAAGAACTTGCCAATACCGAGAGTACCAATACCTTTGTCATGTGATTTGAGCCCATACAAAATGACCAGCATCAAATAACACTGCAAAGAATCACATGCGATTTATACAGGAATGTAGTGTGATTCCTGTCCGAATCACATTTGGTTTCCAGTACCGCTCCTTTTTGAACCCTGGCTGAGCCTGGGTTCACATAGTTTGTTTGGGCTCAAATCGCACCTCAAAGCTATCAGTTTTAGGTATCCGAGCATTTGCACAAGTAAAAGTATTCATGCAAATACTTAGTATCGGCACCGATACCGGTATTGGCTTAACTCTACTGTCTATAACGACCTTGTGTTTTGTCTTTCGGTTTAGCATTTTGCTCATTTAGGACAAAGTAATAGGTTCTCTGGACAACAGACACCTTCCGGCACTTGGGCTTACAGTGTCTTCTACTTATTGGTCTCCTCCCAAAATACTGGTAATAAACACCATACTTATGCTGGCCATACACTATACGAAAAATCGGACAAAAAATCGTTCATATAGACACTATATGTTTTTTGGCAAGTTATTGGGCACAAATCGATAATCGTTTGTGACGTTTTTGTGGAAAAAAAACGAACGGCAAGTTTGGAAAATTTCTGCCGAACGTACGATAAATTGCAAGGTTAATGTGTTTCCCGTCCGAACTGTCTGCACTAGGTATATGTAAAAAAACGAACAAAAAATTATTTATTTATGTCCACTGAACGATTTATCGGTCATTACACGATGGCACGATCGTTTGCGGTCACGGTCGAAGGTTAGCTTTTCGAAAATGTGTTCGGCCGATTTTTCGTATAATGTATGGCCAGCATAAGTGTCTTTAGTGTGCTGGAGCATATAAATCTTTGTCTGCTCCCACAATGCAGGGCTTGGTGAATGAGCAGGCAATCACCAGAACCGAGCATCGCTGCTAGAGGTTATTGGGTTGTGAGGAGGTTATTGGGTTAAGAGGTCTGTGCTCTAGCCCAAACCTAACACTTACTGTACATAGCATTTTTTTGGGGGGTTATCATAAAATACTGCTAATTAAAACTGATATTTTATTATTTATTATACCTATAAATAAAGGCAAATATCAATGTGCAATAACCAGTTTCAACCAATCAGAATTTATCTTTTTCTAACGATAATAAACTGACTATTTTCTATGGGCTGCTACACTCCACACCTCATCATTGCTCATTGTGCAGCACTGAATAGGCCAGAATGAGTCGTTAGCTTAGTGAGAGCTACAAAGACTAGAAATATTCACTTCATACCTTTGCTGTAATCTGCATACGACTTGGGACTATAAAATAAGTATATTCACCTCACATCCTTGCTGTCATTTACATAAGACCTAGAACTATAATACTATACCTAACTCCTGCAATCACAGTGCTTTTAAATTCACATCTTGGTAGAGTTAAAAGTAAAGTACCTTATTTTGAATTTTTATTGCGAAAAATATCAGACGTTCGTTTTTTTTCTGGTAAAGTAAACCATTTGGAAGATATCAGTCCTGCCAACATTTTTCATGGTGTTATGTCTGCATTCTGTGCTGAAAGAAGACACAGGCAACCGTTTACATGTCATAACATACAATGCTTTAGCCAATAAAATTGACTTGGATAAGCTTGACCTCATAATTCAATGCATTACTAATTAACGGGAGTCATTGAAGTTTATAGCAAAAAACTCAGAAATGTTGGACTTAACTGGTACCAATAGAGGGATGGCCCCATTTTTTAAAATAATAAAATAACAATATTTATTACAAAATAATAAAAAATAGTTAAAAAAAACATGCATTCATGTAACATAGGACAATATCCGCCATATGGTATGAAACCAACATGTCTCTGCTAAATGTTCCAAGAGGTCGACGCGTTTCGCATAATCGCTTCCTCAAGACCTGAATATCTTGGCAGCAAAGAAATTTGGCCTATGAAAATGTAAAGGTTACATTAATCAATACTATAACATATGTCAAAAATCTATGCAACATGCTGTATCTCATATATAAACACACTTATCGTCAAAAGAGCATTGCACAAAGATGGTAGGACATAATATAGTGACGGCAAAATATATTATATGAGGCAGCGGATTGGCATACACAAGTACGGCCCATTGTACAGAAAGATAAAGACAGGTAAACAGCTGATAACTACCAAACCACCTGTTTATACCTTGTAATAAAGAGTTAATGAAGTTGTCTAGAACCTGTAGCCTGGGTAAGCTCAATATGTATGCTGTTGGACCATTGTGCTGTCTGAACATATGGCTGGAAAATGATCTTACAAAGTAACATTTATTAGCTCTAGGCAGATATAAAAGATGCACATTAATGGAGCTTTGTAATCATTATTACATAATTTATTACAAGTACTTATATAGCGCCATCAATTTACATATACATTGTACATTCACAAAAGTTTCTGCCCTCAAGGAGCTTACAATCTAAGGTCCCGAACTCACATATACTAGGGCCAATTTACTTACCAGCATGTCTTTGGAGTGTGAGAGGAAACCCACGCAGGCACAGGGAGAACATGCAGGTAGTGCCATGATTGGGACGACCTGAGTGGTGCTAGGTGGAAGTGCTAACCAGTGGTGGTTGGTGGTAAAAAAAAAAAAACAGTGCCCCCACTGCCTCTGGCTCTTATCACGTGCTTGAAAAAAAGAAAACCCCGATTGGAATCCATGCGTCCGGCACCCTGCATGTAGATTAGGGGGCCGGACACATGGATGGGGGGGCGGCTTCCCTGCGCCCCTAATAGACGGGCCGCCACTGGTGCTAACCATTTAGCCACTGTGCTAAATGTATTGTTACATGCAAGCAGCATTTATTGCAGTCCTTGTACAGCAGAGCTGAAGTTTGAGAGGAAGTAGCAGCATGAAGAGCCAATCAGTTCATCTACTGAGCGATTAAAATATGTTGGCCATCAGACTTAGGACATCTAGTAGCAGAAAAAAGTACTGGGAGTGAAATCTCTGGACTGAAGTTGAATTTTGCAACTAAATGGGCTATTCAATTTTATTTCTGCTTTAACTTAAAGACAAGCACATGTAGCATATAATGTTATAGGTCTAAAAACAGATGTGCAAAGTATTATTGCATCCTATATGATTTAACCAATTCTGGCACTTCTCTCCTACATGTAAAAATCATCATTTTTTTTGTTAGAAAATTACTCAGAACCCCCAAACATTATATATGTTTTTTTAGCAGACACTCTAGGGCATAAAATGGCAGTCATTGCAACTTTTTATCTCACACGGTATTTGCGCAATAATTTTTCAAACACCTTTTTTTTTTGGAAAAAAAACGGTTTCATGAATTAAAAAATAACAAAACAGTAAAGTTAGCCCAATCTTTTTTTATAATGTGAAAGATGATGTTACACCGAGTAAATAGATACCTAACATGTCATGCTTTAAAATTGCGCACACTCATGGAATGGCGCCAAACTTCGGTACTTAAAAATCTCCGTAGGCAACACTTTGAAAATTTTTACAGGTTACCAGTTTAGAGTTACAGAGGAGGTCTAGTACTAGAATTGTTGCACACGCTCTAACGCATGCGGCGATACCTCACATGTGTGGTTTGAACGGTGTTTACATATGTGAGCAGGACTTGCGTGTGCGTTCGCTTCTGAGCGCAAGCTACCGGGGACAGGGGCGTTTTAAATTTTTTTTATTTTTATTTTTTTATTTTACTTAATTTTTTTTTATTTTTACACTTTTTTTTACATTTTTTTTTTAAACTTTTATTCCTATTACAAGGAATGTGAACATCCCTTGTAATAGGAATCTATTGTGACAGGTCCTCTTTATGGAGAGATGCGGGGTCAATAAGACTCCACCTCTCTCCTCCAGGCTGGTAAGCATGAGATCGAGAAAAAAAATTCACCGATCTCATGCTGACAGCGGCGATCACGGCTTTGTTTACATCCGGGAACCCGGGTATGACGTCATAACGTCGCGCTCGGGCCTCCGACGGTCATAGAGATGACTGGTGACCATCTGGTCACCGGAAATCTCTATCGTCATCATCCGGCGTCGGCCGATTCTTTCCTGATGGCGCGGGAGAGCGCAGAGGCGTCCCCTTCCGTTGCCTATAAGAACGATCAAGCGGTGGAACTGCCGCTATGATTGTTCTTATCGTGCACAGAATCGCCGGCTGCAAAGAATGACATCTAAATGATGCCTCTAGCTGCAGGCATCATTCAGATATCCCCGCACAAAGTCAAGGGCATCATATGACTATGTGCGGCATTTTAAAGGGCCTGTTTTATTAATGTCATATGTTTACTCCCTGGATCATCGGTCCCCAGGGATGTAGCAGAATTTCCTGTCCCAAATTAACTGAAACTCAAGACGGTGTAAATGAACACAAAAAACAAAGATCTGTAAATGAGCACCAGACATGCTGTTTACCAAAGTTAACCATCCAACCCCATGGTTGGAGAATCCAGTTTCTAAGTACATGATCTCACCCTATCGGAATTGACAGTCAGATTTTATATTGAATTAAATCATTTCTAACAATTTTCTGTATGGTTACACTTCTATGCTCTTAAAAGTGTAATTAAAACATATCAAATATTTAATTTCATTAACCGCTTCAGCCCCAGACCATTTGGCTGGCCAAAGACCAGAGCACTTTTTGCGATACGGCACTGCGTTGCTTTAACTGACAATTGCGCGGCTGTGCGACGTGGCTCCCAAACAAAATTGATGTCCATTTTTGCCACAAATAGAGCTTTCTTTTGGTGGTATTTGATCACCTCTGCAGTTTTTATTTTTTGCGCGATAAACAAAAAAAGAGCGACTAATTTGAAAAAAAAACGCATTATTTTTTACTTTTTGCTATAGTAAATATGCCCCAAAAATATATTAAAAAAAACAAACATTTTTTTTCCTCAGTTTAGGCCGATATGTATTCTTCTACATATTTTTGGTAAAAAAATCGCAATAAGCGTATATTGATTGGTTTGCGCAAAAGTTATAGCATCTACAAAATAGGGGATAGTTTTATAGCATTTTTATTAATAATTTTTTTTTACTAGTAATGAAGGCGATCAGCGATTTTTATCATGACTGCGACATTATGGTGGACACGTTGGACAATTATGACACATTTTTGGGACCACTGGCATTAATACAGCGATCAGTGTGATTAAAAATGCATTGATTACTGTAAAAATGTCACTGGCAGTGAAGGGGTTAACACTAGGGGGCAGTGAAGGGGTTAATGTGTGCCCTAGTTTGTGTTCTAACTGAAGGGGGATGGGGACTGCGCAGGGAAACTAACAGATCACTGTTCATACTCTGTATGAACAGACGATCTGTCAGTTCCCTGCTCAGAGAACTGGAAACTGTTTGTTTACACACACAGTTCTGGGTTCTCCGTGTGCCCCGAGCGATCGCGGGAGCCCGGCGGTGATCGAGACTGCCGGGCACTCGCATCGGCTCAGGGAGCGAGCAGGGGTGGCGCGCACGTGCCCCCTAATGGCCACAGGGCGAAGCGGCGTTACATAACGTTGTTTCGCCCAGCCGTGCCATTCTGCCGCAGTACAACTGCGGCGGCTGGTCGGCATGTGGTTAATCACATTCAAAAGCTGGAATGGTCCTTAAAGTGGTAGTAAAGGCAGAACGTTTTTTTACCCAAGCTTCATCTAGATCCAGTGATGTTGCAGGAGTATCTCGGCTGCCAGGGACTCCCCTTCTCATTGGCTAAGACAGCAGCAGGACGCCATTGGCTCCCACTGCTGTCAATCAAAGTCAGTCAGCCAATTATGAGAGAAAGGAGGCTGGGCCAGGTCAGGGGTCTGTGTCTAAATGGACACTGGGTGCTGTAGCTCGGCTTGAGAGCAAGCTGCTTGCTGCGGGGTACTCAACAGTAGGGAGGGGCCAGGAGAGCCGAAGAGGGACCAAAGAAGAGGAGGATTGTAGCTGCTCTATGCAAAACCAACTGCACAGAGCAGGTAAGTATAACATGTTTGTTATTTTTAACTAAAAAAAAATGAGCCTTTAGTATCACTTTAAAGCTAAACTCTAGGCACAAGCACCCTAAACAATAGCCACAGAGAATATAAATCTACTTTGTGTGCACCAAATTTCTTTCAAACCCAGTTATTAACTTGCAGCAGGAGCAGTGACACTGTCACTGTGCTGCATATAACCTGTGCAGATGGATCGAAATCCAGCTGGTCCCTGCTGAACTGGCCGGATTTCGATCCATGTATGGCCAGCTTTAGAGCAGAAAACTGAAAGATTTATTTGATCTTATTCAATTCATTTCCTTATTAATTCACACACATTTCTGTAAATGCCAAGAAATATGCAGAATGAGCTATTTCTCAGTCTTTTATTTACTCATAATAAGCTACACCTCAGGTATGGACCACTGAGTATGTCTATGATTGCCTAGGTGACCACAGATCTACACATCTCACATATCTCACTATTAATCAGTGAGATCATATAGTTGAGACATAGGAGTCCAGTTTAAAGATTCTGAATTAAAGTGGAACTTTACCCATAACAACTTGTTAAATAATAATGTTCTTTAGCAAGGAATATACATTCCACAATAATAATTATGCTATCAAAATGAGGCTGCCATTTTACCGAAGCCCAGAACCCCTGAACAGCAGTAAATCATAAATTAGAACTAAACCCAACGATTTAACGGTTTCAAAAAGCAGTTACATTCCTGGAATGCTATTATTGCTAATGCCACGTACACACGACCGGACTTCATGGGCATACTTTGTCCTGCGGACTTTAGGACGGACTTTCCGAATGAACGGACTTGCCTACACACGATCAACCAAAGTCCAACGGATTTGTACGTGATGACGTACGACCGGACTAAAACAAGGAAGTTGATAGCCAGTAGCCAATAGCTGCCCTAGCGTTGTTTTTTGTCCGTCGGACTAGCATACAGACGAGCGGACTTTTCGACCGGACTCGAGTCCATCAAAAAGATTTGAAACATGTTTCATTTCTAGGTTCGTCAAACTTTTGTGGAAAAAAAGTCAGCTGGAGCCCACACACGATCAAATTGTCCGACGGACTCTGGTTCGCCGGACCAAGTATGCCGTAAAGTCCGGTTGTGTGTACGCGGCATAACTGTCACATTTTTTTGTGTGCTCAACCAAGCTGCCAAACCATCAAATAGCTGCTGTCTTAACTGATCACATGTGCAGTACCATGGCAGTCACAGATCAAACAGAAGCAGGTTCCTTGGCTGTAAAGGTTAGGAGGGTTTAATTCCACTTTAAGGCTGTCAGCGGTTTGGCCTTTACAATCTGAGCAGTGCCTTAGAATAGAATAAAATATACACTAAAGCGGCCGAAGCAACAAAGTGTATCCAAAATGGTGGGACTTTAAATGAAGCTCATGGTGACTAATGAGCTTCATTTAAAGTCCCACCATTTTGGATACACTTTGTTGCTTCGGCCGCTTTAGTGTATATTTTATTACAGATGACAGGGATGGAGGCACATGGTTCTACCCAGCCATATTAACCTCATTTAAAGTCCCAATTTTCCCCTTGTCAAAAGAAGTTTATTGAGTATACAATGTTATAAAGATACATAAAGTAAGTTTACAAGGATCTATAAAGTAAGCTCATTGTTTTACAGTAGGGTTTATATAGGTAAATATCATGGAATTTCAAATATTAAACATTGGGTTCACGTAAACCTAAATTAAAGATATATATCATTTCCTTAGTTACTTTTGTAGGTATTTAAATGATTTATACCTACTATACATATTGTTTACAGGTAGAGTGTATATAGGTCAAATAAATTCTGATAATGAGCTTTAATCGTAAGGTGGAGAAAAGGAAAGAGAAAGAAGAAAAATGGTTGAAAGGTAGAGGTATGGTCCACAAGGTTGTCCCGCTCGTCAGTTTATTATTCTTTTTAGTTCTCTTTGAAGCCTTAGAATGGGTGTCTCTGTAAGTCATTTAATCTGTTACCATGGCAACAGGACAGAGTCATTGAAGTTTGACAGGAACTGTTGTTTTATCCAAGGAAGCCAAAGTTTTTCAAATTTTGGAATTTGATTTTGATCGATGGCTACCATCTTAGCATGGGACATTGTATTATTCATTCTGTGAATTGTTTCTGCTAGTACCAATGTAGGAGATTTCCATGCCTTGGCCACTGTTTGTTTTGCAGCCGTTATTAGTTGGATCATAAGTTTGAATTGAGAGAGTGTTAACCATTCCGGTTTTAGATTAAGTAAAGTTAAATATGGATCTGGTTGTATTATTTTTTTAAATATTTTAGATGCAATCACGAAGACTTCCTTCCAGAAGGTTTGGATTCAAATGGAGAGTCTTGCTGTGACATTTTCTGTCTGTGAGAGCGCCCTGATGCTGTATCTTGTGAGGTGACTGGAGCTGCTTCAGCTGCAGTGAGTGCCTGTGAGCTCTTTGTGAGGTGATTTTTATTTCTGCCACGGCTTCCTCCCAGTACCATATTTCCTGCCCAAACTTTCACAGTTTGTTCCCTGGGGCAAAAAGGTTCAAATGGATACCTTTTGAGCCTGCAGGCTCCGCTTTGTCCTTTTCTTCTCTCCTCAGCGGTGTGGAGCTCTAACAATGCATGTCTGCTCCGCTAGGCTCCGCCTCCTGCCCCAAGTCCCAATTTTCCCAATCCCCCCCCTTTTTATTTTTTCCTTAGAATAGAAAGCAACTGAGTATGTGCAGAGCAAGGTGAGACAGCGTATTACTGGATTTTAAACAGTATAGGCACTTTTTTTAAAAAAAAATTTGTGCAAATTTCTGTTTATTGAGTCTTCATGAAGTAAAGAAAACATACAAAGTGCTGTCAGCCTCACAGGGCTCAAAAAAACATACAAAATAACACAAACACATACAAAAGAAAATCCCCCCCCCCCCTCCATTTTAGGCAATCCCACCTCATGAGAGACTCTACCCACTCGTATGATGAACAACCCCAGAAGGGTTTAAGGTAATACATTCTTTACGTTACAGTTACAGGTACAGCCCCCAAAGCATAGGACATACAACATACAACCCTCAGGCACATGTAAGGAAAGCAGGACCTGTTTTAAGGTTAGATAGGGAGTCATGCAGGGATGATAACCTAATCGTGGAAGATGTTCACCATGACAATTTACGCGTTGTTAAGGCCTACTGTATCAGACTATAGGCACTTATTTTTAATGATTTACATAGCTATACCTGCAAAAGAGACCAGCCTGAGGTGATCTAGCAGGACTTAATTTCCTGACTAAAGTTCCACTTTAAATTGCTGCACACTGCTACAAACCCTCGCATATTTCTACTTGCATAAAACTTGCTTAAAAACGCTTGCAAAAAAAAAAGAGAGAGGTTTGGACAGCATCAAAGTGAACCTTCTCTGGCTTCGTTTTTCCAGTTCTAAGCTCAATTTGAAGGGCCGGCCATAATGCCGGACAGAACGGACCCTTCCTTCATGGAAAACTACAGCGTTTTTTACCAAGCAGGAAGTATGAACAACCCATTGCAGTAATCTTTTTTTTCATTCTATGCTCATTTTGACTTGCCCAGCTTTTTGACAGGTTCACTGAAAGCTTTGCTGTCCTAACATAGTCAAGTGATTGAGAACAACAGATTGGGTATGTCTTGTAAATATTTATTTATTCTGAGCCAGCTATGTGAAATACATTATTGATGTCAGTACAGGTAGTCCTAGATTTATGTGCATGGTCAATACCACTTTACATGGTTATTGATCAAGTGGAAATATCCAACTGTGCACACATACTATAAATGACCAGTTCACCTTTGCTAACTCAAAGCATTACGCTGACGATACATGGTCTGACATATGAAAATGTGATTATAGAGGCAGGAATGTAGAGATGTTTGTGACACCAGTGCAGATCTTTTTAGCACGATTTCATATAAATGTAGGCATTGAATTGAAGTTGTTTATATGGAACTCTGATAATAAAATTGGCTAACAGCTGGACAGCTTAGAACTAGAAAAACAAAGCCAAACAGGGAGCGTTTTACAACACTTGGGTGTTCAAGACCACTTCTAAAAGGGGACAAGTTGCCCCTGCTCATAGATTAATTGTGATCACTATTCAGTAAAACTGGCCATGCGCTGCTTACATTTTGGTCAATGCTTATGGTTCATTGAGTGTATAGGGGTTCCAGCCCCAGTTAATTGTTCAGTCGAAAGAGCCTGTCAGAAAATTGTCAACTGAACAGTACCTGTATCCAATCATATGCAGGCACTGTTTCGGTATTTTGGTAGCTGGCAGCACTGAAAGTCAGAATACAACAGCCCAGCAGGAGATGTATTGCCATTGGGAGCTAGAGCCAGCCGTTGCAGCCCAGCTCAGTGCTGCAGTGAGCACTCGAGGGGCAGAGCAGAGAGCGGTGATTGACAGTTACCGCTCTCTGCACAGAGCTAACCAAGCTAAGAACTGAGCGATCAGTGGTCATATGATCGCACAGTTCTTGAGTTTTCAGTTGTTGGGGGACAGCTACAACATCAAAGTGATGCTGCAGTATGGAAGTGAGCATGTTTTGTTCCCCTACACTTCTCCTTTAGGGCTGGTTCCCACCAAAAGTTTTGCACTTCGGATGCGTTTCTGCATGCACATTTTTTGATGCATTCTGGCACATTTTCCTCTCTGTTTTCCTTCATCGCATTTGAGGACAGGTGCAGTTTTTACGCGGTTTCCTATATTCCAGATGAATTCCATAAAGAAAAAAGACAACCTGTTCTACTTTTGTTGACTGCACTGGAACACACTGCACTGGTGTGAACTTGGGCTGTTGGAATACATGTTAAATAATGTCCATGCATTTTTGATGCAGAATAAAAACGCATTGGACTGCATCTGGTGTGAACCAGCCCTTAGTCAGCATCTCTTATGTGTCTCTCCGTGTGACTCAATATTACAGCTGGATAATATTTTGTATGCTTTTATACCATTCATAGTTTTCTTGTAAGCTCTGGTTCAACTCTTTTAAAAAAGCTTCTCTCTCTGGAAGAGAACCAAAGGGTGTTTGTTCTGGATATCTGGACTGAATAGCATTTTAAAGGAAGACCTAGAAGATTAGCGGGAATGAGATTCAGCAAGTATTGAAGGAAGGATACCATGAATAACCTTGGGATTACTTAATATAATAGTTACTGGTCTTATTCCTGGACTTTTGTGATACTATCAAGTAACGTCACTTTTAGTATAACACACAAGTAGATACCAAATTCCAACTTTTAGCATTTTTTGGCTCTGGATTTTGTCAAGTTTCAAAACATTTACTAAAAACATATGGACTTAATTGCTTTTCTGCTTTCTGACCTTCCCCTTTTGGTAACTGAAAAACCGTTTGCTTGCAAAATTCACTATGTATGTCTCAGAGCTGATCAGCTGTTTTTTTTTATGGAGAAATGCAGTAAACATGTTATAATAAATACAGTTTATGTCATTTTGATGTATATAATTTTGTCATACAAACATTCTTTGTTAGGCATTTATTAATGTAATGTGAAAGGGGAAGTGTGATGTTGAACAAGTAAGATAGAGGATGACAATTCCTGCAATTCATTACCATCAAAAACTCCCATTCAGTTTAAAGTGGATCTACCAGGAACTTTACATGTCTGCATTAGTAAACTACTAACATACCAAAATATACATCAACAGCCTAACTTTTCAAAGAGTGAACCTTTTATAATTAAAAAGCAGTAAGTGAAGTGGCTTGCCGTGCTAAAAGGAAGAATCTGATGACACTTCATCAGTCTTCTCTCCTTCTGTAATCAGTCAGGCACTAATTGTGTGTAGTCAGGTCAGTGCTTGGCTAAGAATGGAGAGTGAGAGAGACACTTGCTGTAGCTGCTCTCTGTAGCTGCTGCCCTGTTCTGCTGAACTGGTTAACAGCTATATCAGCAAGAGGAGTAGGCTGCTGAGCAAAAATAGTTCAATAGACCAAGTCAGGCAGCACTGCACTGTGGGAACTGTAGTCCAGAGGAGAAATTCTACTGTAATCAAGAGCTTTCAAACTGCATTTCCCAGAGAGAGATTTCCAGGAGAAGCAGAAAGAGTTGCATTTTCTCGGGCTGTACAGGACATATCTTCATCTTGCCACGAGAGAGATCAGAGAGTGCATATCAATATCCAGTGTGCACCATAACTGCTGCATAACGGCAACCTGAGCAGGGTGCTGAGTGAGTCCACACATGCTGAAAGCTAGCGTCCCCTGTGTGCAGAGCAGAGAGTAGACTTATCACTGTGTGTGACTGAATGGTGAACTGCAGTATATCTGGGACTGGGGAGCTGCTGCTGTAGGGATTTACTATCTGCTGCTAGGGAGACCGACCCCTTTAGGAACTGACTATACATCCATCTAGTAGCCTTGTTGCTGCCTGCAGGCTCAACTGGGACTATTCTTGTGCACCAACGTTATAACTGGGCCCCAATGCTTGTCAGTCTGAAGAGTTAGGACTAAAGACTGTTACTTTTAAAGCTGATACACAGAGACCTTTATCTATTAATTATGCTAAGAGGTACCTCTTAGTGGACATTGCACCATATCCTAGTCATTCTCCTAGATTGCACTCTAGACTAGTTATAGTATTATTATTCATATTGCATTAATGCTTATATTCACTGTTTATTGCTGATTTCACAAGTTAATTGTATTCTAAGTTACCTTGGAATATTGATTATACTGTCTAACCTAGCGGACTGTGTCTGTATCTACCTTCTGTGTGTTCATTTATACTCAAACCACCATTTATTCTAATCCATACCAATACATTTAGTGCATTTACCACAAACCAGTCCTGTGTCCATTTCCTGGTGCCAAATTGCAGCCACGTTTAAGGTATCTATACTCATGTACTTATAAGTACTTGCAGTAACTTTCATTTAACCAGCTGTGTCAGAGGGGCTGAGGGTGTTCTTGGAGTTCGAAGCACAGAAAAGATAACCGAGATTACCAAACGGCTCCTTCGGGGGGGGGGGGCGGGTAGCGATACAATTGTGGCAAGTCACAGGGTGAAAATCAGAAGCAGAGACTGATCTTTACCAGACATGTGTGAACACAGCCAAACACTGCACATGCAGCAGGATTTTACAAGATTATATCATCCCTAAGCCAACATCTCAGTCCAGGAAGTAGATGTTGACCCTTGATTGTTCTTGAACTAAAATGACTCTGTCCTTTGGGAGAGAAAAGTCGGTAAAGGCACTTTCAGGGGGAGTGATGGGATCTTATTAGTGAGAGGTAATTAGAGTGGAAGGAAAATGAAGGCATTGTTAGGATTAGTACTGTGATTACTGTGAGCGGTAATAAATACCTGTAGGTGTTACACATACAAATACTTAGCATTCATGCACTGAACATGAAAAATGTATGATGATAGGTCCTCTTTAACAACATTTGTGTGTTTCTAAATATAGTATAACTTAAAGTGGACTTATACATATACAGTAATTATTTGTTTTGACCAGAATGGAGGAAGTTTTTGTATTGCTGTCTGATTCCCTGCTGATTCACCCTCATTATTTGTACTAGTAACCTTTGCCTTCAGGACTAAGTAATGAAAACAGGAGAACACAACAGAGATTAGTGGAAATCATTCAATAGGGTAATTCCTCTAAAACTGGCCATAGACAGTTAGCTTTTTTTTTTTTCATTCAGCCAGTGGACTGAAAAAAAAACCTAACAGGTTCCTCCATCCTCCAAAAACCAAGTGGATTGAGGACTCCCCCTGCCGAGACATTGTGTTTTGACAGCAGACCCAAAATACACCGATCAATGGCTGTAGCCACCAATCAACAAAATGTCTTTCAGCATGTCCCTTTGACAGAAGTCAACATCTACAGAAAGTTTCTGTCGAGCAGCGGTGGCTACACACTGATTGAAATTTGGCTGGTTCTTGTTGCATTGTAAGCTCTAACGAGCAGGGCCCTCTGATTCTTCTTGTTTTGAATTGTATTGCAACTGTACTGTCTGCCCTAATGTAAAGCGCTGCGCTAACTGTAGGCACTATATAAATCCTGTACAATAATAATAATAATGTTAAATGACAAAATGGGTTGTGTGGCAATTTTATCTGAAATATATATGTATATATATATATATATATAAAGAAAGTGGAATTCCCTTTTAAAGGCAGGGTCATAGAAGAGTTTTTCCTGTCAGACGTGATCACTACTAACCTGTCAGAAAAGAGGATGCTCAAACACTGCTGAAAGAATGGCAGGGCCAGGGCCAGGTCATTTTACTGACTCACATGCAAGGTAAATACAGTAATGCTTTCATGGCAGTTTTTATGGAATATTTTAGACAGCAATTTTCTGTATACAGCGAACATCATTAGCTCTTCTAGCAGTTTAAAAAAAAAAACAATTACTGTAACTAATATTCCGATGTGGCAGCATATTGGCAATAACAATCAAATGACTATAGTAGTTATTTACCATCCAGGCAGGTCATCAAGTTTGATGTCAGATGGGTAACTCTCTAATTTGAAAAGTGCCCACTATAACTTTTATGTGACATCACAACATATTCACTCTGCCAATCCCAGTGCAGACACTGTACAATATTACTAGGTACAAATCCCCTGCCTTTGTTACATGGATGGTGCAACTTGTGCCAAAGAGGGCTAAGGCATTCATCACAAACACTAAAAAAGATGTTCAGAAGTGTGTTCTTCCCTAAAAGCACCCATCTTATTTTAAAAGATGGCCACAAGAAAGGTATGAAATATTTGTTTGCATCTTTTTGTCATCCGTTGTTGCATCTCAGTGCATTGCCTGCAGCCACTTCCTGTCTATATGCATTCCAGCTTGGGCTGCTTGGCATTTCGGATGGATGAATCCTCTCTGCTGGCACCATCGGCTGCCAGAAAACCTGAATAGCGAATCAGATTGGATGCAAGCTTTGTTCGGCCGTCAAGTTCCTTCGACAAAAATTGGTTGAACAATTTACTTTTTTGTTGGACTGAACGGTGCAAGCAGGGCCATACACTGATCCATTTTCAGCTGGGCTAGCAGGAAGAAGGAAAGGAAATTTGAGCTGTATATGGCCGGCTTTAGGATAAATAGAGCTTTGTTATGTAATATCAGGAATAGGGATGAGCCCGATGTTCGAGTCGAACATCGGGTGTTCGCCTGTTCGCCAAACAGCGAACATTATGCGATGTTCGCGGGAAAATTTGAAAGCCGGGCCACATACCAAGCCACATGCATTATTATTTCACTTTAAGCATTTTTAAAATCACTACTCCCGAAAAAATGACAGTTTTTAAAACTTTTTATGGATTGATCCATGTCCCCTGGGGCAGGACCCGGTTCCCCAAACACTTTTTATGACAATAACTTGCTTATAAGCCTTTAAAATGAGCACTTTTGATTTTTCATGTTCGTGTCCCAAAGACTTTAACGGTGTCCACGTTTTCACCCAAATTTTTTGCCTGTTCGCAAGTTCTACTGCAAACCGAACCGGGGGATGTTCGGCTCATCCCTATTCAGGAAGTGTGTGAACTTTCTTGGCTGGATCACCAGGCAATTTTTTAATGCAAGCTGCAGGTTTAAAAATATTGAAAATGATGTTTGAAGTTACATTTATATGTTAAAAATTATCTAAAGGTTTAGTAGTTGAGTTTACTGATACGTTAAGGCATTGCAACCTGATAGAGTGATGAATAATTTACAAGGGTGGTCTTGGTAAATGTGGGCATTCATTTGCAACCTAAGCAGTAGTAGACAGCTTAGGTATGCATTACATCTGTTATGTTCAGCTGAATTAAAGTCGGGGTGGCCCTGCAAACACCACCTGATTTAAAAATCGACTGAGCGGGGTGAAAAATTATCATCTTAACGGTGATTACATCCTATCAGGTAGGTGCCATGGCCTGAATACACAAGCCAGCATTAAAGCTTCCTCTACAAATGCTTTTTGCGTGCAATCAGTCTGTTTTCTATCATTCAGCCCCCAAGCAAAATGAGAAAAATCAAGCTTTGTATGTAGCTTAACTCCTGAAAAATTCAAATTGAACTTTATATTCTGATCAGCATAGCTATTCATGATTTTTATGAAAGTACTTGAAGCCTTAAAGGAGAAGTATGGGATTTCAAAATAACATACAGTATATACATACTCATCTAGGTGAATGCAGCATTGTTATGATTCCCCCGTCACCTCTAAGGCCGAGAACTGAGCAATCAAAGACCACTGATCACTTGGTTCCCGGGCTTTACTGAGCAGAAAGTGGTGTCTGTCAGTCACCAGCTCTCTGCTCTGCCCCTCCAATACTCACTGGAGTGCCAGGCTGTGAAGGGGACGGGAGCGGCTGGCTCAGGCTCTCAGGGGCACGTTGAGACATTAAGACAGCTGCCAGTCCAGGCATCTGGGTGGATCCTGATATTAAAGTCGGACTAGCTGAGTAACGTCAGCCAACAACAGACTTTAGCCCGCTGTCGGTTTAATACAGGTCACAGGAATGCAGAAAAAAGTGCATTCTTGACCCACAGGAGAAGTAGGGCCAAAAGAGCTTTGGCTCTACTTTCCCTTTAACCACTTGCCGACCGGCCATACTACATCTACTGCGGTCGGTTCTATTGCGCAAAACAACATACCTATCATGTAATTTCGTGCAATAGCCAGCGGGGGAGCCAATCGGCGGGTTCGGCAGGAACACAGATCTGCCTGTTCAAATAATTTCAGGTGAAATACAGGACTCTCTGAAAACATGTGGTGTGGCTGTTTCAAGATGCACAATAAGGAGGCACTTGAAGAAAGATGGCCTACATGGTCGAGTCGCCAGAGGAAAGCCATTACTATGCAAATGCCACAAAGTATCCCACTTACAATACGCCAAACAGCACAGAGACAAGCCTCAAACCTTCTGGCACAAAGTCATTTGGAGTGAGGAGACCAAAATTGAGCTTTTTGGCCGCAACCATAAATGCTACATTTGGAGAGGAGTCAACAAGGCCTATGATGAAAGGTACTGTGAAACACGGAGGTGGATCACTGATGTGTTGGGGATGTGTGAGCTACAAAGGCACAGGAAATTTGGTCAAAATTGATGGCAAGATGAATGCAGTATGTTGTAAAAAAATACTGGAGGAACGTTTGCATTCATCAGCCAGGAAGCTGCGCATGGGACGTACTTGGGCATTCCAACATGACAATGATCCAAAACACAAGGCCAAGTCGACCTGTCATTGGCTACAGCAGAATAAATTGAAGGTTCTGGAGTGGTCACCACAGTTTCCTGACCTCAATATCATTGAGCCACTCTAGGGAGATCTCAAAACATGCAGTTCATGCAAGACAGCCCAAGAATTTACATCTTTTTGCCAAGAGGAATGGGCAGCTTTACCATCTGAGAAGATAAAGAGCCTCATCCACAAATACCACAAAAGACTTCAAGCTGTCATTGATGTTAAAGGGGCAATACACAGTATTAAGAACTGGGGTATGTAAACTTTTGATCAGGGTCATTTGGGTAGTTTCTGTTGCCATTATAATTTAAAAAAAGTAAACACAGTTGATTGATAATTAATGGCTTCAGCCAAACACTAACCATGAGTGAAAGAAAAGTTTTTGTGTTATCATTCGTATTCTCTGAAAAATGGCCAAGAAATCATAAATTCTGCCAGGGTATGTGAACTTATGAGCACAACTGTATATTACTGTTCTTCAGACTGTATAATTTTTTTGCATAGTTTCATTAAATATATTTAAAAAAACAAATATTTACTTATTCCATGCTATCCTCATAAAGATTTATAATTTAGAGAAAATGACAATAGTTTTTACAACATACAGTATTTTGACCCAGTCAGCTTGCTTTTTATGCAGTGCCAGTAAATTACTGTTGGCAACACTGTTATTCAGGTTTTTGCAGTGGTTTATAGCTGGGATTACTGGATGGCTCTGCATGCATGTCCTTGTGGTACTGGGACAAAGTATCATCTGGCTAACTCAAATGAAGGCTTAAAGCAGTAAAAGAATGGTGAAAATGCTGTGTCTCAGAGGCTCTGGTCCAATCAAGACTATAGAAAAAAATTTCACATATCAGTGCTCACCACAACACTGTGATATAGTCTGTTGATTATTTTTCTACAGTCTTGTAGTTTCAGGGCAAGTGGTAGAGAGGATTCTATCAGCTACATTACATTGCATTGATTTTCTCCTTTACTTATTAAGCTAGAAAAAGACATATTAGAGTTCAAGAGCCAACCAGTTGTAGAAGTCAGTCTGATGTTCGCAGGCACCAGGCAATGAACAGCAATGAAAACAGTCCCAAAACCTGATTACTAAATTTAACGTAGTCATTATATAGTGAATATGTATGTGTGTGTGTGGGAGGAGCTCTTGTACATGGGTAGCCATAGTTCTCATTGCCTGTATTAGTTGTAGTACTGCAGGGGTTTAGAATCAGCTCTCTCAAATCGTAAGATATGGTACTAATGATGGTAATAATGGTGATGATAAGTGTGACGTTGCTAGGACTGTGAAAGACTTAGGACACCCTGAAGATAAGAACGAGGAAGCACATGCAACGCACTGCAGCAAACTGGAGGTGTGGCAAAATTGCCACACCTCCTTGGAGGGGGTTAAGACTTGAGCCAAATTATTGTGTACATGATAACATAAACCACAGTCCTTGTACACATATAATATGCTTTAATTACCGCGCCACAAAGAAACAGACACGTACAAACCTCAGCAAAATAATCCTCAACTCACTTCTACACCCCCTGTCTACAGCTCACCCCATTTACAGCTCACCTCTGCACTCCCCTCCACATATCACATCTGCACTCCCCTCCACAGCTCACCTCTGCACTCCCCTCCACAGCTCACCTCTGCACTCCCCTCCACAGCTCACCTCTGCACTCCCCTCCACATCTCACATCTGCACTCCCCTCCACATCTCACCTCTGCACTCCCCTCCACAGCTCACCTCTGCACTCCCCTCCACAGCTCACCTCTGCACTCCCCTCCACAGCTCACCTCTGCACTCCCCTCCACAGCTCACCTCTGCACTCCCCTCCACAGCTCACCTCTGCACTCCCCTCCACATCTCACATCTGCACTCCCCTCCACATCTCACCTCTGCACTCCCCTCCACATCTCACCTCTGCACTCCTCTCCACAGCTCACCTCTGCACTCCCCTCCACATCTCACCTCCACATCTCACCTCTGCACTCCCCTCCACAGCTCACCTCTGCACTCCCCTCCACAGCTCACCTCTGCGCTCCCCTCCACATCTCACATCTGCGCTCCCCTCCACAGCTCACCTCTGCACTCCCCTCCACAGCTCACCTCTGCGCTCCCCTCCACATCTCACATCTGCGCTCCCCTCCACAGCTCACCTCTGCACTCCCCTCCACAGCTCACCTCTGCACTCCCCTCCACATCTCACATCTGCACTCCCCTCCACAGCTCACCTCTGCACTCCCCTCCACAGCTCACCTCTGCACTCCCCTCCACAGCTCACCTCTGCACTCCCCTCCACAGCTCACCTCTGCACTCCCCTCCACAGCTCACCTCTGCACTCCCCTCCACATCTCACATCTGCACTCCCCTCCACATCTCACCTCTGCACTCCCCTCCACATCTCACCTCTGCACTCCTCTCCACAGCTCACCTCTGCACTCCCCTCCACATCTCACCTCCACATCTCACCTCTGCACTCCCCTCCACAGCTCACCTCTGCACTCTCCTCCACAGCTCACCTCTGCGCTCCCCTCCACAGCTCACCTCTGCACTCCCCTCCCCAGCTCACCTCTGCACTCCCCTCCACATCTCACCTCTGCACTCCCCTGCACATCTCACATCTGCACTCCCCTCCACAGCTCACCTCTGCACTCCCCTCCACAGCTCACCTCTGCGCTCCCCTCCACATCTCACCTCTGCACTCCCCTCCACAGCTCACCTCTGCACTCCCCTCCACAGCTCACCTCTGCACTCCCCTCCACAGCTCACCTCTGCACTCCCCTCCACATCTCACCTCTGGACTCCCCTCCACATCTCACCTCTATATGCCCCATCCACAGCTCACCTCTATATACCCCATCCACATCTCACCTCTGCACTCCCCTCCACCTGCCCTCCACATCTCACCTCTATGTGCCCCATCCACAGCTCACCTCTGCACTCCCCTCCACAGCTCATCTCTATTTGCCCCATCCACAGCTCATCTCTATATGCCCCATCCACAGCTCACCTCTATGTGCCCCATCCACAGCTCACATCTGTACTCCCCTCCACAGCTCATCTCTATTTGCCCCATTCACAACTCACATCTAGACTCTCCCCCACAGCTCATCTCTATATGCCCCATCCACAGCTCATCTCTGTATGCCCCATCCACAGCTCACCTCTACGTGCCCCATCCACAGCTCACCTCTACACTCCCCTCCACAGCTCATCTCTATTTGCCCCATTCACAACTCACATCTAGACTCTCCTCCACAGCTCATCTCTATATGCCCCATCCACAGCTCATCTCTATATGCCCCATCCACAGCTCACCTCTGCACTCCCCTCCACAGCCCATCTTTGCACTCCCCTCCACAGCTCATCTCTATATGACCCATCCACAGCTAAGTCCTATATGCCCCATCCACAGCTCACCTCTATATTCCCCATCCACGGCTCACCTCTGCACTCTCCTCCACAGCTCATCTCTATATGCCCCATCCACAGCTCATCTCTATATGCCCCATCCACAACTCATCTCTAAATGCCCCATCCACAGCTCATCTCTATATGCCCCATCCATAGCTCACCTCTATACCCCATCCATAGCTCACCTCTATATGCCCCATCCACAGCTCACCTCTGTACTCCCCTCCACAGCTCATCTCCATATGCCCCATCCACAGCTCATCTCTATATGCCCCATCCATAGCTCACCTCTATATGCCCCATCCATAGCTCACCTCTATATGCCCCATCCACAGCTCACATCTGTACTCCCCATCCACAGCTCATCTCTATATGCCCCATCCACAGCTCACCTCTGCACTCTTCTCCACAGCTCACCTCTTCACCCCCCCTCCCCATCAAGAGCTTAACTCTGCACCCCCCATCCCCCTCCCTCCCATTTACAGCTCACCTGTAAATCTCCCCCATACATAGCTCATCTGGTTACACTTAATTGTTTAATTGTTTTGTTTAAAGGGACATTGTCATGAAAAAATGGATGCTGCCATTACTGTACACTGCATCTAAGAACATATTGCTGGTGCTTTGGCTTCAGTGCTGTTTCAGTTGCTGACCCTGTACAATTAAAAAAAAAATTCTGATATTTGTTTGCTCTGGGGCCTCTATTAAAGTGGTTGTAAACCCTTACATATACCCAGTGAAGTAACTGGCCTCAGGTGATACCTAGAGATTAAATAAATACTCCTGCATAAATTGTACCTGTTTATCTGCAACCTTCTGTTCTATACATCCATTCAAAGTCCGGAATTTATAAAGCATGTCTGAGCTGTCAAAAAAAAGAGGGGGGGGGGGGGCAGAGAGCTGAAATTACACACTGCAGAGCTCAGTGAGGAGATCTCTGAGAGCTGATTGAGAGGAAGGGGCAAACACCCATTCACACAGCACACAGGAACAGATTTGAGGCTGTCAATCACAGGCTGTGTAACTTTTTTCTCTTGGTGTCGAGAAAAACTGTCAGAAGTGACTCATACAGATGGCAGAGGAATGAGGCAGCAGACAGAAAAGACACTTAGAGCTCTTAATTGAGTACACACTATAGAGGGATATGCTTTGTTCAAATTTCATGTCTGAGATTTATAACCACTTTAAGACATAGGAAAGTAGCATATTCTTCAGAGGCCAGCAATGGCAGCTCCATACTTTCCGCATGACAGTGTCACTTTAAAATCTAGAATAGCAGGAAGTAAAATAGAGACATACAGCATAGACTAGACATTAAAAAAGTGAAGAAAAAGCTTGTGGGGATTGTGCTAAAGCCCACATAATTTTCAAAATCAATTTTGCATCCCTTATTCAAAACCTTGACTTGTTTTTCCTTGGCAGACTGTTCAGACAAGGATAAGACTGAAGAACGTCATGTCAGCACAAAAACCCCAGAGGATTTCCATCTGCAGGGAACTTAGCTTTGGAACATTATATTCTTTACGACATTCATTTTCATGGCCTTTTTACCGTAAATATTTCTAATAAGCAGCTCGGTCATTTGTAAAATGGTAAAACACATGTTAGCAATTCAGTCACTGCATCTTGCTTGAAGCAATATAAGCTGAATCGTACAGACAGGTTTGGCGAATATAAAAAAAAAACGTATTTGGAGCGCATATTTTATTTTATAATCTGCCTCCCCGCTGAGTAGTGGGTTTTCGGTTTTGACTCGTCAGTCAGCTGAAATGATGGGCAAGGTACGCTACACAGCTGCAAAGTGCCTTTGTAGTCTTCTTCACAACCTTCCCGGGTCTCCGAGGTGTGCATGCGAGATAAAATAATTCTTTATAAAATGCAGCTTATGTGCAATCTGATTTTTAACATGAGTGGTTTGGCAGCAAAGGCTAAATTGTGTGACCTTGAATGCAGCAAATATTGTTGTGGCCTGTGCAGATCCTCAATAAAGACTTGTATAGATTGCTGCACAGGAGATATGGTGGCGGTATGTTCTCTCCAATGACTTCGTTTCCAATTCTTCAGCAGCATATTTCACTCTGTTAGGACAGTGTACTCTAGAATGATAAATTGTGTATGAAACACATCATGTTCACTTTCATCCAGTGTAAAAGATTAAATATACATAAAACCGAAAAAAAAAAAAAATTGACGTTATTTTGTATTCAGGGTATGTGGTATGCTGCCGCTTTCCTTCTAAACATCAGAGCACAGCTTTCACATTCTGGAGAAGATATATAGTCTCAGCAGATTCAAGTCTGATATTTTCCTGGAAGATTTAAGAAAAAGAATACAGAAACGTGCTGTAGATTGTAGGCGGCTCAGCTTTGCTGTCTGGTGATCCAGAAACATCATAGAGATCAAATGTTCTCTATGCATGTTACATAGCTATATCAAGTTCAGTTCAAAAGTACAGTGCTTTGTATAAGTATTCACATTCTTGGGTACAAAATACAGTAGCTCTTTAACCACAGAAGATTTACCCCCCTTCACGACCAGGCCATTTTTTGCATGTTACTTTAACTGACAATGGCGCGACACTGTACCCAAATAAAATGTATGTCCTTTTTTTCCCACAAATGGAGCTTTGTTTTGGTGGTATTTTATCACCTCTGCGGTTTTTATTATTTGCGCTATAAACAAAAACAAAATGAAAGTAGCAGCAACAGGATGATTGGGATTATAACAGTGCCCAAGATTGAAAATAATACATTTTGTATAAAAATAGAAAGGTTATTATTAAAATAACAACATATTTTGGGTTCAATAAAAAACCTGAGTGTGATACAAATCACATTGAATCACTGATGTCCATGTATAGAAGGTGATCAGTACTTGGTGTTATATCCCAACATGTTTCGCCAACTTTGGCTTCTTCAGGAGTTTTCTAAGGACAACCAATTCTCTTAAAGATCCAGAGAGACATCAAGGAGGTCACCAAGCAAATCCACAAGTTTGGAGGGGAGCTCTGTGCGATCACAGGGGATACATGGGGACCAGGCTAGGGGAATATAATAGGCAAAATGACTTCCAAAATCACATAAAGTGCTGGACTTACACAACATATGTCTGATTTATAGGCTAACATAGCCTCCATTATACTTACAAGACTCTGATATAGACACAGATTAGTACAGGGGCACCAGCAACTATCTGCAATCATGCATACATGGTGCTGTCATAAAATGACCACTGTGATTCCAGCACAAAATCATAATGGTTGCCCCTGTCTTCCATGCTGGCGGCGGTGGCGCTCCAGAAATGGAAGTGTCAGATCATGTACTAGATAAGTAAGTTATACGTGTGGCAAGTGGTTAAATGAACATTTCAGTAACTTTACAAGTTGAAATATACTGAAACATTATAAAAAAAAAAAAGTCCGGTCAAGTGACTTTTATTTACGCTAAGATAATATCATCAGTCTGCTGCAGGCAGAAGAAAGCATTTCCTCAGTCTCCTGTCACAGAGTGAGCAGTCTGTACATTGTAACTTTGTAGTGGGTCACAAGGTGAGGCAGAGGCAAGGATTTGATCTGTGTCAGACATTTGTGAACTCAAAAGAAAAGTAAAGAAAAAGCAGGTGAGGTCTCCTCACTCTTCTGGATTTAGGGCTGGTTTACATTGGGAATCGCACAGGAATGCACTGCGTGTTCCTGTGCGATTCGCATACGATTTGAGCCTATTCATTTTAAAACTCACTGCAACCAGATTGCATGGTACTTCTTTGTCATGCGATTCAGTGCAGCTAAACACACTGCGTTTGCAACCCGCGTTTGCGGTTTTGTTAACTTAACATTTACACCCGCTGCAGATCGCAACTGCAGTGTATTTTGAATGCAGTGTGGGGAACACGCACGAAACACTAATCTGCCGCACCACATTCTGGTGTGAACTGGCCGTTAGACAGTTTACAATTCTATTTTAACCAAGTCTATGTCTCCTTAAGGTAGTCCTTGCATAAAGAGCTCTCCGCAGTTTCTGTAGACTAATTGCTTGCATGGAAAAATATTGTTTGTTGTCAAGCAGAACTTAACCCAAAAAGGGGGGAGGTTTCGATTAAGTGCGCCTCCCCCCTCCTCTGCGACATGTGGCATGTCATTTTTTGGGAGGGGGGGGCAGATACCTACTTTTGATAGGTGCCTGCTTTCACAGGAGCAACCATCCTAGTGAATCAGTGTCCTTTGGTCGTCATTTATAGAAGGTTGAACACCATGAACCTTGGACATGTTAGGCATTGTGCACTGCTCCGATAACTAAAGAATGAACCAGAGAACTAAAACATACCATTTCATGTTTGGTTTTACTTCAAACTCCCATCCTAATAATGTAAAGGATTGTGTATTTTATTTATTAGAGCTACTTATATAGCACTGTCGCTTCACATATATAATGTACATTCACATCAGTCATTGCCCTCAAGGAGCTTACAACCTACAATCCCTAATTCACATACTAGGTCAAAATTACCTACCAGCATGTTTTTTGGTGTGTGGGAGAAAACCCTCACAGGGAGAACATGCAAACTCCATACAGATAGTGCAAACCACTTAGCCACTGTGCTGCCTGTATAATTAAAAGAAGTCCTGAAATGATTACAATTGTTAGTCCTCATTGGCCTGACATAGCCTTGTGACTTTATTGCATGGCTTTGCAACACAGCAAAGACAACTCTAATGGGGCGTACACACGGTCGGACTTTTCGTCTACAAAAGTCCGACAGCCTGTCCGACAGACTTCCGGCGGATTTGCGGCAGACTTTCTAACGAATGGACTTGCCTACACACGACCACACAAAAGTCCGACGGATTTGTACGTGATGACGTACACCGGACTAAAATAAGGAAGTTCAGAGCCAGTAGCCAATAGCTGCCCTAGCGTGGGTTTTTGTCCGTCGGACTAGCACACAGACGAGCGGATTTCGGGGTCCGTCGTAGTTACGACGTAAAGATTTGAAGCATGTTTCAAATCTAAAGTCCGTCGGATTTGAGGCTGAAAAAGTCAGCTGAAAGTCCGGAGAAGCCCACACACGATCGGATTGTCAGCCAGCTTTAGTCCGTCGGCGTCCGTTGGACTTTTGTAGACGAAAAGTCCGACCGTGTGTACGCCCCATAAAGGGATCTTATGCTTACTATTATTGTGCTTTGTTATTTTAGACTGGGTTGCCTAGCAAATCCTGAGCATCATTTATTAGTGACTAAATTATTAATTCAGTGCAACATCAACACTGTTCTTATTTCTTAGGGCACAACACTCAGATAGATCATTCCAGACATAAAATGGTTTGGTTTTAGAGAAATATTTTCTACCCTTCAAGCTCATTCCGCTTCAGTTAAGCTGCCAAGAATATGTCAAGATTATGCACGTGAACTTTATGTATTTCACTGTGTAAACTTATCCTTTCAGATTTTTTTTTTTTTTTTTATACTTTCCCACTCATGTTTGCATGCTTCAGCAAGCTTTGCTCAGTTTTATGTATGTAAATAATCTTTTGTAAGGCGAATTCATACCCAACTGGTTTATGCTTGTTAGCTTTTGGTGAAGGGAAGAAAATGGCACTGTCTAGGAAAAGCCTAGAAAAGCATAGATGGCTCGAATTTCATCCAATTCAGTATTTGAGCTGTAGGTAGCTATTATCGGCCAAACAATAGATGTATCTTACCAGTAATGGTAAGGCAGTGCCAGTGTATTCAGGCAGATGCCTGTATACAACAGCCGGTAGGGGAAATTTCACCATCCAAATTGTTAGCTTGGATGGGTGAATGAATTGTCTTGCTTAGCTTCCAGGCTGAATGGAAGAAAAACAAGCGATGTATGGCTAGCTTTACTTGCACCATTTAGAGCCATAGAACTATTTCCATTACTGCGGACAAATGTAAATTTTTCAAGATTGGAGATGGTGTGCTGCAGGTTCATGTTGGTTGATCATTTCTTCAATCAGGTGCCTTTAGCATACCTCCCAACCGTCCCGGATTGGGCGGGACTTTCCCGCATGCAGATGTTTGTCCCGCTATCCCGCTGTAAGGGTTGTTTGTCCCGCATAATCACATAATTATGTTGCTTATGTTGTATATCAACTTGTGACTAGATAGGACCTGCAGCAGTGTAAACAGCCAGGGATTGGGAAACCAGCTGGATGTGCAGTGTGCAGTTCCGATGACAGACTTCACCTGTCAGATCCAAGATGTGATGTCGGGTATGGGCGGGACTGCAACTCAGACCCGCCCCCTCTCTCAAATAACCAGTGTAATGAAAGAGCGGCTCCTATTGTACATCATAACATGGAGTGCTCCTCCCCCTCCTTATCACATCCGCACACTACACTTCCCCATTCATCGCTTATAGACAGAACACAGCGGCCCCTCCCCTCTAGCACATTTTATCTCAGCCCCGCCCCTCCCCCTAGGTCCTTTCCAGCATGAGCAGCTTCTGTTAGTACTATGCACAGGGAGAACACTGGAGGTGAATGTGAGGTGAGAGGAGGCTAAACTCTGATTGGTTGGTGGGATATCTGAGCCATTCACAGGAGGGAATACAGGTCCCAGCATGTCAGCTGCTTTCTGAGGAGGTTTGTGTGTCTGCAGCCTTGATGTTTGTGATTGTGCTATCACTATGTGCAGTGCTAAGGATATCACTTCCTGGGTATTACATGCTGTGTGAGGTTCCATCTACTCACTGTGCTGGTGGGGGGGAAATGATGTGTCAGGCTGGCCTCCCCCTCAGCTCTCTGTATGTATTGGTGAGATCTCTCTCTCTGATTGGATCTGTCCAGTGTGTGGGCTCTGGGGCCCCCTACAGGAGATCTGAGAGGAGGTTTAGTCACCTAAGGGTGTCTGGCAGTAAAGAGAACCTGTCATCGTCCATTCAGATCAAAGTGGAAGGTAAGTACTACAGCTGAGCCCCTCCATTGCTGACACCATCCCTGCACTCTCCTGCCATCTGTCTGTCTTGCTGTTTAAATAATAGTACTGGGGTTTGCATGTGTCCGTGAGACTCTATCTTGTGGCACAGCAATCAAAGCATATTTTAGAGGTACAAGGAAACCTGGGTTTTGTTTAACCACACCCATTAAACCTCTCCCACTGTTAAGAGTTTGACCACACCCACTTTTGCCACAGTGCACGTTGTACGCTGTTGGTCGCTTCCTCCCTAAAGTGTCCCTCATTCTGAAGTTCAAAAGTTGGGAGGTATGCTTTAGCGATAGCAAAGATCTGTACGGCTTTAGCAGTAGAGAATTCTGTGATTCCTCTGCACAGCCTGCCATTTCCCTTGAGGTTTACTGAAGCATTTATCTACAGGTGTTCAGTTAGCCCAGACAATATACCTCTGTCATTGGTAGAAGCCTGTAAATGTCTAATGATAATTGCATGGTGCTGCTGGCAGGGCCGGATTTCCCACAAGGCCACCGAGGCCAGGTCTCAGGGCGGCAGTGGTGCAGGGGCGGCGCCGCTCCTGTGGCGACTTCTTGGCTTTCGCACCCCCCCCGCGCACTAACATAGCAGCATGGCAGGTGCGGCAGGTCCGTGCCTTCTCTAATATCACTGCACTGCCCCCTCCCCACACTGCCTGTCTTACTCACACAAAACATGATGCGCGGCCGCTCTAGACAAAGGGCAGGATTTTTTAGGTTAAGAAGTGGGTGATTGGTTTCAAGGCAGCAGGGCGGTCCCAGCAATAAATCACTATAAAGGAGTTTGATATTGAGAGAGGACTGTGATTGGGGGGGGGGGTCAGTCTGTGATTGGGGGGGTCAGTTTGTGATTTGGGGGGTCAGTCTGTGATGGGGATCTGTGATGGGTAGTCTGTGACGGGTCAGGACCAGTTTGTGATGGGGGGTCAGTCTGTGATGGGGGGTCTGCTATGGGTCAGGTCAGTCTATAATAGGGGTCTTTGATGGGGGGGTCAGTTTGTAATGAGGGGTCTGTGATTTGGGGGTGTCAGTCTGTAATGAGGGGTCTGTGATTTGGGGGGTCAGTCTGTGATGGGAGGGTCTGTGATGGGTCAGTCTGTGATGGGTCAGTCTGTAATGGGGGGGTCTGTGATGGGGGTTTGTGATGAGGCAGGGGAGGATGTGACGTAAGAGGGGGGCTAAGGACACTGATGTAAAAGAGGGTCGTGATGTAAAAGGGGGTATGTGATGTAAAGGGGGGACTGAGGACACTGATGTAAAAGGGAGTTTGTGATGCTATGTGAAGGGAGGACTGAAGACATTGATGTAAAAGGGGGTCTGTGATTTCTGCACTAGCAAAACACAGGTCTCTGCAAGGGCAATAGAAAACAATTGTTTTCTATGTGTCCTGTGCACACTGCAACAGCACCACTGCATGCTGAGCAGTGTGGTGCAAAATGCATACTGTTTCTATGCACTGCAACTGAGCTGTGGTGCATAAAAATGAATGAAATGTATTTGCATAAAGAACTATTTACGATCATCTTTGGGTCAAGAAAGACTGAACAATTTAGCTTTTCTTGCTATTGAGTCAGAACTTTTAAATACTTTGTCCTATGAAGATATTATCGATGAGTTTGCCAAAAGAAAAGTTATGCCGCGTACACACGGTCGGACTTTTCAGCTACAAAAGTCCGACAGCCTGTCCGACATACTTCCGGCGGACTTTCGGCAGACTTGCGGCGGACTTGTGGCAGACTTTCTAACGAACGGACTTGCCTACACACGACCACACAAAAGTCCGACGGATTCGTACGTGATGACGTACACCGGACTAAAATAAGGAAGTTCATAGCCAGTAGCCAATAGGTGCCCTAGCGTGGCTTTTTGTCCGTCGGACTAGCACACAGACGAGCGGATTTCGGGGTCCGTCGTAGTTACGACGTAAAGATTTGAAGCATGTTTCAAATCTAAAGTACGTCGGATTTGAGGCTAAAAAAGTACGTTGAAAGTCCGGAGAAGCCCACACACGATCGGATTACCAGCCAGCTTTAGTCCGTCAGCGCCCGTTGGACTTTTGTAGACGAAAAGTCCAACCGTGTGTACGCGGCATTAGAACAAAAAAATTGTAGGGAGTTTCTTACTGCTATAATCTTTAAAAGGCATTTTCTGCATTACAGAGTATTTTCAGTCTGTACAATTAAAGCCAGTTATTTTCAGTGTTCTCGTGTGTGGAGATATATTTTTAATCGATCTATTGTAGCAGTCATCGATAAAGGACGAAAATGGTGGTGTGTGTGGGAGGGGGGGCGGAATTGAAGGACCCAGCCTTGGGGCGGCAAAGGGAGTAAATCCGGGCCTGGCTGCTGGTATAAATGTGCAGCTGTCACATACCTGGCTGAAGGCCTCAGTGACAAGAGGACTTCCCTTACAGCTTTTGGCCAAATACCCCTGAGTATTGAGAAGGTGTGCCAGGCATAAAGTAGCATGGGTGTTGGGGATCCGGTTGGTTGGTAGACGCCTGTAGAGTTGGTCAGTAGAGACGGTGTCCAGTCAGCAGACAGGAGTCTTAGAGATACCCCAGGAGGCACCATAGCTGACTGGGTGTATGTAGTGGAGACTATGCAACAGTAGGAAGAAGCACCGCTGTCCATGAACCAACCTGGGGTCATGCACAGGTAAGCAACCAGGATGAGACATGTGGTATGGAGACAAGCTGGGGTCATACACGGGTAAATGGTACAGCAGGATACAGAAGAGAGATCAGGAGCCAGACCAAGGTCATACACAGAGGATCAGATAGAAGTGAGCTCCTAGCCAAGGTTACGATTAGGAGTCAGGCAGAAAGGAGAGAGGTCCAGGAACAAGCCGATTTGGTAATCGGCTAAGTAATCAAGTAGTACATTAATAGGGAACATAGAAATAAGGATCACAGATAGCTGAAGATCATTCAGCGATTACCAGTCACATCTTCTTTACTTAAATAAGGTGTTCGGCACCAGTTCTGGGATTGTATGTGTGCAACTGTGATTCGATGCACACAGATGTTCACATGGTGTGCTTAAGCGCATGTCTGCGTAAGTTACTGGCAGGAATTTTTAGTCTGTGTATTGGCACAGCCACACCTTTGCCTCCAGCTAACATCCTGACAGCAGCTGTAGAGCCCCACCTTGAATTGGAAAATAATGTGTTAAAGAAACCCAACCTGGCCAAAGGGCCGACAAATTTACGGGAGTTACTTCCGGGTTCGCGCGCGTGATTGGCTAGAGCCGCGATAACGTCACTCCCGCGCATGTGCGCTGGACCCACCGGTCACGGCACAGGCCCTGAAGAAAGGGCATGAGCAGGCCGTTCCTTCAGTGTGCATGTGCCGATGACATTGGCGGCAGCGCATATAGTAAATATCTTTTAAACGGTGCAAGTAAAAGACTTTACTTCCTCTTTAACACACTAAAAACTCACCTGAGGGCTTGTTGGTTGTGGGGTTCTGCAGTGGATTTCCCCAATGTAAATACTTAAAGGAGTCCCTGATATACACAGTTACATAGTTACATAGTTAGTCAGGTTGAAAAAATACACAAGTTCATCTAGCTCAACCAATAAAAATAAAAAATCATACAATCCCATATACCCAATCCATTACCCACAGTTGATGTAGGGGGGGAACCCTAATGTAAGGGGGACTCTGATGGGGATTAGTATGTAAAGGGGACTCTGATGTGAAGGGAACACTGATGGGGACCCTGATGTATAAGGAATTCCAATTGGGACCATGATGTAAGGTGAGGGGTCTGATTTGAGGGTACTTTGGTGAAGATGTTTTGTCGTTTTTTTTTTGTTTTTTTTTGTAAAATATACAATGTGGCCCTCATACTGAAAAGTTTGGGGAACACTGCTCTATACAGAACTGGTAATCTTGTTTACTTAAAATTTTCCTGGTGATCTATTATTATTAATGTTATTATTATTTCTACTTTCAATTACATTTGCTCTCAAAACTGCATTTTTTCCTTTAAAAAAAAAAAAATCTTAGTTTGCCCTGCTAATATAGTGAAAATCAAACTGGGATATATATATATATATATATATATATATATATATATTCCTGTTATTGTGATTATAATTGGCTTTATGTGATCTCTTAGAAACTAAAACCTGCCAAGTGATATTCGTGGACTGTGCTTATTTGAAATGCACAGACTACATCTACTTTCAAATAACTGTTTTTAACGAATCACACATGCTATCTCTTTGTCGATTTATATTCTGGCAGCTTGCCACAATGAAATGGTAATATGCTTTCTTCATTGCCTAAAATGTAATTAGAAAAAGCTTTATAACACATTTTCAAGAGCACACAGCATTCTAATGAGCCACAAGAAGCCAGTTCATTTGCCACACTAAAAACAATTCCTGAGTTTGTCACAGTGATTATGTACATATCGGTCACTGTAGTGTGCGTTTGTTATGGCAGATAAAGGTGTCGTTTATTTATGTACTTCATGTAACCATGAGCAAAAGTGCTCTGTGTTTGAACATTTCACCATAAAACTTACAATAGCTGTCCATAGAAAGTTAACATATTATAGGGCACATTATATAATTTACCCCAGTTAGGGTCTATTCACGCCACGTCCATTAGGCTGCGTTGCTCAACACAGGCCCAATGTAATGATGAGCTGAAATCTATTGTTCTCAATAGTCTTTGTTCACAACAGTAGGTTGCACTAGTGTGTGGTTTGGAAAATGTAACATGTTGATTTTAGATGCAACAAAATGCACTCCAACATGTACGAGACGCATCGCAGTCTGCTGAAATCCACATTAAGGTGGTCGTAAACCTTAGACATATGAACAAAGCATATCTTTCTATAGTGTGTACTTGTCTCAATTAAAAGCACCAAGTGTCATTTCTGTCTGCTGCCTCAATCCTCTGCTATCTACATGAATCACTTCTGATAAGTTTTCCTGACACCAAGAGAAAAAAGGTAGATTACAAGGGAGGGAGCTGCAGCATACAACCTGTGATTAACAGCCTCAGCTTTGTTCCTGTGTGCTTTGTGTAGAGGGTGTGTCCCTTCCCTCTACAGAGTATAACTTCAGATCCCCTCGCCTTGCTTTCTGAAATCTCAGACAAGCTGAAATAAAGTCCGTACTTTTAATAGATGTAGAGTAGAAAATACAGCAGATAAACAGGTACAACTTATGCAGGAGGATTTGTTACATCTCTATGTCTCACCCGAGGCCAAACACTTCACTGGGTATACTGTATGTAAGGGTTTACAACTACTTTAAGGAAAGAATAGTACTTTTGCTCTTGCTTTTAGAGTTGCACGATTCCGGAGAAAATGAGAATCACAATTATTTTGCTTAGAATAAAGATCACGATTCTCTCACAATTCTTGCGGTGTAACATCACATTATACAAAAAAAAATTGGGCTGTTTATTTATTTTTAATTAATTGAAGTGTACTGTGCAAATACAGTGTGACAAAAAATATAGCAACATCCGCCATTTTATTCTCTAGGGTCTCTGTTAAAAATATATATATAATGTTTGGGGGTTCTAAGTAATTTTTTAGCAAAAAATACTGATTTTAACTTTTAAGCAACAAGTGTCAAAAAAAGGTTTAGTCTTTAAGTGGTTAAACTGACCTCATTTACAGACTAAAGTTCATCCCTTTGATCGAAAGAGAAACACAAGATACTTTGTACCTCTACTCTTCTCTATCTCTCAGCGCTAAGGAATGTTGATAACATTTGTCGGCTTTTTTTTTTGACAGCTCTGCTCTGCACTGTTTACATGTAATTTTGGAAATGGCTGATTAGCATCATGACGGGGGTTAAATTGAGATCACGATTTTTTAACAATTAATCATGCAGCTCTATTTGCTTTAAAAAAAAAAAAAACCTGCACATCAATGCAACTAGTTAGAAAAAGGAACATCAGTGCATTGTAATGCTTTATAAAATGGATATGAATGCATGTCAACATAAGTGCAATTTAACACGTCAAAAAAGCTAAATGCAATGGACCTGGTTTTAATCCAGCCTGAAAGTGTATCCAGGAACAATGGAAGATGCTAAATTGTTTCTATCTACAAACAAACGAGTGAGTGGTTTGGTCTTGAGAACTATTTATTCTACCCACCAGTTTCAGTATTCAATAAATCATTTGATTAAACAATACCATCTAGTTTAGAAATGTTGAAACAGACAAAAATGATGAAATTTAGCTTCAACTTGTTTCTGCTTTTATTTTAAAATTGCTGGATGGCAATTTTACATTGCAGCACCGCACCTGCGATCCGAGCGTTGTGGTTGAGGTGCGGCCCCATTGAGCTCAATAGACAAGGATGACAGGCAGTGGCGCCTGTCAAACTCTACACTCCAAGATAAAAATGCAGCAAAGCATTGCGACTGTGGCATGTGTACAGCCCTAACTATATGTGGTATCACGGAATTGGGCTTTCTTCTGTGGTGCCCCATATACTGTATGTGTACCAGGAACCAGGAGGACCCTCAATCACGCAATCACTGTGATAGTCAACCACAGTAATCAGTGGAACCCTCCCCTGTACTGTTTCTCCTCTACAAGGAGAAACATTTCTTATAAAACAAAAGTGAGAGATAGAATAGCTTGATCAGGGAATGATGTTCGCATTAGGGTCAGTGTTGCTGTCAGTTAGTATACCCCAGATAATGTCTTGGTAGACGAAACGCGTCAGAACATACCGCGCTGGCTTCACAACACTGCGTTCTTCTTGTGATCACATTATACAAAGGCCTGTTTATATCTACAATGATGGTGGAGCCTCCGACAGTGACGTCATTACGCTATCCTTCCGCGACGGTGGTGAGACGAACAACATAGGAAACAGGGAGAAGCTAATAGAGACGCCGCGGCTCTCATATGACACAACCGCTTGTTACCATACTTCCTTCCTGTAAGTGCAAACTCTTCTTTTATTAGATTATTTGAATTGACATACTGCACTATGGGAGCTTTTGTTTTATATCTTTAAGCAACAATAGAACATCAGCGGCTGTTCCGGATGCCATATTGGTCTTGGGGAGACCGTTAATTCCCTGTGCTGGGTGAGACTGTTATCAGCAGTCACGGCTTTTTGGTAAGCAGGCTACCTTACACTTTGGGTGTTGACCTGAATACACGTTTGATTTTTGGGACGATTGGTGTCATTAATCTTTTCCACTCTAGAGTTAACTTTGCACAGACTTTTTCACTGGTCATTATTTGGATGGGACGTTGCTTTAGTTTTCTTTTTTCTTTTTTAAAAATGTTTTCTTTTTTTGAATACTTTTTCTGTTTTACATAATAACTTTTTTTCATGAATTTATTGTTTATTAATATATTGATTATTCAATTTTTTATCACGTATTGATATAATAAGGAATTTCACACCATATCTAGAGCTGCACTCACTTTGCTATTTATTTCAGTTAGTATAAAGCCTGGTACACACTATTAGGTTTTTTTTTTCCGTTTAACCCAGCGGGCTGAAGAAAAAAAAAGTGAGAGTTTAGGAGGAAATCCTGTACTAACAATCCAATGTTACTACAGTGATCTCCCCACTGAGCTATTGTGTTCTGACAGGGAGACTGCCGCCCCACCAGAACACACCAGCCAGCACTCAGCCATTGGCAGACCTTTTTCGGTCATGCCCCTTCAACAGAAGCCAGACGTTCGGACAGCTTCTGTTGGACCAGCTGCAGTACACAAGGAACGAATGTCGGTCGGTTTCTTTTGAACCAGCTGATGTCACCCAATATTCTGCCCGTGTGTATGGGGCCTTGGTGACAGTGTGTTTAGTTAGGATAAAAACCAGCAAAATGCAAAGTATTGTTTTTGGGCCCTGATAGGGGTACAAGCACTAAATAACACATACATGAACGTCTGGAGTTGGGAATTTATATTGAGCTGTTCTTTGGTGAAGGGTGATGGTGGTCAGTGGTAATGGTTGATAATGGTGGTTGGTGGTGGGTGATGGTGGTGGTTGATAATGGTGGTTGGTGGTGGGTAATGGTGGTGAGCGGTGGTGGTTGATGGTTGTCGGTGGTGGCGATTGATGGTGGCGACTTTGAACTTTCATGTACTTATATTTAGTAAATTTAGACTGAAAGTTCAATTGGGCTTTAAGAATGAGTTCCAAATATTGTTTAACTCTAATGCCTCGTACACACGGTCAGACATTGATCGGACATTACGACAAAAAAAATTCATGGATTTTTTCAGACGGATGCTGGCTCAAACTTGCCTTGCATACACACGGTCGCACAAAGTTGTCGGAAAATCCGATCCTTCTAAACGCGGTGACGTAAAACACGTACATCAGGACTATAAACGGGGCAGTAGCCAATAGCTTTCCTCTCTTTATTTATTCTGAGCATGCGTGGCACTTTGTGCGTCGGATTTGTGTACACACGATCGGAATTTCCGACAACGGATTTTGTTGTCGGAAAATTTTATAGCAAGCTCTCAAACTTTGTGTGTCGGAAATTCCGATGGAAAATGTGTGATGGAGCCCACACACGACAACAAGGTCCTATCACACATTTTCCGTCGGAAAATCCGACCGCGTGTACAGGGCATTAGCTTTACTCAAAAATAATAAACTATTTAGGCTTCACCTTCTCATTACCTGTCCTCATATAAAAATACGTCCTGTGCATGACAGAACAGCCACAGAATAATGAACCCCTACAGTTTACACCAATTATAAAGAACAATTTATATCCTGAAGTAAATAAACTAATTTCCTTCCTAACCAGCTCTTTCAATTAATTTGTCTTCATGTAGGCTACATGGTTAAGTTCTCAACCCTGGAGCAGCTCAGAAAGTTTTTCTGTGTCATGACACTTGCAGTAAAATGTTTACAATGTTTATTGAAGTGACACATCTTTCATTTACAGTCATCTGCACTGACAGCTTTGAAGTTTTACCATTTGGACATCACAGTTCAAATCACTGGAACTAAAAAAAAAAAAAAAAGTCCCTCTTGTGAAAACAATGACATGGCAAATATTTTAACTTTAGTTTTTAAGATATTTGAAGAAAAGTGGTTTAAAGTGTTTTAAAGAATGACATCTTTTGGTGCCAAGTTTTAAAGGAAGCCTTTTATGAGTGATACACGGAGATTACCATTGTTGACCTTTTCTGCTGACAGTGCTAATTGCATCGTTTTTATTCTCTTGCTTCAATATTCTAATGTTGACCATACACAGCTTGAATTTTGGCTGATTCCTGCGGAATCTGCAATGCAAGCTCTGGGTGGCCCTGGCAGCAACACGCAGCTTGAAAATTTTTAATATGAAAATTGAAGGAGCAGAGCAAACAATTCTTGGGGCAAACAGTGAGTGCAGTCAAACAGATGCAGTCACTGGTCAGTCATGGCTGTCAGAATACATAATCCGCAAAAAAAGGGAGGTACTCCATCCATGCTGTTTTGCCCCCATGGGGTTATACGAGAGGACATGCATTGCTAGCTTAAATTGGTTGTAAACCTCAGGCATGAAAAATGAATAAAGCACATCCCACTATAGGTTGTACTAATCTGAATCCAAAGATCCACCCAGTCTGGTTCTTCTCTGATCTCTCCTCTCTCTGCTATCTAGCCATTCATTTTAAAAAACAATCTTCCCATAATATTATATTAGTATTTAAAGTAGACCCTTACTCAGACCCAGTGAAATGACTGGCCTTAGGTGATGCACAGAGATGAAGCAAATGCTCCTACACAAGTTGTACCTGTCTATCTGTAGTCTTCTCTTCTCTACATCTGTCTAAAGTGCTGAATTATAAAGCTTGTCTGAGAGTTGAAAAAAAGGGAGCAGAGACTTGAAGTTACACTCTGCAGAGCTCAGTGAGGAGAGCTCTGAGATTTGATTGGAAGAAAGGGACACACCCCCATTCACACAGCACACAGGAATAGAGCCAAGGCTGTCAATCAGCTGGAGCTCCCTCCCCTGTCACCATTTTTCTCTTGGTGTCAGGAAAACGTGTCAGAAGTGACTCATGATGATAGCAGAGAAACAAAGCAGCAAACAAGAGTGACACTTAGTACTCTTAACTGACACAAGTACACACTGCAAAGGAATGTGCTTTGCTCATATTTCATGTCTGAGGTTTACAACCATTTTAACATATTTTTTGAATGTAATTTATATGTAAAAGTCTCACTTTTGTAGACTTCTGTTGAGCGAGGACTGCCACACACGGATCAAAATTCGGCCAGTCCCCGCTGAACTGGACATATTTTGATCTATCCAGGGCCAGCTGCTGCTGGGTGCCACCATCTTGTATGTGATGTCTGCAGTCCTGGTAGACTCAACGCTGTCTCTCGAGTGACACTCTGTAGTAGTCTCCTTCATTGCTTCCCTAGTAGCTAAAGGTTATGTAGAGAGATGAAAAGAGGAGTGGGGATGCTGGGTAAGCACAGGCATTCCCAGAAGAGGAGAGAACTATACCACCCAAGGAGGCAGGAAATTGTGCCAGGGAAATGATTAGTCAAATTTTCTAGCAAGTTCAAGAGCACATTGCAAGTAAACAAAAATGATTTATGGAGAAGAAAGGCATTTAAAGCGGACCTTCAGTAATTTTTTCAACTTTCCATCTATTAAATCTTCTGCCCTTGTTGTTTTAACTTTGGATAGTAAAACTTTTTCTTACAGTAAATACCTTATACAGCCCACTTCCTGTTTCTTGTCATTAGCTAGGCTTATGATATCATGCACTCTCGTGAGAGTTTGCCAGGAAGGGATGGGGGATGAGTCATAAGAGGGTACATGAGAGCTGCAGAGCTGGAGGTGTGCCTCTGTGTGTCTGTGTAAATCCAGGAAGTGAACAGGCAGCAGCTTCAGCTGCCCACAGTTAAAATGGCTGCAGCCAGACTCAGTGGAGGGAGATTTCTGCAGCATATTTGGCAAGTACAGAATCACAGTATTTATAAAATAATATGCAAAGTGGTTGGAGGGAAGCTTCAGAATGGCAAAGATGTTTTCTATTGCAAATTATGTGAGCAGACTGCAGTTCCTCTTGAAATACTTGATTTTCTTGTGCTTTTACCTGCATTTTTAAGTTGTTGACGGGGTCTATTTAGAGGGGCCTTTTTTACATCATTGTTCCCTATTGTTCCCCTAAAGCCAGACACGGTCGATACTTCAGGTTATTGTTTTTTCTGAGTGCGTACCAAAATGTGATGTTGACTCTTTAATGCCCATAGCAAACTAAATCAATCAAATTGACTACAGATCATTTTGCATCTATGTTGTAGAGATGAAGAATGCAAGGGTTTGAGTAGTTCAGCAAAAGACAACTGGACAGGGCTGATACCACTGAATCCATTTCTTTTTTTTAAATTGGCACTAACTTACACTTTGAAACAGCTTTAGCTCAGAAGCTTCCTTGATGGGAACACAGCTGCTTCCTGAGCTGATTTCTGGCTGTAACCCTTGACCTGCTGGACAAAAATTTATTGCCCATCAATGCAGAAGTACCCTTCACTCTGCCATTATAGCAACATTTAAAAGGGTTATGTTTCATGGTTACAGAGACGCCAACCAGATGTGTTTGAGACTGACCTGTGCCTTTGCTATCAGCAGCTGTAATAGAGATGGATGGGTTATTTCAAGGGGAAAGTGGTAAATTCCATAGTAGTATAATTGTTAGCTTACAGGAACAAGGGAGATCGGGTCAAGTAGGTGTTAGATGGGCTTTGATAAAATGTGTAAGAAGAGCAGAGTGTAAAGATTATTATTGCACAGGCCAAATGCTCAAAGTTTAAAATTCCTGTATGGCTTAATCAGCTATTGAAATTTAACTATTTGAGGTTTATTCCAGTTTTTCTACTAAATAACTGTTATTGGACTGTTTACAGTCTGCTTATTAAAGCAGAGATGGTTTTGAGATGTCTTTAGTCCCACTAAAGAAAATATGAAAGAATGCATTTACCTAAAATATACTTTGCATGATACGAAAATCCTTCTAGAAATACTATATTAAAGCGGAGCTCCGCCCAAAATGGGAAGCTCCTCTTGTTAATACCCCCCCTCCCAATGCCACTTTTGGCACTTTTTTTAGGGGGAGTGGGTACCTGGTTTTGACAGGTATTCACTGCCACTAATGCCGCGTACACACGATCCGAAATTCGGCCAGCAAAAGACAGATGAGAGCTTTTGGTCGGAAAAAGCAACCGTGTGTATGCTCCACCAGACTTTTGCTGGAATTCCCGCCAGCAAAAGATTGAGAGCAGGTTCTCAATTTTTCAGTTGGAAAAAGTTCCTATCTGAAAATGCTATCGTCTGTACAAATTCCGACGCTCAAAATTCCTACGCATGCTCGCAAACAATTCGACGCATGCTCGGAAGCATTGAACTTAATTTTCTCGGCTCGTTGTAGTGTTATACGTCACCGCGCTCTTGACGGTCAAAAGTTCAGAGAACTTTTGTGTGACCATGTGTATAAAAGGCAAGCTTGGGCGGAATTCTGTCGGAAAAACCATCCAAGTTTTTTCAGACGGAAAATCCGCTAGTGTGTAAGCGGCATAACAGGTAAAATCGCTGCGGCGATGTATCAGAATGTCTGGCCCCTCCTCCTTCCCCCCGCTGTCTTCTGGGACACACACACAGTCCCAGAAGATGGCGGGATCATTCAGAAAGAGCAGAACAAAATATTACAGCGCACACATGAAAAAAATACATTTACCTCCAGCAAGGCTAAGTGAGTCTTGCTGGAGATAAATGACTTTTTTGCATGTGTGCGCTGTAAAATTTTGTTCTGTTGTATGGTCTTATGGCTGCACCATCTTTAATGCATCTTTTAGGGTGTGCCCCCAAAATATCTTGTTTGTCCATTCAGAAAGGGCAGCGCAACTCGTGCATGCACAGTAGGAAACCATCTGTGAAGTCTGCAGGCTTCACTGCCAGTTTCCCTTAGTGAAGATGCCGGTGCCTGCACCAGAAGCCGATTGAAGAATTGGCTTGGGTGCCGACATTGCTGGATCCTTGGACAGGAAAGTGTCCTTATATTAAAAGTCAGTACAGTATTTGTAGTTGCTGACATGTACGTGATCCAGCCAAGAGGCGAGCAACATGCAGCTCCTGTGACTGCTTTGTTCACTGGACACAGCAGACTGTGGCTCCCGAAACTTGGCCACTATGAGCAGCCAGGGGATCATGTGATCACTATTCATTCACATGATCACAATGTCAATAAAGCTGTTATGAGTGAATTTCATTCATAACAGCTCTGATTCTTATAGTGATGCTGTGATTGGAACACAGCTATCACATGGTACCTGGGCCAATTACAGCACCCTGTATCATGTGATAGCTGTGGGCCACTCGCAGCACACAATAGTAAATCACAGCTGTTATGAATGTAACCCATTCACTGTAACAGCAATAAAAGTGTAAGAAAAAAAAATCCTGTGTCACTATGGTATGCAAAAAAAAAAAAAAAAGTTAAAAAATGTAAAAAAAATTATTTAATTTAACATACTTTCACCAGTTAGTTTCCCTGATCACTGCCACACAAGTCATATGATGACGCTGTCCTGCACTGGAGGCAGTAGGTAAAAAATTGGACTGATTGGTTTTCAAATATGTAGACTATAGTTTGTAGATGCTAAAACTTTCACATAAATCATTTAATAATAAATTATTGGGATTTTTTTGTTTATTACCAAAAACATGTAGCAGAATACATTTTGAACTAAATTTATGAAGAAATTTGATTTTAATGGATTTACTGGATGTTTTATAACAGAAAGTAGAAAGTATATATTTTTTTTAAAAATCCAGTCTTTTTTCGTTTATATACCAAAAAAATGAAAAACCCAGTGGTAATCAAATACCACCAAAAGAAAGTTCTATTTGTGTGAGAAAAAAAAAATGATATAACATTTCATTTGCGTACATGACCATGCGGTTGCCAGTTAAAGTAGTGTAGTGATGAATAATTTGCAGGCAGTAAAGTCTCAGCAACGCTATGCATTGGTTTTTCTCTAAAGCAAAAATATCAGAACTTTGTAAAACACATTACACAGTCACTTTATTAGTGTTTTAAATTTAATGGCTAAGTAAAGCTTGAAAATGAACACAGGGATTCAAGGCATTTTTGAGTATTTCATTCTGAGCAAAGTACATGCAAAGTTGAATGCTTGAATTTGAAAACGCTCTACCAAATTGATGAATGTAGGAGTTCACCCTGGGATATTCAGGACTGATGCACATCAGATAAATATTGAGATTTTATATACACACACCAGTTCAAAATGTCTGACGCCACTCATGTGTGCAATTTAACAACGTTCTTCCCCTAAAATGATTGCAAATGATGACATTAAAAGACTTTGAAGCTACTTTTTTTTTTCTGTTGTAGATATTTGAAGCTCCTTTTGCTTTAATAACTCATAAGATATATGATACCTAAGTGCTTGTGGTTCCACTATGAAATGAAATGTAAGACTACTTCCTGTTAAAATTTATTATAGTAAAAATAGTCAGTACTGTGGTATAGTGTTCCTTAAAAGTGTCCTTCTCTTTCATACCACAGTGGACAAATGGTTCAAAGCAAAAATGCTTATGCATTTTGTACTTGGTTCTGTTTTGAATTTTGTCCATGACAACATTATTAAAGAGAACACCTTTCAAGCTTTTAAGCAGTATTATGGTTAAATGTTTATGTTGCGTGCGGTTTGAACTAGTCACATTGTAAGAAGCCACTGAGTGGAACTCTAACTAGTTCTTGATTGGTTCCTAACTATGAGGTTAAACATTACAGTGTTCCTCTTTTCTAAGTGCTCATTAAAGGAGAAGTATAGCCAAATCTTTTTTTTTTATGGATCACAGGAGTGTAGTTCGTTCTGCACACCTGTGACCCATTTTCAGCCGACAGCAGAATAAAATCCGCTGTTGGCTGATGTCACAGAGTAGGTCCAGGCTCTGAAAAGATCCAGACCATATGGTCGGGATCCACTTAGATGAATGCACCGGCCGCTGAGAGTCTGAGCCAACTGCTCCCGCCCCCTCCACAGCCTGGCACTCCAGTGAGCTCTAGAGGTGCAGAACAGAGAGTGACAGTCTGACTAACAGTCACCAGCTCTCTGCAGCCTGAAGACCAAGCGCTGAGAGATCAGCTGTGTTTGATCACTCAGTTCTCGTTCTCAGGTGAGAATAGTTTATTCTATTTTACCTATACCCATACTTTCTTTTAAGAATGCAATAGATGCTCTCTTTCCGAGGCTACTGCACATTATCGTACCATTATATCTCAATCTTGACATTTTAGATCCTCCTAATGATTCTGAACTGAAATAAATTTATAACAAAAATACTGGCCCCTCCCAGGGTATTTGAAGTAATAATTTTTACAGTGTACAGTCTAGCTTAAAAACTTGTAAAAGTGTACCCGTTCCAGAATGACCAAGATTGGAGATATTACAAAAAATGCTGAAGACGTGTTTTACATACAGATATGTCAGCAGTATGTAATGTGTTCAGTTTTGCACTTTGGGAGGAAATTAAGGTTTTATATGTACCGAGAGGAGTGCCAGAGAGTATTGGGCAGTATGTACATAAGAGGGTTGCCAAAGGGTAAGACAGCAGGCAGTGTGTGCAGGAAAGGCTTTCCAGAAGGTATGACAGTGGGCATATTTGTGCAGGAACAGGTGCATCCAGTTTTGCACTTTGGGAGGAAATTAAGGTTTTATATGTACCGAGAGGAGTGCCAGAGAGTATTGGGCAGTATGTACATAAGAGGGTTGCCAAAGGGTAAGACAGCAGGCAGTGTGTGCAGGAAAGGCTTTCCAGAAGGTATGACAGTGGGCATATTTGTGCAGGAACAGGTGCATCCAAGCTACTACCTCCTGTGCAATGCCTGGTGAGCCTCAAGAACACATCACTTAGCCTGTGAAGTCTTTGTAGACCTCCATGCAGTCCATGCAAAAAAGGAGAAAGGCTGGTGCCATGGAAGTCAGCTAAAACATTGTTTTATTATTGCATGTGATCAACAGTCAAAAAGAAAGCCATTGCGTTTCGGCTGTTAGGCCTTAAAGTGTTACTAAACCCAGTAATATGAAAATAGTTCATCCGCCCTCCCACAGTGCCCACAGCTTATAAATCTTCTTTTTACATTAAAATAATGCCACTATATACCTTTTTGGATGATCTGTATACAACGGTTACATGATAAACTGCATAGTTTCTCCAGTGCTGAGAGATCAGGAAGGAGAAGATTTTCACTACATCCTGTATACACACCCACATGTGTGATGTCAATATCATTTTACCTGGCTATCTCTGAGAACAAGAAAAGGTTCTCTCCAGCATAAAAGACACAACTGAGCATGTGCAGATCGGCTACCCTGCCAGTGTTAGCTGGCATTCCACAGATAGACAGTGCAGGAGGGGGAGGATCTGTGCATACAGGATAAAACAGCATTTTTACACAATGCAGAGGATTAACCCCTTAAGTTCCACAGTGAGTATAACAAGCATGCTATGCTGCATATACAGACTGATTTTACTGTTGTGGGTTTAGTAACACTTTAATAATGGCTGTTATATATTTGTGTAGGGGAGGAGATTTTGAGGGTGTGACAGTGGGGTTGATTTACTAAAACTGGAGAGTGCAAAATCTGGTGCAGCTGTGCATGGTAGCCAATCAGCTTCTAACTTCAGCTTGTTCATTTAATCTTCGAAAACAACAACAACCTGGAAGCTGATTGGTGTCTATGCAGAGCTGCACCAGATTTTGCACTCCAGTTTTAGTAAATCAACCTCAGTGAGTAAAATGTGCAGCAGACAGGGCTTGAGTCCTGTGGGAATGCATGGGAACATCTTTCCTGTACTTTTTGCACAGCAGGAACCTCGTTCCCGTTAGCAGCAGGGCCTGGTCCGGCACACAGAGTCCAGCCTCGCTGTGGCCAGTATGAGATGTGCAGTGGCTCCCACCACTCTGTCACACTGCTCCCCCCTCCCTGTCACACTGCTCCCACCACTCTGTCACACTGCTCCCCCCTCCCTGTCACACTGCTCCCCCTCCCTGTCACACTGCATCCCCCTCTTTGTCACACTGCTCCCCCTCCCTGTCACACTGCTCCCCCCTCCCTATCACACTGCTCCCACCACTCTGTCACACTGCTCCCCCCTCCCTGTCACACTGCTCCCACCACTCTGTCACACTGCTCCCCCCTCCCTGTCACACTGCTCCCACCACTCTGTCACACTGCTCCCCCCTCCCTGTCACACTGCTCCCCCCTCCCTGTCACACTGCATCCCCCTCTTTGTCACACTGCTCCCACCACTCTGTCACACTGCTCCCCCCTCCCTATCACACTGCTCCCACCACTCTGTCACACTGCTCCCCCCTCCCTGTCACACTGCTCCCACCACTCTGTCACACTGCTCCCCCCTCCCTGTCACACTGCTCCCACCACTCTGTCACACTGCATCCCCCTCTTTGTCACACTGCTCCCACCACTCTGTCACACTGCTCCCCCCTCCCTGTCACACTGCTCCCCCCTCCCTGTCACACTGCATCCCCCTCTTTGTCACACTGCTCCCACCACTCTGTCACACTGCTCCCCCCTCCCTATCACACTGCTCCCACCACTCTGTCACACTGCTCCCCCCTCCCTGTCACACTGCTCCCACCACTCTATCACACTGCTCCCCCCTCCCTGTCACACTGCTCCCACCACTCTGTCACACTGCATCCCCCTCTTTGTCACACTGCTCCCACCACTCTGTCACACTGCTCCCCCCTCCCTATCACACTGCTCCCACCACTCTGTCACACTGCTCCCCCCTCCCTGTCACACTGCTCCCACCACTCTGTCACACTGCTCCCCCCTCCCTGTCACACTGCTCCCACCACTCTGTCACACTGCTCCCCCCTCCCTGTCACACTGCTCCCACCACTCTGTCACACTGCTCCCCCCTCCCTGTCACACTGCTCCCCCTCCCTGTCACACTGCATCCCCCTCTTTGTCACACTGCTCCCACCACTCTGTCACACTGCTCCCCCCTCCCTATCACACTGCTCCCACCACTCTGTCACACTGCTCCCCCCTCCCTGTCACACTGCTCCCACCACTCTGTCACACTGCTCCCCCCTCCCTGTCACACTGCTCCCACCACTCTGTCACACTGCTCCCCCCTCCCTGTCACACTGCTCCCACCACTCTGTCACACTGCTCCCCCCTCCCTGTCACACTGCTCCCCCTCCCTGTCACACTGCTCCCCCCTCCCTGTCACACTGCTCCCACCACTCTGTCACACTGCATCCCCCTCTTTGTCACACTGCTCCCACCACTCTGTCACACTGCTCCCCCCTCCCTATCACACTGCTCCCACCACTCTGTCACACTGCTCCCCCCTCCCTGTCACACTGCTCCCACCACTCTGTCACACTGCTCCCCCCTCCCTGTCACACTGCTCCCACCACTCTGTCACACTGCTCCCCCCTCCCTGTCACACTGCTCCCCCTCCCTGTCACACTGCATCCCCCTCTTTGTCACACTGCTCCCACCACTCTGTCACACTGCTCCCCCCTCCCTATCACACTGCTCCCACCACTCTGTCACACTGCTCCCCCCTCCCTGTCACACTGCTCCCCCTCCCTGTCACACTGCTCCCCCCTCCCTGTCTCAATGTTCCCCCTCCCTGTCACACTGCTCCCACCACTCTGTCACACAGTTCCCCCCTCCCTGTCACACTGCTCCCACCACTCTGTCACACAGTTCCCCCCTCCCTGTCACACTGCTCCCCCTCCCTGTCACACTGCTCCCCCCTCCCTGTCACACTGCTCCCCCCTCCCTGTCACACTGCAATGATGGGCACAGTGAGGCTGCATTATCACACATTTTGGTGATTTTTTTGTTAGTATAGCCTATAGGTTAAATTAGTTTGTTACATCTGTTCTATATTTATTTGTTTAATGCATGTGAATTTTGGAGGTGCCCTCGTGAACTGGCACTTTACAATAAATGTTGCACTTTATTTGTTAAAAAAGGGGTAAGTATATATATATATATATATATATATATATATATATATATATATATATATATATATATATATATATATACACATTTTTTTATTTTTGAGGCGGGGGTTGGGGGAAATTCTGGGTGAGTTCCCACACTTTCTTTCCCAGGACTTGACCCCTGGCAGCAGATAATTGGCAGATTGTAGACCAACAGGCAGTGTGCACAAGAGAGGATTGCCAGAAGGTACTACATGGCATATACAGTTGTGTGAAACATTATGTATACTCCATGGAAACTGATTTTTTTTAATATATTTTAATAGGAAAACATTAGATCTTTATTCAAACAGTGCCTATATATAAAAGTGATATACCTGAGTAGGAACACAAAAAAAAGTTGCATCTTTAATTGTTTATTCAACAAAAATATACCGTAATTAAATGTAATAGTGTACTCAGGAAAAAGTAAATACACCCTTGGCCCAAAAGCTGGTATTGCTCTCTTTAGCAGAAATGACTTACAGATATTTTGTATAACTGCCCACCAGTCAGGGGCATTGACACAAAATTTTGGCCATTTCTCCATGCAATATTCCTTCAGTTGCAAAAGTTTCCTTGCATGAACTGCCCATTTCAAAATCAAAAATCCCTCTAAAAAATGTCAGTCTGAATCAAACCAGGGCTTTGAAGAAGGCAGTCCTTAATAAACTATTTCTTCTTATGGGATATTCCTTGGTGGATTTGCTAGTGTGCTTCAGATCTTTATCATGTTAAATCTCATTTCCAGTTCATGTTCAGCTTTTGGACACACTTTTTCTCAGATTCTCATCAAGCACACTTTGATATGTAGACTGTATAGTGGAGTCAGTGACTGTGAGCTGCCCAGTCCCTGAAGAAGCAAAGCAACCCCAAACCATAGCATTTCCATCACCATGCTCCAGGTGATATGAGTTTTTCTCCTGAAAGACTGTCTTTGTTTGCAGTAAACTCATCTACTGTTACTGTGGTGAACAACTCTATCTTAATCAGTCTTCAGCAGATTGCTCCAGAAGGTCTGGACTTTGCCTATATTAGTGTTTCTCAAATTTTTTCAGTAAATGTTACTTATCAATGGGAAGTCTGATCAGAACTGATCAGTTTTCAAATATATGTACTATAGTTGGAGCCTCTATACCTTTCCTACAGACTAAATAACATACACTGATTTGAGCTATTATTACCAAATAAATATATCAGAATACATTTTGGTCTAAATTTATGAAGAAAGAGTATTTATTTGCAAAACTGTGTAACAAAAATTAGTTTTCAGTAGTTTTTCCCTTATGTGGCAAAAAAAAAAAAGAACAGTGGTGATCAAATACCACCAAAAGGGGGCTGAAAATGGCCTAGGCAGGAAAGGGGTGAAACAGTCTGGTCTTGAGTTAGTTAATTTAGATGATGGAAATGAATACCCCTTGGCTATTTTACTTGTAGATTTTTTAAGTATGTCATCTTTATCTGTAGTCACTATTTCAATCAAGATCTAATGTTTGCCTGTTCAAATTTGTTGAATAAGTCAACAATTTCAGTGGGGTGTACTAACATTTTCACATGCCTGTAAGTGGAGAAGAGGAGTGTCCGAGAGTATGACAGTAGGTGGCATGTGCAAAAGAAGAGTGCCAGAGGGTAGGGATGGGCCGAACAGACCCCTGTTCGGTTCGGACCAGAACTTCCGAACACCGCGAATGTTCGGACCCGAATAACGAACCCCATTAAAATCAATGGGACCCGGACGTCAAATATAAAAAGTGCCCATTTTGAAGGATTAAAGGCAAGTAATTAGGCATACAATGGTTATAGGGGTTCGGGTCCTGCCCTAGGGGACATGGATCAATAGAAAAAAAGTTTGTGAAAAACATCATTTTTAAACGAGCAGTGATTTTTTGATTTTTAAAGTGAAAGCCTAAAAATGAAAAATTCCTTCCAATATAGTGCCAGGGGGGGTCCCCTTAGTCTAACTGTAAAGTGGCAGATCTGTACCATGTCTAGAATCTGCTGCAGCAATAATTGCATTTATAAAGCCAAAAAAATTACATTTTTCCTGCAAGCTGCATTAATTTCAGCTGGAGAGCCAGTGTGTATGATGAGGCCACAATGTAGTGCACTGGGAACAAGATTAGAGATTTTTTGGATACATTCTGGTGTCACTTTGACTTTGGATAGAAGTAAGGGGTGCGTTAAATTGGTCTTTGGGTGTCGGTGGTGCCTTCCTACCGTAACCCTATAAAGATAATCTTGATGAAAGCAAGAATGTGGGTGGCAGGGACTGTATTTTTTTTTCCGCTGCAGAAGATGGTGTGGAGAAATTTGCCGGCTACAGTCTACAGCTGGTGGTGTACTGCTGGTAGATGAGCTGCTAGGACCTTGGACACCCTGTGCTATACCATCATCCCTGTCAGTGGAAGCTGCTGTAAGGTAATGACTCGGTATTGCAGGGGCAGACTGAAGTGGGTAAGGAGGAGGAGGGACAGATTTGTGCCCCTTTCGTGTGGCATTTAGGTGCTCTTGCCAACGAGTGGTTGGACGTTAAATGCCTTGTTAGGCATGTGGTATCCAAATGGTTGGTCTTTTTGCCACGTTTGATGTGCCTGTGACACATTTTGCAGATAGCAACAGTGCGATCTGCTGCAGATGTGCTGAAAAGGCCCAGACAGCTGAGCTGTGGGGAGGAGTGGGCCGGGAGATAACAGCTGCCGAATGTGATGGAATAGGGTGGCTGCTCTCTACTCTTTCTTGATGCCGACCTCCTTGGGGTTGTGCCGCCTCACCTTCAGTTTCCTCCTCTGCTCTATCTGGCACCCAAGTCGCATCAGTGACCTCATCATCATCTCCATCTCTTCCATCTTCATCATTACCACTAAGGACAACTAGGCAATACGCTGCGGCTTGGGAAACATGAATGCCAATTTGTCTACCAGTGTTCCTCTCTCTCTAGGCTCATGTTCCTGTCATCCTCAACCTCAGAACCAGCATCTGAATCCAGTAATGGATGTGCATCATCAAGGAGCAAGTGGCTGACGCTGTGGTCAAATAACTCAGCTGACTCCTCAATGGTTGATGTTAGGGCTATGGCAGGAATAGATGTGGACAAGGAGGCAGGTTTATCCACTCTGGCAATGGCAGGGGACTGCACACTTTTCTCTGCTTGTGTGACAGAGGATGAGGAGGATGAGGAAGTGTTAGTAAGCCAGTCCACCACCTCCTCTGCATGCTGTGGCTGGATAGCACGGGCAAACTCACTAAATGATGGAAATGATGCCCTGCCTGAGGACTGACCACCACGTCCACCTTTGCCTGTGGACACCTTTGTTGCTGGCCCCCTTACAGTGCCAAGGGAACGTCTGCCTCTCCTTGTTGTTCTCCCAGACATTATTGGGAGGGAGGGGGCAGTGCTTATAGGCAAATGTAAAGGAGAAGTTGAAATCTGTACGTAGATGCACTTAAATCAATGTAAAGAGGTGTTTGGTGCCCTTTAATTTGAGTACTCACACTACACAGACACACTCAACAGATACAATATAATATACTACAATATAATGCGCCAAACGTACAGTGATGCACAGAACTATATGGCGTTAAACTGGCAGTAACGCACACAAAAGTAAATGGTGTTAAACTGGCATTAACGCACAAAACTATATGGCGTTAAACTTGCAGTAACGCACGCAAAACGATATGGCGTTAAACTAGCAGTAACGCACGCAAAACTATATGGCGTTACACAGGCAGTAAGGCACACAAAACTATATGGCGTTAAACTGGCAGTAACACACGCAATACGATATGGCGTTAAACTGGCAGTAACGCAATCAAATAGACGGTGTATAGGAAATATAAGTATCAAATATGACGTTATAGAAAATATAGGCAACACGCAGGTTTTACACTATTGGAGTACTTATATTTTTACATGCCATACACATCCACCTATGGGCTTGAATTCAATGAGGCGGTTTGAAGAGTAGTGGTCCTGTTTGGTGTACATTGGAGATTGTACTACTACCACAGGCGATCTGAAGTGCATGGGTCATGCTCCGTACGCACTGGAGATAGGGCTGGGAGATTTTCTTAAAAAAAAAAAATCTTCGATTCGCTTAAAAAAACTCGATTCACGATTCAAATCGAGTTTTTTTTTTCTTTGGAAACCGCGCCGGTACTGAGGCGCTGCGGGCATGAGCTTTTAGGCGAGGCCGCGGCTTTGGCCTAGTCGGCGGCGTCCGGCCTCGCGGACTAGGCCGAAGCCGCGGCCTCACCTAAAAACTCCTTGCCCGCAGCTCTTCAGGCCCGGCGCGGTGTCAGCGCCGGTACGGAGGCGCTGCGGGCATGAGTTTTTAGGCGAGGCCGCGGCTTCGGCCTAGTACGCGGCGTCCGGCCGTAGCCGCGGACTAGGCCGAAGCCGTGGCCTCGCCTAAAAACTCATGCCCGCAGCGCCTCGGGACCGGCGTGGTGAAAAAAAAAATCTAAACAAATCGATTTGCTTAAATTTTGAATCGATTTGACCTCTCAACTCGATTCAAGATTTAAATCGATTTTTTTCCCAGCCCTACCTGGAGAATATATTAATACTACAGGCTTCCCTTGATCCTCTGTAATGGGGGATCCTGGGCTTCTGGTAAGAAGTGATTCTCTATATAGCAGTGGTGGATTCAGCACAATCTTCTCTATACCAACATTTGAAGATTCACCTTATTTGTGGATGGACTTTATTTCACTTATTGTGCATGGGTGGACGTTGCATATATTTTAGTTATATATATATATATATATATATATATATATATATATATATATATATATATATGGTTGGACATTATATATCTATTCACTTATATAAATTTTACTTATTTTAGCTATTTGCTATAATTGAATTTGGAGTATTTATTATTTTGGGGTTTAGAAGGTTTTCATTCATGTGTATTTGTGCTTATGGGATTTTTGGTTCTAGAAATGAATACTCATGCACTTGCACATTCATTTTTGATTTATGCATAATTTTGGATTGCTCCTCAATCGGTGGGTGATTCATATTCACTTTATATTTACAGGTTTAGCGCAATTCTATATTTTCTTTTATTCTTTTGTTAAACTTGTGGTAACTGGCAGTAGCACGTGCAAAATGATATGGCGTTAAACTGGCAGTAACGCACGCAAAACTATATGGCGTTAAGCAGGCAGTAACGCACACAAAACTATATGGTGTTAAACTGCCAGTAACGCACGCAAAACTATATGGCGTTAAACTGGCAGTAACGCACGCAAAACGATATGGCGTTAAACTGGCAGTAACGCAATCAAATAGACGGTATTCAACCGTCACTACACTGAAACTATCTGAACTGTCCCTACTCTAGCTATATACTAATGTCAAGATTACTGACACGGTCTTGCTACACTACACTGAAACTATCTATCTGAGCTGCCCCTACTCCAGCTGCACACTATGAAAAGCTGAATGATGGTCCTCCTCACTACACTCACACTATCCCTAGACTGACACTAAACTAATATTCTACACTGACAATTGAAGCAAAATAGCACAGTATAGCACACTAACATATAGCACTGAACAGAGCCCTGTTCTATCTCTCTCCACACCAAAATAACACTGAAAATGGCTGCCATTGAAACAATACTTTTATACTGTGGGGCGGGAGTGAACCATGATTGGATATAGTCATGATGAAAGTGTCCAATTATGACTCTGACAGTGCTCTGTGCCCTGATTGGCTGAAGCTTTCACTGCTTCAGCCAATCAGGGCTTGCAATGCACTGTTCAACATCACAATGCATTGTGGTCGGTTCGGGGAGGCAAACAAACGGTCGAACGACACGTTTGTTCGGCTATCCGCCGAACGTCCGAACAACGATAATTCGGCCCGAACTTATGCTCGGGCCAAACCGTTCGCCCATCCCTACCAGAGGGTATGGCAACAACCTGTGCTGGAGAGCAGTGTGGAGGGTATGACAGTGGGCAGTGTATTATGAATGTTCTTCTGAATGCACTGCCAACTGTCATACCCTCCACACTCCTCTCCAGAACATGCTGTTGCCATACTTTCTGGCATTCATGTCTTGCACATGCCACCTGCTGTCATACCTTCTGGTACAAGGGTATGACAGTGGACAGGATGTGCAGCAGAGGAGTGTGGAACAAAACCAATGGGGGGAGAGGTAACAGAAAGCATAGTGTGGATGATGGAGTGACTGGCAGAAAACATAGTGTGCATGGGGTAGGTGGGTTGACAGCATGGATAATAATGGAGGTCGAGAACTTAGTATAGATGGGGGAGTTGGGTAGGGAAAAAGTTGCTGAAGAACATATGGTGAAGGGGTTGGGGATGCCACAAAAAGTAGAGGAAAGCTGGCTGTGCAGACACTAGGCTAGTGCAGACACTAGGGAAAGAGATGCAACGTAGTGGTGTGATGTGCAGAGGGTATATTGTATGATAGGGATATGGATATTGAAGGTAAAATAATGTATACACCATGCTATCATTGCACAGTCATGTCTAAGGAACTGAACAAATCTATACCTTTCTATGGGTATGTAGCAATAACTCACGGTGGAGCTGCTGGTTTTTAGCGGGCTGTTACCGTTACCTTTGCCACCTCAATTTCACCGGAACCGGGTCTAGGGTCCCGTTGAGTTTAACACCAGACAATGTAGGCACCGGACACTTGAGTATCTTTTCCAATGCTTTAATAAACGTAACTGTAGGAAGTAGCAGGAAAGAGGTAGAAGAAGAGTTGCAGGGAAGTTCAAATACCTTTTCTTGATGTAGTATTAAGAATTTAAATCTTATAGATGAATGTACTTTCCTCTTAGAGTTGAATCTTTGCTGCCTGGATAGGTTTCTCTCACTAACCTAGCAGCCAGTACGCAGCACGATCAAAAGTCTCTGCCACAGACTTGAATAGAACAAAACCCATACGATCCTCTGCCACAGGATGTAATGGTTTACAGTGGATAGCAAACACAGCACTAGAACCTTTAAGCCGACCCGGCAGTACTATGCGGTAGGATAACTTTAGGATACGTCCTCCAACTGAGTCACCAGGCCCCTCTCCAGACCAGCACTCTGCATGATCCTTCTATGAAGGGTCCTCCCCTGGGATCTTCTCAGTTGTCCAGTTTCTTCCCGTAGGACAGACAGCCAAGGACCATTTCCTTGCCGCTGTGGTAGGCCCCAGACAGGTTTCTGGGCCCACCCACGCGCTGCAGCAACGTGGGCCTCCCGGTCGGAGGACCACGTGGTAGTACTCCTAACACATACCTGTCGGCCAAGAGGGCCAGCAGGTGGAACGAAAACTAACCCTAAAACATGGTGTCTGTCCCATAAATACCCTCTCCCAGAATGCAACTCGGAGGACCACCTCCACCGAGTTATCTCTGGGACAGAGGAGCACTCATACACTTCAACGTGTTGCCTTTCCAACACCGACCCATGGTGACAGCGACACCCACAGGCACAGTGTGAAACTACATGCAACTTAGTCAAGTTGGAACAGAGGCAAATCTGACTATGTATGAACGGATAACCCACTAAATTTACCTATAAGCAGTAGATTGAAAATCTACCAGCGCTACAGGTAATTAGTGTGTATTTCCTTCATTCCCATTACAAAATGGCTCCACCTCTCAGAGAGATAACATCCAATGTTGGTCCTCACTAATCTTAAGCCTAGTACACATGGGCCGAATATCGGATGACATTGGCCGGTTCAATAAAAACCGGGCGACATTCGGCCTGTGTGTATGGCAGCCTGGCTTCTGTCAGGCGAGCATGCTGGAAAACCAGCACCGTCTTCCGATCAGCACTCTCAGCCAATGGCGGGGGGCTGTCCCTGTGTCAGAACACAATAGCTCAGCAGGGGAGATCACTGTACTAACATCAGATTGTTAGTACAATGGCTTCAAATGGAGCTGTGTACTAGGCTTAAGGAAGAATTGCTAAAGATAAGTTCTTTTTTTTAAATGTTGGCTCATCAAGCGCAGGAAGCATGTTTGCTAACAAACTTATATATCTCTTCTTTCTTCTCCTATAAGAAGTTTACCTAGTCCACAGGTGGCAAACACAAGGCCCACGGGCTGAATCCGGCCCGCCGGGCCTTGTCATGTGGCCCTCTGCCAGGTATCCCAGGCAACGAGAAAATATCTCCCCCTCGCGAGCGGCGCGGCCGGTCAGTCTCCATGAGAACAAGTAAACATCTCCACCTCCGTGCTGTCTCCGCCTCCACCCCGCCTCCCTGAGCTTTGTCTCAGCCAAAGATGCCGCTCTGTCTCCGCCTCTGCCCTTTCTCCGCCTCCGCCTCCACCCTGTCTCCGCCTCCACCCCCGCCTCCCTCAGCTTTGTCTCAGACAATGATGCCGCTCTGTCTCCGCCTCCGCCCTGTCTCCGCCTCCCTCAGCTTTTCCTCAGCCAACGATGCCGCCCTGTCTCCGTCTCCGCCAATGCCCTGTACCCGCCTCCACCCCGCCTCTGCTCTCTCGCCACCCCTGTCCCTCCAGCGACGCCGGGTTTTTGCATAGTGGCATTTTTCATGCATACTGGCATTCTTTGCATAGTGGCATTTTTCGTGCATAGTGGCATTCTTTGCATAGTGGCATTTTTCGTGCATAGTGACATTTTTCTTGCATAGTGACATTTTTCGTGCATAGTGACATTTTTTGCATAGTGGCAGAGATTGCTGACAGCTGTTTTTTTTTTTTTCCCCATCCAGCGGGCTGCGTCCTGAGGGCTTTTTAAGCACTTGTGTTGATGAAGTGTGTGCTGCTTATTTTGAAGTGATGGTGAAAAAAAACATTGTACTGCAAAAACTGAGTACTGATACTAAACACGGAGATCCGCCCACAGAGGGAGGTACCATATATAGCACAATAAACAGGAAACTACTAACTATAGCCCAATACAAAGGGAGCCACCTATACAGGGAGGTACCAGAGCTGGGCCAGGTAGGAAGGTAGGAGAGAGAACAGATGTGAGGAAACTTGGGGCGCATTCCTGACCCCTGCACTGTGTACATAGCGCATTCCTGGCCCCTGCACTCTGTACGTAGCGCATTCCTGAAACCCTGCACTGTGTACATAGCACATTCCTGACCCCTGAACTCTGTATGTAGCGCATTCCTGACCCCTGCACTCTGTATGTAGCGCAATCCTGACCCCTGCACTCTGTACGTAGCGCAATCCTGACCCCTCCACTCTGTACGTAGCGCAATCCTGACCCCTCCACTCTTTACGTAGCCCACTCCTGACCCCTGCACTCTGTACGTAGCGCAATCCTGACCCCTCCACTCTTTACGTAGCCCACTCCTGACTCCTTCACTCTGTACGTAGCACACTCCTGACCCCTGCACTCTGTACGTAGCGCACTCCTGACCCCTGCACTCTGTACGTAGCGCATTCCTGAACCCCGCACTCTGAGTATGTACAAAGTCCTACAGATACAACCGGCCCTTCGAGGGAAACCATACTGCTGATGCGGCTCCCGATGAATTTGAGTTTGACACCCCTGACCTAGTCCATATCTTTTGTTTACACTATCCTGACTTCCAAACATGCAGAATGGTCTGTAGAGGGGAATTTGAATAGAAATCACATTTCATGGCTCTTAGCTTTGAAAATATTAAATAACTGGGTATGAAAAATGTAGGGAGCAGCATAATTTTTTTTTAACACAAAGGTATACTTTTTTTTTTTTAAATAAATACACTCCCACTAGTGCCTTTCACTGGTTGTCGAATGCCATCTACACTGAAGGCAAGTGCCACTTACAATTTATACTTCAAGGGAAACTTTAGTGATTTTTGGTAAATTTTGTTTTTATATTTTAGTATATACTGTAAACTGAAATTATATTTCATTTTTTATTTTTTGTTTAAAATCTTTATTTTACAATTAAATATTTGGGTGTTTTCATAATGCAGTGTTTGTAGCAAATTCTGAGATTTCTACTAAGGTCCCTTGCACACGTGGCTGTTCAGCTGCAGTGCATCCCTCCCGGCATTTTAGTGTGCCTGGGAAGGAACCTCACTGCAGGCAGTTCCTGCGCCATGGATCTCTGTACCTGAACCTAGGGCCCTAAACGCTGGTTCCACCCTGTACAGCATTCACCTCAGTCCAGCCCCGTCCAGTCGCAACCTGCGTAGGGTTGCCACCTTTCCTTCAAGCCAAACCCGAACACTTTAGCGGCGCATGGCAAATTTTTTTGTGGCATACGCTATAGGATTTTAAAGACCTGGAGGAGAGCAATAATGTGTCACGCTTTGTGCACCGTGGCAAACAGTGGGTGTGGCCAATTTGCGTTAATAGGTGGCAGGTGGGTGCGAGAGAGGGGGTGAGCGAGGGGGTGAAAGAGAGGGTGCCTGAGAGAAAGAGAGAAGGGAGGTGAAAGAGAGGGGGCTGACAGAGAGGGGGCTGACAGAGAGGGGGCTGACAGAGAGGGGGCTGACAGAGAGGGGGGCTGACAGGAGGGGGGGCTGACAGAGAGGAGGGGGGCTGATGGGGGGGCTGACAGGAGGGGGGCTGACGGAGAGGAGGGGGGCTGATGGGGGGGCTGACAGAGAAGGGGGGCTGACAGAGAGGAGGGGGGCTGACAGAGAGGAGGGGGGCTGATGGAGAGGAGGGGGGCTGACAGAGAGGAGGGGGGCTAACAGAGAGGAGGGGGGCTAACAGAGAGGAGGGGGGCTGACAGAGTTGGGGAGCTGACAGAGAGGAGGGGGGATGACAGAAAGGAGAGGGGCTGACAGAGAGGAGGGGCTGACAGAGGAGGGGGGCTTACAGAGAGGAGAGGGGCTGACAGAGAGGGTGAGAGCAACCTCAGGAAACACACAGTGTGGGGCACGACTCCGGGAGCAAGCAGGCACGATTATCCACAGTCCAGCTCCGCCTCGGGTCAAAACCGGACAGGTGGCAACCCTAAGCCTGCGCTGCACTTATCTCTCCCAGGTGCATTAGAATGTTGGGAGGGCCGCCGTGGAGCTGAATGGCCCCTTGTGCCAGGGGCCTAAGAAGGCTCCTCGTGCAGATTGAAAATGTAGACTTGGGTATGGGACCTTGGTATGTTCCTCCCATTTGACTTAAAACATGTCTAAAACCAACAACAAAAATGGAATATTGCAACTTATCAGTATGTAGTTGTGGTGGCTGCATTCATTTTCTATTTTCATTTATTTTCACCTGGTGATCCTGCCAGTAACCCACTTTCTGTCTTAGGCCTCTTGCACGCGGTACTGATGTTTGTGTATCAGCATTTCTGGATGTAATTTCAGGCGTTTGTGTTACATGTATTTGCGCATATGTGCATTCGCGCGTACAATACATTCATTATGCCAAAATCTATGAAAATTCTAAATATTTCATTTATATGCACATATTTGCACGTACCAGCGCAAAATACTAACCTGTGTTTACAGCCACATTGTAAACAATGGGCTTCTTTTTAGATCACTAAAAAAAAAACACTGCGCTGAGCTTTTTCAAGCTGCAGTGCGCAAGGGGCCTTAAAATATAAGTTTACTTTAAAAAAAAAAAAAAAGAAGAACTGCATATTTCTTTGCAGGTAAAAAAATGTGCATTTACTATTTTTTAGGAGCCTGGAAAGCATTGCACCAGTGGTATCAGCAGATACCATGGTGCTGGTGCCATGCAGCTGTCTGCCCGTACACCCTACGGGCAGGCAGTTTCACACTGATAGGAATAATCAATGAACTACTGTGGTAATTCACTGAGAACTACAAGCCGACAGCCACAAAGGTAGTCGGTATTTGTAGTTCATTCATTCACAGACGTGCTCTGTTGAAAAAGTGACAGCTGGTACTGGGAACTTATCCCCGTAATTCTGTGACACAGAGGGCTTGGATCGCCGAGGTGCTGCAGGAGCCGGAACATGTTCATGTCCCACCCTAGAAACGGGTGGAACATGTAACATGTTTCCAAAGATGAACTTTTCCTTTAAGGTGACAACGCTCACTCACCATACATATTGGGGGAGATTTACTAAAACTGAAGCACCCAGAATCTGGTGCAGCTTTGAATGGTAGCCAATCAGCCTCTAACTTCAGCTTGTCCAATTAAGCTTTGGCAATATAACCTTGTAAGTTGATTGGTTGCTTTGCTGTGTTGCACCAGATTTCGTAGTCTGCAGTTTTATTAAATAACACCCACTGTATTTTTAGAAAGGCAGCATTGTCACCCTAGAAGAGGGCTACAGAAACCTACCCCTCTTCTCTATAACATAGAGAGTCCCCAGAGATAGCTGGGGACAATGTAACTGATAAGGTTGCAGCACAGACAGAGAACACAGGAAGTTATAAGCTTACAAGATTTCTGTCAGGTTTAAATTTGAACTCCACGAATGTAGCTGTTTTTTAAATTGTGCTGGCTTAGAATAGGTTAAAGTGGTTGTAAATGCACAAGGTTTTTTACCTACATGTATTCTATGTATGAAGGTAAAAAACCTTCTGTTTGCAGCAGCCCCACCTAAGACTTATCTGAGCCTCCTCTCAATCCAGCAATGTCCACGAAAGCCTTGCCTCTCTGGGGACTCGCACTTCTGATTGGCTTTTGGCAGCAGGGGAAGCTATTGGCTCCTGCTACTGTCAATCACAGCCAGTGAACCAATCAGAAGACAGAGTGGGCGGGGCCGGGTCATGACACACACAGCCGCGGATCAGCTTGCATGCTGTGGGAGCAACCGACAGGAGGGAGGAGCCAGGAGCACGTGGGACCCAAGAAGAGGAGGATCCAGGCTGCTTTGTGCAAGACCACTGCACAGAGCAGGTAAGTATAACATGTTTGTTATTTAACCTCCCTGGCGATATTCCCGAGTCTGGCTCGGGGTGGAATTTCAGAACCAAAAGCGGTAACCCCGAGCCAGACTCGGGATTGCATTGCAGGATCCAGGAAGAGCTTACTTACCTTGTCCCCTGGATCCTGCGATGTCTCCACGCAGTGTGAGCGGCCCATCCTCCGCTCGATTCATCACGGAGCCGGGCTCCGTTCCCTGCGAGCGTTGCGACGCACGGGGACAGAGAACGGCACCAGATTCAAAAAGTGAATACATACAGTACACTGTAATCTTACAGATTACATTACTGTATGAAATTATTTCACATCCCTTTTGTCCCCAGTGGTTTCTCTAGTGCCCCGTATGCAGTTTTATATTATAAAAACTGTCCTTTCTGCCCGGAAACTGGAGATTGTCCATAGCAATCAAAACCGTCCCTTTACATCAAAAGGGGTTTTAGACCAGCTAGAAAACAGCGATAATAAATTAGAATCTTTTGCAGAATTGAGCGATAGTGATTTGTGGGGAGATCCGTTATCAAACACTGAAAAGTAATGACAGCGACAATTCTGCAACTGAGCAAGTTTCAGTGTTTTTGATTTGGTTACATTATTGAATAATTGTTATTATTATTATATTATTATTTGGTATACGGTAATTATTTATAGTTATTTATTATATTATAATTTATGATTTTGTGTTTCAAACTTTATCATACCCGAGATGTCTATTAGACTCTGGTTTGAACAGATTTAAGTGAGTTATTCCTAAGAATTGCAGGCCTACAATATAAAACGCCAAATTTCCATGCAAAATAATTGTACCGCTTTCAGCATCAAAAATATGAAATAGTCATACCGCCAGGGAGACTAAACACAAAAAACAAGGCTTTACTATCACTTTAAGTCCAACAAAGTGTATGCCACTTTATTGACTTATTTCTCTGGCTTCACATAATAAAAAGCTCTCTGTGGTTGGGCAAGTGTAAAGGAGGGGCTGGCAGAGTGGTTGCATACAACCATGCAGCTTGCAAGATTTGAGACCAGAAGGTCAAGCATAGAAGCGCTGGAAGTATAGTGATAGCTGTACTCCTTACAATCGGTAAAAAGGTAAATTAGAAACAAAAGAGTTAAGTCCATATTGTGGCATACATTACAAATGACTAAACTTATAGTAAGCCGCAACATTTTAAAAAGCGACCACATTCCTGGAATCCAGTTTTAAACAGTATTTTTTGTAACATGTTGAAAAAGATATAACAGAAAGCTTTCAATGGTATATTTAACAGACCAAAATAGACCACATAAGAGAAGTTCATTGGTAATGTTTACATACACTATAATCATTCAGCTGTCTATGTATGCGTAACATGAATTTCAATTATCCGAGTGTGTATTTACAGCAGAGAAATAAACCCACAATTTGAAATCATGGGATGCCAGACTCACACTCAAATCATAATACTCATACAAATAATTTTAGTTTATTTTTTATTTAAAGATTGTATGTTCTATTCCTGAAGACAATGCTAAAAAAATAAGTAAAAAACACTCCCTCAGGACCCATTCAAATCTTGTAGTGGGAATGAGCGTTCCTGCTTGCGATTTTTTTAAGCTTGATTCCCACGTGTCGCACATAGGGGCAGCCCAATAACTTCAACGCCCCTATGCGTGATTGTCACCCAAATGAAGCTCCTTTATGGAAAAGCGTCACATGATTCTCAATTTTTGTCGCAATTTCTGTGCAATTCTGTCACGTGACAATTACAGCAGAACCATACAGCATTTGGGGTGCCATTAAGAATGAATGGCATCCAAACGCTCCTCAAGTGTTTTACCGCGATTTGAAGTTGCGATTCCAAATAGCCAAATGTGAATAGGGCCTCACACACATCTTCTTCTCTTTTTGGATGCACTATAATTAATGTCAATATAGAACAATTCTAACAGATGCTAGAACTGACAGAATGATAGCAGGAATGCATACGGAAAGTATCTCTCTGAACCTCTGCCAAAGCACACTGTACTAACATTCTGTTTCTTTTAGCGTCTTTAGAAAAAGTTCAGGTATATAAAAAAAAAAAAAAGACTTACCTCACCACGTTAAACTGAAGAAGTTAATGTTTATTGCTCTGTAATTTGTTTCCTGGACAAGAACCAAGGCGGTAGATTGAAAGAAACAAAAGCTAGTGCACTTAGGAAAATACTAATGGCTTCAGTCATACTCGATATAGCCTATTGAATAGAGCAATTTTCTGTGAAATGCTAGCTCAGAAGAGGCATTTAAATTGATGGCAAGAGTTTAACATATGTTAATATGTTTGTTTGTTTTTTAACATTTATAATTTGTTATGACAGATTGGCATGCTTAATGGGGTATTAAACCCAAAAACAAAAATCGTCTACCAATTCTTAGATGGCGTGGCTGCGTTTTCTTTTTTTTACGCTTTTTCCTTTATTTTCACCTGTTGATCCTGACAGTAAATTTCGAGACTCAGAAGGTATTGAAGTGCATGGTGGTCAGGTCATTTTCAGTGCCTTCATATTTCTCTCAGTACAGCTTTCCTTTAAATGTCCAACTCTTCTGCATAGAAGCTGGATAGAGCTCTGAGCATTGCTCAGTCTATGGTGATAGCTATGTCTGGATGCTTTAGATAAATTATTCAACGAGACTACACATGCAGTGCATTTATTGCATTTAGGAAACCTGTACTGAGAAATATACTAGGGCTGCTGTTGGTGACCATTTTCTCAACATATAAATTGCCTGGCTATGTCTGGCAGCAATACTTACTTTTTGTAACACAACCTTTCACAAGCTTATGCTGAAAACAGAGGGTTGTAAGGGATGATTTATTGATTAAGATACACTTTATGAGCAGAAGAAGACTGCTGCTCTCCTATGGACTCACCTAAAAACCTATGGCTTCCTAATAAAAAAGAAATATGTGCTGCAACACTAAATATTAAATTCATCGACTCTTATGCCCCGTACACACGGTCGGACATTGATCGGACATTCCGACAACAAAATCCTAGGATTTTTTCCGACGGATGTTGGCTCAAACTTGTCTTGCATACACACGGTCACACAAAGTTGTCGGAAAATACGATCATTCTGAACGCGTTGACGTAAAACACGTACGTCGGGACTATAAACGGGGAAGTGGCCAATAGCTTTCATCTCTTTATTTATTTATTTATTTCTGTCTCTTTGACTATCTATGCTGTATGGTTTTGTTTTTCAAGAAAGCACTCCTGATTTGCAGGCATGCGTGGCACTTTGTCCGTCGGATTTGTGTACACACGATCGGAATTTCCGACAACGGATTTTGTTGTCGGAAAATTTTATAGCCTGCTCTCAAACTTTGTGTGTCGGAAAATCCGATGGAAAATGTGTGATGGAGCCCACACACGGTCGAAATTTCCGACAACAAGGTCCTATCACACATTTTCCGTCGGAAAATCCGACCGTGTGTACAGGGCATTAGGCTTTTTATACTTGCAGTTGGGGAGTTGTAAAAATAGGTGGTTCATCTGTGTTTTTATTTCCCCCCTCCCCTCAAACTGGCCCCTTAAAGAGGAGCTTCAGTCTCCCCAAAAAAAAAAAAAGTCAGCAGCTACAAACACTGTAGCTGCTGACTTTTAAAAACGGACTTTTACCTGTCCAGGGATCCAGAGATGTCAGCACCTGAGCCGATTCCGGCTTTACAGCCAGTTCCCTACTGTGCATGCACGAGTTGTGCTGCGCATTCTGAATGGTTCCGCCGTCTTCTGGGACCTGTGTGTGTCCCAGAAAGCATTGTGGGGAAGGAGGAGGGGCCGTCATACTCGCTGAAACAATCTTACCCAGAAGTGGGAGCGGGTACCTGTCAAAACCAGGTACCCGCTCCCACCCTCCCCCCCCACCAAAAGTGCAAAATGTGGCAGTGGAGGGTGCAAACAAGCAGAGCTTCCCCTTTTGGGTGTAGTTCCACTTTAAGCTGCAAAGGCAACCGAACGGGGTTGTACACATTAAAATGATTCCCCTGCTGCATTCTTTAAACTGTACTGCTGCCAACTGACCCATTCGAGTGAACTGAGCCACAACCATGAGGCAAATGCTACGCTCACATTTGGGGTGCAGTATCTCCATTCAGGAAGCTTGTTCATCTATAAAAAATAAATAGCACTTAGGAGACGGTAGTATCACCTCTTGAATGTTTGTCAGTCCACCTGCATCTCTCTCTGAAAAACAAATCACTGTAGATCGCTGTTTAGACAGCAACACAGGTGTAAAAGAGCCCTTACAGTTTTCTTTCACTCTCCACTACAAAGTCCCACAAATACCTGTTAATTCTGCCTGTGAAGTCCACCTGATGTTGTGGCATGTGATGGTGTGGCAACTGTGCTGCACTGTTCATGAATTAAGAGCATAGTTGCCACTCTCATATAAGTAATGCCTGCTTTCATTACAGTGGAATGAGAAAATGTTGCAGGGGGCACAGCTATCTGCATTGTCACTGCTAATTTGCTATCTTGTATCTTGTCAGTCAGCACTGGGTCACACCTAGTCCTATGCCCTGCTTTCTGGATTGACAGCACTGTCTCTGATGCTAAAACCCTCCCATTGTGAGCTGCAGTGTCTGGAAGGGGAAGCAAGTGAGACACAAATGTAGGAGAATTTAGCTCAGTCAGGAAAAGTAAAGAAAGTCTTTTGTTTGCCTTGAGGCTTGTACATCCCACTCATAGTAACTGTATTTGGGGCTTCTCTTACCACTTGCTGACCACCTTGTAGCAGTTTTACTGCTACAGGGTGGCATCTCTGCGCCGGATCCTGCACTTCTGCCTGCAAATCAGGAGTGCTTTCTTGAAAAACAAAACCATACAGCATAGATAGTCAAAGAGACAGAAAACAGTGTCATACATGATGAACCATTAAATGCAAGTCAACATGACCCAACCATAAAAAACTCCATTCAGCAACAACAATGTTCATTAAGGCAGGTAGGAAGGGGGGAGGTAGGAGGGGGAGATAAGAATAAGGGGGGGGGAGACAGGGATAGTCACAAGCATCTCAACTCGAGGTCCAAAGAGCCCAAACTGTCATACTTCCAGGGGCAGCCACGATTAATATACGTAAGCTTATACATAGGTAGAGCAGCATCCACCATTGCTTCCCAGAAGGGCACCACATGGGGGGTTGAAGAGGTCCACTTAAGGAGAATTTCTTTTTTTGCATAGTATAAAAGGTATAAGATTAGCAAGTCAGTGTGACGAGAGCGCTGCTCATCCTCGTGAAACCCCAGAAGTGTCAACTGCAACCTAAGATTAATCAGTTCATATACTTCCAACCTGAATTTTGCAACACTCGGGCAGTCCCAAAACATATGCAGGTAGGTTCCTAGATGAACATAACACCAAGAGCACTGTGGATCATGTGTCGGGTGCATCCATTGGAGCCTCACAGGGGTATAGCACACCCTATGCAGAAACTTAACTTGTATTAGTTTGTGTCTGGAAGAAATTGAGGTCAAGTGGTTTAAGTGTCCTTTAGATTTTCTTTAACCATGTCATCATTACAAATGGTCCTCATCGTTCATCTTCCTTTAACAAATGAGCTTGTTAGCAATCAGCATTCTTTTCAAAAGGATCTCAGACCCACGGAAGAAGTTAATGTTGAAGGACCTCCCTCTACCATGTGCTGTGATTGTAGGGCCGAACAGGAAATAGATGGCTATACAATTTCCAGGAGCTGTCACTGACTGCGGACCCCACTCTGGCTGAAGTCTGCTGGGGGGTATCTCCACTTTGGGCCTCCAGACCTGTATTATTTGTATTACACCAGGGCCCCCCCCAGTCCAATCCTCCCATGAAGGACCGCTGCTCCACAACCAATGGCTGTCTCTATATTTCCCTGAACAGTTGGAGTCAAGCTGCTATTTTTATGACCATCTGAAAATATGGCATCTTTTTACAAAATAAAAACATTTTACTTTACTTCAATTTACTGTTGAAATTGCTTGGCTTCACAAGACAGAACCCTTCATTTATCTTGATTTTCCAACAAATGACTGCTATCCTGTATTTGATGTTTATTGCTACAGTGGGTTTTGTCACCTAAGAATGAATACTGAGTGCCATATTTAGCAGATGCCAGATAATATGCAAAGACTTTCCTTATCACTGCCACTAAAAGCATTCTAAATTGAATTCTACATGTGAGTATGAAGAATATAACTTGACACAGGTGTCTAATGTATAAAATATGTCAGATGAAAATCTGAAAGCAGAACTCCAGAAAAAAAAACAAGCTGTTTTGTCTGTAACAGGATTTGTATTCCTACCAATCCATTCCTGAGATTTACACAGCTTTGCCACAATGCGCAGTCTTATTTGCCAAGACAGGATAACTGATTTCTCTCTGACAGTGAAATGTCACGCAGCAGACCAATGAGCTCATCTCTCTTGTTTGTGCACGGTGGATACACCTTGAATATTTTTTTTTCCAGAATTTATTGGAAATTAGTAAAAGGAACACAGCCAGCATGTTTCGTAGATGTCCCCTGAGTTTTTACAAAAAACAGATTCTTCATTCCATCCTGTGCTACTGCAAACCCAATAATTTGCAGCGCATCACTTTGTAACCCTCCTCCTATCTCAGCAAGCTTCATGCTTTGCTGAACAACTGATTAGCTTTTTTCTGCTGCTTCCCCTTCTCCCATTCTAAACTCTGCAGTATAGTAGATTGCAAGAGGGTATAACAAGCCAAATTTCTGTACTTAAAAAAAAAAAAAAAACACTTGTGGACCACCCACTCTCTATATACCGTGAACTGGTGAACTGGTACGTCGCTGCCTACTTATGGGATTAGGGTACACGCTGTACACAGTGAGAGTCTGTCAGCAGATCCTGGCCAATGATTCATGGCCGGGACCTGCTGATCAGCTGGGTCCAACCACAGCCCAGAGCCCTGTGTTGACAATCAACACAGAGCTCTGAACAGAGGGAACAATCTCTGAGTTTCTTAGCAAAGCAGGGATAAGAAACAAAGAGATATTTAGCAAAACTCAGCACACATTACACACATTAACACTTGTTAGGCACACAGTTAATCCTTTGATCGCCCTAGATCTTAACCCAGCCAATGTCATTAGTACAGTGACAGTGTACAGTGTTAGTGCTGATCACTGTATTAGTGTCACTGGTGATGTGAGTGTGAGTTAGTCAGTTAATCAGCATCAGTTAGTATCAGATTGTCCGCCGCACTATCGCAGTCCCATTATAAGTGACTGTTTACCGCCGTTAGTAGTATATATATAAAAAAAAAATTCCAATATATATATGCCATAAACGCTATAACTTTCACGCAAACCAATCAATATACACTTATAGGGATTTTTTTTTTACCAAAGGTATGTAGCAGAATACATTTTGGCCAAAATGTATGAAGAAATTCAATTTTTTATTTACATTTTTTTATTAGATACGTTTTATAGCAGAAAGTAAAAAATATACTTGTTTTTTTCAAAGTTTATAGTTTTTTTAATTTATATAGTAAAAAAGAACAAAGCAAAAGATAGCTCTATTTTTGTGAAAAAATTATACATATTTCGTTTGGGTACAGCGTTGCATGACCACGCAATTACCAGTTAGTGCAGTGCTAAATAGCAAAAAATGGCTGGTCATGAAGGGGGTAAAACCTTCCCGAGTTGAAGTGGTTAATGAAGACAGAGTACCATTAATTTGTGTATTTTTAACTGCCTAGTTTTCAGCTTTCAACATGGTCAGCTGTCAGTTTTGTAGTACGGCATGTGAAAGCGGAATGGAAATGGTTGGTATAGGCTCTTCAGACATTCTGCTTTCAGGCTATTGTCACGCAATGGGCCCATAGTAACGTAAAAATGGATAATTAACTGCAGCCACAATAACCACAAGGCACTGGAAAATAGTACAAAATACGCATTTGAAAGGCTTTAAAACCTTTGCGTGCAGGAAAGCTCTGCCTCAGCAAAAATAAACAAAATCAATGCCAAAGTTTATTGAAGGGTTCCGAATAATATGAGAGATAAAAAGATTTCTATCACAAAAGCTATCTTTGGCAGGGATACTTTGTATAATATTATAAATTAATAAAATTTCCCAGATGAAACTGAGTGATTTTGTCTGTAACAAAACCCATTGAAGCTTTAAGAAGTTTTATGCGTTTTTTGATACATGAAGTCAGAACAGCAAGATAATGAACTTGGTAAATGTTTCCATTATATATATCATTCTGCTGGGCCTTTACGGGCTTTTGAAGTGTCTATAATATTGTCAGGGATAGATTTTCAGACAAGGTGGCCTATATTAGTCCCTTGCAATTCAAATGTAGGTCTTAGGTTCCCCATGGCAAGATACAATTATTGTCATTGAGTGCAAAGGACAATTCAAGAGCCAGACATACAATTGAAGAGCCTGCCATACAATAAATGCTGCTTAGAAGTCTGAATATTCTGCTGCTTTGTCATTTTATTACAACATAAAATGGTAGATTTGGTGAAAGTAAACCTGTAATAAGCCCAGGCAAAGATGGTGATATAATGTGTAATCAGAGGTTACCTTGAGGTCTGAAACACATCTTAGTGATTGGGTGTGGGTGCTTTGCCACACAGGCCGGCCATAGATGGTTCGAATCTCGACCGGTTCAGCAGAAACCAGCCGAGATTCCAACCGTGTGTGGGCAGGCTAAATGTTTCAAGTTGATCGATCAACTTGGGTACAACCGACTTGCCAATATATGCAAATTGTGACACCCACTCCACCTATTTTGCTTCCCTACTGGCGCTTTAATATGTTCAGTCTTCTCAATGACCAATAATGTGCTTTGTGTGGGGTCTGGGACAGGCTTGGCTTCAGCTCTTATCCAGGGTTCTTCACTGTGCACCCTCCCTCTCCAAGCCACACAACCTTCAAACATGACCTTGTTATCCTATTCCTTCCTATGGGGAGGCTACACTTCAAGCAACTGCCATTTCTGAGGATCACTGGACTGGGCTAAAGGTAAGTATAACTCCAGGTAGGCAGCATTCTGTGCGGTAGGGGAACTAAGTAAAAGAAAGAAGAAAAGAAACTATAATTATCCCCACAGCCAGTTGGTGTCAGTTTTTTTTTTCTGTGGATTTTCAGATTTAAGGATATTGTTTTGGAATGATTTTGATGTAGTATAAACTTCTGATCTTTTCTTCGCTTAAACATTTCTCTTTTTCTCAGAAGTAATGTCTGATTTAGGTTTTAGTGTATTGAAATCAGAACTGCAACAACAGATGCTTATGTAAGGGGGGTACAAACATTCCATATACAATCTGTACCGATAGGGCTCAATAAATTCTACCAGATGCATGACTATGTAATATATAATACTTTTGCCGGAATTTCTGTACTCATCGGTCACTCTGTTCTAGTACAGCAGGATTTTTTTCTCTATTGCTGCTCTACATCACAACTAGACTTATTACTACGTTATTTCTAGCCCCTTCTCCTATTCAGCACCACCACCACAACCTAATGGAACAGTTCAACACTGCTCCTCTACTACTTGAGTTTCTCTTCATAGGAGCCAGACACCACATGCTCCATTCTTACCATCAAGGAAAAGACACAGAGTGGGGGGTTTACTAAAATTGTTGCACACAGAATCTGGTGTAGGTGGTGTGCATAGTAACCAATCAGCTTCTAACTTCAGTTTGTTCAATAAGGTTTGACAATAAAACCTAAAGGCTGATTGGTTACTATACACAGCTGCACCAGATTTTGTGTGCACCAGTTTTAGTAAAAGTCCCCCAGACTGTTCATCCTTTTCACACTTCCTGCATCCATAACTTATCCTTTTCCTCATCAGTACATTTACAGGATCTTTTCTGGCACTATTTAATAAGGTTATGTTCATAAAATTGGTGATGCCCGTTAAAGTGAAGTTTACTGTAAACTACAGTTGTCAACATCCAAGAAAGTTGAATATTACTTTACTGATCTACTTTAAACTGTAACCTTGACAAAGCACATTCTCTGGGTTCAAGTTCTTTAACTCCAATAACACTGTTAGGATGCCCTTTTAGCTCTTATTCTTCAGGGAGTAAGATAACAGTCTCTCGAGATACTGCAAAAAACACCACGGTGCTCCCCCAGAATGGGGGAAGCATAAACTCCACTACTTTTTGAAGATGAAGGTCTCCTTAAAGTTTTAAAAGATTTTTACCCATAACGACTTGATAAAAAAACATTTCTTTAGCAAGAAACATACATTCCACAATAATAATTATGCTACCAAAATTAGTGTGTGCTGTAAATTTCCTCCTGCATTGCTCCTGTTTCTCCTTGCTGGAGGCTGCCATGTTGCTGAAGGGCAGAGCCCCTAAACAGCAGTAAATCATAAAGCGGATCTAAACCCATCGATTTAATGGTTTCATAAAATGGTTACATTCCTGGAATGCCGAGATTGCTAACTGTCACATTTGCTTCTGTCCTCAACCAAACTGTCAAATCATCAAATGGCTGGTGCCAAAACTGATCACATGTGCAGTACCATGGCAGTTGCAGATCAAACAGAATCAGCTTCCTTGGCTGTAATGGATAGGAGGGTTTAATTCCATTTAAGGTTGTCAGCAGATCGGCCTCTACAAATTTAGCAGTGCCTAAAAATAGAGAGCAACTGAGCATGTGCAGAGCAGGATAAGATAGTGTGTTACTGGATTTTAAACAGTATAGGCACATATTTTAATGATTTACATAGCTATACCTGCAAAAGTGGACAGCCTGAAGTGATCTAACAGGACTTAATATTCTGACTAAAGTTCCACTTTAAGTTCAGATGAAAAAGATGTCTGCCCTTCATTCACCCCCACCAACTGTCACCTTGCTGCTCTTCACTCTCCCAGCTTTACATCTCTTGCTTCTGATTGGAGCCAAATACTCAGTTATCATAGAGAATTGTTACCTACTACACAGAGATAGATCTTTCATCTTAAAAGGCCTGTAACATATACACAGTTGAAATGCAGCACAATTTAGAGGCAGCACAACTCAGATCCTGTAAACTCTGCACTCTGTCATTCCCATTTGATAATATTCCTGCCTGAATATCTACCCCTCCAACCCCCTGGTGTTTAAATTACCATGCCAATGTTGTGTGCTGTATGCTAACGTGCAGTTAGATAGATAGATAGATAGATAGATAGATAGATAGATAGATAGATAGATAGATCTACAGTATCTCACAAAAGTGAGTACACCCCTCACATTTTTGTAAATATTTTAATATATCTTTTCATGTGACAACACTGAAGAAATGACACTTTGCTACAATGTAAAGTAGTGAGTGTACAGCTTGTATAACAGTGTAAATTTGCTGTCCCCTCAAAAAAACTCAACGCACAGCCATTAATGTCTAAACCACTGGCAACAAAAGTGAGTACACCCCTAAGTGAAAATGGCCAAATTGGGCCCAATTAGCCCTTTTCCCTCCCCAGTGTTACGTGACTCGTTAGTGTTACAAGGTCTCCGGTGTGATTGGGGAGCAGGTGTGTTAAATTTGGTGTTATCACTGTCACTCTCTCATACTGGTCACTGGAAGTTCAACATGGCACCTCATAGCACAGAACTCTCTGAGGATCTAAAAAAAAGAATTGTTGCTCTACATAAGGATGGCCTAGGCTATAAGAAGATTGCCAAGATGCTGAAACTGAGCTGCAGCACGGTGGCCAAGACCATACAGCGGTTTAACAGGACAGGTTCCACTCGAACAGGCCTCGCCCTGTTTGACCAAAGAAGTTGAGTGCACGTGCTCAGCGTCATATCCAGAGGTTGTCTTTGGGAAATAAACTTATGAGTCCTGCCAGCATTGCTGCAGAGGTTGAAGGGGTAGGGGGGGCAGCCTGTCAGTGCATACTGCATCAAATTGGTCTGCATGGCGTCCCAAAAGGATGTGTGTGAGGACCAGGTGAGGAGTACAAAGACAAGCGTATCTTGCCAACAGTCAAGCATGGTGGTGGGAGTGTCATGATCTGGGGCTGCATGAGTGCTGCCGGCACTGGGGAGCTACAGTTCATTGAGGGAACCATGAATGCCAACATGTACTGTGACATACTGAAGCAGAGCATGGTCCCCCCCCCCCCGCTCAGAGACTGGGCCGCAGGGCAGTATTTAAAGATGATAATGACCCCAAACACACCTCCAAGACGACCACTGCCTTGCTAAAGAAGCTGATGGTAAGGGTGATGGACTGGCCAAGCATGTCTCCAGACCTAAACCCTATTGAGAATCTGTGGGGCATCCTCAATCGGAAGGTGAAGGAGCGCAAGGTCTCTAACATCCACCAGCTCCGTGATGTCGTCATGGAGGAGTGGAAGAGGACTCCAGTGATAACCTGTGAAGCTCTCGTGAACTCCATGCCCAAGAGGGTTAAGGCAGTGCTGGAAAATAATGGTGGCCACACAAAATATTGACACTTTGGGCCCAATTTGGACATTTTCACTTAGGGGTGTACTCACTTTTGTTGTCAGCTGTTTAGACATTAATGGCTGTGTGTTGAGTTATTTTGAGGGGACAGCAAATTTACACTGTTATACAAGCTGCACACTTACTACTTTACATTGTAGCAAAGTGTAATTTCTTCAGTGTTGTCACATGAAAAGATAGAATAAAATATTTACAAAAATGTGAGGGGTGTACTCACTTTTGTGAGATATTGTATATATAGATGTATATCATTTGTATACTGCTACTGCCAAATATTAAATACACCTATTTTAAATGTTGACATGATGTTTTTTCTGCCCTAGATTTTTATTGCAGTAACACTCTACACCATGGCCTGCACTTTACGGTATGCTCATAAAATGCAGACCACAGTTTGGAGTCTGTAGTCTGTCAAAGTCCCTCTGCGCAGCATCACAGTGATTGGTTAAGAGGCCAGTGTCAGGTCACCTTGAGGCTAGGTGACAGATGCACTCTGTAGGAGTCAGAAGTGCACCGCTAGGTAGTGGACCCTAGGACTGACTGCTGCGGATTGAACCCTGGGAGGTTCAGGAAGCAGGTCTACTGGATCACTGACACAGATCCCACTGGGAGCTAGAGCATAGATTCCCCAGGGCGCGGAGTCTAAGAGCCAGCAGGTGTTCACCAGAGCCTCTAGTGGTGAGGATGCACTGTGCTGCAGTCTGGCTCCAGGTCGCGGCCCCCAGGGTCTCACAGCTAACGCTCACGGTAGACTACAGGAGAAGAGGAAGGAGGTAGCAGGCTGGAACAACAAGGAAAGTAAGGGACAAGCCAAGGTCGGGGCCACAAGCAGACAAGGACAACAGAGTTCACGCCAAGGTTCAGGGTCACAGGCAAACAGCGATGGCCAGAGACACGCCAAAGGTCAGGGTCATGAGCAGACAGGAATAGTTAAGAACAGGCCAAAGTCGGTAACTGGAATCAGATGTAGGAAACACAGCAAGTACACACGAAAGCTAACACACAATGGTTGATCAGCACTGCTGGCTTGCAGTGCACAGGTTGTTATAAGGTTCCCTGATAGGGCCTGGGGTGGGGCCATGCTTAGAAGAGAGGTTATAAAACCAGTCAGGTGAGAGGCAGCTGGTCTTTAGAGATGAACACATGGAGACAGGTAAGTTGACAGAGAAACTCTATTGCATAACCATGACAGCCGGTCACATGATTTTGACAGGTCATATAACCAGACTCTCCTTGTGGCTTTTTTTCCCGACACTCATTCATTTTAACAGTGCTCTGCTGACTTCTCAGTTAAAAGTAAGCCAGCCGCTGAGCTTTATTAATATGCAGGTTTTATTTTATTTGTTTTTTAATGCAAATGTATGGCAGCAGTAAGGCCACATAAACCCTGTTTGCATTTGAACCACAATCTACTTTTTTTTATTGATTTAAATCTCTTACTAAATGATTTGATGCAAATTGGGAATATTTTGGTTTATGATAAGGTTTGTAATAGAATGGTTAAACAAGGTTATTCACTTAGAATTCCCTTGTATTATACATTTGCCAGAGATGTTTACAAACCTTTTGTAGATGAATATGTTCTTTAAATAAGTCTCCTTTCACACTTGTGTGAAATCCAGCTTCTAAGACCCAAAGTCGCAGGACATGTGAAATGCCATGCATCTCTATAAGAGCCATTCCAATTGACACTACTGAAGTCGCTGCGACTTCAGAAAAGGTTCCTGCACTACTTTGACGTGACTTTGCCACGACTTCAATGCCAAAGAGTAAAGTCTTATCAAAGGCACTTCAAAGTCACACTCCAAAGTTGCACTGAAAATCGCGCCACTTTGGAGTTGGCTAGTGTGAAAGGAGGATGAATCTTTTTGGTGTAATTTGTTAAACTGAAATAAAGATTTTCGATACGTACAATAACTGTTGTACAAACAAGTAGCTTCTTTAAATTTCATTAAGATTTTTTTTATTAAGATTTCGGTAAGATTTCGGTACAACACATTCAACACAACACATTCAGTCTCCAAGTCAATGGAGGGTGAAGGAATGATAAACGTACTGTATGTTGTAGTGTAATATTGCCTCAAGTTCTTTTTTTAGAACTGTATTGGCAGTGCCTAACCACAGCATACTACATTATACTGCCGTAAGGTCACACGCTGGCGCGTTTCGTCATCATGACTTCAGAGGGCATCTGTTGAAGTTGTGATGACAAAACGCATCAGTCGCGACCTTACAGTGACCGAAAGTGACGTGTGCATGTCACTACCAGGAAGGAACAGCCTGATACTATAAATGCATTGGATGTGGTGGATGGCAGACGGCATTTCATACTGATTGGTGATAACACACAGTTTGTTTTTTCAACCAAATGCCTGTTACAATTTATGTTGTGTAAGTGTGGTTTTTAAGGGGGTGGTCATCTTGAATAAACTTTTAAAACAGTATCACGCTATGTGGAGCCTTTTTTACATGACTAAACCACCCTGAACGATGAGCTTTTTGAGATAACCCGACCAAACGGGTGACACCAGATGTATTCAAGGCTTTTGCATTACATCCCTTTGGTGAGCTTAAACCCCTAGGGGAGAGTGTTTCACATGGTGTGGACTCTGGTGTATAGTATATGCCTATCAATTTTCAAGTAGAATCCTTCACCTATCAATTGAACTGTCTCATCATCTATCAACATACTATTGATTTCTCATACGTCTTTACATTTGAATGCTGGTCATACTTCATTTATTTGATTTGAGCGCTGCTTTGAGTATTGGAACTTTGTCTTTATGGACTAAGAACTTTTTTTACGTGTATATTGAGGTAATATATTAGTGCCAAATGCATGATGAAATTCTCTGGTATCTTTTCTGGAAACCATGCTACACCTCCCTCATTTTGCTTTCATTTTTTCTTTTCTTAAGAAATCCTTATACTGACTTAATTTTGGTTTCTTGGAAGAACAATTATAACATTCAAATGCAATGCAAGGCAAATGACTAAGCAGGGTATGCATAACCCTAACAGTGACCTTGATATTTTCACATATATCGGAGCACACAGATGTGAGAAGATATGCACCGACTCATTAACATCACAATGTGGGAGTAGTTTTCCATTTTTTTTTCAGATGTTCCTGATAACCGGAACAACCACACAACAATTTATTAGCTAAGAGATGAGATGTGTGATCTGTGCAGCTGCCAGAATGCTACCTCTGTGCTATTCATACCAGTTAAAGAATGCCTTTGCTGCCAGCCTCCTGTAGCTCTTAGTCCCTACACATTGCAGAAGCTAATCCAGTTTTTAGGAACTCACTTAGGTGTTGCAAAGCTTTCACTGTAAAACACAGTTCTGGTAAACTTGAAGCTCTACAAAGACCAATCAATGTCACCTTGCAAATATTCACGTTATGCATTGTATACTGTAGATTACAAGCAATACATTGCTAACTACACAAAAACAAAAAAAAAGCATGAACAATGTGCACAGTGAAGAGTCTGGGATCATGGAAATTTCTCCTAGCTAGAATGAGAAATGAGGTCCCATATAAGGAGCCATCTTCATTTTTTAAACCCAAGTGAAACCACATGGACTGTTCTTATTAAGCTGTCAACAATGTCTTGATTCACCATTGATAGCAGAGGTGCTGTTGCTTTTGCCCTATAAGCTAACCATACATTTTTACTTTATTTTGTTCCTAATCTGTTTCTCATGGGTTCGAAAAGTATGATGAGAAATATGCAAGCTAAAATGAAACTTAAATGTTTCCAGTCAATGGGAAGGGTATTTGCAGAATATCAATTTAGAGAAATTTCTTGGTGTGTTTTGTATGTATAGCCAAAACTTAAAAAAAAAAAATGTAGCTAGAGTAAGGAAGGATTATATCAAGTTTACACTGCTGTCTGTGACCCCATTAACAATATTCCCCCTTTTTGTTTGTCCCGATAAACAATATCACGGAAACAGAAAATGATGGGAAATCAAACATATTGCAGATTTCACTACAATAGGAGTTTAGAGGGAAACTTTTTTTCTTTCCACTTATTTTAGAGAAAGGGACACAGAAAATAAAAGATAAACGGGTGTTTCAGCCATCCACTGAAAGCATAGGGTGACAGCGCTGGAGAGGAATTGTGAGATGCCGAGACATGGACAGAGCGCTGTCACCACATAACAGGAAGTGCCTGAACTAGTACCTTAATAAGACTGCAGGTTACCGTAACATACAATTTTAGTGATTTGGCTTCGGATCTACTGTAGGTAAGGCTGGCCATACACGGTTCGAATCCCGGCCAGTTCAGCAGGAACCGGCCTAGATTTGAACCATTAATGGGCAGGCTGAATGTACCAAGTTGATCGATCGATTAACTTGGGTACAACCAGCCTGCCAAATTCTCTTGCAATTAACTCTAGCGGCTGCTATAGCCACTAGCGATAAACATTGTCATCTCCCAGCAGGGATGGCTTTCCTGCCCTCCCCGGTGGGGAGAAGACAATGGCCCGGCAGGAGAGATTCCCGCATCAGCACCATCTGTGTTGATGGGGGAATTGAGCGAATTTGCTCTGTGTATGGCTGGCCCAAATAATCAAAATTCTCTGTACACGGTTATAGCTGTACTCCAGGCAGGAAAAAACATTTGCATAAATTAACTATTAATTACAAATCATAATTGTAATATTATGTAGAAGTAGCATAAAGACCTCGGTCTTTCCTGATTTCAGCTTCTGTAAACCCATACACAGCAGCACTCAGGCTAGGGAAAAGAAGTTCTGCACCCTTTTACTTTGCACAGGTATTATTTCAGGTGAAAAGAGCTGGATGGCCCTAATCAGCGAGCTATTTCTCATTTATTGTTCATTTACAGGCTAGGGTGGGCCATGGACCAGGCTGTTGGGCTTAACCTCTCTAATCAGCAAGGAGAACCATGATTTGGGTGTTCTCACATAGTATATGTACTTCAGCTGTGTATTATGGTGTTTGCCTGAAGTCCAGTTTTATGTTTGATGTTTTTTTTTTCTATTTTTATTGAGGCATTAGCTATAATTTGATGTCATTAAAAATGTATCTAATACACAAGTGGCCTCTGCACAGCCATAAGAAGCATACATTTGTTTTTATTACATTAGTCCTGTATATTCTATGTAGACAATGCTTTAGTTAAAGCCCAACCGAGCTTTCAGTTTAAATCAGCTAAATACATTACATAGTTACATAGTAGGCAAGGTTAAAAAAAGACACAAGTCCATCAAGTCCAACCTGTGTGTGATTATATGTCAGTATTACATTGTATATCCCTGTATGTTGCAGTTGTTCGGGTGCTTATCTAATAGTTTCTTGAAACTATCAATGCCCCCCCTGAGACCACCGCCTATGGAAGGGAATTCCACATCCTTGAAGCTCTTACAGTAAAGAACCCTCTACGTAGTTTAAGGTTAAACCTCTTTTCTTCTAATTTTAAAGTGTGGCCACGAGTCTTATTAAACTCCCTTCTGCGAAAACGTTTTATCCCTATTGTGGGGTCACCAGTACGGTATTTGTATATTGAAATTATATCCCCTCTCAAGCGTCTCTTCTCCAGAGAGAATAAGTTCAGTGCTCGCAACCTTTCCTCATAACTAAGATCCTCCAGACCCTTTATTAGCTTTGTTACCCTTCTTTGTACTCGCTCCATTTCCAGTACATCCTTCCTGAGGACCGGTGCCCAGAACTGGACAGCATACTCTAGGTGTGGCTGGACCAGAGTCTTGTAGAGTGGGAGAATTATCGTTTTATCTCTGGAGTTGATCCCCTTTTTAATGCATGCCAATATTCTGTTTGCTTTGTTAGCAGCAGCTTGGCATTGCATGCCATTGCTGAGCCTATCATCTATTAGGACCCCCAGGTCCTTTTCCATCCTAGATTCCCCCAGAGGTTCTCCCCCCAGTGTATAGATTGCATTCATATTTTTGCCACCCAAATGCATTATTTTTCATTTTTCTACATTGAACCTCATTTGCCATGTAGTTGCCCATCCCATTAATTTGTTCAGATTTTTTTGCAAGGTGTCCACATCCTGCGGGGAAGTTATTGCCCTGCTTAGCTTAGTATCGTCCACAAATACAGAGATTGAACTGTTTATCCCATCCTCCAGGTCGTTTATAAACAAATTAAATAGGATTGGTCCCAGCACCGAACCTTGGGGGACCCCACTACCCACCCTTGACCATTCCGAGTACTCCCCATTTATCGTAAAAAATCAGATGTATAAAAATCCGCCCACTCATACACCCAAAAACGCTGCGCTGATGGCAAAGACCTGAATCTGAGCTGCTGCTTAAATAATAAGTATACAGTAAAAAATTGATCCACCACAAACTTGCTCCCAGTGAACTCAAAATAGCAGCGCTAAAGGCAATCCCTAATCAAATGATAAGATGTAGTGAAGAGTGATAAACTGATGAATCAACCTGTGCAATGATTACATCACATCCTCACCCCTCATCATTAATGTGCATAAAATGATATGCTCAAAAAAATCACAAACAAATGGTGCATATAAACCAATTAAGTGAATAACATATCTGTGCATATACAAATATATATGAAAATTACAACTAAGTGAGAGCCAATGTGAATTAACTCGCAAAAAATTATATCTATAAAATGTGTCCACAAACAATCCAAAAATAGAATAGTCCAAAACAAAAATCCGTGACGTGTTGTGGTGCAAATCTTCTACTTAAATGAATCTTCCACCGCACCTCTGTGACTGTGAATCCACTCCCCTTAGGCGAATACACTCACCAGCTCCTTTTGCCCACACTCTCGTGTCAGGGCCAACAAGCTTTTATCCCACACTCACAAGGGATAAGAACGGTCTTCAGTAGAAAGCCTGTACACCTTTACCTCTCCAAAGTGTAATGCCCAAGAGCTCTCTCCACATGAAAAAAGAAAAATAATCCAATGGTGCAATAACGTAATGAAATTTATTAAAAATCAAAAAGCCCCTTCACCATTGCACTCACATCCTTAAAATTCACTGCAAGCTCAACAGTAACACAGCACAGCAAGTTGTCACAGCATCAAACATGAAGTCAGTAAACCAGTGTGTGGTGGTCACGGCGGACCCAGGTACTGCGTTTCTCAAAATACCCGTCTCACCCGATCCCTGGTGTAGATGTGACCGGCTTCCACCTTTCCTCGTATGGCGCTCCCTGTCACAGCGTCCTACGTCACTCAGAAACGATTGCCGTGTAGCCACGCCCCGACATGTTTCGTCATAAAGACTTAGTCATGGGATTGGCTACACGGCACGGCAATCAGTCTTTTATACCCATAGCTTCCGATCCGGGCGGAAGACCCATAACTGCGCCTGCGCGCCTTCAGTGTTTGATCCGAGCAGAGATCGCAATACTGCGCCTGCGCGTTCCCTGTGTCCCCGCTCGCACCATTTCACACTGTTTCTGTATAACAAGGTACACATTATGCTTGTAAGAGTCACATTATTACACATATCAGAACTGTTTCATCCTATAATGTTTCTCCCGATGTAGTGATTCACATTAATACTGTTCTAACAAAATATTTCACCTCCACGTGAAGCAACAGGCTAATTCTCCCATATATATAGATTAAAAACTCCATAAAACGTTCCTTGAACATCACAATAATATGTAAAAGAGTTACTTCAATAACTCATAATGTTAAATATAAAAAAAACAGTCAACTAATAACATCCTATCCTCAAGCAGATATATAACGCTAACCCAGCCTAAAACTCATACCTTCCCCTAAAAAATGGATATATTAATACACAGGACTATATCTGACGATAGTATAAACATGAGCCCCCACTGCAACATCATCAAACTAAAAAAGTCAAGTATAAAGGAATTACAAAAGAATTAAATAAAAATAAATAAAAAATATATATAAGAAAAAGAAGAAAAATAAAAAATAAATAAAATAAATAATAAATAATAAAAAAAGAAGAAATAAAAAAATATTAAATAATAAATAAAATAAAAAAATAAATAAACTAAAAATGAAAAATAATAAATACTAAATAAAAAATAAAAAATATATAAAATATAAAATATAAAATAAGATAAAAAATATTAAAAAATATATAATAAAATAAAAAATAAAAAATATATAAGAAAAATAAAAAATAAAAAAATATATAAAAAATAAAAAAATAAAAAATAAAAAATAAATAAATAAAAAATAATAAATAATAAATAATAAATAATAAAAAATAATAAATAATAAATAATAAAAAATAAAAAATAAATAATAAATCAAATAATAAAAATAATAATAAAATTAAAATAAAAAATATATAAATAAAAATAAAATAAAAATAAAAAATGAAAATGAATGAAAAATATCAAAAAAATATATATATATAAAAAAATCAATTGAATTTAATAGTCGTTGATGAAGCAGTTGAGGTCCAACTCTATGTTAAGACCCCTCGGAAAAAGGCACCTGAGCAGGAATATCCATCGGGTCTCTCGTTGGGACAAGTCCCTCACCCGATTTGACCCTCTCCAGGTAGGGTAAACAATGTCAATCCCACAGAACTGGAGAAGAGTAGGGTCCTGATCATGTTTCTCTTTAAAATGGAGGGACACGCTATGATATTTATATCCGTTCCTAATATTGGACATATGTTCAGAAATCCGCACCCTTAGGAGTCGCTTGGTGCGTCCAACATAAAACAGACCGCAGGGGCACCACATTAAATACACCACATACGATGAATTGCATGTAATGAACTCCCTTATTTTAAAGGTTTCATTTTCGTGATTGGTGATGCTCTTCATTCCTCGATTACTTATTCTGGCTGTTTTGCAGCATATACACTTCCTACATGGGAAAAACCCATTTAAGTCTATCTTTATAGACTGGCGCCCAGGGGGATCAAGGATCTTTCTCACCACCCTATCTCCAAAGCTGGGGGCCCTTCTATAGATAAACTTAGGGAGTTCAGGTAGAACCTCCCCCAAATGCCGGTCTCTACCCAGAATATACCAGTATTTCTTAAATATATCTTCAATTTCTTTGTATTGACAATGAAAATTCGAGATGAAACCCCACTGGTGTTCATTAGAGGTGCGTGATTCTCTTTCTTTACTTCTTAAGCACTCCTCTCTTGGGACATTGGCTACCTGTTCTATGACACTATCTAGGGATCCTTCAGAGTATCCCTTTTGCATGAATCTCTCCTTTAATATATTGGCCTGTGTATAGTATTTTTCCTGTTCTGAACAGTTCCGACGGACCCTCAACATTTGACTCCCCATTTATCACCACCCTCTGAACTCGCCCTTGTAGCCAGTTTTCAATCCATGTACTCACCCTATGGTCCATGCCAACGGACCTTATTTTGTACAGTAAACGTTTATGGGGAACTGTGTCAAATGCTCTTGCAAAATCCAGATACACCACGTCTACGGGCCTTCCTTTATCTAGCTGGCAACTCACCTCCTCATAGAAGGTTAGTAGATTGGTTTGGCAAGAACGATTCTTCATGAATCCATGCTGATTGAGTAATGAGATGAGTAATGAGATGGTGCTGCGCTAATCCGGAAATAAACAAAAAATATATTAAAGTGACAGTGCTAATGTGGTAAGACGCTTAAAACAAAAACAAACCTAAAGGGTAAATAGCGACTGGTACCAATGACAAAGAATATATGGATCGTATGTGACTAATCATATAAAAAACAATTGCAGATGTGTTGAAAGTGCGAAGTGCAATCACAATAAACATAAATAGCACCAGTGAATATTCTTGATAAAAAAATTAAAATGTGAAATACAAAAAATGTGCAAAATGCTACAAGAAGACACTTTTCTGTATAAAGTGCAAAATATATAGCATAGACAGTATGATGCTGTGCGTGGCATGCACACAGCAAACATACAGTAAAAGCAAAGTGACTAGTGCAATAACAAATCCACGTGACTAATAGTCCATAATATCCAAATAAAGTAGTCAGTGAACAAAAACGTATGAAGATCCTCTTTCACAGAGTGAATCCGCTTCCTGACATGCACATACTGCAGTGAAGTGCTTGAATGGATATAAAATCGTGCTAATCTTCGTGTAAAACCACACATTAATAAGTAATGGCCCCTTACCTTCAGGTAATGGGGTAACAGCATTTGACCAGTTTTGGGAGTAACAACCTTTTCTTCTATGCTTGAAATCCTAATGCAGGAACTCAGTCCCTCAGGAGGTACAAGGGGTACAAATTGAAAGAAAGGAAGGTCCCAAAAAGTGTAGTATTGTCAGGCTAAAAATTTGATTTTATTAACACAATAGAAGGAACTCACATAACATAAATCAAAAAATGCCTTATCTCCGACGAGCGGCGAGCTCGTAAGCCTCAGTCAGCATAGAGTGCCTGTCCTGTCCCTACGCATGACGTCACACACCACGTGACTTCATCATGCTGATTACTGCTAATGATAATGTTCTCATTACTAAAATCTTGTATATAGTCCCTTATCATCCCCTCCAAGAGTTTACATACTATTGATGTTAGGCTAACTGGTCTGTAATTCCCAGGGATGTATTTTGGGCCCTTCAAGGTGCATAAAAACAAAATATGTGCAAAATTTTAGTTTGTTTCCATAGGAAGGCCACAGCCTGAGTAGAAAAGCCTTTCCCCTTCAGCATGCTGTAGAGAAGGATCCTTTGCTCTGTATGTGGAAGCAATGGTCTTTCTGCAAAGGTCTGGCACACCCCCTGCTAAGTCAGAGCTAAAGAAAGCAAAATGTAAGATTTTGTGCAACTTTTATTTTAATGCACCTGGAATAAATGTAGCTGATTTCAACTTAAAAGTTCAAAAAAGGACATCTACACACCAACCTTCTCTGAAAGAGTGTTATTTCTGTATTGATAAACTGGAAATAGAAGAACACATTGGGGTTTATTTACTAAAGGCTTCCAAGTGCACTTGTAGTTCACAGTGGATTTGCCCTTAGTAAATCAACTCCAGAGCCTATAACAGACTGCCAAAATACACATTCACCTGTGCCCATTAATTGCACTTCAAAACAAATCTGGTATAAACCCAGATGATGTCTACTTCAGCCCAAAGTCAGACAAAATATAAGAGCTCCATACCAATGACCGCTAAACTAACCTTTGACTTTTTACTCCCGAAGCATAGTTTGTTTTCATTCAACCAGTGAGATGAACAAAAAAAATAAAAATTCACGGATACCAACATCCACGTAAGTGATATGGATGCAGGGATCTTCCCCACTGCGCTATTGTATTCTGACAGCATAGACTACCTCTCTCCCCAGCCCGTCAGAATACACAAATCACTGCAGCCAGCGGCTGATTGAATGCTGGCTTTCCAGTAGGACTGTGTGATGGAAAAATCTGGACAGCCGCACTCCGGATTGGAAAAGTGAAAAATAAAATCCTCTTTATTGAAAAAGTAATAACATGATTAAAATCCGTACATGGCTTTGTTGGGATAATGCAGCATAACCTCTAACGCGTTTCACGCTCCCATAGAGCGCTTACTCATAGCTCTGAGTAAGCACTCTATGGGAGCGTGAAACGCGTTAGCGGTTATGCTGCATTATCCCAACAAAGCCATGTACGGATTTTAATCATGTTATTACTTTTTCAATAAAGAGGATTTTATTTTTCACTTTTCCAATCCGGAGTGCGGCTGTCCAGATTTTTCCATCACACACATACCATTGGAATAGCAATTGCCGGCACCTGGGGCTCTCACAATCATCCACACAGCGGAGGACGGGAAGCTTGAACCCGATCACCTAGAGCGGTGGTAATTATCCTGTTTCCAGTAGGACTGTTTGACAGAAGCTGATCATTTCCTGCAGAATTCCAGTATGTGTATACCCAGCTTAAGGGTACCATACCTTCCTCCCATTTTCAAAAACAAACATCCCACACCAGCACCAACATACACTTTTTTTTTTTTAAATATTTCTCTGTATAATAATTATAATAATAATATATATCATTTCTATTATATGTCTTCCTCTCTCCCTACCCATCCTCCCTCTTTTGTCCATAGTTACAATTAAACAGCATTCAGGTGACTTTTTTGAATAATTCATGTAGTAGGCGTCTTAGTCAAAACATTGCAATAACATACAGTAATCAGGGCTGCTAAACTTTTTTAACATTGCACAGTTTTATTAGTAAAAATACATTTATTTTATATTTAACTATATCAAATAGGAAAACACTTGTTTTTAAGAGAGAAACTAAATGTAATTTGGCAACTGATGCTACAAATATGAAACAAATTGTACATAGACATATCCATAGATGTTCATTCAACTCAACAACAGTAAAAAAAATAAAAATAAAAAACACTTTAGCGTCCTTCAGCTACAATTGCTAATAATGTGAACTTTTTCAGACAGCTTAAACCCTGGGCGCAGCTGGATACAGTTAGGAAACAATTTTCAATGCATCACTTGAGACAGGGATTTTGGAGATAATGGTAACACATAAAATAAATTTTTGAAATATTTGATGAGATTCCTAAAATTAGCTAGCAAAATTGCCACCTGTATGCCACACGTAGCTCTAAAGTTAGCTGTAAATGTTCAACTGATGTTTTAATAATACTGAAATGAAGGTCAAGAGAAGACTATGGTTGAATCAGCCAGTTGGACACAAACTACTGCACTTGACAAGAAAAGTTTCAAAAATTTGCTTAGAGAAATATAACTCATAGACTGTCCAAGGGGCAGATTTTAAATTACAGGTGTGGGGGTCATAGGCTGGCAGGAAACGTGACGCTGAAGGGGGATTCTGACATCCAACGTCATCCGTGGTTGTTTAAGTGTCTTCAATCCTAGATTTTCTCTGGAACCCAAAAGAAATAGTATTTTTAATGGTGGCTAAACAACAAAGTTTATGCTGTACAGTGCTCACTACCCAACTAGCCACAGATTAGCTAATCGGTGCTTGCGGCAGCAAACCACTCTAGCACATTTAAAGTGATAGCACGGGAGCACTTACCTCATGTTAACAAGGTTTATGCACTGCAGAAATGCACTAGATCATGTCCCCCCCCCCCTGATTTTTTTGCACAGGTGATTTGATTAGTTTCACTGCCTTAGTAATTAGCACAGCTGTTTCATCTGAGGGAAATCATGAAAACATGACCTGTGGGGGCGCCTTGAGGACTGGAGTTGAGAAACACTGCACTAGATTTTAGTTTTAGGCCCATTCACACTAGGAACTGCATGTGAATCGCACGGGATCGCGGTGTGTGTTCCCTTGCAATTCACATGCAGTTCTGTGCAGTGTAATTTCAGTCCATTCATTTTGAATGGGCTGCACAGTACTGCACCAAAAGTAGCGCATTCACTACTTTTGAAAACTCACTGCCACCCGATCATCTACATTTGTACCATGCAATCCTGTGTTGGTGTAGACACCCGCTACAGATTGCAAGGGCAGTATGATTTGAATGCGGTACAGGAAACCGGCACAGCAGTCTAGTGTCAATGGGCTTTTATATATTATTATTATTATACATACTTATATTTATATACAGACAATATTTTGTGCAGTGCTTTACAAAATGAAAAGAGACAGTACATTTACAATACAAGAGGGCCCTGCTTATGAGAGCTTACTTTATATTTATACTGTATCCAGTAAGTCTGTGTGGGGTTGATGGACAAACGTAGCCCATATATTCTCAATGGCATTTGGGGTCCTGTAGTTGTTAGACACAAGGCTTGACTGTGGTACTGGAACACATAGAAAGGTAATATGAACAAGGTTACATAGTTGGTAAGGTTTAAAAAAGACAAAAGTCCATCAAGCCCAATCTGTGCGCTTTTATGTCAATATTACATTGTATATCCCTATATGTTGTGGTCGTTTAGGTGCCTATCTAATAGTTTTTTGAAATGATCTATGCTCCCCGCTGAAACCACTGCTTGTGGAAGAGAACTCTTACCGTAAAAACCCTCTACGCAGTTTCCGGTTAAATCGCTTTTCCTCTAATTTTAGTCCACGAGTCTTTTTAAATGCCCTTTCGAGAAAAAGTTTTATCCCTATTGTGGGGTTCACAAGTACGGAATTTGTACATTGAAATCATATCCCCTCTCAAGCATCTCTTCTCCAGAGAGAATAAGTTCAGTGCTCACAACCTTTCCTCATAACTAAGATCCTCCAGACCCTTTATTAGCTTTGTTGCCCTTCTTTGTACTCACTTCATTTCCAGCACATCCTTCCTGAGGACTGGTGCCCAGAACTGGACGGCATGCTCACCCTTATTTAAACCAGACTATACCTTGGAAGTGTCCTCTTATTCAGGACTTCTGGAAGGCAGTGATGCTAGATAATAATGCGATTGGTGATTTCTCTGTAGGGCTGGATCCAAAGATACTTCTATTGGGTATTTGAGACTCAGTGGCTCAATCTACCCATAAAAAGCTTTTTGTGTTCTATATGAGTTTCTATGCTAGAAAGGTTATTTTTAAGAACTGGAAGCAATCTGAACCTCCTACGATCACCCAGTGGAATGTACATATTGATTGACATATTGCCCCTTTAGCTTACCTATATGGGCCATAAGTGCCTCCAAAAGTTTGGGAAAATCTGGCATGCGTGGGTGACGGCTAGATGCCTAAATATCAAACTCACTGTTATGGTATCTAAATAGTTGGGGTTGGGTAGTCTTGATGTTGCCTCCCCTATCCTGAGGTCTATTTTCTGGTCTCCAGACCTACATAACTCCTCCTTGTTGTCCACCCTTCCTTGGGCTCTCTCACACCTGATATCCAGTCCTTGAGCAATCACTCCTCTCAGCCTCCTCTCAGCCTCTTCTAAAAGTGAACTGTATGTAATAATATCTAATCCTGCTCTGGATTTTGTTCAAGTTTTAAAGAAAGAATTAAAATAGGGTATATACCTGCCATTTTACATCCATGCTTTCACTGTCTTGGATAGATGATGGATTTGTCTCCAGGAACATAATCACAAAAATTAAAAAGGTAAGAGATCTACCTAGAGGAATATGTGATCATAGTCTATCAATTGTAATCATGTGCCTCAATGCCTGTCTTACCAAATTATCATGCAAATGAAATGCCTTTTAGCTATCCCAAATTCTTATGCCAGACCAATAAAGGATCACATGCAGATGTACTTTCAAGAAAATCTAGAGGAACACAAGAGTACAGTTTAGAGACAGAGAGACAGCATTTTCACCTTTAACTGGAAATGCCTGCACAAAGACCTTCATTGCAGGCCCACGGGTATTATTTTACTGAAAGCTGCAGATTTAAAAAATATTTAAAATCACTTTTGAAATGAATACATTAAAGCGGAACTTTAGTCAGAAAAATAAGTCCTGCTAGATCCCTTTAGGCTGGCCCCTTATGTAAGTAAACAGTGTCTTGAAAAAGTATTCATACCCCTTGAAACTTTCCACATTTTGGGATTTTATGTGATACACCAACACAAGGTGACACATAATTGTGAAGTGGAAGGAAAATGATAAATGGTTTTCAACATTTTTAACAAATAAATATCTGAAAAGTGCATTTGTATTCATCCCCACTTTGTAGAACCACCTTTCGCTACAATTACAGCTGCAAGTCTTTTTGGGTATGTCTCTCCCAGCTTTGCACATCTAGAGAGTGACATTTTTGTCCATTTTCGTTTGCAAAATAGCTCAAGCTCTGTCAGATTAGATGAAGAGCGTCTGTGAACAGCAATTTTCAAGTCTTGCCACAGATTCTCAATTGGATTTAGGTCTGGACTTTGACTGGGCCATTCTAATCCATGAATATGCTTTGATTTAAACCATTCCATTGTAGCTCTGGCTGTATGTTTAGTTATAAGTAAGCACTTAGTATAGGTGTGAAACGCGTCAGATTTTTTCCTCTACCACTCTGCTGTGGTGTCTTGTATACTTTGTGGTCCTGAGTCATAATTAAAGGCATTAGAAATTTCTATTGGAGTGCGGCTGTCCAGAGATCTTCTGCCCATTTCTATCTGCATATGCATTAGCCAGCACCTGGGGTTCCTGCTTCTCTGGAGGGGAATGACTCATCTTTGTGGATCTACCTGAGCGGTGGAGTTGATCTTGTATGTTTAGGGTTGTTGTCCTGCTGGAAGGTGAACCTCTGCCTCAGTCTCAAGTCTTTTGCAGACTCTTAACAGGTTTTCATTGAAGATTGCCCTGTATTTGGCTCTATCCATCTTCACATTAACTCTGACTAGCTTCCCTGTCCCTGCTGAAGAAAAGCATCCCCACCACATGACGCTGCTACCACCATGTTTCACAGTGGGGATGGTGTAATTAGGGTAATGTGCAGTGTTAGTTTTCCACCACACATATCGTTTTGCTTTAAGGCCAAAAAGTTAAATTTTGGTCTCATCTGACCAGAGCACCTTTTTCCACATGTTTGCTGTGTCCCCCACATGGCTTCTCACAAATTGCAAATGGGACTTCTTATGGCTTTCTTTTAACAATGGCTTTCTTCTTGCCACTGTTCCATAAAGGCCAGATTTATGGAGTACTCGATTAATAGTTGTCCTGTGGACAGATTCTCCCACCTGAGCTGTGAATCTCTGCAACTCCTACAGAGTTACCATGGGCCTCTTGGCTGCTTCTCTGATTAATGCTCTCCTTAACCGACCTGTCAGTTTAGGTGGACTGCCATGTCTTGGTAGGTTTGCAGTTGTCCCATACCCTTTCCAATTTCAGATGATGCATTGAACTGTGCTTTGTGAGATGTTCAAAGCTTGGGATATATCTTTTATAACCCTGCTTTAAACTTCTCCACAACTTTATTCCTGACCTGGCTTGTGTGTTCTTTGGCTTTCATGATGCTGTTTGTTCCCTAAGGTTCTCTAACAAACCTCTGAGGGCTTCACAAAACAGCTGTATTTATATATGAGATTCAATTACACACAGGTAGACTCTATTTACTAATTAGGTGAAAATCCATTAATACACTGTCTCACCTCACTCTGCACATGCTCAGTTGTTCTCTTTTTTTTCAGCACTGTGCTGAATTTGTAGAGGTTGATCTGCTGACAGCCTAACGATTAAAGCGGAACTAAACTCATCAATTTCACGGTTTCAAAAAACAGTTTCATTCCTGGCATGCTAGCTATGCTGACTATCACATTTGCTTGTGTTCTTAACCAACTGTGAAACCATCAAATGGCTGGTGTCATAACTGATCACATGTGCAGCACCATGGCAGTTTGAGGTCAAACAGATGGCAGCTTCCTTGGCTGAAAAAGATAGGAGGGTTTAGTTCTGCTTTAACCGCTGCTCAGGGCTCTGGGCTGCATATTACAGGACACGCTAATTTTAGTTGAATAATTATTTATGTGGAATGTATGTTCCTTGCTTAAAAACATAATTTTTATCAATTGTTATGAGACAATTGTTATGACACAAAAGTTATAGCGTCTACAAAATAGGGGATAGTTTTATGGCATTTTTATTAATCTTTTTTTTTTTTAACTAGTAATGGCGGCGATCAGCGATTTTTATCATGACTGCGACATTATGGCGGACACATCGGACACTTTTGGCGCTATTTTGGGACCATTCACATTTATACAGCGATCAGTGTGATTAAAAATGCATCGATTACTGTGTAACTGGCAATGAAAGAGTTAACACTAGGTGACGCTGTAGGGGTTAAGTGTGTCCTAGGGAGTGATTCTAACTGTGGTGGGATGGACTATGTGTGACAAGACACTGATCACCGCTCCTAAATACAGGGAGCTGTGATCAGTGTCATTAGGCAGAACGGGGAAACGCTTGTTTGCATTAGCATTTCCCCATTCTTCCTCTCTGTGAGACGATCACGAGTATCCCCGCGGACATCGAGTCCGCAGGACCCGCGATCACACTCACGGAGCTGGCAGCAGGCGCACATGCATGCGATGACATGGGGGCAAATTTAAAGGGATGTACCAGTACGCCCATTTGCCTGTCCGTGCCATTGTGTCGACGTATATATACATGCGGCGGTCAGCAAGTGGTTAAAGTGGATGTAAACCCTCACATATACCCAGTGAAGTGAACAGCCTCAGATGATACACAGAGATTAAACAAATCGCCCTACATAAGTTTTACATGTATATCTGCTGTCTTCAGCTTTATATACTGTTTAGAAAGTGCACATTGGGTTACAGATTTTCACTTTCTCATTCAGCAGTAACAGTGTAGTGTTGGATTACACTGGAAGACAGCTGATTGGAGGAAAGGTACACACCCCCTCCAGAAAGACTTTCAGAGCTGTGCTGTAAGTAGAGCAGCTTTCTGCTAATCTCTTTATAGCACTCACCCTGACACAAAATTTAGGCTGGCTGTGTCGGTGAACTTGTCAGAAGTTATCATGCTGATAACAGAAGAACGGAGCAGGAGAAAGCCACGGGACTTAGTGCTTTGAAGAGAGATAAAAAAACACTGCAGATATATGTGCCTAGCTCAAATTTCATAAATCGGGTTTACATCCACTTTAAAGGGTAGGTTCATGTTTACACACATCTGTGTCAGGACGGAGAGCAGGAATTCTCCCTGATTTCCTCTGCAACTAATGAACCCTGAAGCGACAAGCATTTTGTGACTTTTAGGTTTAGAGCTGTTATTTTCCGGCTGCTGTGGCCGGGAAAACAGCTATTTGATTAGCGGCAGTGAAGGGCGGTTCTAATAGATTTCTGATCATTTTCATAAAAAGAACATGGTACCTGCCCATGCTATTACATAGGAGGCTTGTTAGCCCCCTTGTGATAGCAATAAAGTTGAATGAAAAAGTTAAAAAAAGTTAGGTTATAGTAAAAGTATCTCACAAAAGTGAGTACACCCCTCATGTTTTTGTAAATATTTTATTATATCTTTTCATGTGACAACACTGAAGAAATGACACTTTGCTACAATGTAAAGTAGTGAGTGTACAGCTTGTATAACAGTGCAAATTTGCTGTCCTCTCAAAATAACTCAACACACAGCCAATAATGTCTAAACCACTGGCAACAGAAGTGAGTACACCCCTAAGTGAAAATGTCCAAATTGGGCTCAATAAAACCAGAATAAGTTGCTATGGCTCTTCTCTGTTCTAACTGTTTAATATTTCTGCAAACATCAAGAGCATCAACTTAGGCCACCTTTGCTGCTCTACTTATCTCTGTGGCTTAAACTGCTCATAGATGGTGAGAAGCAGAGGATAAGTAAAGCAAAATTTATACAGTAGAATGTAGAACTACATTAGCAGGAATATGTAGTCACACTGGAAGCCTTATTTTCCTTGGGGTCCTGGTTACAGTTTTGGCCACTGTAAACGTTGACACCACCGATATAGCATAGGAGATGCAGATATATAAAAACCTTTTTTCCATTCGTTCGGCATGACAAGTTATCAACTCTGCATGACTTTAGTGTTACATTTAACAGACTAAAAGCAAGGTCAATGACCTAACAATAGCCAGAAGCAAAGTCACTACCAGCATGTCACACAATTGATTAAAACACAGCTTGCTTCTGTACAGATATAACCATGGAACTGATATATCTCTATTAGATTCCAGGCTAATGATACCATCACTTGCTCCGTGATTTGATGCATGTTGATATTTCTTTCTTGTACCGCAGTTTCTGCTAAATAATTTTCCTCTTTGATCACATTGTGAACTGAAGAACCATCCCAGCATGTAACTTCAGTGATGATCGGCTTTGTTTGCATGAAGTAAAAACCAGCACAGCAGGCATAATATGAAAGCAGAGAATTTCTGATGATGTTGGGATGTCTGGCAGGGACAGGATGAAGTATGCACCAACTTACAGGGAAATGGACCTTGAATACACAAATGCTGAGTCACAGCAAAGGAACCAATTCCTATACAAGCTGGTATATTTTGCAGGTAGTCAAACCTACATAAAAACAACATTTTGCAGAGGACCTCTTGCTGGGTCGTGGAAAAGAAAGCAACGATAGGCTGTCTTGCTTTAATTCTTATTAAGTGTAGCATCCAATCAAATTTTCGCTCAGGCGAACTATAAGGTGATTTTTTTTTTCTTTTTTTTTTTTTTTGGTCCTATGGATTTGACTATAGTATGCACATTCTAATTACACTTTGATCTGCCGCTCTGAATAAGGCTCTTGTCTGTTATATTCAGATTAAAAAAACACACATGTATTCCAAGCGCTATAGCTAGAGACCCATAGGTACATGTAAGTGAAATTGTAAAGGAGTAGCACAGTGATGATGGAAACAGTTTAAAACACACATACAGTGCCTTGAAAAAGTATTCATACCTCTTGAAATGTTCTACATTTTGTCATGTTACAACCAAAAATACAAATGTATTTTATTGGAATTTTATGTGATAGACCAACACAAAGTGGCACATAATTGTGAATTGGAAGGAAAATGATAAATGGTTTTCCAAAGTTTTTACAAATAAATATGTGAAAAGTGTGACGTACATTTGTATTCAGCCCCCCAGAGTCCATACTTTGTAGAACCACCTTTTGCTGCAATTACAGCTGCAAGTCTTTTTGGGTATGTTTCTGCCAGCTTTGCACATCTAGAGAGTGACATTTTTGCCCATTCTTCTTTGCAAAATAGCTCAAGTTCTGTCAGATTGGATGGAAAGCGTCTGTGAACAGCAATTTTCAAGTCTTGCCACAGATTCTCAATTGGATTTAGGTCTGGACTTTGACGGGGCCATTCTATTACATGAATATGCTTTGATATAAACCATTCCATTGTAGCTCTGGCTGTATGTTTAGAATCGTTGTCCTACTGAAAGGTGGAAAATGTCAAGGGGTATGAATACTTTTTCAAGGCACTGTATGTAAACCAAGCACTAAGGGCATATATCTGTAAGAACATATGAGTTGGATTGCTGAGGAATTGCCCCAGGCTGCTGTCACAGTGCACTTGGAGTGGTAGTGAGAGAAATGTAGACAGTCAAACAGGACAATATTCAGGGCTATCTGTGAAAATAACCAAATTGTGGTTTTTACCGATGGTTTAAATAAAGTAGATCCTGGATGTGGAAGGCGTCTAATGCTAGCGAAAACTACGATTTGGTCATTTGCACAGATAGCCTGAGCGCCGTCCTGTTTGACTGTCTACATTTACTGTATATTCAGATTACCGGCTTCCAATACAGTAAGGTTCTAGGTACAATGCATTGTGTAGGGTACACAAACAATAACTAAATGTACAGCTAAACTAAAAAAATAAATAAAAATTTTACCTATGGGGAAGGTAATTTCCAGAGTAAAATGATAATAAAATTCAACAAATACAGTACATCATTCCTTGGCATAGCACAGTACAGAGATGCTAACAGCTGAGTTCAATAAAAACTTGGACTATGGATAAGGTGCCGTGCAGCGTACTAAGAGGCTGACAGAAAAATCCAATAAACAATTTTGGAATTAAAGTCAGAATAATGACTCCTTTCCCAATCCTAACCTGAATTAGTGAATTGCTGTGAGGAGAAGTGCTTGTTAAGTTTCTAAGTAATATGCACAACTGACAAGTCTTGCTATTCCATAGCAAGATTTATTAACCATAGCCGACACACATTTAGGAAACCTGCCATGTCCTTGCATTTCAGCAGGTCACAACATTTTAGTAATCTTATTATGAATTTGCCCAAACTGGTGCTGAAAGACGGCAAGAATGTTGAGTTTGTACAAGCATTTTAAGGATAACATGATGTGTAGGCAACATGAACAAATCCCATATTCCAAGAAAGGAGCAGTATGTATGTGGTCAGTAGATATCTCTATTTACAGTTGTTACATGTACAATACTTTCTTTGCGCTCTGCAAATTAGTTGAAGATTCTGTTCCTATAACAGTATGATATCTTTATTCTGGGTAATAGGCTTCAAGACAGGAATATATGGGAAGGTAGTCCTCAGGCCAGGAGTAAGTTACACAAGATGGTGGCGTGTTTCCTTATAGACAGGTATGTGACTATCCCATCTAGAGAAGAAGCAGGGTGGGAACTGGGACAGCTTGGCATGAAGCGCTGTCCACTCAACGCCCCCATACATACTTGCTGCCAATCGGGAGGACTTACCTGCAGCTAGAAAGTGAGTTTTACACATTCACTGTGTGTGAACAAAAGGGCAGCATATTTTCTATACTCGAGCGCCGACAGATTATATACAGTTAGTATCTCCTATGATAGACAGAACAGTGGTTCAATGGCGGCCCAGGAGACGGGACTTCCTATTACAGAGGCCCCCAAGTAAACAGGAGATTCTCACTGACAGCGCTCGTCCTGCGCCCCTCCCTGTCCCCTCCGAGGCAGCTAAAATTGAAGTATCGGCGTATAACACGCACACGCTATTTGCACCTGATTTTCAGAGTGAAAAAGTGCGTTATATACCAATAAATACAGTAACTAGCAGGAAAAACAAACAACCCATATTAGAGAAAGACTGCTTGTGGAACATGATTTAAATCTAGAAAACAATATTAAAAGTGTGCTGTGGCTGAGGCAAAAACCCTCAGTCAGGGGATAACTGGCACCATATAGACTGTGAATTCAGGATCTGACACTCATAGGGTACATAATCAGGCTGAGTACAAAAGTACATGACTAGTGTAGTCCAGATGTACCCCATTTTAACCCATACTGTTAGCCACCCATACTCCACCCTCTTACCAACTTAAATAACGAGACCACACCTTTCATCTGGAGTATAAATGGCCATAACAGCCTTTTATTAAACAACTGTATAAAAATACCTCCAATATTAACTTCAATATAAATAACATATAAACTCAGATAAAACAACATGTTTTAAACAATCTGTTGGTCAATGACGGAGCTACCCCAGTTTACCACATATCCACAAGAGGGCACTGCAGGAACATGTTTCAAAACTGATAAGGCCTCCAGCTGTGCCGCTCGGAGACAACCCCCTCCCGCAGTGCAACATACCGGTATTCCTTTCAGGAATACACAGGAGGGGCCATACTATTGCTGACCCCGCACCCCTTTTAACCTTTTATTTACCGCTACCGTCACCGACCAACAACAACAAACCAGCCAACCATCCAGCTGTCATGACGACCAATTGCTTCCAATCCTGAAAAATAAACACACACATTAACAACACTAACAACACATTACACAGGGAGGGTGGGGGGGAAATTCTGCCTCCTCGTGTCTCCTTCCCAGCACACTGTTCCGTTTTTGCTCCTCCCCTCTTTTATATGACCACTCCTCCTTACTTTCCTGTTATCTCCTCCCACACTTTTCCTTGAAACATTAACCCTATGTGTGTCACTAGACACACTGTCATGCCCGGCCCTGCACTATTCCTCTTCTTTCCATCATTCCGGGCCTCACTAGAGATCATCTAAACCTCAATAGAGAGCTGCACATACATAGAACTGCTATAGGTGTGCCTCAACACAGTATTGCAGATTATGCTGTATGTGCTGCAAAAGATGCATAGGGGGAGATTTAATAAAACTAGGGTACACAAATTTAAGAATATGGGACACTTTGAAAAAAATCTGCCGTATCTCTACTGCTAGACAGGTTCGTGAAGTTACTTCCCCTGAGATTATCATCTTAAATGTAGATAAATATGATGCTTCTATTTCAGACACATTTATGCACTATAACTGTTATTGATGCTTCTGCTAACAATGGCTACTCCATTATCCTGACTGATACAGGATCTACTGTCTCAATACTGCACAAGGGAGTCTACCTAAACTACTATACAAATGAACCACTTATTACACTCACTCTGAAACTCATTCGTTATCTAAGATACCCTCTTCCTGTGCTTGGTTGCCTGTTAGTGACTTTAAAATTTGAATCAACCAGTGTACAAACTAAATATGAAAGCACTATCTTACTAGGTAGGGATTTTATTTTGCTGCAATTAATTACAACAGCTCCAGTTATCCCTATGTTACCAGTGCCTACGGCTCCACCACTCAGTGACAGCTCACTGGGTTGTGCAAAGAACTTTGTACAAAAAAATGAAAGTTCAATTAAATGTGAAACTAGTGTTTTAGAAATTGAGATGCTTACTCTTCCTGTAAGAAAAGCGGTTTCCCAAGAAATTATTAGATCAAGCTTGTCTTGCATACCCAGTACAATTAAAACCAAAGGTGTGTGCAGCCTATTGCATTAGAGTGTGTACCCCAAAACTCAAATGCACATGCCTTTCTCTGCAGCCTCAGCTGCACTGGACAGTGAATGAATGGGAAGTGCCCTGTGCTGAACGGCTTCCTGTTCATTCACAAACTGGAGCATAGTAAACAGTGAGTGAGTGTGCTCACTGTGTTCATGTAGAAAAGGAAGGGGCTGGAAAATGACATTGATTAGCCCCTTCCCCCACTCTCCATCCTGAAACATCACCCACATCATCCAGAGGGAGAGGAGAGGAGGGAAGCCAGCAGCAGGGGGTCGCACAACACAAGGGAAGCCCGGGCACAAGAGGGAATCGGCACCACACAGAGTGATTAGGGTGTGCCCAGACACACCCCCTGCACACACCTGTGAGTACAACAAATGCACATACTATAGAGCAGATTGCCAGGCTCAGAAAATAAACGTCCCACATATTACTATTATTATTATACAGATATGACTTGATTTCTCCATCCACAAAACACAAAGTGGACAGAGGATTCTCCACTGCCATTGGTTTATTCAGCAGCCCAGGCACCCACAGCTGCCTACATTTAATGGCACTGCTGAACAGTGTCTGCATTTGATAGAGTGCAGTTACTGTTAGGTCAATACCCTGTTAGGTCAGTTCGAGGATCGGCGACTATCTTAGTAAGTGTCATTCCTTTGCTGTTGGTTTGCATATGGATATGATGGAAAGCTGTGTAATACAGCTTGATTAGACGGCTGGATTTTTGTTTTTGAAAAAATACTACACTATATATTACTCTTTGTGGCTCCGTGTGGTGAATGCTCCTCCTATGCATAATAATATGGTGGCGCTGGCCCCCTGTTGGAGAGGAGTGGTATAGCAAGGGCTTGTCGTTCTCACTGTGAAGTCTCTTTACCTGTTTATGTGCTGTTTGTTGCCTCTTTATGCAGCCCAGGATCTGGTGAGTGTATTGCGGTGTTGGTGTTTCACTTACACATGGTGATGCATTTTATTCCATTGGTGGAAATGCTTACAACTGGCAAGTGGATTATTTCTTGATGAAGACACCTCTTAAAGAGGACTGGTAATCTTTGCACTTTACTTTGTGTTCTCACAGTCTTAGCACTTTCATTTTGTGGACTATTTTTATGAAACCTGTTACCTCATATTTTGCACTTTATTCCTTCTGCACACATGTGTAGTGGTGCCCCCGTAAGGGCAGCTGAAAGTTATGGCCCACCTGTCGCCCTGCCCAGCCTGGTATTCACTTCCCAATCACCTTCGAGACAATGAACAGTCCATGTGCTTGTTTTCTGTATTTTATTGAGGGATTTGAACTTGGATAGGGATGGGAATATATGGGATGCCCAGCAGAACAAGCAATTGGTTGAATATCAATCTGTTGGGACAACTATACACACTTGGCTACTCCAGTCTCCTCCAGCACATCTCTTGCTTGCAGACTGTTACTCTCTCCCTCTCTCTCTCTCTCCTGCACAACACTTATCTCCAGGCACAGCTAGCACATAGTTAGGCCCAACTCTGACTCTGTCAGGCCTCCGCAACTGTCTCTGCAGGCAGGGACCCAGGCCCCTTTTAGTGTAGCAAAAATAGAATAGAAAGTCTTTAGTGCTAGCTGTCCTAAGGTGGACTACTGAAATAAATATATACGCTGCGCTTTCAAATATACTCTTCACATTATATATATATGTGATAACCACACACCGTGATACATCCAGTAATTAGTGACTGTAAAAAGTGAAAATAGTGAAACAAATAGTTATAAATACTTAAAAATGAACATATAAATGAAAATAAATAATCACACTAGTAAAAAGTGCTATAACGTGCATCCATATGGTGATTGGCTGTATCAAAATTATTCTTCATAAAATCATATAGTGTTCATAAAATCATATAGTGTTCATAAAAATATATAGTGGACTCAATCCACTAAAACATATAGATGAATAAAAAGTGCTTCTTTGTGCATATGTGTCATCCAATTATTTCAATTCAAAAGTGCTTCTAAAGTCCATGCGATTTGGAAACTGCTGTGTAGATAATCCAAAACAAGCTGCAGTGATCCATGCAATTTGGAAACTGCTGTGTAGATAACCCAAAGCAAGCCACAGTAATCACACTCAGGTGCTCCCCCCTAGGTATTAAAAGCTCACCTCTGAGCGTGTGACGTTGCACTTAAGCTTAGTCAGTACATGCCTGTGAATCACCTCTGGGGCTCTGCAGTTTTAAAAAGGACTGGATGGTGTAATAACGTTTTAACAGTTTATTAATCACATAAAAACCCCCTATGGGGTATTCACATAGTATAGGCACGTCAGTGCGCCACTTTGCATCAGGCAAACAGCATGTAAAGATACTGGATCGATATTGGGATGGTATGGGGTTCTTTCCTGACAGGTCACCTGCTGAACGTCCGTCCTGTCCCCTCCCCAACGCGTATCATACAGGAAACTTCCGAATCTACTTCAGGGGGAAAATATATCACTATATTTTCCCCCTGAAAAATTTCCCTTTTATTCATGTTCTGATGACAACTCAAAATTTGGGATTAGCTCTTTTCTTTCACTTTTAGTGACAACAGTCACCAGGTCAGATAGAGAGGGTGAATTTCCCTAATAGGGACACATACAGCAATAAAAACCCGACAAGTGTTCTAATTCTTCTCTATTTAAACATAATGTTTGAATGAGTAATGCAAGCAATGCTGTCCTCAGCAAAAGGGCAGTTGTGCAGCTTATTTTGACTTGTAACATTGAGCAGAACATTTTTAAAGGGGAAGTAAATTCACAAGTTCCTTTTTACTCACCCTTATCACTAATCATGTGTGTACACATTATAAAAGAAAAGACTAGCATTTCCTTCTTTAATTCTACAGCCCTACTCCAAATTAAAGTACAATCCTTGAATATGTTGCAGTGCTGGACATGTACCAAATAATGTGATTGCTTTTGTATGGACTGAAATATATATGGAGTTTTCAGGGGGCAGCTTTTTCTTACAAGTTCATTCGTTTTATGACAATTTAGAAGGGCATCAAGGCCAGAATAATTCTGTGCTCAAGGCTAGCAAGAACTTACACAAGTGTTCTTGGTTTCACACTTTATAAAAGACATTGGTGCTGATGCATAAAAGCTGGTGAAAGGTTTCATCTTTCATTTAGAGCGGTAAGGGACGTGTTCGGTGGATGCAAATGACTGGTCCATCAGTAAGATTTTCAGGTTTTCAGATTTTCTTGTACCGTTTTTTATATAGCATTCCCATTATGTATTATAATATTCAGAAACTGTATTAACAATAGTCAGGTGATTGAGGGGTAACTATGTGCTGCAGAATATTGCCCAGCTGCAGGTGCCCCATTTTACTGTTCTACCCCTCATCACCTCCTCCTGTGCTCAGCTCCATGACTTCTTCAGAGTCTCTCCCTTCTTCTGGAAACCCCTAATTCTCTCCATCAATCTCCTTCCACTCCTTCAGAGGTTCCTTGAAAACTCACCTTATCAGGGAAGCCTATCCTGCCTCCACCTAAAAACTGTTTTTTTTTCTTTCTCTATCACTTGCCTCCCTCCTTTAGATTGTTAGATCTCACAAACACAAAAACACTGGGCAAACTGTTGGTGCTATATAAACCCTGTATTATATTAATAATAATCATACCTATTTTTTATTACTTTACAGGTCAATTGCCCATCCTGTCTGTGGATTTATGGTAAGCATTTTTTTATATGTCTTATATAACTATTTACAGCATTTAACATTAAAGTCCAACTAAAGCAAGAAATTCCATTTTGGAGAAATTTACAGAGGATTAGGACTCCATTACTTTCTAATACATTTCAGACAGTGTACACAGTATCTAATACAGTGTGTACAGTTTCTACTACACTTCTGGTGGTGTACACAGTATACAATATAGTGCAGTCATTGTACGGTTTCTAATACAGTGCAGGTGGTGTACACAGTATCTAATACAGTGTGTACAGTTTATAATACACTTCTGGTGGTGTACACAGTATAAAGTATAGTGCAGTCATTGTACAATTGCTAATACAGTACAGGCAGTGTACACAGTATCTAATACAGTGTGTACGGTTTCTACTACACTTCTAGTGGTGTACACAGTATACAATACAGTGCAGCCATTGTACAGTTTCTAATACAGTGCAGGCAGTGTACACAGTATCTAATACAGTGTGTACACTTTCTACTACACTTCTGGTGGTGTACACAGTATACAATACAGTGCAGCTGTTGTACATTTTCTAATACACTTCAGGCGGTGTACACAGTATCTAATACAATGTAGTGTGGTGTTGTAAAACAAAAAATACATCATTTCCGGAAGGCCACCAAGGATAGGCAGACACTCACAGGCCACTAAAAGAGGGCAAGCAGCCTCTGTGTCTACAGTCAACAGTGGTGGCCATTGGGCACGCTTGTCCTTTTTTGCTGCTGCTGGCCGTGTTATTGAGCCACAACATACAGAAGAGTTGGAGTGGATAACGAAGCTGTCCTCATCCTCCACATCCTCTGCCACCCAGGCTCAGAGTAAATTGCCTTCCAACGCAGCTGCCAAAGTGGCCTAATCCACTGGCTCCTTGTCCACAGTCACTCCTTCCGTAGCCCTACCATCATGCACAGAGGAGTCCCCAGAATTATTCGACCACAGTGTCGGTTATATGCTGCTGGAGGATGTGCAGTGATTTGAAGGCTCCGATGTTGGTTCACAGGTTGAGGAAGGGAATAAAGTGAGCCTAGAGAGAGGGGGTGCCACAGAAGGACAAGAAACTGGCAGTTATGTTCCCCCAACTGCAGCATACTGCCAAGTTTGCTCCAGTGATGGGGAGGGAGGGATGGGATGATGAGGTCACTGACTGTACTTGGGTGCCTGAGAGAAGAGATGCGGAAAGTGAGAAGGAGGAAGAGGCACAACTCCAACGAGGCGGGCTAGCCACCCTATTGCATCACACTGCAGAGCTCCGGAGGTCCTCTGAACCAGCGGTGCTCCGTAAGCGTTCAAGGGGCTACACAAGCTGTAAGGCTAAAAGATGCCATGCGGTGCTTGATTTGGTCTGCCTAGCAGGTACCCAGATTTATAAGATCTCCTGAGGCAGGCCAGAAAAGTCTGTGGACATTTCCGCTGGTCATACAATGCCAGTGCTCAGCTGGCTGACATTCAAAGGGAATGCAATCTGCCCACCAACCGCCTCATTTGTGACATGCCCACCAGGTGGATCTCAATGCTGGCAATGCTGCAGCAGCTGCGCACACAGCAGAGGGCCATCAATGAGCACCTGTGCAAGTATGGCACCAGGACAGGGTCAGGGGAGCTTGGCTTCTTTTTCGCCACACCAGTGGCTACTCATCAAGGATGCATGCACTGTCCTGTCACCATTTGAGGAGGCCACAAGCATGGTGAGCAGCGACAATGCATCCATCAGTGACACTGTCCCTCTAGTCTTCCTGTTGGAGCACACGCTTAGTGGAATCATGGACAGGGCACTTGAGACAGAACAGCGGGAGGAAGAGGAGGACTTCCTTTCCTCTCAAGGCCCCCTTTATCCAGATAGCATTCCTGCGGGCCTGCCAAACACACAGGAAGAAGAGGAGAAGGAGGAGGATTGTGTCAGCAAGGGATGGTTTTCAGTCTCCAGAAGCCCAAGGAGTTGTACATGGCTGGGAGGAGGTAGTTACAGATAATGAGATCCTTAGTGACCCAGAGGATTAAGACTCAAATGCTTCTGCAAACTTACGCTGCATGGCCTCCCTGATTCTGCAAAGCCTGCAAAAGGACCCAAGGATTCGTGGTATCAAGGAGAGTGATCATTACTGGCTGGCAACCCTTCTTGATCCACGTTACAAGGGTAAGGTTGCAGAACTCATCCTGCCTTTGCAGGGGGAGCAGAGGATGAAGCATCTTCAGGAGGCCTTGAAGAAAGGTTTGTGCAACGCATTTCCAGACCCTGGGAGGTTCCATTTCCTGGTGCTGAACAACGTGTTGCTGAGGCTTTGTTCAGTCAATGGAAGAGCGGTGGAGAAGGTGGCCGGCTGACTGATGCCTTTGAACAATTTTCAGTTCTTAGAGCCAAGGTCTGATCGGTTCAAGCAACCATCGCCAGCATCTGCATTATATGGTGCAGGAATATCTAGGGCAAGAGCAGACTTGGAGACCTTTCCAACAGAGCATCCACTGGGTTTCTGGGTCTTGAGGATAGACCACTGGCCAGAACTTGCTCAATATGCAATGGAGCTACTGGCCTGTCCTGCATCCAGTGTTCTTTCTGAATGCAGATTCAGTGCTGCTGGAGGGTTTGTAATGGATCAAAGAGTGCGCCTGTCCACGGACTCCGTTGATAGGCTCACATTTAAAAAAAAGGATTAGTGTTGGATTAGCAGCTATCAAGCACCTGATGCTGATGTAACTGATTGAATTTGCTATGGATCTGGGATCCCTTGAAGACTGCCTATGCTGACTATCTTATTCCTCCTCAATCTTGATGATGCTAGCTTCCAACAATATTTTTGGTTTAGGGCACCACCACCACCACCCAAGGCCCAATTTTTCTGCCCCTGTTTAACAGGGGCATGTAATTACAATTTTTGATCTAATATTTCACAGCAGGGCCTGTTCCTATGCCCAACAAGAGTATCTGTGAGGGGTTACAGTGTTGTGGCACCACAACCACCCAAGGCCCAATTTTTCTGCCCCTGTTTAACAGGGGCACATAATTGCAATTTTTGATATCATTTTTCAACGCAGGGCCCGTTCCTGCACCCAACAAGAGTAACTGTGAGGGCTTACAGTGTTCTGGCGCCACCAAAACCAAAGGCCGAATTTTTCTGCCCCTGTTTAACAGGGCCATGTAATTACAATTTTTGATAGAATATTTTAGAGCAGGGATCGTTCCTGCCCCCAACAGGAGTAACTGTGAGGGCTTACAGTGTTCTGGTACAACCAATACCTAAGGCCCAGTTTTTCTGCAGAGTATATAGGGCAGGCCGTATAGTATACATACTGCTGTTCAGAGTATATAGTGCCTGGGGACCTGGGGGACCCCACGCAATTTTTTTAAAACATTTTGGTGCGGGGTTCTCCTTAATATCCATACCAGACCTGAAGGGCCTGGTATGGATTTTGGGGGGACATCCACGACATTTTCTTTTGGTATTTTTGGTATTTTCATCTATATTGCCTGGATCCGACAATACATTACAGCAGCGAGCAGTTTTTGATTAAATTTTTTCCTTTAGAAATGTAATTTTGCTGTGGCACTGTTATAAACATGGGAAAGATGCGCTACTTTACAGGCATACTAAGGACACCCCCAGACACGATAGATATTTAAAGGTATATTTTATTTCTATTGTTTCACTTTAAGCAATTATAAAATCACTGCTCCTGAAAAAACTGCAGTTTTTAAAACTTTGTTTTGCATTGATACATGTCCCCTGGGGCAGGACACGGGTCCCCAAACACTTTTTATGGCAATAACTTGCATATAAGCCTTTAAAATGAGCAATTTTGATTTTTCACGTTCGCGTCCCATAAACTTTAACAATGTTCGCGTGTTTGCACAAATTTTTTATCTGTTCACATGTTCTGCTGCAAACCAAACCGAGGGTTGTTAGGCTCATCCGTAATTGAGATAAGAAAAAAGAAATGAACAGTGTGTTGAGCGGAGACTGCGAGCCAGGCCTCTTCGTCCACATCAGTGACTGACCTGACAAGTGCGCTTCTGGAATAATGGTCAAACATTCCCATAAACACACTTATAAACCTTGTGGACAGCCTTCTCAGAAGAGTTGAAGCTGTTATAGCTGCAAAGGGTAGGCCAACTCAATATTGAATCCTACGGACTAAGACTGAGAGGTCATTAAAGTTCATGTGCGTGTAAAGGCAGGTGTCCCAATACTTTTGGTAATATAGTGTACACATCTCAGGACAACATATAAAAATACATGAGTTGAAAATGTATAATAATGTAAGTTTTTCATTTTTTGTGAAAACTCCTTATGTAGCCAATGGAGACTAATGCCGCGTACACACGATCGGACTTTACGGCATACTTTGTCCGGCGTACCGGATTTAGTCGGACAATTCGATCGTGTGTGGGCTCCAGCAGACTTTGTTTTCTCAAAAGTTTAACGGACTTAGATTTGAAACATGTTTCAAATCTGTCCGACGGACTCGAGTCCGGTCGAAAAGTCCTCTCGTCTGTATGCTAGTCCGACGGACAAAAACCGACGCTAGGGCAGCTATTGGCTACTGACTATGAACTTCCTTGTTTTAGTCCGGTCGTACGTCATCACGTACGAATCCATTGGACTTTGGTTGATTGTGTGTAGGCAAGTCCGTTCATTCGGAAAGTCCGTCGTAAAGTCCGTCGAAAAGTACGCCAGACAAAGTCTGCCGTAAAGTCCGCGGCATAAAAGATTTGCTCCATATGAAATAAGAATGGGTAAAAACAGATTTGTCACATTGTGTGTATGTTTTTATTAGACAGTATAACACTCAATGGGAAATATATGCTTATTTGCTATAAACATGCTTACACAGTGGGAGCAATAATGTACAGGAAACTTGAGTTATATTTCATTTTATACATCAAAATTGAATCTTCATTATAGCTTTCCATTATCTGTATGTGGTTAAATTGACACACAGTGTTAAGTGCACCTCCTAGATTTTCTAAAGAAGCAACGGCTTGCATGTTAATACCTGAATAAAATAAATTGTCAACTATCAAGGGGAACATTTCAAGAAACATAAAAATCCATTTTGCCCTCCTTTAACCCTTTTCGTTGCTGGATTCTTATGGACGGCTTACATCTATGGTTTTTTATTTGCCAACAAATGCGTAAAGCGTGGGACTCCTTCTAAGTATTAGGTAAACCCCTAGAATATTATAATGATAGAAACATTTGGACAGCTACAGTATGTACCCTGTCACCGCCTAAAATATTTTTTTAAAAGCAGGAATTCTGGAAGGCCCAAACACTGCACTCAGCTGCACTCAAACCACTGTAGTCCACTTTGTAGCCCTGCGATTGGGAAAGCAAACAAAAATCAAAATTTTGATTTACAGCATATGCCATCTCTACAGTAGCTCCCCTTCCCTTTCCCTATCCCTTTCCCCATCCCCTCTTACCCAGCCACCATTTTCTTTGTTACAAAACCACCCTCTAAGCCTTTTCCTGCTCATCTGAGTTCGCCATCGCACATACCTCACGAGCGCCTGTTTTCTGAGAGTAGAAACAATTGTTCCAGTGTTGCAGTTTACTTGCGGTAACTGATACCCTCATCATGGTGTTATCCGGCTGCTGAATTCTCCTAGGACTCTGTTGCCGGACAGCCAATAGGAAGTGTCCATGTCACCTGGGCATTATTGTTTGCACTCAAGAAAGGACCTTTCCACCCTGTAGTAAGGAAGACAGAAAAAGGACCATGAATTTAGGTAAGTAATAGTGGCTTTTAGGTTTTTTTTTTCCTTTATTCATCGATTAGTTAGAGGGGGTAAAGAGCGTGTTATTTGCAGGGAGGTCCAGGATCTGGCTACAATGGTTGATAGGAATGTCTAGATCACTATAATGGCTGAACAGGTATAACAATTCAGAAATATTCTCTTTAACTTTGTATTCTGCATTGGCTAAAGTACAGCTTTAAATTAGAAACAGATGCGGTAGCTTCTTTTAAGTGGCGTGTAAGGCTATATGCCAGGGAATTTTGTATTGCATGATGTTCTGTAGAAATCCCCCTTTTTAAATTGATCCCAGTGTTGGATATGAGTATTGCAGAAATAGTGGGTTGCTTGTGGGCCATGGACTGAGGTTTGTAATTCTGTCATCACTACATAAATGAAAAGGTATTAGATAACATTAAGAAAGGATGCATCAATTTACCTGAAATACCAGAAATGTTGGTACTGTATGGTTTGATTGTGAATGTAAAAATATCATTTAACAAAAAGTAATTCTAATATATTGTACACTAGCAAAGCTGCCCGTTCCTTTAATGGCTTAATTGAAACAGTCTGTTTCATATAAAGTGTAAAAGTGTTAACACAAACAATGAAGTTGTCAATTTTTTTGATCTGATACATATTCCATTGAAGGTGTTTTGTTATATCTGCTTAACCTCCCTGACAGTATTCCCGAGTGTGGCTCTGGGATAAATTTCAGCACCATTAGCGCTAACCCCGAGCCACACTCTGGATTACATCTCTGGATCCTGGTGCAGTTTTACTTACCTTGTCCCCAGGATCCTGCGATGTCCCCCCGCGCTGTCTGCGGGCTCCGTCCTCTGCCCGAAGCCTCTCTGTGCCGGGCTCCGTTCCCTGCGAGGGTCGCGATGCATGGGGGGGCGGAGCCTGGCGGCAAATTCAAAAAAATTTCAAAATCATAGCACATACAATAATGTAATCTTACAGATTACAGTACTGTATGAAATCATTTCACTTCCCTTTTGTCCCCTTTTGTCCCCAGTGCTTTGGCCCATGCCCTGCATGCAGTTTTATATTATATATATTATTATTATTATACAGGATTTATATAGCGCCGACAGTTTACGCAGCGCTTTACAACATTAGGGCAGACAGTAAAAGTACAATATAATTCAATACAGGAGGAATCAGAGGGCCCTGCTCGTTAAAGCTTACAATCTATACTGTTCTTTCTGCCTGGAAACTTGAGATTGTCCATAGCAACCAAAAAGTGTCCCTTTACGTCAAAAGTGGCTTTAGACCAGCTAGAAAACAGCGATAATAAATTAGAACACTTGCAGAATTGAGCGATAGTGAATCGTGGGGAAATTTATTTTATTATTATTATATATTTTTTTTTTTAATTATTTATATTTATTTATTATATTATAATTTATGATTTTGTGTTTCAAACTTCATCATACCCGGGATATCTACTAGACTCTTGGTGGACAGATATAAGTGTGTTATTGCTAAGATTTACAGACCTACAATATAAAACGCCAAATTGTATAATTGCACCGCTTTGAGACGCAAAAATCTGAAATAATCATACCGCCAGGGAGGTTAATAAGTGCAAAACATATTGATCTGTGATGGTCCAGTGCAAACTTCCTTTGTTATCTCAAGGGGTCCTCACAGTTTGTTTGTTGCATTACAGAACAATTAAGCCCAGTACACATAGGCCGAATGTCAGGCGGCATCGGCTGGTACAATAGAAACCGGCTGACATTCAGCCCGTGTGTAGTGCAGTCAGTCTGAGAGAAACCGACCATTCGAAGGGTCAGGCCCAAAATAGGTCTGCTGAACGGTTCCCGATCATTGCTCTTCTTGGGCTGGGTTGAACAAAAAAAAAAACTACTAGTTTATGTCAGGCTGAAGTCTCTATGTTGTCTGAACAATGAGAACTGGCATGATTCAGTAGTTTGATAACAGAGAACTGGCAATGGCTGACACCGGGTTTTGAAATTTTATGTGGTGTCATTTCCCACAAGGAATCCAAAAAAGATGACAATGGTTTATGTCACTATGTTTTAGTGGAGTTTTTTTTTAATTCCTTTTCCATTCTCGAAAATATCTCTTAGCACACTGAGCTATAACCATAAAAAGCAATGCAATTGCTATGGGGCCATAAATACTTGCAGGTAATATTGTCAATATATGTAATGATTTACCAAAATAACAATGATACTAAACAGAAGTGTATATAGAAATCAGTCAACTTTGAGATATTTTTAAGAAAGCAATTTATATAAGTAATGGAATTGCCTTTAACCTCCCTGGCGGTATGATTATTTCAGATTTTAGGTGCTGAAAGCGGTACCATTATTTTTGCATGGAAATGTGGCGTTTTATATTGTAGGCCTGTAATTCTTAGGAATAACTAACTGAAATCTGTCCAAACAAAAGTCTAGTAGACATCCTGGGTATGATAAAGTTTGAAACAAAAAATCATAAATTATAATATAATAAATAATAACAAATAATAATATAATAGTAATAATACTTTTTATTCAATAAATTTTAGCAAATAATATAAATCAAAAACACTGACATTTTTTTTGGCCAAACAAGAGTGCAAAATTAGTAGTCATATTGCTTTAGTAAACGTCTCGGGTATGGTAAATTTTAAAACAGGTTACAGCACAAAGTCCGACGTCACAGTCAGGACAGTAGAACCGGGTTTCTTTTCTGACTTTCCTTCCTGTGTCGTCACGTTTAGAGCAGCAAACCACACACATCCTTGTGGGTGCTGCCTTCTTTTCCGTTGGTGGAATGTGGTCCATAAAGTGTCGACCTGTCAGACGTTCCGGGTTCACAACGCCAGCAGCACGACGTCCAGATCTATTTACAGTGGTTGGTGTTTGGTGCTTCAGAAATTTGAGTTCGGCAACTTTCCAAACGAAGTCTGCATGAATCACAGGCCTGTCACTCTTTTTTTTTAGAAGAATGAAAGCGTTCCACAGGCACTGTTCAAGAAGATGCCTGAAGATTTTTTTGTAATTTTTTTTTGTTGCTTTCTCATAGCAGGATAAAAAGTCATGGCCTGGTCAGCTCTGTCAACACCTCCCATTGTGTTGTTGTAGTCCATTACGACTTGAGGTTTCATAATGTCTTTTCCACCTTTTGTATGTACCATGAGAGTAGAGGTGTTGTGAATGGTACTCATTAGGCACACATGTTTTTTATCTCGCCATCTTAGTGCCATCATTTTGCCTCTTTGCCAGGCAACTATTTCTCCTGCCTTGAGCTTTTTATTGGCAAAGGTTGGTGGCATGTCACGCCAGTTAGCTCTAACAGTCCCGTATGCATCCGTCTTGTGTTGTAGGAGGAACTCATAGAGTTCTGGAGAAGTATAAAAATTATCTGTGCTTACACAGTACCCCTGATTCAACAATGGCTCAATCAAAGTGAGAACAGAAGCGGTTGCCATTCCATATTGACTGAATCTGTCGTTAAATTTGGTCCCTTTGCCGGTGTAAAGGACCGAATTCCATATATAACCAGTGCTGGCTTCACAGAGCATGAATGATTTTATGCCGAATCGCGCTCTCTTAGATGCCATGTACTGTATCCAGCTAAGTCTTCCTTTGTAGGCCATAAGACTTTCGTCGATACTCACGTCTCTGTCTGGTACATAGGTCTGCTGGAAATTTTTCTGAATAATTTGATATAAGTCCCAAATTTTTTTCAGTTTTGGAGCTGGATGAGAAGTCTCATCAAATTCGTCATTATTTTGAAAATGCAGATATTTCATTATGAGAGAAAATTTGTATTCCGACATAATGGTGGCAAAAAAAGGAGTGGCTAATATTTTGTTGGTGGTCCAGTACCATTTCTGCAGGGGTTTCCCCACCACTTCCTGGAGAATAATTAGGCCCAGAAACTTCCAGATGTCCTCCTTGGTCACTGGTTCCCATTTTCTGCTCCTTGAAAACCTCTGCGGTATAGCAGCTTGTTGTTCCTGGTACCGATTGGTCTCTGTAACAATTCTTTCTATGACCTCATCAGTCAAAAAGAGTTGGAGGTATCCCAAGGGGCTGTCATCTTCAACCTCCACTTTGATACCAGGCGCTCCGGTAAACGGGAATCTTGGGGGTGCTGTGTGCTCCGTACCGCAATCAATCGAGCACCAAGTCCGCACATCGCTGGGCAAAGTCGCAGGATCATCGCTGAAATCGCTTTCCGTGCCTGATGACGAACTTCCCCATGATTCACTATCACTCACTTCTGCAAGCGATTCTGTCTCGCTGTCGCTGTTTTCCAGCAGGTCATATGTCGCTTTTGAGGTTGAAGCGCGCTTTTTGGATGCCATGGTCGCTCTGCAGTTTCCAGACACAAAGTACAGTAAAACTGCAGGCAGGGGCATTGGACAAAGCACTGGGGGGCAATCTGAGGTCAATTTTATTATATTTAGTAATGTAATCCAATAGGATTACAATGTATCAGTGTGTTTGTGTTATATACTATTTGAATTTGCCGCCGGTTCCACCCCCTGCGCCGCTACGCTCGCAGGGAACGGAAGCCAGGGCACACAGAGCACACAGTGCATCGGGCGGAAGATCCGGCCGCCGAACACAGTGTGAGAACATCGCGGGATCCCGGAGACAAGGTGAGTCGCGTCTTCCAGGATCCAGCGATGCAATCCCGAGTCTGGCTCAGGGTTACCGCTTTTGGTACTAAAATCTCACCCCGAGCCAGACTCGGGAATACCGCCAGGGGGCTTAAAGTGTAACTAAAGGCAAAACTTTTTTTTTTTTTTTTTGGATAGAATGGAGATGGATTAGAACATCTGTCAGTTTTTATTGCTGTTTGTACCCCCATTAAGGCGATCCACCCTCTCTATTTGTCCTGTTTACCATTATCATTGAAAATGAAAGTAAAAGAAGAACCCAATTTTTCGGTTGCCCCCAGAAAAGTAAGAGGGGAAATCTTCCAATGGGGACACTAGTTCTGGTGACCTGGGGGTCCCCTAGGAATTCCCTTAATTTGCAAGGATTTCCTCTCACTTCCTGTTTGGCTCTGGGACAGGAAGTGAAGGTAAATCTCCGCAATGGGACACAGATGGCGAAAAGAAAATTGAACAGGGGTTATAAATCTTCCTTATATTATGTACACAAGATAGGATTTTCCGACAACAAAACCGTGGATTTATTTCCAACGGATGTTGGCTGAAACTTGTCTTGCATACACACGGTCGCACAAATGTTGTCGGAAATTCCGACCGTCAAGAACGCGGTGACGTACAACACGTACGACAAGCCGAAAAAAATTAAGTTTAATAGCCAGTGCGGCTCTTCTGCTTGGTTCCGAGCATGCGTGGAATTTTGTGCGTCGGAATTGTGTACACACGATCGGAATTTGAGAAAATTTGAGAACCAGCTCTCAAATTTTTGTTGTCAGAAATTCCGACAACAAATGTCCGATGGAGCCTACACACGGTCGGATATTCCGACAACAAGCTCACATCGAACATTTGTTGTCAGAAAATCCTATCGTGTGTACAGGGCATATGTATCTCTATCCAAAATGAAAAAAAAGTTTTGCCAATAGTACTACTCTAACGTGGATATAAACCTTCACATATACCCAGTGAAGTGAACAGCCTCAGATGATACACAGAGATGAAACAAATCTCCCTACATAAGTTTTACATGTATGTCTGCTGTCTTCATTTTTATATACTGTTTAGAAAGTTCACATTGTGTTAGGAGATTTTATCTTCCTGTTCAACACTGCAGTGAAGCCTGGGCATACAGCCGAGACAGCTGATTGGAGGAAAGCCACACACCCCCTCTCCTCATAGGTAGAGACTTTCAGAGTTGATTATTGAATAGTTCAGGGCTCTGCTAATCTATTTATAGCATCCTACCCAACACAAAACTCGGGTGTCCTGACAAGATGTCGAACCTGGCAGAATGAGCAACTCACATCACTTCCGTTTTCTTTAAACCATCATGAACTGCAAATTTTGAGGAATTGCTGTTTATTTTCACAAATTGCTGTTTGGACACAACACCGGCAACCGAATAGAGTCCGGTGCACAATATTATGAACAGAGATTGTTACCCCGCTCCGAAACTAACCAAGAAAATGGCCGTCTCCGAGGCAACAACAACTTTGTCCTCGTTAGCCGCTGTGCTGTGAAAACAGGAACATCTTCCTGTACCGGATTGTATTCGGTAGCCGATATTGTGTGCAAACACCAATCCATCCAAATCAGCAATTACTGGTGGTTTAAAGAAAGAAATGACGTAGTTTTATTTTCTGCCGAGTTGCCTCTTTTGTCAGGACACCAGCTGCTTTTATCATATGTGACGGAGAACTTGTCAGAAGTTATCATGCTGATAACAGAAGAATGGAGCAGGAGACAGCTCCAGGACATAGTACTTTGAAGAGAGATAACAAAACACTGCAGATGTATGTGCCCAGCTCAAATTTCATGAATCGGGTTTACATCCACTTTAACCACTTTCGGACCGCCCACCGTCGTTATACATCAGTACTTTGAAGAGGAATAACGTTGTTATGGCAGCAGATAGCTGCCATAACCCCAGTATCCTCTTCTTCAGAGGGCGGTCCCCTTCAAGATGAAAGTGGTCTCTGCAGCGGCGCTTACCGGAGCTGTCGGTAGCGGCGGAGGCGATCGGATCCTTTCCCTGGCCTGACATGGAAACGAGTGAAGGGAAGATGGCCCCCACCCATATCATTGTAGGGCGGAAGCGACGCCAAAACGCCACTTCCGCCCATAGCTCTTAAAGGGCCAATTTAAAAAATTTTTTTTTGCATTTTAGTGTAAATAGGAGATCTGAGGTCTTTTTGACCCCAGATCTCATATTTAAGAGGTCATGTCATGCTTTTTTTCTATTACAAGGGATGTTTACATTCCTTGTAAATAGAATAAAAGTGACACATTTAGGATTCAATGTGCTTGGGGTTGATTTACTAAAACGGGAGAGTGCAAAATCTGGCGCAGTTCTGCATAGAAATCAGCTTCCAGGTTTTTTTTGGGGTTTTTTTTAGTCAAAGCGTAATTGAACAAGCTAAAGTTAGAAGCTGATTGGTTACCATGCACAGCTGCACCAGATTTTGCAGTCTCTAGTTTTTTAAAACCAACCCTCTTGTATTTGTGGCACCCAGGAGCACAAGCTGCTGTGTTATTCTGCCCATAGGAATAAATTACAAAATGCTCTGTACCTGCATATACGTAAATGCTGGTACTTATATTTACAGGTGCATGTGTTCTTGAATGAGAAATTTGCACGTCTAGGAAAATAAACCCATACCCATGCGCATGTGATAATGGATATCAGCAGTTGCAAGTGTATACATTGCATTTTGTGATTCATTTCTATGGGCAGAATTATGCAGCAGCTGGGCTCATGGGGGCCGCAAATACAGGCCTACTTTCTACTGTATACCCATACGTCTTCAAACACATCTGTGTACATGAGCCCTTACTGTAAAGTTTGGTGGAAAATGTTATCTTTTTACTGTTAATTCAGAAAGGATACTTTATAAAAAATGATGTTTAATGCCAGATGTCAGCCACAGAAAATTGAGCAGGTAGTATAGTTTGGTTTATCAAAATTGGTTTTGAATTTTGGCTTGGATTTGAAAAAAAAAAGAAAAGATGCTTTTCATTAGACATTAATTGTGGTCAAAAGTTAGCATGTGGCAAAGCCACAGTTCTTCATACGTCACGTTACAAACAATTTCACACGCTGCAACACAGTACAATTCCCCCTTTTTAACATCCAACAGATGTTCTGGCTAGAGATTTTGGACTTGTTTGTATAAGATACAGTCATTTACTGGAAAAAGTTGAAATTATTGTGCAATACTACATATCTGAAAGTGAATGTGACTTTAAAACCAGATTAGCTCATCATACTATCCAGTCCAACCAAAACAAAATGTAATTTTGTTATTAATTAATTGAAGGGGTTACATTATGCCTTATAATACAGTAAATAAAACGAAATGCACCCCCCAAGTTCACCTCAATAAAATTTTAGCCAAGTGAAGGGGGACAGGTCTGCTCATACCGACACATGATAATAGTATTTGTGCAAATCCTGATGACAAGGTTTGTAGCAAATACGTGCCAGTTAGTGCATCCCTAACAGCGGTATAGCTATTGTGAGAAGGCTTGTATAATCTGGTAAAAATACCTAGCACTGACAGTCATCTATTTAAACTAGAGATATTGTCCAGGTACTGCTAGGTGTGCATGACACCTGGCACCAGAATATAAAAATCGTACCTGCCAAAAGGTCTGGTACACAGTGTCCGACAGCTAGACAAAAGACAAATAGTTCATGGCAGCTGAATGTTCATGAAGTTCCAGTGGTATTTGCCTGTGCATGAAATTTGACAATGGGTTCAGTGTTCATTTCCCATTTAGTTGTTGTTTTTTTTTTTTTTTTTATTATGTACTGTAGAATAATACAGAAATAAATATGAGTGCCAGTGAGTGCCTTTTTACCACCTACTTTGGCTAAGGTACCTTAATTCAAATGTTTTGAAAGCCAGCTGAGAACATGTTCATTATCATTCTTGGAATTGTTTTTAATTTGATTTTAAAACTGTAATGTAGAATATATTGTAAAAATTTATCTAGGTCAGTATTTTTGTTTTACATTTATGCTACATACATATTAAGGGTCGGTTCACACTGGGGCAACATGACTTCAGCGCGACTTTGCACGGCGACTTCAACGCGGCTTCGACGCGACTTCGACGCGACTTTGACGCGACTTCGACGCGACTTTAGCAAATTACAAGGCGACTTGAAGTCGCCTCCATGACAGGCGACTTCGCCTGTGGCCAATCAGCTCTCTGGGAGGGAGGGGGGGAGGGAGGGGTTTTCCCTGCAAAGTCGCTTGACTTTACAGAGAGATCCGACTTGGAGGCGACTTCCATAGATTTCTATGGTACAGGTCGCCTACCAAGTCGGATCAAAGTAGTACAGGGAGTACGCTCTGAAGTCGGAGCGACTTCAGTAGCGTCTATTAAGACGCTAGCGTTCACTCCCATTCAAACTATTTCTGGGGCGACTTGAGGGCGTACAAGTCGGATCCCAAGTCGCCCCAGTGTGAACCGACCCTTAAGGTAAAAGGGCAACTAGCCAGAAATGTTTTTTTTTTTTTAATCTACTGGGGATTAAACTTTACTATATAACCTAGTGATCATTGTTACAGAAAGTGATAAAAATCCATAATTTTATGAGTTGTCACATGGGATATGGGGAAGGCTTCCAACAAGAAATCCTATTGAAGTGACCACTGTCTAAGAAGGGGATTTCCCCTCACTTTGGAAACATTTCTTTTCACTTTCTGTTGTGTCTCTGGGACAGAAAGCAAAAGCAAAACAAAACTAAAAACTTGATCTCTCTTGGTAAAACTGCAAAATAAACTTTCAACTAGACGTACACTTTGGCTTTATAAAATTAGTTTTGTTTTGTTTCGTTTTGATTCGTTAATCTAGTTATTCCGTCGAGTTCAATTCGGTTGATTTGTTCAATTCGTATTTGGAATTCGTATTCAAAATTTTAGAATTTTCTTCGAATTTACAGATTTTTTTTTATTTGAAACGTTCAAATCGATAAATTTTCCATTCGGTCGAAAAGGAAAATGTTATATTGTTTTCGACTTGACTGCAGCTAAGTGAACAAACAAAAGTAAAATCTTCATCAAATGATTACAATGACTCTTTAAATGACCTTTGGCTTGACAACAACAGCATTATTTTGAAATGATACTCTAATAACACCCACAGTCTTTGATTTCAGCAATAGGTGTAGTTAGAACTCGACTGGAGTTCAATGTAAAATTAGATTTGAACTTCAGTCCGAATTTCCGAAAATCGAAGGAATTTCGTTACGTTATTCGGAGCATTCGGTAAAATTCATTTATATTGTAATTCGGGTATTCTAATATATCCGAATCTCCCAATAACAAAGAATTTGTCCGAATATTAATTCAGAACGAAATGAACCGCACATGTCTAGTTTGTATTGTAGCACTGGTTTTCAACCACAAATCCATTGACCATTGACAGTGTGGTGTCCATCAGCCATCAGTCTGCAGCCACTCAGTCAAAGGTATACAACTTACCTACACATACAGTATCCGAAACCTTCTTCTGAATGATTATAATCTAAAAGTGCGGCTGTAAACCTTCCATTTTATTTTAAAATCAATACTACATCAAGAAAGTTACAAACAGATGTCCAATATGTTAAAGTGGGAGATTAAGGCTCGGTTCACACTGGGGCGACTTGGGATCCGACTTGTACGCCCTCAAGTCGCCCCAAGTCGCCCCAGAAATAGTTTGAATGGGAGTGAACGCTAGCGTCTTAATAGACGCTACTGAAGTCGCTCCGACTTCAGAGCGTACTCCCTGTACTACTTTGATCCGACTTGGTAGGCGACCTGTACCATAGAAATCTATGGAAGTCGCCTCCAAGTCGGATCTCTCTGTAAAGTCAAGCGACTTTGCAGGGAAAACCCCTCCCTCCCCCCCTCCCTCCCAGAGAGCTGATTGGCCACAGGCGAAGTCGCCTGTCATGGAGGCGACTTCAAGTCACCTTGTAATTTGCTAAAGTCGCACTGAAGTCGCGTCGAAGTCGCGTCGAAGCCGCGTTGAAGTCGCCGTGCAAAGTCGCGCTGAAGTCGTGTTGCCCCAGTGTGAACGGACCCTTAGAGTTCTTTAGAAGTTCATATACTTTCTGTAAAGGCATTGAAAGGAATCTTTCATTAAGCAAAATATCTGCTGCACGAGCCATATATGGTAGCCTGCAGCTGTCATTCCCAAAACATTGACTGCCCAGGTACTAGTATGGCATTTTTTTAATGATAAATTTCATGTAATAGCTCTTCTAATGGAGAACATTTAGCAAACGCATATCAGAAAATGTCTGCTGCTTGTAAGTAGACAGTGCCAGTGACAGTCTTGACAGTGCAATTATTTTTAAAGCAGAACTGTTTTTTTTTTTTTTTTTTGTATTATAACTTTTGTGTGCATGCATGCATACCAGTGTTAATTTCGTCGACTAAAACCGACTAAAACATTTTAGTCGACTAACGTAATACCATTTTATTCGACTAAAATAGGACTAAAACTAAAACAATTGAGACGACTAAAATACGACTAAAATACGACTAAAACTAAAATGGCATTTTAGTCAAAAGACTAAACTGGGACTAAAACTAAAATGCCATATAATAACATATTTGATTTTTCACTCCAGCAGTATATAATGAATTTGGAAATTGTAGAGAAATGCTTAAATAATGCATTACAATTTAACTCTACCCGTTAGATTTTCGATCACTAAAATGAGTTTTAGTCAACTAAAATTATTTTAGTCTACTAAAATGTACTGGAGATTTTAGTCGACTAAAATGTAGGACATTTTAGTCGACTAAAATATCCTGGAGATTTAGTCGACTAAAACTAAAACAATTGCAGAAGACTAAAATGGGATTAAAACTAAAATGCCATTTTAGTCCTAAGACTAAAACTAAATCGAATTTTGCTGCCAAAATTAACACTGATGCATACTTGAACTATGTTTTGAGGCTTTTCCAGGAGGTCTCCCAGCTGCTGAGTACAGGACCTAGGTTTATCTATAACGTATTGGTTTCAGCACTTCTAGCTAAATAGCTCAGAGGTCATAGGCTTTCCAAACTTCACTTATAGTATGCGGAATGGCGGTAACATTGTTTTTGGAAAGGGATGAGAAAATGTACTGGGTCCTGGGGGAAAGTCTAGAAATGATGTACTCAGGTCAAGGGGAGTAAGGGCAGAAAGTAAGTACTAGAGAGGGGTAGAAATGTACTACAAAATGATTCAGCCATTTGGAGAAAGGCTGAATGGGGTTTTAGAATAGGAATCCCGCGCTGCAATTGAGAAACTAACAATGGGTTTGTTGTTGCGGTTTGTTCACTTGAATGAATAGTACTCCATATTCTCATCGCACATATTTGCCAGCACACCACAGATCATCAAGTAGAGTCCAAAATTTTTTTTATTGAAGCATAATCACATCACAAAAAAAGGTAGTGCAATGTTTAGGAGTCACGCAGGACCCCTTCGTCAGGCATGTGGCAAAGGGGCCCTGTGTGACTCTGAAACATTGCACTACCTTTTTTGTGATGTGATCATGCTTCAATAAAAATCGTTTGGACTCTACTTGAGGATCCATGGTGTGCTGAGAAATTTCCTTGTTGTTCACTTGAATGAGTTGCATTTGCTGGAGGTACTACTCAACAAACATGACACAAGGTATAATTTTAGTGGCGCTGCAAAGCAAAGCATCGTGCCTACAGGATGTGTATAATCATGTATGGCTGTCTTTGCAGTTTAAGAGGAAGCAGTTATGGGAGCATTAAAACTGCGTCTCAACTCCCTATTTTTCTCGCCCTCTAAACTAGATTCTGCATTAAAGCACAGCAAATTTATAAAAATTTAGAAACAATGACTGAAGATATTGACTTACTTACATTTACAGTAAACATTAATTGTATTTGTGTTAAAGTGTTTGTTACCCTAAAAAAAAAGATCCTGTTCCCATAAAGCATGTTAATTTGGCCCCTTTCTATCACCTGAAATACTTGGCTGATCCTGCCTGGTTCTGCCCTCCTCCTGTAAACTGACCACGATTTATCATGGCTGCTGAGCCCTGACATCGTGGTCAGTTTACATGCCTCCATCATCCACAGCCCTGCTCTGTCCTTCTCTGTCCTTCTCTCTCCCCTTCCTCACTGCCTGTCAGCTCGAGACATGGCCCGCCACTCCCCTCCTGCTGCTTTAAAAACTATAATCTATTCATGCCATCCCCATACATGCCAAGGCACCCCTGAAGAAACTTTAAGGCACCCTGCCTGAAAAAGGGTACTCTACAGTGCTCAATCTGCAAAACTGAAATGATTTGAGTTGCAATATACACACACTTTCTGTACGATCGTAACGATAATACAGTGAATAACTTTCACTTTAGAATTCAATGTTTCCGATGTAAAATTACAGTTGGAAGTACATAAACACTCTCACTATATTTGCTAACTTGTTAGGCAAAAACACAAACTAGGTAACAGAAGAAAAAGTTGATCGGCAAGATCTTTTCAAAAACTGACTATCAAACAATATAAATTTAACCATATTTAGGAAAGTAGAGCTAATGCAGTCTAGCCAATGCAGTTTTCTGAATCAGTGCCCCAAATAACCCGATGAACAGGTCTAAAAAGCAAGGCATCATGAAAAAAAGATTTTTTTTTGTTGGGCTGTGATTGCTCTTTTTTTATAACCTGAAACTCCACCCTAGCATTGATTGTTTGATTATTATATTTATTGAAATATTTGTCCAAAGGTTTTATGCATGATTGTGATAATACATTCTACCATACAATTAGTATGTAGTACCATTTGAAATTATGATAATTTGGAACAGTAAGCCAACGGGTTACATACTTGTTCCTATTTCATTGAATATAGCCTTATATTTCAGCTGGTTGTTCATTATTACAATTTATGTTAAATGGGTTAACATAAATAAACAGATATAATTGTGTTATTGCATTTGGAGTTTGAACATATGGTGACATATAGACCTTGAAAATATCATGACAGTTTTTAGTTTAAAAAATACATTGTATAAAAGCTCAATCTCCGCAGGAAGCATTATTACACTGGCAGACAACTTTTAATTTGTATATGCATTTGGCAATACTGAAAGGAAAAGCAGACATGGGAATACGGAGAAAAAAAAGGGAAAATGTGATTTCCAAAAAATGTCCATTTGCTGGCTTTGCTGAAAACAAAACATGTGGTACTTATTTTATGGGAAGTGTAACTTTGTTTCCAAAGCAGAATCCTTTTAGAATGGGGCTAAATAAATGATAGTGTTCAAGAACTCACAAAGTATACAGATTTTATAAATAAAGGCTAAATAAATGACTTATTTTTTTTTTTTAGGCAAATGTGATTTAGTCTATGACTATTACTGAATTTCTTCATCAGCACTGCTTTCGTTCTTTTCTCTTTGCCTGGCCAAGAGAGAAAAGTCCCACAAGATTTGGGGCTTGCTGACAGTTAATATTGTATTTATTACTAATTATTCTTAAAGACTGATAAAACACATTTTGCTAGTTTAACGGCATGGGTTTTTTGGAAATGTAAATCGTGTGTCTGGAAAATGGAACTTTGTTATGGTTTGTTAATATTTACTTCGGCTTTTTACCATGCAGAATAACAATTATTTGGATGTGTTCTCTTTGGCTTCTTGTACAAGTAAGGATGTGACTGATGTGATGAATGAAAGTGGTCATTAGAAACATCTGCTCCATAAGTCACAGTGTCGATCCACTCTTGATGAGTCTTAATGACACGTACATTGTGATCCTGTTGGGTCTTTCAAATATGGATGACTGTATCACTTTTCAAAGTACTCATGCTGAATGGGCTTAATGACAAAGATCTGAAAACAAACAGCACTGTAACCATGCAGTAGAATGTGGTTTATATTTACAGGTGAGTGCACAATTTTTGTGGCACGTGTTGGTGCACTACTGGAAGGACATCTGCCCAAGTATAGAAGTTTTTTTCACCTGGTGTGGATAATATTACACACAATTTATGGACATTTATATTTTTATGGACATTTGGTTGTGTTAGCGCCATTTTTCTTTTCTGTTTACACTAACTGACTGTGGAATTTTTCCATTTAAAAGAAGGCAGCTTCTTTTGAGATGACATAAGTCACTATATAAGGGCAGGCCATTTAATCATCATCAAGTTTTTACTACAGTGAAACGTGCCAGCACACTTAGCATTGTAATGGAAACTGTTAGCTAAACCCATGAGTGTAACTGTACCTTCCTAGTTTTTTTTTTACATGTACTTACAGAGTACCATTAATTTATGCAGCTTTTTACCTATACAGTATCTCACAAAATTGAGTACACCCCTCACATTTTTGTAATTATTTTATTATATCTTTTCATGTGACAATGCTGAAGAAATGACACTTTGCTACAATGTAAAGTAGTGAGTGTACAGCTTGTATAACAGTGTAAATTTACTGTCCCCTCAAAATAACTCAACACGCAGCCATTAATGTCTAAACCGCTGGCAACAAAAGTGAGTACACCCCTAAGTGGAAATGTCCAAATTGGGCTCAAAGTGTCAATATTTTGTGTGGCCACCATTATTTTCCAGCACTGCCTTAACCCTCTTGGGCATGGAGTTCACCAGAGCTTCACAGGTTGCCACTGGAGTCCTCATCCACTCCTCCATGACGACATCACGGAGCTGGTGGATGCTAGAGACCTTGCGCTCCTCCGCCTTGCATTTTAGGATGCCCCACAAATGCTCATTAGGGTTTAGGTCTGGAGACATGCTTGGCCAGTCCATCACCTTTACCCTCAGCTTCTTTAGCAAGGCAGTGGTCGTCATGGAGGTGTGTTTGGGATCATTATCATGTTGGAATATTGCACTGCGGCCCAGTCTCCGAAGGCAGGGGATCATGCTCTGCTTCAATATGTCACAGTAAATGTTGGCATTTATGGTTCCCTCAATGAACTGTAGCTCCCCAGTTGTGGCACCACTCATGCAGCCCCAGATCATGACACTCCCACCACCATGCTTGACTGTAGGCAAGACACACTTGTCTTTGTACTCCTCACCTGGTTGCCGCCACACACGCTTGACACCATCTGAACCAAATACGTTTATCTTGGTCTCATCAGACCACAGGACATGGTTCCAGTAATCCATGTCCTTAGTCTGCTTGTCTTCAGCAAACTGTTTGCGGGCTTTCTTGAGCATCATCTTTAGAAGAGGCTTCCTTCTGGATCGACAGCCATGCAGACCAATTTGATGCAGTGTGCGGCGTATGGTCTGAGCACTGACAGGCTGACCCCCCACCCCTTCAACCTCTGCAGCAATGCTGACAGCACTCATACATCTATTTCCTAAAGACAACCTCTAGTTATGATACTGAGCATGTGCACTCAACTTCTTTGGTCGACCATGCCGAGGCCTGTTCTGAGTGGAACATGTCCTGTTAAACTGCTATATGGTCTTGGCCACCATGCTGCAGCTCAGTTTCAGGGTTTTGGCAAACTTCTTATAGCCTTGACCATTGGCAAACCTTGGCACTCCAGATGTTTTGGAACTACATTTCCCATGATGCTCAACTACACTGAATAGAGTGCTTGAGCATCATGGGAAATGTAGTTCAAAAACATCTGGGGTGCCAAGGTTCTCCATTACTGGCCTAGGCCATCCTTATGTAGAGCAACAATTCTTTTTTTCAGATTCTCAGAGAGTTCTTTGCCATGAGGCACCATGTTGAACATCCAGTGACCAGTATGGAGAGTGAGAGCGATAACACCAAATTTAACACACCTACTCCCCATTCACACCTAAGACCTTGCAACACTAATGAGTCACATGACACCACAAGGAAAAATGGCTAATTGGGCCCAATTTGGACATTTTCACTTAGGGGTGTACTCACTTTTGTTGCCAGCGGTTTAGACATTAATGGCTGTGTGTTGAGTTATTTTGAGGTGACAGCAAATTTACACTGTTATACAAGCTGTACACTCACTATTCTATTTTGTAGCAAAGTGTCATTTCTTCAGTGGTGTCACATGAAAAGATATAATAAATTATTTATAAAAACGTTAGGGGTGTACTCACTTTTGTGAGATACTGTATATTATACATTCAAATTAGTCCCTGCCCTCAAGGAGCTTGCAATCTAAGGTCTCTAACTCACATTAATACCTACTCACACTAGGGACAATTTAGACAGAAGCCAATTAACCTACCAGTATGTTTTTGGAGTGGGCGAGGAAACCCACACAGGCAAATGGAGGACATGCAAGCTACATGCAGGTAGTGCTGTGGTTGGGATTTGAACTGATGACTATATTCACATGGGAAATAAGTTTAAAGGGCTAAAAATAAAACCTATGTGCCTCACGGTCAAAGTTAAAAAAGCTATAAACAATAAGAAAAGAGCTTTTAAAAAATATAAAAATGAAGGAACACTAGTGTCCTTTAAATGTTACAAAGAATTTAACAGAATATGTAAAAAGGAAATCAAGGATGCAAAAATTCAAGACGAACGACAGATTGCAAAAGATAGTAGGACAAACCCTAAAAAAATCTTCAAATATATTAATAGTAAAAAGATCAGGTCTGAGCATGTAGGCTCTTTACAAAATAATCTAGAGTGGGTGACTGGGGACAAAGAGAAGGCTAATTTATTAAATACTTTCTTCAGCTTTGTCAATACAAAAGAGCATAGGGGAGTTTTTGTCCATAATGGGGGTGGTATTGACACAGCCCCAAATGATCCACAATGGCTCAAAAGTGATATGGTCCAGAAATATTTAGACAGAATAAAGGTGGATAAAGCAACTGAACCAGATGGCATCCACCCACGGATCCTAAAAGAATTGAGCTCTGTAATTTCAAAGCCATTGTATTTAATTTTTAGTGACTCATTAATGACGGGAATAGTACCACTGGATTGGCGCAGGGCGAACGTGGTGCCTATATTTAAAAAGGGATCAAAGTCTTTACTAAGTATCTATAGACCTGTTAGTTTAACTTCTATAGTCGGGAAGATACTGGAGCGTTTAATAAAAGACCACATAGACGAGTTCTTGCTGGAAAAAAAACATTTTAAGCAACAGACAGCATGGATTCATGAAAGACAGAAGTTGTCAGACAAATCTGATTTCTTTTTATGAAGAGGTAAGTAAAACCTTGGACAGAGGGGTGGCTGTGGACGTGGTATACTTGGATTTTGCAAAAGCATTTGATACAGTTCCGCACACAAGGCTCATGTGTAAGGTAAAGTCTACAGGCTTGGAAATATCAGTTTGTAAATGGATAGAAAACTGGCTAAAAGACAGAATTCAGAGAGTAGTGGTTAATGATTCTTACTCTAAATAGTCTAAGGTTATCAGTGGTGTACCCCAAGGTTCAGTGTTGGGACTCTTACTTTTAAATACCTTTATAAATTATATTGGGTCTGGGATCAAAAGTAACATTTCTGTCTTTTGCAGCTGACACCAAGCTATGCAGTGGAGTAACGTCCTTACAGGATGTCTCCAATTTACAAGCCGACCTCAATGCACTGTTTAATTGTGCGACCATGTGGCAGATGAGGTTTAATGTTGAGAAATGTAAAGTTATGCACTTGGGGGCTAAGAATATGCATGCATCATACATGCTAGGGGGAGTACAACTGGGGGAATCTGTAGTGGAGAAGGATCTGGGGGTTTTGGTAGATCATAAGCTCAATAATAACATGCAATGCCAAGCTGCGGTTTCCAAAGCGAGCAAAGTACTTTCTTGTATTAAAAGAGGTATGGACTCCAGAGAGAGAGATATCATTTTGCCCCTGTTCAAATTATTAGTAAGACCTCCTCTGTAATATGCAGTTCAGTTTTGGGCACCAGTTCTCAAAAAGGATATCGGGGAACTGGAGAAAGTGCAGAGAAGGGCAACCAAACTGATAAGAGGCATGGAGGAGCTCAGCTATGAGGAAAGATTAGAGGAACTGAATTTATTCACTCTTAAGAAGAGAATAAGGGGGGATATGATCAACATGTTCAAATATATAAGGGGTCCATATAGTGAACTTGGTGTTGAGTTATTCTCTTTACGGTCAACACAAAGGACATGGGGGCACTCTTTATGTCTAGAGGAAAAGAGATTTCATCCCCAAATACGGAAAAGTTTCTTCACAGTAATAGGGCGTACTCATGGTCGGACTTTGTTCGGACATTCCGACAACAAAATCCTAGGATTTTTTCCGACGGATGTTGGCTCAAACTTGTTTTGTCTACATACGGTTGCACAAAGTTGTCGGAAAATCCGATCGTTCTGAACGTGGTGACGTAAAACACGTATGTCGGGACTATAAACGGGGCAGTGGCCAATAGCTTTCATCTCTTTATTTATTCTGAGCATGCGTGGCACTTTGTCCGTCGGATTTGTGTACACACGATCGGAATTTCCGACAACGGATTTTGTTGTCGGAAAATTTTATCTCCTGCTCTCCAACTTTGTGTGTCGGAAAATCCGATGGAAAATGTCCGATGGAGCCCACACACGGTCGGAATTTCCGACAACACGCTCCGATCGGACATTTTCCATCGGAAAATCCGACCGTGTGTACGGGGCATAACTGTGAAAATGTGGAAAAGACTCCCGCCAGAGGTGGTTCTGGCCAGCTCAGTGGATTGCTTTAAGAAAGGCCTGGATACTTTCATAAATGTACATAATATAACTGGGTACTTACATTTATAAGTAAAGTTGATCCAGGGATAATCCGATTGCCTCTTGGGGGATCAGGAAGGAATTTTTTCCCCTGCTGTAGCAAACTGGAGCATGCTCTGCTGGGGTTTTTATGCCTTCCTTTGGATCAATTGCGGGTATGGAATTGGGTATATTGGATTGTACGATATTTTTTATTAACTTTTTTTTTTTTTTAATGGTTGAACTGGATGGACTTTTTGTCTTTTTTCAACCTGACTAACTATGAAACTATGACTCCAGTGCTGCTAGACAGAAGGGCTAACCACGTTGCCACTGAGCCTCCTGGATATACCCACTTGTTCTGATCCAGTGAGATATTGCTTACTAAATTGTATATTCCAATGGTGCTTTCAAGTATAAGCTCATACTTGAGAGGGAGGCAGTTACACTCTAAGTCCATGTTCTAATAAAGAGGTAGAATATTCCCAAAAGCACAAAAACGAGAAAAACTATTGTGAAGAATAAAAGTGAACAGAGAAAGAAAGGACTGGAGAGAGATACCTGAAAGAATGAGGGTTCAAAATCAGTGGGTAGGTAGTGTGTCATCTGAGGAACCCATACGATACAAAATGTGTCCAAGTTGTCATACAATAGGGTTGTTAAATTTCCTCCAAATGTATGCTAATTTATACAGGCCTTTAGGAAGGCTATACACTGTGAAAATGTATTTCCTGCAACCACGGGTTGCAGGAAAGAAATTTCATTATTCCCCCATTAACACAGACAGTGCTGACAGAGGAATCCCTCCTGCCGAGCAATTGTCTGCTCCCAGCCGGCAGGGGAAGCCGTCCCCACCAGGAGAAGACAGTGGTTATCGCTAGCGGCTAATCACAAGAGAATCCAGCAGGCTAGTTGTACCCAAGTTGAAATTGATCAACTTGGTATATTCAGCCTGCCCATCAATGGTTCGAACCTCGGCTGGTTCCTGCTGAACCGGCCAAGATTCGAACTGTGAATGGTCGGCCTTAGTTTTTCAAATGGCGCTGTGGGGTAATTTAGTGATTGTTTGCCTATGAGTGTGATTGTGCATGCAAAATTTATTGTTAGATGATCACCACTTTTTTAGGTAAAAGGGCTTCAAACCGGTCTGTCCTAATAGATCATTGATATATGCAGAGCCATGAGTGTTTGACTTTGGGCAAACTCACCAGATGTATTTAAAGGGGTTCTGTATGGTACAGCCCAAAAACAATTGTAAGAGTAACCAGGGGGTTTTATTCCCCACTTTTGTGTTATTACATTATACATTCGTGCAAAATAAATGTAAACATTTTTTTTTAATTCTCCTTACATTGGACTAAAGTTGTGAGTTAATTCAGGTTCACTATTAATCTTATTGGAGCCTATCCAATCTATTTACAGTCCATATAAAAGTCATATCATGCCTGTGATTGTATTATTTCTTTCCCTGGCTTTCAGTAAAACAAGTCTGTTATCTCAGAGCTCTAAATAGGCTGGGTTTGTGCACAGAATGATATAACAGTCTTTGATCTTCAGCTTGCTAGCTTCTAGTGTGACCTTTAAATTACTCTTCTGAGTGTACTTATGTTTAATCCCCATTAAATATACCAACCACGAGACTGGGATTTCACTTTTTTTTTTATCTTACTAATCGACAGAGAAATAAAACTCTCCAGTCTGGATCTAGCTGGGTTTAAAATATAAAGGTGTCTTGCTGTGGTAAAAAGGGAAAACCATGCTTTATTCTTTAAAAGTATATGTTAAGAACAAACAGTTTAAACATACTTTAGCTTAACTGTACCTTCTATATTTTGTATTTTGTATTTTTTCTCATGTAATTGTTTTTCGGCACATTGGATGATAATCTAATATTTATGGGAGGGAACTTCTCTCTGGTTAACAATTTTTCAATTAATGGGACAGGTTTGAAAGTCTTGTACCTTTTGTATTCTTTCCCTAATATGGGAAGCCCCCCATTTCCTACTCTGTTTACATGACAGTTGATAGTCATACTTCAGACAGTTTACTCTCAACCTCCTTTGCATGTCTGAAGCCTCATGTTGAGTCAGGAGGCATTTGAAGCCTTTCAACGCCTCCCATTCAAGTCTATGGTAACGCGCCGCAACGGCGTTCCTACAGTGTGCATTTTAGCTGGTTATTGAGAAGCAGGCCAGGAAGCCAGCCACTGCGTCCTTTACAACCGATGAATCATGATGAGTCAGCTGGCGTCCTTTACAACCGATGAGTCATGATGAGTCAGCTGAAGTATTGCCGGCAATAAAAACGTGCTCAAAATACTGACACTTATCAAACACGCCTATAGCATTAATGCAAGTCAATAGGTGCGGTTGATAAGCGTTTAATGAGCTTTTTAAAAATGCTCCCCCAAACGCCGTATGCACATTTGCGGTGCGGCTGACAAGCACTTTTGGCTTATTAAAACCGCACCACAAATGCCTACAATAGCTGGCTGTTAAGAAGCAGCCCGGAAAGCTGGTCACTGACAGCTGAATGTAAAAACAAGCATTGCCGGCAATAAAAAAATCTTCAAAGAAACGGCGTGGGGTCCCCCCCAATTCATACCAGACTCTGGGTCTGGTATGGATTTCGAAGGGAACATGCCACGCCAATTTTTTTTTAAAATGGCGTGGGGTCCCCCAAAATCAATACCAGACACTTATCCAAGCATGCAGCCTGGCAGGTCAGGAAAGGGAGGGGACGAGCGAGCGCCCACCCCCTCCTGAACCATACCAGACCACAAGCCCCCAACATGGGGGGGTGGTTTGGGTCAGGGGGGCTCTGGTTGTGGTTGTAGGGGTCTGCAAGCAGGGGGCTTATCGGAATCTGAAAGCTCTCTTTAACAAGAGGGCCCCCAGATCCCAGCCCCCCATGTGAATTAGTATGGGGTACATTGCACCCCTACTCATTCACCAAAAAAGTGTCAAAAAGAAATAAAAACGCAGACACAGTTATTGACAATTCCTTTATTAAAAATAAAAAAACAATGTCCTCCCATCATCAATCACGCCGCCACCGCCGACCCAGAAAAAAAACCCTCTGCTCTTGCCGGAGGCTCTCTCAGGCTACCTGCTCTGCTGCCTGACATTTCTTTAATAGGGAAGGGACGGGGCCACCTGACAGCATCACCTAGTGGCATCGCCCCCTTTTAACGTCATCGACTGCTGCATGCTGGGTTGGTGACGTCACAAGGGGGCGGTGCCACCTGGTGACATCGCCGGGTGGCCTCGCCCCTTACCTATTTACCTACCTTTTTTCGGGTCGGTGGTGGCGGCGGGCATCGTGGTTGATGTTGGATCTACACTGGTTGACATTATTTTGTTTTGTTTTTTGCTAAAGGAATTGTCAAAAACTGTGTATGTGTTTTTATTTCTTTGTGACGATTTTTGTGGTGAATGGGTAGGGTACGATGTGTACCCCATACTCATTCACATGGAGGGACGGGACCAGATTCAGACAAGCCCCTGCCTGCAGACCCCCACAACCACAGCCCAGGGTAGTGGGGAAGAGGTCCTTGTCCCCATAAACATGGGGACAAGGTGCTTTGGGGCACCCCCCCATGTTAAGGGCTTATGACTTGGTATCGTTCGGGGGGGGTGCTTGCTTGTCCCCTCCCTTTCCTGACCTGCCGGGCTGCATGTTTGGATAAGGGTCTGGTATGGATTTGGGGGTCTGGTATGGGGGACCCCACGTCATTTAAAAAAAAAATTTTGACATGGGGTTCCCCTCAAAATCGATACCAGACCCGAAGGGAGGGACCCCCACGCCGTTTCTTTGCTGATTTTTTTTTATTTCCGGTAACACTTGTTTTTATATTCAGCTGTCAGTGGCCGGCTTTCCAGCCTGCTCCTTAAGACCCATTTCACACTGAGCCGCCTAGGACGTCAGCGGTAAAATGGCGCTATTTTTAGCACGGCTTTACCGTTGTTTTAGCGGTGCTATTCAGCCGATAGCAGGGCGGTTTTAACCCCCCCGCTAGCTGCCAAAAAGGGGTTAGATCCGCCCGCAAAACGCCGCCAGAGCAGAATTTTGCCGGTGGTATCGCATCGCTGGCCCGTTGATTTCAATGGGGAGCAGCAGTGGAGGAGCGGTGAGTTCACCGTTCCTTCACTGCTCCAAAGAAGCTGCTGGCAGGGCTTTTTGTGATGCCCTGCCAGCGCACCGCTCCAGTGTGAAAGCCCGAGGGCTTTCACACTGGAGTGAATGAAGCCGCTTTTTTCAGGCGCTATGCAGGCGCTATTTTTAGCACTGTAGCGCCTGAAAAACGCCCGCAGTGTGAAGGGTCTAACAGCCAGCTATTGTAGGCATTTTTGGTGCGGTTTTTACAAGCCAAAATCGATTGTCAACTGTGACGCAAATGTGCACAGGGCATTTGGGGGAGCGTTTTTGATGCTCATTAAATGCTTATCAACCACACCTATTGTACAAAAAGGAGGGCAAAAGGGTGGGACTTTAAATGAAACACGCAACAGCTACTGAGTAATTAGGTCGACATGAAGAAAAATATTTATTGATACAAAACACTGATATATACACATAATATATATATAGGAAAGTAGGGACATGAATCCCACATAGTAACCATGATAATAATATGGATATCAATTGCATAACATAATAAATCACCAGAATCCACCAAAATTGATATATATATACAAACATAATTACAGGTATTGCCTGCATGGCCCATGATCTTGCTATTCCCAGTTAAGGTAGATATAAATAAACATGATTGTATAAAAATTCAACTGGCCACATGATTGGTACAATACACGGCATATATTGGCTCTACACGTTTCGTGGTGTATAACCACTTGTCAGGAGCAAGCACGTGGTAGATCTATAATAAAAAATAAAAAAACAAAAAATATAAAATGGATCTAAATATTCTGTCATATACCAATATGGGAGAGGGGGGAGCTCCCCTTACCACATGTTACTTTGCAGAAAATCATGTGCTGGTGGTGTAATGCTAGGAATCGCGGGTCACCCACAGACATCAAGGTCGGAAGCTGTGGTGGGGGCATGTCCAATGAAAGCGCCCAACAATACACAGGATCCCCTGTGCTGTGGGTCTAGGCACATCCATGGGGCAATGGGGGATAGTATGTGAACCATCCAATTGGAGTGTCTAAAAGGAAATGGTGAAAAGTGTTTAGAATGGAGCCTTTTTGTACCATATTGATAGGGATGGCAGCGCGCAGTCTTACCAGTCCATAGATTCATTTAAAGTCCCATATTCTTCTTCCCTTTTCCCTTGTAATATATAACCGCACCTATTAATGTTATAGGGGCATTTGATAAGTGTCAGTATTTTGAGCAATTATGAATGAGCCCTTAAAGCTGGACACTCTCATTACATCCTGATTATGCAATATTCATATAGCTTAGCTAACAGCTATGCTATAAGAGCCTGAATATATAGAGTTAAGGTATAGGTTAATTGGAGTTTAAAGTTAAAGTTAAGTTAAATGCATTATTTAGGCAAGCCCTCACGCTAAACAGTTGATAAATCCAAGGGAGATTTTATAGTAATTGTTGAACTATATTGCAAAGTATAAGGCCAGCGTAAGATTCAATCCATACACATTCAATAATGTACATCTAAGCTATGAAACAAGCCTTAATCTACTATGGTGAATGGATTGGGGTTCATGTTATTAGGAGAGGACAAGGCTGCTTAAGTTTATAACAAGGATATCTTGTTATGTCTTTCAGTTTCTTGTTCTAGATGCAAAAGCTACATTGCTTAAGGCAACAGCATATGACTTTCCAGAATGAAAGATTGATAAGTTCATGAATTGAATATTAATAATAGCAGCTTATTTAGAACAAAAGTGTTTCTGTTTGGAAGCCATGCAGGAATTTATTATTTTTTATTTTATTTTTTTGCGGGGATGTTCATCTTCTGTACAAACAGGCTTTTTGTAGGCATTTTATAGAGGTATTTAATTAAAGTAGCACAAGGGTTTTTAAAACTCATGTATCAACATTGGCACCCAGACAATACAATCAGCTTTAAAAGGGAACTGTGAAATGTGTGGACAATGAAAAAACTCGCCTCTGCCTCACATCAATCTGCGCCTCAGAATCACTCCGCAATCAGATGCAGCAGACCCAAGCAGCTGCCTTAAAATTTGAACATGTAATAAACAATAAGTCTAAGAATCATAAAATGTGCGTATCAAGTCCTTGATTTGTTATACTTATTGAGGCAGCGCTAAGTGTCCGATGTTATAAAACACTATATATAGAACAAATGTTTGAAGAGACAGGAAAGTTCAAAATTAAAGATGCAGTCTGTGGATGTGAAGGTAAACGTAGAGATCCTTTCACCAATAGCGATCACCGCGTGAGGGGGTCACCCCCCGTGAGATTGCACTCACCACAATATCAGTAATCACAGGCCTTTGAATAATGATCTTTAAATCTTTGCCGTCTCCTTAATTCAACCACCAGGTGGTGCAAGACCCTCTCGGTATGTATAACATGGGGAGAAAATGAAATGCCATATAGCGTAATATTGCTTAAGACCGTTTATTAAACAATACACAAAATCACATTCCCCATTTAAAATATGCGTACCAGATATATATAAAAACGAGCATTGAAAAGTGCACTGTGCCTGTATTAGCGTCCCCCGGGAGGAGTTCCTGGATGCGAGCTGTACACGGCTAATCCGTTCGCTTCCTGGTTACCTTCCGTGGAGCGCAAACGTCACTTCCGGTTGATTACGACCCTGACGCGTTTCGTCACTTCCGGACGTCATCTGAGGGCGTAATCAACCACTCATGAGGCCGGCTTTATATATCAATGATAAGTTTTAACAGCGAATGAGGGAGGCAGAAGAACCAGCCACTCCCACTGCTCTATCAAGGCTCCCAGAGCTGTCAGCAGAGGAGGACTCTGGCTCGTAATACACTGATGCTGTTTTAAACTGATCCTGCCGACAGCATTAGAAAAATAGTGACTCTTACATCTTGTTTTAAGATTTCACATCCACATAGGATACTTATATCCTATGTGGCATTCCAATACATTTTCTACATATAAGTAAAATGCAAGAATGTATAACAAATATGCCAGGTATATATACACTCTTAATGGTGGGAAAAAAACAAGAAAAATGGAACAAAAATAGAAATAACACAAAACCAGGAAAAGTCAAATACAGACCGCCGAATGACCCACATCCTACGTTGTATTTACCCTCTATCATTACCCTTCGCTGACACCCATCCAGGGTGTAAGCCCTCATAGCGGATATGAATGGATAAATATAATTTATTAAAATAAATAAATATAAATAAACTATTAAACAAATCTACTGTATTAATGTATTAATCTAATCTTCAAAGACTTTCAATAAAAATATATATGTTAATTAAAACCATACATATTATTTATTAAACCAGGAGGATGTGTTCAAAATGGCTTTATATTCCTTTATGAGATTCAGATTCCGATCTTTGCAACTACTGTTCAAGTTTAAGTACACTCTAGTAAAATGATAAAATATGTGTATATAAAACGTTGAATAATGATAGATGTCCAAATATAAAATTATATTCGTTCTACGACATGTAAAATATATTTAAATGTATCTAAATACCATCTTGATGTGATGTTTAAAATTTATATGATTAAATTTAAAATAAAATTAAAAATAATGGATTATTAAATATATCAACAGGGAATATATGTACTTATACTGAAAGGTAGAAAAATGTGTATTATGTATCACTAATAAAGCAATTTAATGTCTAGCTCTATGTTTAGGCCTCGGGGGGAGAGCACATCCACGGAATAGATCCACTGGGTTTCGTGTTTTGACAGTTCACGAATACGGTTAAGACCTCTCCAGTGGGTTTGGAGTTGCTCTATCCCCCAAAATTCCAACCCCTTGGGGTCCCTGTTATGTTTCAACCTGAAGTGCAGAGACACATTATGGTCTTTATAACCGTTTTTTATATTGTTGATGTGCTCTGCAATCCTAACGCGTAACAGCCTTTTGGTCCGGCCTATATATAACAGGCCACAGGGACACCTTAGTGCATAAACTACATAAGAACTATTACACGTAATAAATTGCTTTATATCGAAAGAGCGTTTATTTACTGGAGATATAAAGCTATTGATGCCCCTCAGAGGTCTGGTGACTTCCCTGCATGCTTTACACTTTCTGCACGCAAAGAACCCATTGCGGTCCCAGAACGTCTGGGGTTTTGAGGGGGGATCTAAAACTTTTTTAACAATTCTATCTCCAAAGTTCACAGATTTTCTGTAAATGAACTGCGGTACAGGTGGAAGTACATTAGTCAACTTTTTATCCATTAGGAGGATGTGCCAGTGTGCTTTGAAGATATTTTCAACTTCTTTGTATTGGGAATGAAATTGTGAGATAAATCCCCATTCATTCTTTCGCGCACTTTCTTTCTTTAAAAGTTTCTCCTGAGTTAATTCTTGTAGGCATTCAGTTCTGGGTAAAGTTGCCACTTCCTCTACCACTTTCTGTAGTATTTCTGTTTTATATCCTCTAGCCTCAAACCTTTCTACGAGGATCATTGATTGTAGATGGAATTGCGTATCTTCAGAACAGTTTCTTCAGAAAGGACAGCTCATGAGGGTGAGAAGAAACTGTTCTGAAGATACGCAATTCCATCTACAATCAAGGATCCTCGTAGAAAGGTTTGAGGCTAGAGGATATAAAAACAGAAATACTACAGAAAGTGGTAGAGGAAGTGGCAACTTTACCCAGAACTGAATGCCTACAAGAATTAACTCAGGAGAAACTTTTAAAGAAAGAAAGTGCGCGAAAGAATGAATGGGGATTTATCTCACAATTTCATTCCCAATACAAAGAAGTTGAAAATATCTTCAAAGCACACTGGCACATCCTCCTAATGGATAAAAAGTTGACTAATGTACTTCCACCTGTACCGCAGTTCATTTACAGAAAATCTGTGAACTTTGGAGATAGAATTGTTAAAAAAGTTTTAGATCCCCCCTCAAAACCCCAGACGTTCTGGGACCGCAATGGGTTCTTTGCGTGCAGAAAGTGTAAAGCATGCAGGGAAGTCACCAGACCTCTGAGGGGCATCAATAGCTTTATATCTCCAGTAAATAAACGCTCTTTCGATATAAAGCAATTTATTACGTGTAATAGTTCTTATGTAGTTTATGCACTAAGGTGTCCCTGTGGCCTGTTATATATAGGCCGGACCAAAAGGCTGTTACGCGTTAGGATTGCAGAGCACATCAACAATATAAAAAACGGTTATAAAGACCATAATGTGTCTCTGCACTTCAGGTTGAAACATAACAGGGACCCCAAGGGGTTGGAATTTTGGGGGATAGAGCAACTCCAAACCCACTGGAGAGGTCTTAACCGTATTCGTGAACTGTCAAAACACGAAACCCAGTGGATCTATTCCGTGGATGTGCTCTCCCCCCGAGGCCTAAACATAGAGCTAGACATTAATTGCTTTATTAGTGATACATAATACACATTTTTCTACCTTTCAGTATAAGTACATATATTCCCTGTTGATATATTTAATAATCCATTATTTTTAATTTTATTTTAAATTTAATCATATAAATTTTAAACATCACATCAAGATGGTATTTAGATACATTTAAATATATTTTACATGTCGTAGAACGAATATAATTTTATATTTGGACATCTATCATTATTCAACGTTTTATATACACATATTTTATCATTTTACTAGAGTGTACTTAAACTTGAACAGTAGTTGCAAAGATCGGAATCTGAATCTCATAAAGGAATATAAAGCCATTTTGAACACATCCTCCTGGTTTAATAAATAATATGTATGGTTTTAATTAACATATATATTTTTATTGAAAGTCTTTGAAGATTAGATTAATACATTAATACAGTAGATTTGTTTAATAGTTTATTTATATTTATTTATTTTAATAAATTATATTTATCCATTCATATCCGCTATGAGGGCTTACACCCTGGATGGGTGTCAGCGAAGGGTAATGATAGAGGGTAAATACAAAGGAGGATGTGGGTCATTCGGCGGTCTGTATTTGACTTTTCCTGGTTTTGTGTTATTTCTATTTTTGTTCCATTTTTCTTGTTTTTTTCCCACCATTAAGAGTGTATATATACCTGGCATATTTGTTATACATTCTTGCATTTTACTTATATGTAGAAAATGTATTGGAATGCCACATAGGATATAAGTATCCTATGTGGATGTGAAATCTTAAAACAAGATGTAAGAGTCACTATTTTTCTAATGCTGTCGGCAGGATCAGTTTAAAACAGCATCAGTGTATTACGAGCCAGAGTCCTCCTCTGCTGACAGCTCTGGGAGCCTTGATAGAGCAGTGGGAGTGGCTGGTTCTTCTGCCTCCCTCATTCGCTGTTAAAACTTATCATTGATATATAAAGCCGGCCTCATGAGTGGTTGATTACGCCCTCAGATGACGTCCAGAAGTGACGAAACGCGTCAGGGTCGTAATCAACCGGAAGTGACGTTTGCGCTCCACGGAAGGTAACCAGGAAGCGAACGGATTAGCCGTGTACAGCTCGCATCCAGGAACTCCTCCCGGGGGACGCTAATACAGGCACAGTGCACTTTTCAATGCTCGTTTTTATATATATCTGGTACGCATATTTTAAATGGGGAATGTGATTTTGTGTATTGTTTAATAAACGGTCTTAAGCAATATTACGCTATATGGCATTTCATTTTCTCCCCATGTTATACATACCGAGAGGGTCTTGCACCACCTGGTGGTTGAATTAAGGAGACGGCAAAGATTTAAAGATCATTATTCAAAGGCCTGTGATTACTGATATTGTGGTGAGTGCAATCTCACGGGGGGTGACCCCCTCACGCGGTGATCGCTATTGGTGAAAGGATCTCTACGTTTACCTTCACATCCACAGACTGCATCTTTAATTTTGAACTTTCCTGTCTCTTCAAACATTTGTTCTATATATAGTGTTTTATAACATCGGACACTTAGCGCTGCCTCAATAAGTATAACAAATCAAGGACTTGATACGCACATTTTATGATTCTTAGACTTATTGTTTATTACATTTAAAAGGGAACTGTCAGAAAATATTTCATCAATGATGCCATGAACTTGCAAATGCCCTGAGTTATGTTAAAATTAAGCTTTGTCTCAAACTGATCAGCAGGATTAAGGGCTAGGTGAATGCTTAAGCTGGCAAAGGAAAAACAAATCAAAAACCTATTCCATAGGAATACTTAATGAAAAAAATGCTAACTTTTTAGGTGTTACGTGTGTTTACCTTAATTCATCTTTATACTAAAGCAACTCCAGCCAAAAATAACAAGATGAAAATTAATAGCCCATTAAAAGATAAGATTTTAATTTAAAATTCACATTGAAACCAGAGATTTGCCCTGCAGGATTTTTTTCTTCCACTAGATGGGCTCAGTCTGTTGGCCAGCATCATTCAACCCACTTTCTGTGAGCCCAGGTCATCCATACTGGGCCCATCTCAGTCTTTTACTGGACAGTAAAATGAGAAGCAGCACAGTGATGAGCTCACCTCTCTGATACTCTAATTTGTTTTAATGTTTATAGAGCTGCATTATCATTTTTCTTTTGTATCTTCCTGAGCTCTAAAGAATCTAAAGCCAAAATGTTTTCCTCCCATCACTTTCTATCCAAAAAATATATGTATATATATGCAAGCTGTTAATAACATATATTTTTTCTGTATAGATAGTATTTTTTGTTTTATATGACAGCAGGGTCTTTCTGTCCCTCCTGTGGCACCATTGCTGGGCATCACATGGAAAGACAGACTGTATATGTTCTAACCAAGGATAGGGCATGGCTCCTTATCTTCTGAGGAGGAGCAAGGTCAGTGATGGTTAAGGATATGGTGGGGTTAAAGTGGTCTGCACTAATGCTTATGTGTACCTTGTTGATTATGTTTGTTTGAATATTATTGTTTTGTTTGTACGGTGTTCTATGCAGCTACATATTTTCTCCTGAAAAAAAAAAAAAAAACAGTGGGCAAAACATGTAGAGAGTAGCTTTCCACAATCTGTAAAATAATACATCATGTTTGGAACCTGTACTGTGTTCAAATAATTGATTTTATTATCTTTTAAAATTGTGTATTAATAAGTGGAAGTTGTTTAACCTATATATGTGTTTTTGGCACCTTAAAAATCCCTTGGCCTTTTTTCTATGGATGTTATTATTACTGGGACATGGTGCCGTGGAGCTAATTTATCTCCAGTTTCTATTCACCCAGTTTAGTATTTATATAGTTTACAGAAATTAGGTACAGTGCTTTGAAAAAATATTCATACCCCTTGAATTTTTTTCCCTTTTTGTCATGTTACAATCAAAAACTTAAATGTATTTTATTGGGATTTTATGTGATAGACCGACACAAAGTGGCACATAATTGTGAAGTCAAAGGAAAATGTGGCGTGCATTTGTATTCAGCCCCCCTGAATAACTATTTTTTTGATATTTTTGCAAAGAAGAATGGGCAAAAATGTCACTATCTAGAGAGCTGATAGAGACATACCCAAAAAGACTCGCAGCTGTAATTGCAGCGAAAGGTAGTTCTGCAAAGTATTGACTCAGGGGGGCTGAATATAAATGCACGCCACACTTTTCACATATTTATTTGTAAAAAAAATTTGAAAACCATTGGTCTATCACATAAATTTGTAATAAAATACATTTACGTTTTTGATTGTAACATGACAAAATGTGGAAATTTCAAGGGGTATAAATACTTTTTTAAGGCACTGTAACTTCCTTCTTCCTTAGCTTACTTCTACTGTAAATTATTAGAACTTCTAGATGGAAACAAACATTACTGTAACCTCAGGAGCCATTTGCGTTCAGTACCAAGTGAATTGAGCGTGCTAAAATAACACTTAAAACTGAGATAAAACACTTTAGGAGTAATACCCCTTTGGAAGCAAAAGCTAAATGGATTTTTTTAAATCTTTGCTCCGTGGAGGTAAAAAATTGACTTCACTTTTGTGCACATTTAAAACTGTGCTCCAGGCAGATACCAAAGGCATAAATGAATGCAGTTTTGTATACATTAATATGTCATTATAGGTATTTTTATTCCAAGCAGTGTAAGTATCCAGATTTGACAAATGCTAGCAAGACACAGCACAAATTTTTTTTTTCTTCAAAATAGGCAAAAACGAAAAACGCCTGTAAACCAAACGCGAGTTACCGCGTTTAGCCGCATCTAGCCACATTTAGAAGCGTTTGGCGCTTGAAATGCCTCTAAACTCAGCGCCTGAACTCATTTCTTTGCTTTCCAAAAAAGGCCTCTAAACGCACTTAAGGGTGTGCTTTGTCCACCCGCCGAAGGGGTAGGACCTCTCCCTGATCCCCTGGGGCGCAAGGCTCCTGACAGGGACATAGGGTACGACATTGTCCACCTAGCCAGAAGGCCTGGCAAACTCCTCTCCTCTTGGTCAGCCGAAGCCAACCACTGAGTACTAGGTAGAGGGGCTCTTCCGAAGAGTGACCCCCCCCCAGGGTTGGGGGAGGAAGGAACCTGATGGCCACACATCCTCCCCTAGATGTCAGGGCAAACTTGAGGACTCACACCCTTCATTTAGTGAGAAAAAACACACACACATAAGTGAAAGTTCACAAAATATGAGGAGAAAAATAAATAAAATAAGTGGCCATGCAATGTGCACTGGCATGTGGCCTGGTAACAAAAATTGCCACGGACTTGGCCAAAAGGCCTAGCCCTAACTTTGATCTTAAAATTGAAGGAGCCAGGTGAAAAATTCTTGGTCAAACAGATTGCAGCTAATCAGATGCAGTCACTGTTTGTGCATTTGGATAGTCACTAAAAGCAGCGGTTGTCTGAATATAGCAGCCATCAGAGGAGGTTCCTCCATCCATGCTATTTAGCCTGGGTAAAGGAATTAATAAATTCTGTTTATTTATTTATTGCATGAATGCTTAGGCTTAGTATTAGCCTCTGATTGAATAAGGAGAGTTACTAAAACTGGAGAACTCAGAATCTGGTGCAGCTGTGCATGGCAGCCAATCAGCTTCTAACTTCAGCTTGTTCAATTGAGCTTTGACAATAAAACCTGGGAGCTGATTGTTTTCTTTGCAGAGCTGCACCAGATTTTGCACACTCCAATTTTAGTAAATCTTCCCCAATCTGCTTCTTTTCTTTTTACTGTCCAGTCACATGCTGGGGGAGGGACAAGACCTGCAACCTGTTTTTTTTTAACTGCAGCAAAAAAAGATCAGGCCTCCTGCTCTGTCAGACAGAATTACTTGTGTGGCAGAGCTTTGTAAATCTCAAAACTGGATGGACAGACTGTAAGTCTTTTTGGAGATAGTACAACTCCCATGTGTGTATTTTATTAGCTTATTTAGCTGTATGTTAAAGTATGGAAAAGCGACTGGAAGATGTAAGGGCTTTTCAATTAGTACGGTAAAGACATTACAGAAACACTATATACAGTATAACTCCCAGTGAAATTTATGCACATTTGTTAGAGGTACATAGTTCAGGTGTGGGTCAGACATAGTTCAGTGGTCTGGAAAATAGTGTTAAACCCTGGAAAAGAATCAGCATCTTGTACACAAACACTTTGATGGAGATCCAAGGAAATTAGACCAATAATCATTTTATTTCAAGGTTGTGATACTTCAAAGAAACCTGTCATGAGAAAAAATTTGGAGACTGCTAACCTTTTCGTCTTTTAAAAATATGAGTTTCCTGGCTCTTGTGCTTACCCACAGTGTCACTGACCCAGAACAATTAAGCAGATAACTTCAGACTTTTCGCTCTCTTTTCTGATATACATACGTTTTCTGGGACAGTGACTTAGATTGTCAAAAATGTAACAGCTGTCATCACAAGAGGTTGTTATCACAAAAAGAGGTGAACGGGGATCACCCAGTGGAAATGGGTGTTCTGGTGACAATTGTTGCATTTACCCTGCTTTTAAAGGATGTTTCCTTTTATTTCGAAAAGGAAGTGAGAATAATCTCCCTAACAAGGGGAGACAACTGTAAAATCAGACAAGGGAACTAACCATTCCCCTCTCAATTTAAAATAAAAGACAGTCCAAGCCTGTGAAATACTGGGAGAATATAATCTGGTCACATGAGACCAAAATTGAACTCTTTGGAAGCCATAATACACCCCATGGGGGTTATTTACTAAAGGCAAATCCACTTTGCACTACAAGTGCAAGTGCACTTGGGATTGGAGTCGCTGTAGATCTGAAGGGGACATGCAAGGAAAATTAAAAAAACAGCGTTTTTGATTGCACATGATTGGATGATAAAATCTGCAGAGCTTCCCCTAATTTCAGAGCTTCCCCTCAGATCTACAGTGATCTACAGCGATTGCACTTTCAAGTGCACTTGTAGTGCAGAGTGGATTTGTCTTTACTAGGTCACATTACCCCAAAAACACCATACCAACAGTGAAGTTTGGAGGTGGGAACACATGGTGTGGGGCTGTTTTTCAGCATTCGGTACTGGCAAACTTCATTATCGTTGAAGGGAGGATGAAGGCAGGATGAATGGAAAAATGTACCAAGACATTCTTGATAAAAATCTGCTGCCACCTACCAGGATGATGAAGATGTAATGAGGGTGAACATTTCAACAAGACAATGATCCCAAACACAAAGCCAAGGAAACTCTCAAATGGTTTCAAAGAAAGAAAACAATGCTACTAGAATTGTCCAGCCAATCACCTGACTTAATTTCTGAACTTATTTGTTTTAGTTTCTTTGTATGTATGGATTGTATGGGTTGTTACCAACAAGTGGTAAAACGTTCATGCCAATAGCACCTTTAGAAATATATTTACCTAGAAAAATGGTGGCGTGTGTGATTATTATTATATTAAAGTCTGTTTTATAAAAAAACATGACTTTAATGTCACTTTAAAGATGATTTCTGATTAGTTGCAGTTGGTTACTGCTTATTCATATAATTGCTCTCTCCATTTACATTTGTTAAAATGATGGTTCCCATTCACTGGGTTTATTACAACATGAATTCAGAAAACCCATTTCTAAGTAACAGGCACTAATTTGTAAGTGACAGTCCCTGAAAATTCAAAAAGGCTTCTGCAGAAGAGGCACAAATATCGGCACTAACTAAGGCTTCAAATGCTAGTTAGTAAATGAGTGCACAAAAATTTGTAATGTAGTGCCTAATAAAATAAATTAATAGCAGCATAGCTGTTAACATTTCCGAGACATTAAAAATGATCCCCAAATGCTAGCCCGAATGCAGTGTGCGCTAAAGAATATCTCATGATATTATAACATGAAATTTTAACAAGAGGATAATAAAGTACAGAAGTTCACACAGGGGCATGCTAAGATATTAATCAAATCTAACGTAAAAACGTTCTTCTTTTTTTTTTTTTGAAGGTGCTTGTCTTTGGGATGGTGAAGAGGCTTAATTTGTCCTGTGCAGATTCCACATCTAAAGGCTTCTTTTCTTGATTGACCTTCCTTTTCAAAATATATTCAAGCTAAGCACCAAAAAAGTAAGCTCACACCATATTGCTAAATATATATACTCGTATTAAAAATAATTACCATTATCGAAGTGTTCTGTTTAATGGATTCAACAAAATCACAGTTTTGTTTAAAAAGTAATGATTATTCTGATACTTTTTTTATCATCTTAAAATATTACCATAATGATAAGACGCAGCAGTGGTTTGGATTCAAAAGGCCACTATAGCAAAAAAATAAAAATAAAAAGTCATAGGTTTTTCTTACAAGTATCCAAAGTCAGTATTTAGCAGTAGTAAAGTTTGAAACATAGCACAAACTGCATTTTAGCTGATTACAGCCAAAGTGGTAAGGAACCTCAGGCAGTTGAGGTCAATGATCCCATGTTCAAAGAGATAGTCCAATCTTTTCATTTAGAACTTTAAAACCACTGTATCCCTCTAGACTGTGCTTCCAAGAGCCTCAGGCTTTAGCATTTAACTCTGGTTTCTAATTCCATGCCTCAATTTTTCAGCTGTTGGCAGCTGGTCATTGTCACGCTTTTACTTTCACTGTAGTCTACAGTACTGTTTACTTTACGGACTACAAACGGAATCTTGGGACATAAGAACATCTGACTGTAAATCAAGGGTTGCAGTATCCTCAATGGGAATACTCCAGACTGTTTTGTTGGCATATTTATGATGATGTTGAGAAATATGAAGATAATTATACTGCAGATAGATCATGCAATAAAGCATGCCATGGCAAAAAGTGGGTGTTGCTAATTAAAATACTGTTCAAACACATGTTATAAAAAGGAACATATACAGTAATCATAATGCAATATAAGTGTTTTACAGAAAAAAATCATAAAGGTTGTCATTACCGGCTACTTTTGTTAAAACACAAATTTTGCATTATTGATCAAAATTCTGACTTGAATCTGAACTGGCTGATAAATATATGAAAGATTTTAAAATTACAATAAGCTGGAAATTAAGAAAAAAAATCAATCAATAGATCATTGTATTTAATACATTTTTTTTTCATGACCTATTTCTAATGATCCCGCTCCCCATGATAACCAAGCCCATTTACCTTAGATGCAGGGAGATGAGGTCCACAAGCCTACACCATGTTGAGGGATGCTCTTCTCAGACAGAGAAGAATCCTTACACTCCTCACCTGCTTCATAGTATTATGCTGAGATTAAATGCTAAGGCAGCCCAAAGATGGATCCATTTTTTCTTTCAACCAGCTGGGTGGATACAGTTTCCCTACAGAACAGTAGACAGACTTGGATTTCAACTGGGTGGATTAGGGTGTGGTTAAAGTAGATCAGAGCCACAGCCACAGTTGCACAGGGATTTGCAGTAAGCAAGCAGAATAAAATGCAGACCTTTCACAAAAAAAAGTATTCCAATTTATATCCTAAACGATAAATTTAATAACATAATAATGCTAAGGAGGTGGTTCTACTGCTTAAAATATTGAGGTTTAGTTGTGCGATATTGATAGACGTTGGTGATTTTTGTTGCTTTGTTAAAGTACACCTGATTGAAGCTGAGCAATTTAAAGATACTCTCAGGGACACCAGACTTGCTGGTATTTGCCAGATTTGCTATTCCTGCAGGTTTGAGATTCACATTCCTGGTAAATTTATGTGCATTTGCCCAGGATAATTTTTTTTTTAACTATAATGGCCAGCTGGCATAGAAGGGCCAATATCAGGGCTTTTGCATAACCTAGTCATCTCACTTTTAAACTGGGTCCACAGAGCAGCCATGGCATCACTGTGTTGGAAATTGTTAGATGGAAAGCATAAGCAAAGCTGGCAAACTAGACAGACTCGACCTATTTTAGTCTTTCAATTGTTTTTGTGTTTTCATTTTGTGGTTGATTTGAGATCAGCAGTCACTTTTAGCTGTTGTTGTGTCCATAGCATTTTTTCTTTCTTTTTGTTGCAAGGAATTTTGTTTACAGGGTTGGTATTTTTTTTTTTGGGGGGGGGGGGGCATTGGGTTCAATTATTTTTGGGGTTTAGTGCTTTTTATTTTATTTTGGTAGGGCTTTTTTTAAGTGAAATGCTTTTTTTGCAGCAAAGTTTCCCTTAAAAAAAGTCAGCTTTGGTCTCAGGGGTGGTATTTCGAGGTTTTACAATTTTCTTTTCCTTTTTTTTTATTTCACATGTTGATGATACCCTTTTTCAAGTTGGGGATGCTCAAAGAGCAGCAATCTTTTGTTACTAACCACCTGTTCTCGATGCTGCCTTTTGTTCGCAGCATATAGCTACAGTGTTTGAAAGAAGAAAAAAAAACTAGAACGGTGTGCACCTGAAACACTTTACCTTAAATCACTCAGATTCACCGCAAACCCCATCCTCATAGATAACAGTAATATGTAATGAACAGGCCAGTGTACAACGTATAAGAAAATGTATCCCTCCTTCCATTACAAATCTCCCCCCCCCCCCCCCCCAGTACTGATCTCTCCATCCAAATCCCTCCCTGTAGAGAGTTCTCTAAATTGAATCAGATTAGGGTGTTGCTGCTGTATGTAAGTCAAGCTATTAAAAAAAAAAACCCAGATTTCCACAGCCAAATATGTGCTGTCAGTGTACTCTGTCATTGTGACCATGTGTGAAAATTGTACTGTTCTGTAACACCATGTTCAACCACAAGGGGTACCCCTAAGCGTTATAAAATGCACATTTTAGGCCTAAAGATTAGTTACATCTTTTGCTGCAATTTGTCAATGGCATGTGATATTAGCTCACCCCTGTGTTTGCAGGGATACTTAATATGTATATCGCAATCTTTGTTTTTCATATGTAGGTGGACCCAGCATGCTTGTATGTTGGGGGGGCTTTTTTCTAATGATTTGAATAAACTTTCATTTTAATTTTTTTCAGTTAAATGTATTGCTGTCACATAGAGGGCTGATAGCCCTCTATGTGGTAGCATAATGGAAATGACAGGTCCCCTTTAAGTAGACATCAGGGCCAGCAATGATAACTCCAAGCAATACCCCCCAGAAAATGTCAGGGCCAGCAATGATAACCCCCAGCAAATGTCAGGGCCAGCAATGCTAACCTCCAGCATGGGCAATCTCAGTTGCTTCACACATACACAGCGGATTGCGGTTCCCGGTCCCTGGCCACTTTGAGCAATGCAACCACATGATCACAATGTATACGCAGCTGTTATGAATGAGTTTCATTCAAAACAGCTGTGCTTTCTGTAGTGTCCTGACATTGGCTCACAGCTATCACATGGTACCTAGGCCAATCACAGCACCCTGTACCATGTGATTAGCTGTAGCCGACAGAAAGCAAGCTGTCATGAATAAAAACCCATTCATGACAGTTCAAATGATTGTTGTTACAGTGTTCATCACTGTAACAGCAATCACAGTGTAAAAAAAAAAAATCACAGTGTAAAAAAAAAAAAATACAACTTCAAAAAACTCTCCATGCCTCTTATTAAATACCTTGTATTGTCTATATTACAAAAAGGGGTAATCTGGGGGGTATTTATGCTATCCTGTCATTTTAAGAGCCATATAAAATGAGATAGGCCTTCAGTACATCAGGAATGATAATTTTCAAATATATGTACCATACTCCGTAGACACTATAATTTTAACGCAAACCAATTAATATACACTTGTTGGGATTTTTTTGCCAAAGAAATGCAGCAGAATACATTTTGCCCTAAATTTGTGAAGAGGTTTGATTTTATTGGATATGTTTTATAACAGAAAGTAGAAAATATAGTTTTTTTTAAAAAAAATTCAGTCTTTTTTATATAGCAAAAACTAAAAACCCAGTGGTGATCAAATACCATTAAAAGAAAGCTCTATTTGTGTGAGAAAAAAAAATTATATAAATGTAGCGCACTACTCCCATAGGAGCTGCTGAATTTGTTGTACAATCTGCCGTTCACCCTGCTCCCATCCCTTTTTCAGTCCTTAGACAAACAACAACAGTCAATTACTCCTTTTTTTTGCTTTTATTGGTGGGATGAAACTTTGAGAGATATCAGGGATGTATGAGATGCCCATGAAGAGTTCAGAAGGATAGGTTATCATCCATGGCCTTGGCCTTAATGATGGATTTCCCCTGTCCAGTCCTTACTGCAGACTATTACTTTCAGTTAACAAGACGAATCACTCTGAATAATTCCCTTGTATTGGTTCTCACTGCAGACTATTGCTTCTTCTGTTATCAATCTGGCTGAAGATTTACTACTCTGAATAGTTCCTCTGCCCAACTTGATATGCTTCCTTTGGGGTATTAATTCTTTAAGGTCGAAGGCCTGCACCACCCTTTTCACCACCCTTTTCATGACCTGCATACTAACACCCTTCGGTCTTTGGATGTTATGGAAATGTGAATTGAACACATAATAAATGACTGACTATTGCTCCAGCCCGTCCATTATTGTCCATACTGTGTTCCACAGTCACACAGTTTGTTACGCTACTCTCTCCAGCACTTCTACTTCTTCGAACGTTACACTGACCTTCTCCTTATATCAAAGTCCCGTGTTCCCCGGTCACAGGAATCCGATAAGCTGGTTCACTTCCGCCGCTTTACTCCTACTTCCTCCATTTGATCCTCTTTACAATCAAGCACTGTGTTCCCCGACCACAGAAACCTGATGCACTCCATCACTCCATGGAGATGAAGATCCTCCACTTTAGCTCCTTCCCCTGCGGCTCCTCCATCCCTCCTCTGTGCACACGGCACATCCCCGCATGGGGATGTCCGGTATAGCACCTCAGCACGCCATGCTGTATTTCTTGTGCTTCACCTCTCTCTGGAAGCATGTGACCCCAACTTATATAGGAGGCCTGCCCCCTGCCAATGCAAATTAATCATTGGTCAGAGCCCCCCACATGAGCTGCCTGCCACTCAGGTCTCAAGTCCAACTCCCTTCCAGAACAATTCCACTGAAAGCAGGAGAGGATCTCTGAGCCAGAGTGCAGGTGGCAACACCCCCCACTATACTAACACTCCCACTCCCAGATCAAAACAACCAGGCCTAGAATAGAAACACAGGCCTGGCTAAATTTGCCTGAAGCTGTATTCTGTCACTAAAACACTTCTAGATCACCTACCTTTAGGTAGTGACCGCAACATAAATTTCATTTGCATACAGTGTTGCATGACCACACAATTGCCAATTAAAATAGCACAGTGCTGAAGAGCAAAAAATAGTCTGGTCATGAAGGGGGTAAAACCTTCTGGAGGTCAACTGGTTAAAGAACAGCAAACCAAATTGTTTTACCTCTGCAGTGAAGTGGCAACAAATATCCTACAATGATGCAAAAACACAGCCAGAAGTTCTCACACTCAAAGACAGCAAGAGCAGTGAGCGGCACCCAGGTGCAAGCAGATTCTTACTCCAGAGGTAACAGCTTTAATGGTTACAATATGCTCTGCTCAGCCCTCTATCAGTCTGCGTCGGTGTCAGAAGTTTAGTATAATTGTTGGGGGCCAAAGGGATCCTCCTGCAACAAAGCAGAGTTTGTGACTGCAAAGTATATATTTTATTGTTGCTGCACTCAGTGCTAGCAGTTATTTTAGAGGTACCATAGCACACCCACACATCACCACTGCTGGTTGTTCTTTTTCTTTTTTTTTTTGCATTAGTACATGTCCCCTATGGCAGTGCCCAGCTTCCCGTGCTTTTTTTTACAGTAGTTGTCCTATTACCCCTAAATATAATGAGAATTTACAAAGCAAATTCGCCAACCCCTTGGCAAATCAAACCCAGGCAGATTCGCCCATCTCTAGTATTGTATTTTTATGGGTCATGTTTGATTTTGTCAGCTGAGTGGATACAGTTTCCCTACAGAACAGTAGACTTAGCTTACAACTGGGTAGATTAGGGTGTGGGTAAAATAGATCAGAGCCACAGTCACATTTGCAAAGGGGACTTGCAGAAGGCAAGCAGATTAAAATGTTGAACGTTCACATAAAGCATTCCAACCCATTTCCTAAATTATGAATTCAAAAAAGTAATAAATCTAAGGAGGTAGTTCTACTGTTTAAACGATTCAATACAGGGCATTTTCACCCCCTTCCTTCCCAGACCAATTTTTAGTTTTCAGCACTGTCGCACTTTAAACGACAATTGCGCGGTCGTGCGATGCTGTACCCAAACAAAATTGACGTCCTTTTTTCCCCACAAATAGAGCTTTCTTTTGGTGGTATTTGATCACCTCTGCGGTTTTTATTTTTTGCGATATAAACAAAAGAAGAGCGACAATTTTGAAAAAAACACAATTTTTACTTTTTGCTATAATAAATATCCCAATTTTTTTTTTTAAAAAAACTAATTTTTTCCTCAGTTTCGGCCGGTACGTATTCTTCTACATATTTTTGGTAAAAAAAATCGCAATAAGAGTATATTGATTGGTTTGCGCAAAAGTTATAGCGTCTACAAAATACGTTATAGATTTATGGCATTTTTTAAAAAAAAATTTTTTTTTTTTTTTTACTAGTAATAGCGGCGATCGCGATTTTTTTTCGTGACTGCAATATTATGGTGGACACATCGGAACACTTTCGACACATTTTTTTTAAAAATTGCATTGATTACTGTATAAATGTGACAGGCAGGGAAGGGGTTAACCACTAGGGGGACACGAGGGGTTAAATGTTTCCTAGGGGAGTGATTATAACTGTAGGGGGTGGGGACGTACAAGCGGAGGGGACCGATCAGTGTTCCTCTGTACTGGGAACACAGATCAGTCTCCTCTCAACTGACAGGACGTGGATCTGTGTGTTTACACACACAGATCCCCGGTCCGGCCCGGTTAACGGGCAATCGCGGGTGCCCAGCGGACATCGCGACCGCCGGGCACACGCACGGGGTCCCGAGCAACGCGGCCGGCGCGCGCGCGCGCCCCCTAGACGGCCGGAATGCCCGGGCCGTCATATGACGTCCACCCAGGATGGGAGATCCCATCTGTGGATGTCATTTGACTATGGCCGGGTGGTGAAGTGGTTAAAATATTGAGGTTTAGGTGTAAGGTATTGATAGACCAGGTGTCAAACTTAATTTCATTGTGGGCCGCATCAGCATTATGGTTTACTTAAAAGGCCGGTTGTATATGTAAGACTATATAAATTTATGAAGGGTTTTTTTTTCTTAGAAAACAGGTGCAGGAACTCACCAACACACCACACCAACACCCCCCCCCCTCCGTCGAACCGCATATAAATATAAAATTTACACTAAAATTGCACTAAAAGTGGGAGGATCTTAAGGTAATAATAAATACCAGGAGTGCATTATTTGCTGAGTTCAGGGATGTGCTAAGTGCAGCGTTCAGGGGTGCACTATGTACAGAGTGCAGAGTTAAGGGGTGCGCTACATACAGGGTGCAGAGTTCAGGGGTGTGCTACATACAGAGTGCAGAGTTCAGGGGTGCACAACGTATATAGTGCAGAGTTCAGGGGTGCGCTACATACAGAGTGCTGAGTTCATGGGTGCGCTACATACAGAGTGCAGTATTCAGTGGTGCACTACGTACAGAGTGCAGAGTTCAGCGGTGCGCTACGTACAGAGTGCAGAGTTCAGCGGTGTGCTACGTGCAGAGTTCAGCGGTGCGCTACGTACACAGTGCAGAGTTCAGCGGTGCGCTACGTACAGAGTGCAGAGTTCAGCGGTGCGCTACAAAGTGCAGAGTTCAGGGGTGCGCTACGTACAGAGTGCAGAGTTCAGGGGTGCGCTATGTACAGCGTGCAGAGTTCAGAGGTGCGCTACGATTAGATTAAGTAGGTTAAAGGATAAGTTCACCTTCGATAATATGTTACATGGTACACCTGTTTTTAGGGTGGAACATGTAACATGTTCCTGCTCCTGTAGCTGCTCGGTGATCCATTGCCTCTGTGTGACAGTATTTTGTGCATTTAGTATCTTTTTTAAAAGGTGAACTTATACTTTAACACCAGACCTGCTTCTTTTTGCCAGATTTGCCAGACCGCTTGGATGCATCTAGTAATAAATCTATAAGCCTCAAAGCAGCAATAGAAATCAAAATGACAACATGCTTATTTATCAGCTTCTGAATGAAAAGGCAAAACATGAAATGTGGCTTAACCTAGATTGCAAAGCATCTAGATGGTGGCACATAAAATTTTTACTCTTCCCATATGCCGGTTTCTGTGGTATAAAATCCTACATTATTGCTGAAGAAGATACCAAGAAGACTTAAACCTGTATTTTATACCTTGGGAAAATTGAAGCATATGTAGGCAAAAAGTCAGTGATTTATTTCATTTATTATGGCCAGGCTATAAAACCTCAGATTTACTGCCTCAAGTATATTGTCCTTCTAGCAAGGTTATTAAAAAGAAATAATACATCATTTATTCTATTCTATATTATAGGCTATCGTTTAAAAGCTACTTCAAACACAGTGAAGTATGATGGCATTTCAGGTTTAATTTTCACTGTAAAAATTATACAAATAAAATTAAATATTAAGTTATGGCATGTTGAATATGTTGCCTGTATGCCTTCCTATTTCTATTCACATGCTCATGAAGACAAACTCCCAACTTCCTAGTGGTTCTACCTACGTACTGTAACCCGCATGGACAGGTCAATAGGTAGGTGACATGCGTTGTCTCACAAATTCTTAATTTTGTAAGACTCACTTGATGTGTTGGATGTGAAATGTGTGGTCTTCCTGACCCTATGTCTGGAAGTCCTACACATCACACATCTCCCGCAGCTGTAGAAACCCACTTGGTCCAAGAGGGTGCAAACCTTCTTGGGTGGATCTACTACATTGGATGCTAGTTTAAGAAGTAAAGTGGGGGGCTTAGTGTAAATAAACTGTGGTCTTTCTGGCAAAATTTTCTTTAGGTCAGCACATTTTAATAACAGGGGCCAATGATTCTGAATGATTTTCCCCATCTGTTTATGTTGGCGAGTAAAATTGGTCATAAAAGCAACAACATAGTCCTTCTTTTTTACATCTTTTCTCTTGAACAGATCTTCTCTCCTCATTTCACCAACTAAAGTTTTAGTTTTAGTTAAATCCTTTGAATTATAGCCCGTTTCCTGAAACGTATCCAATAATATATCAGCCTGCTTATTATAATCTTCTTTCCTGACGCAGTTGCATCTAACTTTCAACAGTTGGCTTTTGGGAATTGCACTCAACCATCTTGGGTGATGGCAACTTCCCAAAGGAATGTAGCCATTTCTGTCCACTTCTTTGAAATAGGTTTTAGTGAATAATTGCTGATTCTCTTTTAATATTACAAGGTCCAAGAAGTTTAGAATATTTGGGGAAAAGTTCCAAAAAAGTCTACTGTGGTTAGTGTGGAAAGAACTGTGACACTGGAATTTAGTGTACCAATGTGGACACTGCCGAAGGAACAGTGTTTGTTGAAGAAGCATGCATGCTGGGGATAAAACACATTTTTTTTTTAATATTTATTTTATTCTATTTTTCATGTTATTTTTATTTTTTGTTTTTTATTTTTTATTTCTTATTTTATTTTTAATTTATTTATTCTTATTTTTTTCTTTTCTTTTTTAAATCTTTTCTATATATTATTTTTTTTTCCATTAGTTTTTGTCTGAATAAATGCAATAGGAAGGTATTGGTATAGTCTTAATGTTGAACATTTTTTAAGGTTTCTAGGAGACATTACAGGGGGTCCCCGACTTACGAACATCCGAGTTACGAACAACCCCTACTTATGAACGGGGCCCGAATGACGTCACTGCTGGCCGAATCTTCCTCTCCTGAGCCTTTCCTCCGTTCCTGGCTTGGCTGCGGGTCCCCTTCATCCTCCTGCCTGCCCATCCACAGGCCTGGTATGGTCCGGTGGCCTGCCAGGCCGCTAAAACTGCCCGTTGTGGCCGAGGTCTTGTGCGGCCTACGAAGCCTCCAGGATCCCCGGTCTTTCCTACGCCGCTGCCCCGCGAGGGTGCACCGCGGCCGGCCGCTCGGCCGGCCGGCCTGCCTGGCCTCTGATGGCTGCTTTCACCATCCATCTCCCTGCTGTGCCATACAGTGTACCTCTCTCTGCTGTCTCCTGTCGCTGCCGCCATGAAAATAGTGAGAGGGGAGAGCTGTGCTCAGCTGCGCTCCTGGACTCCTGTTTTGGAAGTGACAGGGTCAATAAAGAGAACCTGTCACCTCCAATTGCTATCACACAGGGAATTGTTTCCTCCTGTGTGATAGCAATAAAGTTAAGTGAAAAAAAAAATGATAAAAAAAATAAAAATAAGAAATACAATAATAATTAAATTAATAAAATAAAAAAAATAATTAAAAAAAGTAAAGAATAAGAAAAATAATATTAAAAATAAGAAAATTATACAAAAATAAAAAAAAAGTAAACGACAAGCTACAAATAAATACAAATAAAAAAAAGTGATTAAAAAGTAAAAAAAATAAAAGAAACAAAACATATTTGAACTAACCATGCCGCCCCTGCCATCCGGTTGCCTTTCTCTGTTGATTTGGGTTTACATCCTGTCTCTGAGACTAGATTTGCACTTAAAAAAGGTACTGTTCCGACTTACAAACAAATTCGACTTAAGAACAAACCTACAGTCCCTATCCTGTTCGTAACCCGGGGACCCCCTGTATTCATGTTTTGTCATTTAGAGAATCTTTGATTTAGTAATATAAGATTGTAAGGGATTGACGTCCCTTGGACTGTTTGTATTTCATTTTATTAATGAAATTAGTTTTTTACACTTTTTTCCAACCTGAACAATGGCCGCTACACAATTGTGAGACACATTTTGTCCAACCGATATCATGGGCGTCATGATATTCAGGTGGCGTATAGTGGCCGTCATGATATTTAGGTGGCATGTGGTACTGCAATTACTTATACAGGAGGGAGGATACTCCTCTCTTGTATTTAAACAGGACTCTGAGTACTGGAAATTATGTCCATGATGACGCCTTGTGGGAGGGCGAAACGCGTCAACGTATATTCAGGTTTTCAAGTCCAAACGATTTCGGTGGAATGCACGCTGGATGCAGCGTTTACTGTCTGTTTTTCACTGCAATACCTCATGCGAGTTTAATTCTGCTAGTCTTTAAGTACCTATCCATTTTGCGCAATAAAGCGGTTTTTAACAGTACTTCGCTATTAGCCTTTCCTTTATTTTTTGGTGCCATATTAACCTTATGATCATCACAAGTGGGAAGGTTTTTTGCTGATCCTTCAAGGATATGCCATTTATGGCCAAAAATCAAGCCTGATTGACTCCTGGACTGAAAGGCCAGTAGTCTATTATTTTCGGTGAGTGGGGACACAGGAGGGGTGTGTGGTGCACCTAGAAGTTTGGAGCATGATTGCACTTTATCATTTGGAGCACAATTCATATGGACGTTGTCACATGTTCATTTATTTTGTGAGCGCTGTAATTCTTTTTATTTTCCCTTAAGAAACAAACTCACTAGATGCTATTGCAATTCACTGCCGTGTCTGGCAAAAATCACTTGTGTTACATTGAAGAGCTTTCAATGGACGCCAGACTTCATCCAAGTACTTGACTTTACACTCCACCAATCATCTTGCCTTCCCTCTCCTGTCTCCGGACTAGAAACTTCACACTTACTTATCTTTTCTGTGCTTTTTCTCCCACCTACATCAATCAAAAATGAGGATTGTTTTACCATCTATATAGTCAATGAAATGGTGAAATACCATAAGATGAACTGTACAGCTGAAAAAAACTAGTTCATCCAAGACCAGGGTAGTTGGAGCTAAATTGGTCAGTAGCTTAGGGCAAGCCTCTTGAAGGAGCAGAAGCAATCTCCAGGAATCATGTAAAAAGAGAAGAAATGCAAAGGCGTCTCTAGGTGTAGACCATTTAAAATGTATTTAAATCGAGAATGTAAGATCAACTCACATTTAGTCGGTTAAAGTCAAGCATCAAATAGTCCTTTAGTCTTGTGGGTCTGCACTGGCTCTGAATAGGGTGATGTCGCCACTCATCCAGATCCAGAAGCCGTTGTTCTGTCCGATTAGGTAACCCTTCAGTATGTGTAACGGAAGTGACGTTTCGTCGCTACCATCTTGCTACACCCCGCACTCCTCCACAGTAAGGATACAGTGAGAAGGGGGCAAGCGGGCATATTGTTACACCCACCAGAGTTTTGTATTTTATACTTATTTATAATAGTAAACTGAGGTTATATAGTGAAATACAGTACTTAGAACCCTGCCTGAATGTTTAGCAAACCTGTGAGATGAGTAGGCTTGCCGCTGCTTTTAAAATTCAACATCTAAACATTCAGATGGAGTTCTAAGTACTGAATTTCACTATACAACCTCACTTTACTGTTATAAATAAGTGTAAAATGCAAAACTTCGGTGGGTGTAACAACATGTCCGCTTGCCCCCCTCTCACTGTATCCTTACTGTGGACGGGTGAGGGGTGTAGCAAGATGGCGTCGTCGAAACGTCACTTCTTTTACACATTCTGACGTGTCGCCTAATCTGATGGAACACCAGCTCCATGTGTGGAGAGAGTCCAGAAGTGATGGGCTGGAACACTCCTTGGAGTGCAGCGTCGAATACAATGATGTCACCGGACGTTCTGCGACACGTTCCCGCATTTTTTAACTGGCGATGACAGATCAGACGCACTCCTTTGTCAAGAGCTTGACAAAGGAGAAACGTGACCTGTCATTACCAATGCTCTGAAACACGTCACAGAACGTCTGGTGACATCATCACACTCAACGCTGCACTCCAAAGAGCGTTCAAGCCCTTGCTTTTGGACTCCCTCCACACATGGAGTCTGCTTCTGGATCCAGAGGAGTGGCGACATCACCATTGCGAGTGCAGACCCAACAACTAAAGGACTATTTGATGCCTGATTTTAACCGACTTTGCATTTCTTTCCTTTGAAGCAGGAGATGGTAATGCAGTGCCAGATAAAGGGTCAGAGCCAAAACTAACAAAGAAAAGCAGCCAAGAGTCAGTAGAGACATTGAAGACAACATGTAACAGAAAGTATAGCATTACGAAAAATGTGCAGTACAGAGTGCCAGAGAGACACTGGACCTCAAAAATATTACCAAGGCAGCAGTCAGAGGACTCGAAGTGTGATGTGCTGAATGTAGCAGACAGTATTGCAAAGAACACCAACAAAGCACACACACACACATGGGCTCTGATGAAGAGGGTTCTGCCTTGGAAACGCATTAGCCTTGCTCCATGCGTATGGGCATCACCTATACATCGCACTGGACTGTGAATATTGTATCATTAATGTGCATGTTTTTACTTACAATTTTGAACATATTTCCACATGTTTCATTCCAATAATGTTGTAACTTACATAAGGATTTCCTCTATCTGAAGAGGGCAGAAAACGAGTTCATCACCACATTTTTGATGGAGCATCTGATCTGAAGGACATTATCGAAAGATTTTTTTTGTGCCGTGTCATATATGTGTTTTATGACTTTTATATTTGTGCCATTGACTTTTATGTGCGTTTAGGATTAGAGGATGGACTATCCCTTTAGCACTGATATTTATCTTTCAAGTATTGCAAAGAGTAGAGTAGACAGTGGTGTAAACAGAATGTTCAGGCTTGTTTGGGAACAATGAGGGTGGAGCTGTAGATGAGAAGCTGTTGCCAAAATTGTGGGTTGAACTGCTAGATAACATTGTTTGGACAGTGGATGAAGGCTTGTAAGAGTAGCTGCTCTAGAATATTTGGGGAAAAGTTCCAACAAAGTCTACTGTGGTTAGTGTGGAAAGAACTGTGACACTGGCATGCAGTGTACCAATGTGGACACTGCCGAAGGAACAGTGTTTGTTGAAGAAACATGCATGCTGGGGATAAAACACTGGGGTGCAAAAAGTGTGTAGCAATACACGTAACAATGTGTATGTTGGGGACCTATTATAGCTGAAGTGCAACACTGAAGAAGGTGCACAGTGATTCTTTTCCTGCTACTTATGTAGCTCTGATAGCAGAATTCTCCAGTAGTAAAAGTGGAAGTTATAGTCCTCTCTATGCCGCACAAGATGAAGTATTGGGACTTGCTGTAAGTAGTTGGTTAGAGTGGGATTTTCATATCTGGGTTTTGGCGTATGCACTCACAGCAACAGGGATGTAGTTTCATATGGTAGCAGAATACATTACTAGGAACAGGACATTGCAATCTCCTTTTAATAATATTTACAGAGCTGTATACTGATTATAGACTGATAAGGAAGCACGTTGCAAACATGTTGCAGCTAGAAGTAGGTTTTTACAATTTAAAGTGTTACTAAACCCACAACAGTAAAATCAGTCTCTAGATGCAGTAAAGCATGCTTGTTATACTCACTGTGGAACCTAAGGGGTTAATCCTGCACATTGTGTAAAAAGGCTGTTTGATCTTGTCTTTTTTGATCCTCCGCTTTTTTTAATGTCCTCAATCCACCTGCTGATAGAACAGAGCACTAGAAGGCACTCTGCACATGCTCAGTTTGGTGTGTATAGCTAGAGTTTTTTTTTTTTTTTGCTTGTTTTTTTGGGGCAGATGCATGTGATCAGTACAGGGCCAATCAGCACTGTCCACACAGAGGGTCAGGAGTCCTGCATCCTCATAGGACAGTCAGAGAAGAATGTAAACTCCTAATACCAGCTTTAACCAGTGCTTAGCTGGACACTGATAGAAGTCACAAGACTGCTATATACTGCTGATGAGAAAAGGTTATTAGCAGTTTATATTTACTAAAATAATTGCATTTCTATATTCTGTGTACTGTGGGAGACCAGATATAGTGAATGCAGGATCCTGGGTTTACTAACACTTTCAGGCAGGGGTAGGCAGCCTTAAAGAGTTGGAGATCTACCTGAACAACATGGGAGAAGTCAAAGATCACCGTGTCACCCAATGTTGCCTCCTCACACCTGAAATAAACCTCTAATTGCCATACTACTGTGTCGCAATCGCATGCATTCCATGGCAATCATGGGTTTAAATCAGGTGGTGAGGAGGCAACATATCGCCTCCTCACCACTTGTCAAACACTAGGATCGCTTTTCAGAGGAGCAGCAGTGCCTGGTGCACTTGTGAATGAGCCCTTAGTTGCATGCAGCAGAGGCACCCTTAGAGCTTGTTCACACGTAAAGTTGAGGGGCGGTAAAACCCTGTGGTTGAGTTGCGGTATTGACCCCTCCCCCCTCCAATTTCTACTCCCTTTAGCTGCAGATACAGCAGCCAAAGGTGTACACATGCAGCAGCAGAAATAAAGCCCCCTGATGCTAATGGCGGGTGCTACTGCCTGCCAGTCTTGACCTCTTCAAGTAAATGGGGCCATTCTGCAAGTGCCTCACAACTACATGCTTCTGTGGTTCCAAGGGGTAAAGCAGGTGTTAAGAAAACAACACAATGCTGCCTCTTTTAACCCCCTTGTTTCTTTCCTGCTGCTGGTGGAGTGCAGTTGGTATCACTCCGCATGGGACAGGAGCCAGCACTACAGAGGAGGCATCGGCTTATGTGGCTCTTGCTCCTTACTACAGCTCCAACTTTAGAAGTAGTCCCTCTGCAATGCATTCTGGTGGAAGCTGTGGAATGTAGACATGTGCACACTGAAATATTTTGTTTCAGAATTTCGGTTTCGTCCATAAAATAAATTTATTTAGTTACTCCCGAAATTAGATTTTATTTATTTTGTTTCGTTTGTTAAAAAATGCATTCGTCCAAAAATTTGAATTAATTAGGGCCGAATCTGTCAATTGAAGGCTTTTGGTGTCTTTCGGATGTTCTAAGAAGATTCGACGAAGCAGCTAAACTGTACGACACCGTGATCGTACATTTCCGGTCGAATGCTCCGCCCACAAGCTATAGTAGAATTCTAATGTTGTTTGACTAGTAATTATTATTACTAGTCAAACAACATTAGAATTCTTCTATAGCCTATGGGTGGAGCATATGCCTGTAAATATCCGCACGCGGCGATTGTATGTTTTTAGCTGCTTCGTCGAATCTTCATGTCTCTATAATGTTGAATCTTTTCTCTCTATGTCGAATAATCTTGGACTAATAGAGTTAGGTTAGGCACATTCGACTGCAGGTTTGATAGGCACAGATCGCTATTGTCACCGTCATGTCGAATCTTCTATAAATCTATATCAAACTGTTGTTCGATATAGATTTACGAAAATATAATGGATACGAAAATAAAGCTTTTTTTTATTTCGGATTCTGCGTGTTCGTTATTATTTGTTAAAACGAACACAAAAATCCCCGAAATTCGGACGAAAATGCATTTAGACGATAACGAATGCACACGTGGAATAGCCGGTCAGCATGCCCAGACCGTGATCTACCAGTCACCTTCTGCGATCTACTGGTTGCTGACCTCTGCTTTAAGGGATGTCAGCTTAGTTGCTATCCAAGTGTGGTTATAATGCTCTTCTCTGGATACAGTGGAGGTGTGGGTGTAGCCTCCCTAAGGCAGGAAGTCATTGGTTTTAGATATGCTTTCTTTCTGCATGGTAAAGGACATGTTACAGGTAACAGAAATAAACATAGCAGCAAATTATTTGAATTAAGTAGGCCGTGATGTTTGGGGATGCAGTTTTATTTTTAACCAATAGACTAGCATCAAGAACAGATGTCGCTGGAATTCTAGTGTAGACAGGGCTTTTTTTCTCAGAGAAAAAAAGGGCACGCGTGCACGGCGGGAAATTCAAGGTAACGCACAGGTACGTTACTTTGCCCAGCCGTGCCATTCTGCCGACGTATATGTGCTGACAGTGGTCGGCAAGTGGTTAATAGACCCTTCAGCCCACCCCAGCACCCCTTGCCATTACACACAGTACACAGTGCTGGAGGTGCCGGAACTGCGTTCCCCCGTGTTCATGCTGAAAAAAAGCCCTGAGTGTAGATAACAAAAACACTATGATCTTTAGTTCTTTAGATCTTTAGTAAGTAGCTTGTAGCAAGGTATGGTTATAGTTTGGTGGATTGAGAAGAGATCTGGGTTGTGGTTTGTTTATTGAGCATATGCTAATTGGGCAGAAAATAGCATCTTTATAGTGATGTTACCAGGGGTCAAGTCCTGGAAAAAACAGTGTTGAAACTCACCCAAGATTCCCAACCTCACACTACAAAAAAGTACCTAAAATGGCCGTATTCTGTGCTATGCACAATGCAAATGTCAAGATTTAAACTATAAACATTCAGCTAGTGCTATTAGTAATGTGTTTAAGTTAAACAAAAGTCAAAAACCATATTTCTCCATTTACACGAAGGTCAGGTTAATATAACCCAGCCAGCACAGGATACTCCCTTACAGTGCAAGGGAACTCAGACATAAAGGGGAATGCCGCAGACCATGCTCTAAAGGACTCTGATATGGGGGGGGGGGGGCTCTGGTGACCAAAGACCACCTTATATCAGATTCCCCTGCGCTCCCCTTTACATCAGAGTTCCCACTTACATCAGGGTCTGCAGCATTGCCCTTTACATCAGAGTTCCCCTTCACATCAGCGTCCACAGAGTTCCCCCTTGCACTGTAAGTGGCAATCCTGCAGACTGATGTAAAGGGGAATTCACTCCCCCTTACATCAGTGACCCCCCCCCCCAGACTGGCCTGGCAGCGCTGTCACTGACCTCCTTTCAGGTGAACCATGCAGGGCTCAGTCGGTCGTTTCCAGCTTGGTGGCTCTGGTTTTATCTTATAGTCTGCTCTTCACAGTCCACACATGTCTGACTTCTCCCGTGACCCCCATCCTGACGGCGCTCTCACTCTTGACTCCTCTCCAGACTCCCCCTCAGAGACGACCTAAGGGAGGGAGAGGGACGTCTTCCGCACCTCTATCTGCTACCTTTCAGCTACACGCACCAGTTATATCCAGACGTACTATTTTCCAGGAAACTTGAGCGGACTAGTATTACTTACATTTTTTTACGTTTACCATGCATTTCTAAAACTGAGTCTATTATTATGGATCAGCGAGGATTTAAGATGTCTCAAAGCTCCGTATAGTCTTGTTGTGGTATTCGTGGATGTCCATTGCTACTTACCTTGTATGTCGCCACATCCTGACAAATGTGCTAATCTACGGCCGCTCTCTGTGCATAAGGGCTCTGGTGGTGTCATTGATGGTTGGTGCTGTGGTTTAGTTCTCCTAGCGCAAAAATATTTAAGCTCCTGAAGAAGTGACGGCTTGGCATATTTCAACCATTGTCACACCGGAAGTATTACCTACTTTACCCTCCAGGAGAAACTCATTGCGTCCTATTCATCTCTGTTATTGTGATTACACAATGTTGTGAATCTTTCATGTAGACTATTAAAATATATTACTTTTATACATGCAATCAGAGTCCATTATTCCTATTCCTTTACAAATTCAGATTTTTTTGGGATGTGGCTCACTGTTATTACGGGTGTTTGATTGCCACCTAAAGGACATTGCAATCTAATCAAGTACTTCCCCTCAGAGACTGCAGACATGATAAAAGACAAGAAATGGTCAGAGATTGCGGACATGTACAGGAGATGGTTAATGGCTGCGGACATGATACAGAAGATGGTTAGAGGCTGCAGACATGGTACAGGAGGTGGTTAGCGACTGTGGACATGGTACAAGAGGTGGTCAAAGACTGCAGACATGGTACAAGAGATGGTTAGAGGATGTGGACAGCCATATTTTTTATGCCTGCCACCAAATGCAGTGCGCCACTTGTCACCCAGAGTCAGCCACCAAATACAGTGTGTCACATGCCACCCATAGCCTGCCACCAGATGCAGTGTGCCACTTGCCACCTATAACCTGCTGCCAAATACAGTGTGTCACTTGCCACCCAGAGCCTTCAACCAAATGCAGTGTGTCACTTGCCACCAATAGCCAGCCACCAGGTGCAGTGCCACTTGCCACCCAGAGCCTTCTGCCAAATGCAGTGTGTCACTTGCCACCCATAGCCCACCACAAGGTGCAGTGTCACTTGCCATGCTGAGACTTCTGCCAAATGCACTGTGTCACTTGCCACCCATAGCCCGCCACAAGGTGCAGTGCCACTTGCCACCCAGAGCCTGCTGCCAAATGCAGTGTCACTTTCCACCCATAGCCCACCACTAGATGCAGTGCCACTTACCACCCAGAGCCTGCCACCAAATGCAGTGTGTCACTTGCCACCCGCAGAGGTTCATGCTGGGACCTGTAGTCCTTCACTTTTGGGGGGGTCACATCCCCCAAAAGTGAAGGACTACAAGTCCCAGCATGAACCCCTGATATCATTAAGGATGTGTCTTTCTCCCATCTCTTTTCCGAGGGTATCATTGCATCTGTCATTGCATCTGTCACTGTCTCATCTATCAGTGTCCTCTTCTCTGCTGTCAGCTTCCACATCTGCCGTCCTCTGCACAGTGCACTGCAGTCATCCATCTGCATACCGATGGTCCACCAGAGAAGATTGAGGAGGACATGGGCAGAGCAGTGCACTAGGCGTGGAGGAGGAGCAAGTTTATCCTCGATATGGTCTACTCTGTCCCCTAGATCCTAAACATCCTCCTGCAACTGGTGGAGGCAAGATTTCATGTCGAATTGTAAAGATGATCTTAGGGCTGTAAGCATACTTTAAGGGTACTTTCACATTGGGGCAGTGAGGACGTCAGCGGTAAAGCGACGCTCGTTTTAGTGGCGCATTTTGGCTGCTAGCAGGGCATTTTTAACCCCCAAGAAGGAGTTAAAAACGCCCGTGTTTCACCACTTCCGATGCGCACTCGAGCTTTCACACTGGGGTGGCATGAGAGGCAGTTTTCAGGCACTTTACAGGCCTGATTTATAGCACTGAAATGCCTGAAAACTGCCTCAGTGTAAAAGGGGCCTTAAGCATGTTTCCAGAGATTGGGAGGTCTGAGGTAGAGAATGCAGCAAAGGGATCCTCAGCAGGCTGGGATGCAGGAGCTGTAAGCTGCATTGAGCCTGTCTCCATATCTAGTGAATCTAGTGCTTCATCCTGGGAGTTCCTGCGTGGTCTGGATCCTGGTGGAAGGTGTAGAGGCTCCTGATAGCAGGGGGCTGGTGTGTGGAGGGACTTGAAACCCTCTCTTTATGGGCTTGCCTGCTCCTCTCTTGGGGCCGTTGCCATTTTGGCGAAGACCAGTGGAGGGACTGGAGAAAAAGTGGGCCAGCTTACCCGGCCGCAGCTGGTCCCAGCGCCTTTGTGGCAAAGTGTGGAGGCGCCCGCAGCTTGGGGGACCAAAACCGCTGCGTTGTCGTGTGTAGGGGCTCTGTGGGAAGCAGAGATCCCCAGTGGCCGAGCGGAGCTCCTTCAGAGAGCGGCCATATCACAGCGTGGTTGCCACTCCCCCGAGGAGGAATGCTGGGGCCTCGCTCTTTTGTGACATTACTTTTTGCTAGATGCCCTGAGGCAGGCGCCTAGCAACCAGTTAGGGCAGTGAGCCAGCGGGTGGTGGATTCACGTGAAACAGTTCTCAGCCGGCCCAGGGGTCCACCAGGACAAGAGACAGCGGCGATGTAGCGGCTTATTTAGGTGGCATCAGGTCGCAGCTGCTAAAGGGAATGACGTTCCTGGGTGTTACTGTTTGTTCCCTGGACTACATGTCCATTTTGATAAAAGGTTTTGTAAAAAATACAATTTCTCATGTATGTATGTGAGGTCTTTTTCCATAAAGATTTTTATTGAAAAAAAAAGGAAAATCCAGTACAATGGATTTTGTTACAGAAACAAGTAACATAGAATGGATGGTACAAAACAGATTATTTAGACAGATAACATTGCTAGAAAGTTGGGCTTGGTAGCGGTTTAGTGACATAAACAGAAGAGAGCATGTTTCAAGTCGAGCAAGAGTTTGTTGATTTATACCAATCTCAGTGTATTAAATTAAATTTGACTGCCTAGGGGTTGCGTATCTAAGGGGTTTGAGTGACCCATAATGGTTGTCATGGGAACTAATTCAGGTTTTTGTCAGGTAGGCGTATAATGTTTGGAAGTCAATTCGAAGGTTATTAACTGTATCGTTGGGGTTTATGTATTAAGAGTATGTAGTCGTTCATTGGATGTGGTAAGAAGGTTGTTTAGACTTTTAGACTGTAGTGTCTTCCAGCTGGACTGTTGAGTCAAAAGTAAGACTTTTCCTTTACGCTAGATAAATGTCTGGATAAGGGATAGAGTTTCTGTATGTCCGAGGTCGGAGTAGGATCCAGGGGTGGGATGGCGTGAAGTGGAGGGGGGGTGAGGGGGTAGATAGTCAGGGGAGGAAAGGGGGGAGGTAGCGAAGGGGAAGGGAGGGAGTGGGTGGGGGTTAGGGGGAGGGTGGACAAGGGCAATGGAGGGGGTGGGTTTACTTTTTCATATTTACTTACATGTTCTAGTGTAGTGGTCATCAACCCAGTCCTCAGGGCCCACTAACAGGCCAGGTTTTATGTATTACCTTGGGGAGATGCAGACTAGAATACTGCAATCACTGAGCAGCAAATGATATCACCTGTGATGTATTTCAGTTATCTTGCAAACCTGGCCTGTTAGTGGGTCCTGAGGAAAGGGTTGATGACCACTGTTCTAGTGTGCACATTTTATATTAATATTTTTACATTAATAATTCTATTTTATGTAAAATTTATTTCTGTGTGTGTTTAAATTATCATAGTGTGTTAGCAATCACTCAAAAAGTGGGAAAGTGGTACAGAAATGATATCACCACAGGTAGCATTCATTAAGCTGTGGGACATTTGTACTTTCAGAACTAATGTAAAGTATATTAAACTGCAGTTAGTTTAAAAAAATTAAAAAAAAAACAGCTTGGAATTTAATGAGCTGACCTTGTGGCAGAAGTGAAACACAGAAGAATAAAATCACATCCTAATCAGTTATCTCTATTATAACTTATTTAAAAGACTGTATTACCTACTCCTCTAGTTAGGCCAATCCAATGCCTTTCCTGAAATGTACGCTGAGCAAAATTATAAACGCAACACTTTTGTGTTTGTCCCTATGTATCATAAGCTGAACTTAAAGCTCTACGACTTTTTCTATGTACACAAAAGGCCTATTTCTCTCAAACATTTTTCACAAATTTGTCTAAATCTGTGTTAGTGAGCACTTCTCCTTTGCCGAGATAATCCATCCACCTCACAGGTGTGGCATATCAAGATGCTGATTAGACAGCATGGTTATTGCACAGGTGTGCCTTAGGCTGGCCACAATAAAAGGCCACTTTTTGCCTCACACAGTGCAGCACATCTCTTTCGCATAGAGTTGATCAGGTTGTTGATTGTGGCCTGTGGAATGTTGGTCCATTCCTCTTTAATGGCTGTGCAAAGTTGCTGGATATTGGCAGGAACTGGAACACGCTGTCGTATACGCCGATCCAGAGCATCCCAAACATGCTCAATGGGTGATATGTCCGGTGAGTATGCTGGCCATGCAAGAATTGGGATGTTTTCAGCTTCCAGGAATTGTGTACAGATCCTTGCAACATGGGGCCGTGCATTATCATGCTGCAACATAAGGTGATGGTCGTGGATGAATGACACAACAATGGGCCTCAGGATCTCATCACGGTAGCTCTGTGCATTCAAAATGCCATTAATAAAATTCACCTGTGTTCGTTGTCCATAGCATACGCCTGCCCATACCATAACCCCACCATCACCATGGGCCACTCGATCCACAACATTGACACCAGCAAACCACTCACCCACACAACGCCATACACGCTGTCTGCCAGTGAAAACCGGGATTCACCGTGAAGAGAACACCTCTCCAGAGTGCCAGACGCCATCAAATGTGAGCATTTGCCCCCTCAAGTCGGTTACGAAGATGAACTGCAGTCAGGTTGAGACAACGATGAGGGCGATGAGCATGTAAATGAGCTTCCCTGAGATGGTTTCTGACAGTTTGTGAAGAAATTCTTTGGTTATGCAAACCGATTGTTGCAGCAGCTGTCCGGGTGGCTGGTCTCAGACGATCTTGGAGGTGAAGATGCTTGATGTGGAGGTCCTGGGCTGGTGTAGTTACACGTGGTCTGCGGTTGTGAGGCCAGTTGGATGTACTGCCAAATTCTCTGAAACACCTTTGGAGACGGCTTATGCTAGAGAAATGAGCATTCAATTCAAGGGCAACAGCTCTGGTGGACATTCACGCAGTCAACATGCCAATTGCAGGCTCCCTCAAAAGTTGCGACATCTGTGGCATTGTGCTGTGTGATAAAACTGTGGTCTTAGGTTAGAGGGGTCTTTTATTGTGGCCAGCCTAAGGCACACCTGTGCAATAATCATGCTGTCTAATCAGCATCTTAATATGCATCACCTGTGAGGTGGATGGATTATCTCGGCAAAGGAGAAGTGCTCACTAATACAGATTTAGACAGATTTGTGAACAATATTTAGGGAAAAATAGGCCGTTTGTGCAGTGAAAAAGTCGTAGATCTTAAAAATCTGCTAAAAATTCTGCTCATGATAAATAGAGGCAAACACAAAAGTGTTGTGTTTATAATATTGCTCAGTGTATTATAAAGATTGCTAAATTCTGCCTTTGTTAAATACTTACAATATTCCCCAAAATTACAGTTAGAAAAACTGCATCCCTGTACATGTACAGCAAGAAAACTGCTGGAAATGTTATATTCCATGCAATAGACTTCCTGTAGGTTGACCTAAAGCTCATGGCAGATTTTTTGGAAGGGAATGAGCAGGTAAAAGGCATTATGGGAAGTCCTGTCTATCAACTAGATATTATTGCCATAGTCACAGGGTAATTGGTTGTGATTTATTTGACAATTAAGATTGGTTGCTGATTGGAATGGAAAGGTCATTTTTAATGGTCTGTAATTACAAAATGGCTTGCTATATCATTTTGCCTCTTTTTTTTCTTTTTTTACAAAATGGCAAGTTTATTTCACTTTCCAGTTTTGAAAGTGTATGTATGATTTTTTGGGTATAGATTAGTACATCAAGTACTTTTTATAAATATATCTCAGCTACTCTTTGAAGTCATACAAAAGGACAGTATGTGTTTCTGAACTGTCCTTTTATTATTTGTTCTACAGAGCACACATTTTTCAATTTCTTCACATTTCAGCCCATCAGTCTATTCCTCTCTATATATATTATTATTTTATATTATGATTATTATGTACGAGATGTGCTGGCTCAGTACTAAATAACATTTCCCCTTTATATTTCCTCCCTCCTTATATTATTATTTTATATTATGATTACTATGTACGTGATGTGCTGGCTCAGTACTAAATAACAATTTCCATTTATAGTTCCTCCCTATATAAACTATATTACCAAAAGTACTGGGACGCCTGCCTTTACACGCACATGAACTTTAATGGCATCCCAGTCTTAGTCTGTAGGGTTCAGTATTGAGTTGGCCCACCCTTTGCAGCTATAACTGCTTCAACTCTTTTGGGAAAGCTGTGCACAAGGTTTAGGAGTGTGTCTATGGGAATCCATATAATCCACACTTACATTAAAGTAAGGGATAACAAGCTCAGGGAAGGAAAGGCTCCTGGGTCAGTCCATGGCATCCATAGCGTGGATCAGCAGTCGGATGGCCCAGCCAGAATAGCCGCCTTCCCCCGCAAGGAAGCCGGCCAGCTGGACTCGATGGAAGTCTTCCGCTATGAGAAGCCGCTCGCTGGCGTGTGACGTCACCAGAGTATGGAAAGAACACAACGCGTTTCAGAGCATGCGCGAAGCTCACACTGGGCATGCGCGTTCCTTTGTCAAGGACCACTCCGGCTGAGCCATCCGACTGCCAATCCACGCTATGGACACAATGGACTGACCCAGGAGCCTTTCCTTCCCGATGCTAGTTATCCCTTACTTTAATGTAAGTGTGGATTATATGCTTTTGTACTAATTAAATACCTGCACTCAGAGGTGCTTTTCTCGCGCCGGGCCGTACCCATATCCGCAGCAGGTCTCCAAGGTGAACAGCCTCTGGCATGTTAGAACAATGTAGGTAAGGGAAGTCGGCAAGTCAGATCCGTAACTTCGGGATAAGGATTGGCTCTAAGGGCTGGGTCGGTCGGGCTGGGGCGCGAAGCGGGGCTGGGCGCGCGCCGCGGCTGGACGAGGCGCCGCCCCCGCCCCCCCGCCGTCCTCGCCCCCGCCTCCCCCCCTCCCCCCCCTTTTTTTTCTTCTTTCTATCAATAGAGCTGACTTCGCTCACATGAAAATCTTTGCCCTCAGCGCTGGTTACATTACAGAGATGCTATAGTCATCCTGAACTACATAGACTATTTTGTCATGGACATTTTTTAATATTTTAATTTATTTGTATTATCTTTATCCCTAGCATCTTGTATTTGTACTAATATGCCCTGTACACACGATCGGACATTGATCGGACATTCTGACAACAAAATCCATGGATTTTTTCCGACGGATGTTGGCTCAAACTTGTTTTGCATACACGCGGTCGCACAAAGTTGTCGGAAAATCCGATCGTTCTGAACGTGGTGACGTAAAACACGTACATCGGGACTATAAACGGGGCAGTAGCCAATAGCTTTTGTCTCCTAATTTATTCTGAGCATGCGTGGCACTTTGTGCGTCGGAATTGTCCACACGATCGGAATGGATTTTGTTGTTGGAAAATTTTATAGCCTGCTCTCAAACTTTGTGTGTCAGAAATTCTGATGGAAAAAGTCCGATGGAGCCCACACACGATCGGAATTTCCGACAACAAGCTCCGCTCGCACATATTCTGTCAGAAAGTCCGACCGTGTGTACAGGGCATTATTATTATCCCCAGCATTGTGTATTTGTATTATTATCACTATTCCCAGTATTTTGAATTTCTATGTCCTGTGGGCTGGCATATGTGTATATATTATCCATTTCTTTATGGACCTTGCTTTGTGCACTGGTCCAAATCATTTGGTGGAAGAGGGATTATGGTGTGGGGTTGTTTTTTAGGGGTTGGGCTTGGCCCCTTAGTTCCAGTGAAGGGAACTCTTAAGGCATCAGCATACCAAGACATTTTGGACAATTTCATGCTCCCAACTTTGTGGGAACAGGTTGGGGACGGCCCCTACCTGTTCCAAAATGACTACGCACCAGTGCACAAAGCAAGGTCCATAAAGACATGGATGGATGAGTTTGGGTTGGAAGAACTTGACTGGCCTGCACAGAGTCCTGACCTCAACCTGTTAGGTAACCTTTTGGATGAATTAGAGTGGAGACTGCGAGCCAGGCATTTTAGTCCAACATCAGTGCCTGACCTCACAAATGCACTTCTGGAAGAACGGTCAAACATTCCCATAGACACACTCCTAAACCTTGTGGACAGCCTTCCCAGAAGAGTTGAAGCTGTTCTAGCTGCAAAGGGTGCAGCCAACTCAATATTGAACCCTACGGACCAAGACTGGGATGCCATTACAGTTCATGTGCGTGTAATGGCAGGCGTCCCAATACTTTTGGTAATATGGTGTATTAACATGGGCTCCTGCTTCAGCATCTAAACCAGGAGAGAGGGATCCAGGAAAGCCTCGGCTCTCATGCACATTGCTGGATGGAGATCGGGCTTAGGTAAGTATTGGGGGGGGGGGGGGCTGCGTGGGGAGCTGCACACTGAAAGTTTTGTTTACCTTAATGCATAGATTGCATGAAGGCAGAAAACTTTCAGCCTTTACAATCACTTTAAGTCTATATCTAAATGATAGCATAACTCAGGCTCCAAGTGGTAAAAATTTCTAGAAGGCCATGTAAATGTGAACCATTAAACTCTTTTTATTCTCTTTTGTTTTCATATTCTGCAATTATAAAAAAAAAAAAAACAAGCCCTAGGCTCACGCTACGTATCTTCTGATGTATTTAAATACTATGAGATAAGAATGCTGACTGTCACTTGTAATAATTTCGAACTTTTCATTACGACCCAGGGCTAAATCAACTTTAGTAATCTTTAATTCTGTTGTCTTCAGCACTTTTAAAACATCTTATTAAGGAAACTGTAAAATGAAAATCTGGTGTTTGAGCTTAAAATGCAGTAATGGTAACACACAGGGACAGTGTATAAAGATGTTTTATAACCACTTCCCACATAGGAAATTTACTGCTACAGGGCGGCCACTGCGTGCAGAATCATGTATATATATGTGATTCTGCACTTCCGCCTGGGGGGGGGGGGGGGGGGGAGCGCAGCTTCTGCTGTGATTAGTCACAGCAGATGCCGATCAGCGGGTGCCAACCAATGGATGCCCGCTGATCAGCGAGGAGAGACACAGGATGGAGCTCTGCCTATATAAATAAGGCAGAGGTCCGTCCTGTCAGCAGGGATGTGATGGAAAGCAGGGAAAGAAAATCCATCACATCCCTTCGTAAAAACACCACACATAGTACACATAAACACTGGCTAGGCACACATTTAACCCTCTGATTGTCCTAGATGTTTAACCCCTTCCCAGCCAGTGTCATTAGTACATTGACAGTGCATATTTTTGCACTGATCACTGTATTAGAGTCACTGGTTCCCACAAAGTGGGAAAAGTGTCAGTTAGTGTCTGGTTGTGTCTGATCCCCAATGTTGCAGTCCAGATACAAGTTGCTGATCACCGCCATTACTAGTATAATAAATAAATAAAAATTCCAGTATATGTGGCATAGCTAGACGTTATAACTTTTGCGCAAACCAATCAATATGCGCTTATTGGGATTTGTTTTACCAAAAATATGTAGCAGAATACATATTGGCCTAAATTTATGAAGAAATTAGATTTTTTTACATTTTTGTATTTGATACAATGCCTTGAAAAAGTATTTATACCACTTGAAATTTTCCACATTTTCTCATGTTACAACCAAAACCGTAAATGTATTTTATTGGGATTTTATGTGATAGACCAACACAAAGAGGCACATAACTGTGAAGTGGAAGGAAAATGATAAATGCTTTTCACATTTTTTTACAAATAAATATGTGAAAAGTGTGGCATGCATTTGTATTCAGCCCCCCTGAGTCAATACTTTGTAGAACCACCTTTCATGAAATTACAGCTGCAAGCCTTTTTGTGGATGTCTCTACCAGCTTTGCACATCTAGAGAGTGACATTTTTGTCCATTCTTCTTTGCAAAATAGCTCAAGCTCTGTCAGATTGGATGGAGAGCGTCTGTGAAAAGCAATTTTCAAGTCTTGCCACAGATTCTCAATTGGATTTAGGTCTGGACTTTGACTGGGCCATTCTAATCCATGAATATGCTTTGATTTAAACCATTCCATTGTAGCTCTGGCTGTATGTTTAGGGCCATTCTAACACATGAATATGCTTGAATATGTACATGAACATGAACATGAATATGCTGCTAAACCAGAGGTCCTCAAACTTTTTAAACAGGGGGCCAGTTCACGGTCCCTAAGACTGTTGGGGGACCGGACTATAGTTTGAAAAATACATGAACGAATTCCTATGCACACTGCGCATATCGTATTTGGAGTGCAAAAAAAAACAGGAAAAAACAATACAATATTTAAAATAAAGAACAATTTTTATCAACATAAACTTATAATTATTTAACGGAATCCCCTCATCATTGACTCCCCTCCCCATCACAGGACCCCTTTGTCACAGACCCCCCCTCCCCATCCCCATCACAGATCCCCCCCATCACAGACTCTTTTCCATCACAGACTCCCACCATCACAAACTCCTCTCCATCACAGTCCCCCCCCCCATCACAGACTCCTCTCTATCACAGACTCCCCCCATCACAAAGCCCCCCCTCCCCATCACAGATTCCCCCATCACAAACTCCCCCATCACAGATCCTCCCCATCACAGACTCCCACCCCCATCACAAAGTCCCCCATCACAGATCTCCCCATCACAAAGCCCCCCCAATCACAGATCCCACAATCACAGATCCCCCATCACAGATCCCCCATCACAGACCAGCCCAATCACAGATTCCCCCCATCACAAAGCCCCCTGATCACAGATCCTCCCATCACAAAGCCCCCATCACAGATCCCCCATCACAAAGCCCTCCATCACAGATCCCACCATCACAAAGCCCCCAATTACAGGTCCTCCCATCACAGACTCCCCCATCACAAAGCCCCCCATCATAGATCCCCATCACAAAGCCCCCCATCACAGAGCCCCCATCACAGAGCCCTCCCAATCACAGATCCCCCCACCACAGAGCCCCCCCGATCACAGTTCTCCCCATCACAGACCCCCCCATCATAGATCCCCCATCACAAAGCCCCTATCACAGATCCCCCAATCACAGATCCCCCCATCACAGACTCCCCTCATCACAAAGCCCCCCATCAAAAAAGCACCCCATCACAAAGCCCTCCCCCATCATAGATCCCCCATCACAGATCCCACCATCACAAAGCCCCCCATTAAAAATTCCCCCCAATCACAGACTCCCCCCATCAAAGGGCCCTCCAGCGATATTACACTGCCCCTCCCTTCCATAAGATTGCAGCACTCCCCTCTGCTACCTTATTCAAGACGCAAAGCATGACAGGTTAACTCGAAAAGTCCCGCCCTTTGTTTGGACCTGTCACGCTTTGCATCTTGTGTGAATAAGGTAGCAGAGGGGAGGGGGGTGCTGCGACCTTATAGAAGGGGCAGTCCGCAGGCCATGTAAATCACTGTGGCGGGCCGCATTCCATTGTAGCTCTGCTTGTATGTTTAGGGTTGTTGCCCTGCTGGAAGGTGAACCTCCACCACAGTCTCAAGTCTTTTGCAGACTCTAAAAGGTTTTCTTCTAAGATTGCCCTGTATTTGGCTCTATCCATCTTCCCATCAACTCTGACCAGCTTCCCTGAAGAAAAGCATCCCCACAAAATGATGCTGCCACCACCATGTTTCACGGTGAGGATGGTGTTTTCAGAGTGATGTGTAGTGTTAGTTTTCTGCACGCCTAGTACCTTGGTTTTAGGCCAAAAAGTAAAATTTTGGTCTCATCTGACCAGAGCACCTTCTTCCACATGTTTGCTGTGTCCCCCACATGGCTTCTTGCAAACTTCAAACGGGATTTCTTGGTCTTATCAGACCAGAGCACCTTCTTCCACATGTGAGCTGTGTCCCCCACATGACTTCTCACAAACTGCAAACGGGACTTCTTATGGATTTCTTTCAACAATAGCTTTCTTCTTGCCACTCTTCTATAAAGGTCAGATTTGTGGAGTGCACAAATTATAGTTGTCCTGTGGACAGATTCTCCCACCTGAGCTGTGGATCTCTGCAGCACCCCCAGAGTTACCATGGGCCTCTTGGCTGCTTCTCTGATTAATGTTTTCCTTGCCCGGCCTGTTAGTTTAGGTGGATGGCCATGTCTTGGTAGGTTTGCAGTTGTGCCATACTCTTTCCATTTTCAGGTGATGGATTGAACAGTGCTCCGTGAGATGTTCAAAGCTTGGGATATTTTTTTATAACCTAACCCTGCTTTAAACGTCTTTACAACTTTATCCCTGACCTGTTTGGTGTGTTCCTTGGCCTTCATGATGCTGTTTGTTCGCTAACGTTTTCTAACAAACCTCTGAGGTCTTTACAGAACAGCTGTATTGATACTGAGATTAAATCACACACAGGTGGACTCTATTTACTAATTAGGTGATTTCTGAAGGCAATTGGTTCCAGTAGATTTTAGTTAGGGTTATCAGAGTAAAGGGGGCTGATGACAAATGCACGCCACTCTTTTCACTTATTTATTTGTAAAAAATTTGGAAAACCATTCATCATTTTCCTTCCACTTCTCAATTATGTGCCATTTTGTGTTGGTCTATCACATAAAATCCCAATAAAATAAATTTAGGTTTTTGGTTGTAACGTGACAAAATGAGGAAAATGTCAAGTTGTATGAATACTTTTTCAAGGCACTGTATGTTTTATAGCAGAAAATTTATTTTCTTTTTCTTTATAGCGCAAAAAATAGAAAACCCAGTTGTGATCAAATTCCACCAAAAGAAAGATCTATTTGTGTGAAAAAAAATTACATAATTTTTATTTGGTTACAGCGTTGCATGCCTGCACAATTGTCAGGTAAAATAACGCGGTGGCATATCGCAAAAAATGGCTTGGTCACGAAGGGGGGTAAATGGTTATAGTATCCCAGAAACTATCCTGTCTCATATTTTCACATACTACAGAATCTAGAGAGGGGTTGTTTTGTAGGTAAAGGCAACTTGTTAATATTAGTGGAGAATGGCCAGACTTCTTAAAGCTGAGAGACAGGGGGTATACAATTACTGTGATAACCACTCTTTCCTACAGTAGAGTGTAGAAAGACTTTTGACTTGTGTAAATGCATAACACATAAAACATTAAAATGGATGGGCTGCAGCAGGCCCCATTTTTGCCAGTTTGTTAGTTACCCCAGCACGTCATATTCCTGATAAGTGCCTGCTGTACCATGTACTTGTATGAGAAAGTATCCTGTTCTCTTTGTATTGCTTCCTTTGTGTGAAATCCCTAGTGTTCCTGCTGGTCCCCTTGCTTTTCTATTATAAATTGACCATACTAAGCATGAAATTACTTCGTGGTCAGTTCTCTAGCAATGCTGGGAACTCAGTATGCTCTACTCCAATAATCAGACCCCCCCCCCCCCCTCATAGCCATACACTGGGAGGCTGGTGAGAGTTAAGGAATAGGGAAAAAATATGACTGTGGCGGAGAATGCATCTGGAGGGGATTAAAGAATGTTGATTGTCCTGCTTTAAATTCTGATGCTTACTGTCCAGCAATGTGTATGTACTCGCATTGCTGATCATTGTTCATAGCACCAAAATTTAGAGGGGAGGTAGGGGTACCTGATATCTCTACTTACCACAAAGCAGCAATATTTACACGTATTATTGACTGGATACATCATTATTCATCTAAATTATGGGTACAATTGGAGAGCCATATTAACCCTATAGATCTTCATACCCTACCATGGATTTTACCAACTTTTCGCAAAGGCCCTTTCATTCCTGTTGATCTTTACTGACAAGCACTTCATATGTGAGACCTGGAGATATCCACCTTTGGTATATCCAAGTACCTTGGCCCCATGACTCCTTTCTTTGGAACACCGACTTTCACAAGTCCTTCAGTCAGACCCGTCACTAATGGTAACTTCTTTGTCTGCGATGCCTCTATACAATTCTATGCATTGGCTACAGAGACAGCAGGCTCTTTCCTATATACGATCAATCCCATCGCCCTCAGACATCCTTACTGAACCAACCGCCTTTGAATCTCTGCTTATCCAGAAGGAACCACCGGCACATACAGTTTCCTTACTGTACTCTATCCTTATGACGTTGGCACATCCAGACCTTCCCCTGTATACACGGAATTGAGAAAAAGCAGACCCTCTCCCTTTCGGATTGGCAAAAATGCTTACCCTCAAAATATCACTAGCCACGAAAACCCAAGAAAAAGGTTATAAATTAGTATCTAGATAGTATAGATGTCCCTCTGTCCTACATCACTTCAACCACGATATACCAGATATATGTTGGTGATGTCATACCGCTAAAGAAAACATGCTTCATATTTGGTGGAATTGCCCCCCTGTGCACATGTTCTGGAAACAAATTTTTGATCTATACTGTAAACTAATGGACACATTTATCTAACCATCACCCAGGGTGGCCTTCCTGTCCATGATTCCTAGACCTCTTCAGTCAGCGAAAGAAGATGTGCTTAGACACTTCCTCACTTCAGCCAGAACAGTCATTCCTCAACACTGGTAATCGACTTCCGTACCCTCCTTGGGGAATGGGCAACTAAACTAGGATCGGAAGCCTGGAATGGTTGCTGACACATGAAATGAGAAAAGAAGAACATTTTTTTCATACCTGGAATGCCTGGACTAGGTTTAGAGACTCACCTGAGTTCCTAACCTGGACTAAAGGGAATTCGGCCACTGTCACTAACCAGCCATGATGGAGTTCTTTGGTAAACCAATGTCTTTCAACTCTGGTTTTTACTTCTTTCCCCCTTGGCAATTCCTTTTTTTTCTCTTTCTCTATCTTTTTTCTTTTATCTCTTCTTTTCTTTTCTCTCTGCTTTTTTCCTGTAATTAGTGAGTGTAGCACGATCAATATACATAAAGATGTGATCCCCAGAACAAATATCTGATTAACTTAAACCTAATTAAAACTTTTTATCTATCTAAAAGAGTTAAAAGAGTTATATAGGTACTTATTGTACATTGTTGAGGAATATACCTGTATACCCTTGACCTACAGGAGATATACATTGCAAACGTTGATATAGGGTTTTTTCTTTTTTTATACATATACTCTTTTTTGTATATTATAAAAGTACATTTTGTCTTATATAACTGAAAATTTTTAATAAAATAAGATTTAAAACATAGAACCAAGTACTTAACACCCCTGCAGATACAGATAGAAACGGTGATATAGTTCAGCATTGAGAAGATATCACTTGTGAAAATCATCCCAGCATTGCTAACACCTCTTCAACCTTTCCTTGCACTCTCAGTGTGAGAGAGAAGCTGTGAAAAGGAAAAAAATCTGACTGGCTCTATATGGCGTATGTATGTGCTAAAAACTGCTTTTTCAGGTAGTGATTGTATTTTGTAATTTACTTGTGAAGTACATGGTCAGTTTGGTGTGTATTGCCAGAGAGCAGCACAGGGCTGATCAGCACTGTCCAGAGGGTCAGGGGTCTTGCAGCCTCATAGGACAGTCAGAGTAGAATGAAAACTCCTCCAACAAGCTTTAACCAGTGCTTGGCTGGACACTGATAGAAGTCATAAGACAGCTCTAACTGCTGATGAGAAAAGGCATTTAGCAGTTATATTTGCTAAAATAATTGCATTTCCATGTTCTGTGTATTGTGGAAGACCAGATATAGTGACTGCAGGGTCCTGGGTTTAGTAACACTTTAAGAGGGAATGTATTGGGAGGCTAGGGAGGCTGGAGAGAGATTTTGTCAGAAGTGATGCGTGAGGCGGTCAAAGAGGGATATACTGTATGCAGGATGGGGGATTGGGTATGATGTCTCTTGGAGGGAGGCTGGGGGTGTGAGGCAGCTGTGGAGGGATATCTAATGGTGGGATCAGGGGTGTTTTATGCAAGCAGTGGGCATGTGTGCAGGATCATAAGTTGAGCCCTGCGGCAAAAATTGGGTGTGGTTTTTATTGCGCTGAATATTGGACATGGCTTAATAGGAAGCAGACTGCAGGGGTTCAGTAGTAGGTGATGCAAAGTTTAGAGGTCAGTAGTAAGTGATGCAACATTCACAGTTCACTAGTAAATGACACAGAGTTCACAGGTCAGTTTTAAGTGGTGCAGAGTTTAGAGGTTAGGAGTGATGAGGGGTCGGAGATTAGTAGTAAATGCAGAGTTCAGAGATCAGTAGTAAATGATGCAGAGTTCAGAGATCAGTAGTAAATGATACAGAGTTCAGAGATCAGTAGTAAATGATGCAGAGTTCAGAGGTCAGTAGTAAATGATGCAGAGTTCAGAGATCAGTAGTAAATGATGCACAGTTCGGAGATCAGTAGTAAATTATGCACAGTTCAGAGATCAGTAGTAAATGATGCACAGTTCAGAGATCAGTAGTAAATGATGCAGAGTTCAGAGGTCAGTAGTAAATGATGCAGAGCTCAGAGGTCAGTAGTAAATGATGCAGAGCTCAGAGGTCAGTAGTAAGTGAGGCAGAGTTCAGAGATCAGTAGTAAATGATGCAGAGCTCAGAGGTCAGTAGTAAGTGAGGCAGAGTTCAGAGATCAGTAGTAAATGATGCAGAGCTCAGAGGTCAGTAGTAAGTGAGGCAGAGTTCAGAGATCAGTAGTAAATGATGCACAGTTCAGAGATCAGTAGTAAATGATGCACAGTTCAGAGATCAGTAATAAATGATGCACAGTTCAGAGATCAGTAGTAAATGATGCAGAGCTCAGAGGTCAGTAGTAAATGATGCAGAGCTCAGAGGTCAGTAGTAAATGATGCAGAGCTCAGAGGTCAGTAGTAAGTGAGGCAGAGTTCAGAGATCAGTAGTAAATGATGCAGAGCTCAGAGGTCAGTAGTAAGTGCGGCAGAGTTCAGAGATCAGTAGTAAGTGAGGCAGAGTTCAGAGATCAGTAGTAAGTGAGGCAGAGTTCAGATATCAGTAGTAAATGATGCAGAGTTCAGAGGTCAGTAGTAAATGATGCAGAGTTCAGAGGTCAGTAGTAAATGATGCAGAGTTCAGAGGTCAGTAGTAAGTGACGCTGAGTCCAGAGGTTAGTAGTAAGTGAGGCGGAGAGACAGAGATCAGTCATAAGTGAGGTAGAAGCTCCTGTTGAAGACCAGTATATAACCCAACCACAAAAAAAGACTAATTAGAGCTCAACAAACCGCCAAAACATTCTACTCATAATACATGAAATATAAAGAATGAAGAAAGGGAGAATAATGCTGCTGTGGCCATTGAATTATAGCATATACGATTTAAAAATACAACGTTGGTACACAAATTCTTAAAAACACATCATGGTGAAATTAAAAGCTCCCAGTTATATTCACAAGATATGCAAAAATCATAATCTTCTATAGATACATACAAATTGAGAGGGAGTATACAGTATACATGCAATATATTTTGTAAGTGTTTGTGTATTTTTAAGTGTATATGCTATTTTTCAATGGTCACAGCAGCCTCATCTTCACTTTCTTCATTCTTTATATTCCATGTATTATTTGTGGAATGTTTTGAGGGGGGGTGGTTGAGCTCCAAATAGGCTTTTTTGTAGTTGGATTACACAACAGTTAACTGTACCACTGCTGGAGAAGGAGCCCAGTGGGAGCCAAACCCCACAACTGGCGGGCATCTATACTATGTACCAGTGGGCACTTTCAAAGCACCCACCTGCTGGTTACTTGACAGCTTTTATCTCACAGGAAGAGAAGGAGATGTTTCATCTGATCCTCTCCCCCTGCTGCTCCACCAGCACCCAATCTCCTCCACATCACATCAAGTGCTAGAATTTTGACAAAGATTCATGTAGTGCTTGTGATATGGAAGAGATCGGGCAACGGGGGAGCAACAGGGGGAGAGGTTGGATGAAACATCCCTTCCTCTTCCTATGAGATGACAGCTGTCGAGTAACCAGCAGGTTCTTCGATTCTACAAAAAGGATAGGCATACTGACAAGATCAACATCAGTATTTTACACTTATTTAAATACATTTTTGAAAATTGATTTGTATAAGTGTAAAGCATAACATAGCTATTGCACAAGGTTTACAAGCACTAAAAGATTGTACTACCAAGACAATAAAATCTTGTAAACCTAGTAAAACCTGCTGGATTATATATTTTTTTGTTCCATGGCATAAATTTCTTAAAATAATTAGTTTTTTTTTTGTTGTTTAAGATCTTCATTCCTGCATACTTTCTTATCCAGAATTTTTGTCCGAAGAATAACTGCACTTGCGCCAAGATTTGCGCCAGTATTCCTCTGTGGAATGACAAAATGATTAAGTACAATACAATTTTAGAAAAAAGGATTTGTTTTATCTTTAGCCTCTCTTGTTCCGTTTATTAAAAAAGTATTGTTAAATGAACCACTAATGGAGATTGTTTCCTTGATTATGATTATGGAATAATCCACCATTAAGCAGAAGCTTTAGAAGACGTGATGATTCATTTCCTAAACTTGGTCCCATGATACCGGTGTCAGGATGAATGTCAAGGAACAACTTTTTATTTATAAAAGCCTCTATTGTCTTAGGAGCAGACTCCTGATGCTTCCTATCCTTTATAGCCTTTCTGCTCCCAACTAAGCACATCTTTTTCAAGCTCCCTGGAGAGTGAGTAAACAGAAATATTACTCAAGTCTGGAAAAAAAAGAAATGCTGATCAAGCTTGAAACGATTACAAGTATGTTGGAGACCACACTAATAAGGCAAGGAGAAATTTCTCTCTGACCCAGATTTTTGTTGCCAACAAGAAACATTTGCATTGTATAATTGTCAAGTGTTTTTTTCCCATGAACTTGCAGTGACAGACAATAAAGTAGATCAAAGGTGCTAGACAGGGAATAGGCAGCACAGAGTTAACCAGTGTTGTATTTGTGCAACTATTCTTTTTTTTTCAGGTACAGATATAAATAGCTTTTCTAAATTTCAGCCTTTGAGAATGAATTGTCCAAGCTTTAAGCACAAAATTTTAATTTAAATTTAAATTTAAATTTAATTTAAATTTAAAATTTAAGCACAAAACAATTTTATATTTCAGTCTTCAATGACCTGGAACATTTGGGGTTTTCTGGATGAAGGTTTTTTTTTTGTATCAAGCCAAAATTACTAAAAGGCATTAAAAAAAGTACCAATCTTTCCCTACTCATCTTACTAGTTATAATTTTATTTTAGGCATTTATATAGCACTGACAATTTATGGAGTGCTTTCTATATTGTACATTACCATCAGAAATTGTCCTTAAATAGTTCACATTCTAAAGTCCCTATCAACCATGTAAATTAGGCCTACTTTAGTCAGAAACCAATTAACCTACCAGCATATCTTTGGGGTGTGTGAGGAGACTAGACAAAACACACACAAGTTATTGTAAAGCGCTGCAACTGTTGGCACTATATAAATCCCGTATAATATTAATAATAATAATAACATGGAGAACATGCAAACTTCATACAGATAGTAGTCGGATTAGAATATGCTTTTTGACTAATCAATTATGCAAATTTGAGACTGTTTGTCAAAAAAGAAAGCTATAATGATTTGGGGTCAATTTTTATTTTAATCCTTTTAACTTTTAGGCCTCATTCACATGTGCGCTGAGGCCTGTAATCTGTGAATGGGCTGTGTGTTTATGTGGCTTCAACTTTCAGATGCTGCGTGTACCTGACTGCTCAAGCCCCTTAAACCCAAGGCCCATTCACTAACTTAAAGGATAGGTTCACCTTTAGGAACATGTTACATGTTCCACCCGATTTTAGGGTGGAACATGTAACATGTTACCAGTGCTGCAGCCACCACCCTCTGTTCCCCCTCCCTGTGGCAGCAGTACAGGGAGAAGTTCACTGTACCAGCTCTCACTTTTTGAAAACAGCATGGCCGTGTGGGGCTCCGCCCACACGGCAGCGTCATTCAGACACACAGTTTTGTGTGTCTGAATGAACCACAAGCCCCAACATCCTTACCTTTTGTTGCTTTGTAGTTCTCAATAAACAACCACGGTGCTGTGGAGTGCTGTGGTAGTTCATTGAGTCTTCCTGTCAGGGACAGTGGCGTCACTAGGGTTGGTGTCACCTGGTGCGAGAAAACATGGTGTCACCCCATGGTGTCACCCCTGGATTTCTGGGTTTCCACACCATAGTGATTTCCTGCAGCGACACCATCAGGAATTCCTTCATCCCTGTGGGGATACATGTGAGTTTGACCCCTGCTGTGCAGAGGTACATGATCTCTGGTAAGCGCAATAGAAGATTGTATGCATGACCGATTCCTGTCGTTTGATATCCACATGGATTTCTTTTGAAAGACTTTTGGGGAACATATTTTATACTCCTCTTTGAATAGTATTCTGATATATTTTTGCGCTGCACTTATTTTGTTGTACAGACGAAAATCTGACAACAGACCGTTGCCCACCGAAAATGTACTAACCTGCCATCCAACATTTGTTGGCCATAAGTTGGACAACAATTGTCTGAAGGAGCGTACTAATGGTCGAATTTTAGGCCAACAGTCTGTCATCACACAATTCCCTGCCGAAAATCCAATCGTGTGTATGAGACTTAAGAGTAAATGTTCCAGTAGCAAGAAGAATAATGGCGTGTTATGTCGTGTACAAATTTAAATTAAAACATTACACATTGTGATTATTTAACTACAGATGTGATTGTTTAAAATGCAGTGGGGGATTGTTATATATTAACTAAAACATAAAGGAAAACCATCTTTTCCATGGAATATAATTTTGGGCTGGCATCCTAAATTCTGGAAATGACAGATTGTATACTGAAATAATGTATTTAGGATTGTAATGTATACAAACTTTTGTTGAACTTTCATAGTTTTTAAAGGATAAGTTCCTTTAAGAAAAAAACAACAAAGGCACATATTTTTGCAGGAAAAACATGTGCATTTATTATTTTTTTCTGATGAGCGTGTAGAGCATTTGCACCTGCGCTCAGTAGATTGTCTGCCCAAACCTCCATATGGGCAAACAGTTACAAAGCCGTCTTTCACACTGAGGCAGTTTTCAGGTGTTTTAGCGCTAGAAATAGCGCCTGTAAAGCGCTTGAAAACCGCCTCCTATTAATTTTAGTGTGACTTTTCACACTGGGCCGGTGTGCTTGCGGGACATTAGGAAGCAGCATCTTTGGGGCGGTTTGGAAGCGCTCCCCAAATGCCCTGCCCATTGAAATGAAAAGCTCCAAAGCACCTGAAAAGCGTTTAGATAGCACCCCTTCTTCGGCCGCTAACTGGAGTTAAATGCGCCCCGCTAGTGGCCAAAAAGCGCCGTCTAAACAGCGGTAAAGCGCCGCTATAACGAGCGGCACTTTTAACCGCTAACGCATGGCTGCCCCAGTGAGGAAGGGCTCTAAATAAATTATGAGGGCACTCATCAGCCCCCTCGCAGTTCATTGAGAACTACAAGACGCTCATTTCTGTGAATGATTGATGCCACTGTGTGGGCAGAGCCCTGCACAGATGCACTGTTTTTAAAAAGTGACAATGAGTGTGGGGAGAAGATCCTCTGCCAACTGTCATTGGTTAGACCTGGAGCATGTTACACATTACAACCCAAATATGGGTGTAACATTAACATGCTCCAAAAGGTGAACCTGTCCTTTAACTGCCTCAAGACGATAATGTGTATTGTGATTAACAATGGCCCTCTTATGATTCTGTATAACAGCATCGATTAACAGGCCTCTTGTGCTGCATGATTGCAACACAGCATTGATAGTTTAGGTGGTACCAATCAGATGGTGATTAGAGAAATCTAGTGACATTTCACATTTGAATAAATAATTGACCAAACAAATTAGATTCAGGCAAACTGTTGTAAATGGGATTGGTTGTTTTTCTGTTTTACCATTGGTTACATTCTGTTTTTTTCTCCCTTATCTGTTCTTAGAAAAACACCTCTGTAATCTTATTGGTTGTTGTGAGTAATAGCTCAGCTATATTTGTCCTACAGTTTGAAGCAGATTGTAACATACTTTACACCTAAAAAGGAACTAAACTCTGGAAGTTGTGCCCAATAAAGTGTAGGCAGAGGGCCAAGAACTGTTTACCCTGCAGCTGATTTTTACCCCGTTACTAAATTATTATACCTGTCAGGGCTGGGCTCACCCATGCGATCCGATACCATCCTTTTACCATAGCAAACCCTCACTTTTTCTATTTAGGTCCACTTTAACCACTTCAGCCCCGGGAAATTTTACCCCCTTCCTGACCAGAGCGCTTTTAGCGATTCGACACTGTGCCGCTTTAACTGACAATTGCATGGTTGTGCGACGTTGCACCCAAACAAAATTGACGTCCTTTTTTTCCCACAAATAGAGCTTTCCTTTGGTGGTATTTGATCACCTCTGCGGTTTTTATTTTTTGCGCTATAAACAAAAAAAGAGCGTCAAAACTATTTTTTTCCTCAGTTCAGGCCTATATGTATTCTTCTACATATTTTCGGATATTGATTGGTTTGCGTAAAAGTTATAGCGTCTACAAAATAGGGGATAGTTTTATGGCATTTTTATTATTATTTTTTTTTTACTAGTAATAGCGGCGATCTGTGATTTTTATCGGGACTGCGACATTATGGCGGATACAATTTTGACACATTTTTGGGACCATTGGCATTTTTACAGCGATCAGTGCTATAAAAATGCATTGGTTACTGTAAAAATGTCACAGGCAGTGAAGGGGTTAACCACTAGGGGGTGATCAAGGGGTTAATGTGTTCCCTAGTGTGTGTTCTAACTGAAATGGGGAGGGGATTGTGTAGGGGAGATGACAGATCGCTGTTCATACTCCAAATGAACAGATGATCTGTCTGTTCTCCCCTCAGAGAACCGGGATCTGTGTGTTTACACACACAGATCCCAGTTCTCTGTGTGCCCCAAGCGATCGTGGGAGCCCAGCTATGGTCGCGACCGCCAGGCACTCGCATCGGCTCCGTAGGCGAGCGGGGGGCGGCGCGCGCCCTTAGTGGCCAAAGATAAAAGCGACGTAACATGACGGCAATTCGCGCAGCTGAGCCATGTTGCCTCAGTACAGATGCGGCGGCTGGTCGGCAAACGGTTAAAGCCGATAGTATTGGCTATGAGAGTATGAGCTGCATGAATAAATAAGGACACAACCACACACTTTTTTTTAAGTGTCTATCCTGTATTACATTTCAAGATTTTTCCAGCCCACACATTAAAACCCATAACATATGTTGGGTAATGAGTAGAATAACATCTTAACTAAATTAGCAGTTTGAAAACCCTTTTTACCATTTAAATTCTACATAATTAAAACAGGACATGAGGAAGGAGATAGAAAAACCATATGTTATTTGAAACCAGTGTCCAAAATGTTAATTTACATCTTCTTGCCTTAACACAAATACTGTTGTAACCCTATAAGCATTTACCATTACAATTAAACCAGCAAAAAATGTTATATACAGTTTTACAAGACATCTAAAGCCATAGTCTATCCCGTCTTGAAAATGTAGTCATTACAGAAATGATATAACTAACCCATTAAAGTTAAACCTCTGTACCAGCATTTTTATCTGTTTACTGCTCAGATCTCTGAAAGCGTTAGTAGTTCTAGGTACACGTACCAAGCTAGTAGGACACTGTAAACAGTACAGCTATGTACTGCAAAGCTTGTAAATGCTGATGCCTCAACTTCCCTTACCTTTATTGGGAGAGCATTAAGAGCTTGCATTTCTAATCATATTCTTTGCCTAATGTTTCAAAAAAATTAACAAAACAGTATAAAAGCCTGAATTGTACAAAGTCTAAACCACAGTACAGAAATTCCACAAACCATTTTGTGATGAGATTTGCTAGTTCTGTAGCGCTACCCCTTTAGGAGCCGCTTAAGTATGTATGTTGCGTACTCTGCCTCTCAACTCCAAGAACACACTCAGCTCTTTCTGGCACACCTGGCAATAGTGTAAGTGCAAGGACCAATAAGAATCACACGTGTTATGATAAAACACAGAAATGGTCTTTACTGTAAGGTTTCTGTGGAAAAGTAATGAACAATAACAATGCACATATGTCAGGTGAATCAGTTGAAAAATAATAACTAAGAACCAGAGCAATATAGCTCAATACTGTATTCGAGCTGCTTTCAGGGGTTCCCAAACCTGAGAATAACTCCAAGAGCAGAGGCAAACACTTAGCAAGGGCAATTGTATATATCCGATTGGTTACCTCTGTATAAATTGGCTCTATGAGTCCAGGCAGGAGAAGAGCAGAGGAATGACCCCATCTTATGTCAGACCTCTGCCTCCTGTCTCCTGACACCACAGGCCCAACTGCAAACACTTTACCCAAATCAACATTTAATGGCTTAACTTCCCAGAAAAACTATCCTGCACACCCATTACATATACAGAGCCCTGGACATGTGTGTGCATGCCTCTATGGCACCCAACTTCAGTCACTTTGAAAAAGGACGAGGCTTTGTATCTTCAGCCAGCCACTCTCGTTGGTGCACTTAACTCCTAAATAGCAGGGCCAAACAACACAACTGGCCCAGATTATCAAGGAAAATAATGCAGGATCTTCCTCAGCAAGGTGAAAAGACAATGGTGTCTGCATATAGGGTCTCTATATCTGACTGGCCTTGTGTCCTGTGGCACTACAGGTGTCAGCAAGGTGACCAAGAGCAATGATGTCTGTATACAATGTTCATAAAGCCGGATGGGCAAAGTGAAACAACCCTGTCTGTGTGAAGTGTCCTTCTTTCCTGCAAATAGGCAACTGTCCTCTCACCAAAACCCTGCGGCCAGGACCAAAACGAACATCCTAGAAACAGGCAGGCTCTTCTGGTGACCAAACTGGTCACCTCACACTGGAGTGCTTCACACCGTCAATGCAGGTGCGCTTGGATATGCACCTGGGATCCCCCTCTCACAGGCTGGATGTCCCAGACCGGCTGCAAACAAGCTGTGGACTGACCTGGGAGGCAAGACCTCTCCCCTGAGTCCAGTCTCCTCTCCTGCCTCGTTGGTAACTAACTTTCCTCAGGGAATCAAGATGGAGTCCTTTCCTTTCTTTAATCCTGAGGGCATTTTAGACGGGGACTACATGTCCCAGAATCCTTTGCAGCTACTGCTGCTGCTGTTAAAGTCCTTGTCATTGGTTCCTGTAATTGCCTTCTCTCTGATTGGCTCCCTCTTCTCCTGCCAATAGAAACACAGGGGATGATGCAGGGTGAGCAGCTCTGTGTGTCTGTGTGAGTCAGTGAGGAATCCCCCCAGGAGCTGACAAGCAATTTATATCTCAGGAGTAGGAATGAGCTTCGTGTTCGAGTCGAACCCATGTTCGACTCGAACATCGGCTGTTCGGTCGTTTGCCGAATTGCGAACGATATGGGCCGTTCGCGCCAAATTCGTGTGGCGCGTCACGGCCCATAATTCACTGCGGCATCGCAGTGCATTGCTTGCTGATGATTGGCCAAGCATGCACTATGACCCGCATGCTTGGCCAATCACAGCGCCGCCTGAACAGAGAGCCGTAATTGGCCAAAGCCAAGGAGGCTTTGGCCAATTATGGCTCAGGGGATTTAGTACACGCCCCACACTATATAAGGCCGCCTGCACGGCGGCCCTGTGCAGTGTGTTCCGGTGTGCTTAGAGAGAGAGAGAGACAGTGTCATTTCATTTGAGTTAGCTAGATTAGGCAGGACAGTCAGTCAGTTAGCTGCACTTAAAGTGTATTGTGTATATATATGCATCCCAGGTGTTGCATATATATATATATACACTGTATTCAGTTTAGCTAGATCCGTTCCTGTTATCTTCTAGACTATTTACATTTAGTGCAGTGCGTCCTGCTCACAGTGTTCAGCTAGATCCGTTCCTGGTATCTTCCTACTGACAGGCAGGCTTGTCTTGTTACAGTATTTACAGCTACCTAAAGAAAATTACTGGTGTTCTTTTGATCCTATTAGTACCACGGTCAGGCAGCTAGACTATTTACATTTAGTACAGTGCGTCCTGCTCACAGTGTTCAGCTAGATCCGTTCCTGTTATCTTCCTACTGACAGGCAGGCTTGTCTTGTTACAGTATTTACAGCTACCTAAAGAAAATTACTGGTGTTCTTTTGATCCTATTAGTACCACGGTCAGGCAGCTAGACTATTTACATTTAGTACAGTGCGTCCTGCTCACAGTGTTCAGCTAGATCCGTTCCTGTTATCTTCCTACTGACAGGCAGGCTTGTCTTGTTACAGTATTTACAGCTACCTAAAGAAAATTACTGGTGTTCTTTTGATCCTATTAGTACCACGGTCAGGCAGCTAGACTATTTACATTTAGTACAGTGCATCCTGCTCACAGTGTTCAGCTAGATCCGTTCCTGTTATCTTCCTACTGACAGGCAGGCTTGTCTTGTTACAGTATTTACAGCTACCTAAAGAAAATTACTGGTGTTCTTTTGATCCTATTAGTACCACGGTCAGGCAGCTAGACTACTTACATTTAGTACAGTGCGTCCTGCTCACAGTGTTCAGCTAGATCCGTTCCTGTTATCTTCCTACTGACAGGCAGGCTTGTCTTGTTACAGTATATAAAGCAACCTGAAGAAAATTACTGGTGTTCTTTTGATCCTATTAGTACCACGGTCAGGCAGCTAGAATATTTACATTTAGTACAGTGCATCCTGCTCACAGTGTTCAGCTAGATCCGTTCCTGTTATCTTCCTACTGACAGGCAGGCTTGTCTTGTTACAGTATATAAAGCTACCTGAAGAAAATTACTGGTGTTCTTTTGATCCTATTAGTACCACGGTCAGGCAGCTAGACTATTTACATTTAGTATAGTGCGTCCTGCTCACAGTGTTCAGCTAGATCCGTTCCTGTTATCTTCCTACTGACAGGCAGGCTTGTCTTGTTACAGTATATAAAGCTACCTGAAGAAAATTACTGGTGTTCTTTTGATCCTATTAGTACCACGGTCAGGCAGCTAGACTATTTACAGTTAGTGCAGTGCGTCCTGCTCACAGTGTTCAGTTAAACCTACAAGTTAATGGGGTGCGTCCACCTCACAGTGTTCAGCTAAAGCTACCTGTAGAAGGTTGGTGGTGTTCTCATACTACAGGCAGGCAGTTGATTTTGCTAGCTGCAGTATCAGTACATATATATATATATATATATATATATATATATATATATATATATATCCCAGCTTAGTGCAGCTACAGGCCATTAGTATGTCTGGAAGGCCAAGAAGGGGAGGCAGACAGTCACAAGCCAATAAGAGAGGGCAAGCAGGCTCTGTGTCTAGTGCTGGTCGTGGAGACGGTGCATCCTCATCAGCACGTGGCCATGGGACACGCTTGGCCTTTTTTTCGGCAGCTGGCCGTATTGAGCCGCAACATGCGGAAGACTTGGTCGAGTGGATGACCAAGCCGTCCTCATCCTCCTCATCCTCTCTCACCCATGCCCAGGGTGCTTTGTCTGGCAAAGCAGCGGCCTCTTCCCTCGGCTCAATGTCATCAGTGACTCCTTCCCTAGCTCCACCATGTCCTCCTGAGGAGTCCCTCGAACTGTTTGACCACAGTGTTGGGTACATGCTCCAGGAGGATGCCCAGCATTTGGAAGGCTCTGATGATGATACTGAGCTCGATGAAGGCAGTAACATGAGCACGGACAGAGGGGGTGCCCAAGAAGGACAGCAATCTGGCAGTCATGCTCCCCCTGCTGCAGCATACTGCCAGGTTTGCTCCAGTGATGAGGAGGGAGGGGATGATGAGGTCACTGACTCAACGTGGGTGCCTGATAGGAGAGAGGAGGAGGAGGAGGAGGAGGCGGCACATCACCAACGAGGCAGGATGCCCTCCAGGGGCCAGCCTAAGGGCAGCACATTGACTGCATCACACCCCAAAGCTCCACATGTGCAGGGCGCTGCAGTCTCTGCGCGTTATTCAAAAAGTTCTTTGGTGTGGGCCTTTTTTGAGACGAGTGCATCAGATCGCACCGCTGCTATTTGTAACATATGTCTCAAGCGTATCTCACGTGGCCAAAACATCTCCCGCTTGGGTACCACATGCTTGACCAGACATATGTTGACCTGCCATGCAGTTCGTTGGCAAGCGTATCTAAAAGACCCACACGAAAGAACAAAGAGGACCTCTCCTTGCTCCTCATCAGCGGAGATTTCCAACCCCACTAGACCTCCAGTCCTCTCTGAGACCTGCACTGAGAGTAATGAAGGTGTAGAATTAGGTGTGTCACAGCCAAGTACTTGTGGGCAATCTGCTTTTGGTACACCGACGTCAGATTGTACCAGGCAAATTTCCCTGCCCCAGCTGCTGCACCGCCGAAAAAAGTTTGCTCCCAGCCATCCACATGCCCAGCGGTTGAATGCTAGCTTGGCAAAATTGCTAGCACTTCAACTGCTGCCTTTTCAGTTGGTAGACTCTGCCCCCTTCCGTGAGTTTGTGGAATGTGCGGTTCCTCAGTGGCAGGTACCCAAACGCCACTTTTTCTCACGGAAGGCGATTCCGGCTCTCTACCGGCATGTGGAAGGCAATGTCCATGCCTCGCTGGACAGGGCGGTCAGCGGTAAGGTGCATATTACCGCTGACTCATGGTCCAGCAGGCATGGACAGGGACGTTACCTAAGTTTCACCGCGCATTGGGTGACTCTGCTGGCAGCTGGGAAGGATGCAGGACAAGGTGCATTAGTGTTGGAGGTTGTTCCGCCACCACGCCTCCAAAATGCTAATGATTGTGACACACCTCTCTCCTCCACCCCCTCCTCTTCTTCTTCCTCCATGGCCTCTTCCTCAGAACCAGCGGTGCTCCGTAGTCGTTCAAGGGGCTACGCAAGTACGCAGGCCAAAAGATGCCATGCGGTGCTTGAGCTGGTGTGCTTGGGGGACAGGAGCCACACTGGGGCAGAGGTTCTGTCAGCTCTGCAGGGGCAGGTTCAGAGGTGGTTGACGCCACGCCAACTTAAGGCAGGAATGGTGGTTTGCGACAATGGCACCAACCTCCTCTCTGCCCTCCGACAGGGACAAATGACCCATGTGCCCTGTTTGGCTCACGTCCTTAACTTGGTGGTGCAGCGGTTCTTGGGCAGGTACCCGGGCTTACAGGATGTTCTGAGGCAGGCCAGGAAAGTCTGTCTGCATTTCCGCCGGTCATATAATGCCAGTGCTCGGCTGACGGACCTCCAAAAGGAGTTTAACCTGCCCAAGAACCGCCTAATCTGTGACATGCCCACCAGGTGGAACTCAACGTTGGCCATGCTGCAGTGGCTGCACACGCAGCAGAGGGCCATCAATGAGTACCTGTGCGACTATGGCACCAGGACAGGGTCAGGGGAGCTTGGTTTTTTTTCCCCACACCAGTGGGCCATGATCAGGGATGCATGCACTGTCCTGTCACCATTCGAGGAGGCCACGAGGATGGTGAGCAGTGACAGTGCATGCATCAGTGACACTGTCCCCCTTGTCCACCTGTTGGAGCACACGCTGCGTGGAATAATGGACAGGGCACTTGAGGCAGAACAGAGGCAGGAAGAGGAGGACTTCCTTAGCTCTCAAGGCCCCCTTTATCCAGACAGTGTTCCTGCGTGCCCGCAGATCACACAGGAAGAGGACGAGGAGGAGGAGGAGGAGGAGGAAGATTTTGTCAGTATGGAGGTGGAGCCTGGCACTCAGCATCAGCAGCAGTCTTTAAGGGATCAGTCCCAAGAAACACATGGACTTGTACGTGGCTGCGGACGTTGTCGTCCTTAGTGACCCAGAGGACTCCGGACCGAATGCCTCAGCAAACCTATGCTGCATGGCCTCCCTGATCCTGCAAAGCCTGCGTAAGGATCCTCGTATTCGTGGTATCAAGGAGAAGGACCAATACTGGCTGGCAACCCTCCTTGATCCACGTTACAAGGGTAAGGTTGCGGACCTTATCTTGCCATCGCAGAGGGAGCAGAGGATGAAACATCTTCGGGAGGCCTTGCAGAAAGGTCTGTGCAACGCGTTCCCAGAGACTGGGAGGTTACAAACTCCTGTTTCTGGACAACGTGTTGCTGAGGCTTCGGTCAGTCAAAGAAGGAGCGGTGGAGAAGGTGGCCGTCTGACCGATGCGTTCAGACAATTTTTTGGTCCGCAGCCCCAAGGTATGATCGGTTCCAGCAACCATCGCCAGCGTCTGTTTTACATGGTGCAGGAATACCTAGGGGCAAGATCAGACTTGGACACCTTTCCCACCGAAAATCCTCTGGGTTACTGGGTCTTGAGGATGGATCACTGGCCAGAGCTTGCACAGTATGCAATTGAGCTACTGGCCTGTCCTGCATCCAGCGTTCTTTCGGAACGCACATTCAGTGCTGCTGGAGGCGTGGTAACCGATCACAGGGTGCGTCTGTCCACCGACTCGGCCGATCGACTGACCTTCATAAAAATGAATCAGTCTAGGATCACCACCAGCTACCAAGCACCTGATGCTGATGTAACCGAATAATTTTTTTAAAAAATCTCAGATCCCTTCAAAGACTGCCTATGCTGATGCTGAGTGACTATCCCTGAGTAATTATCCTCTTCCTCCTCAATCATCACGCTGATAGCTTGTAAGAACATTTTTGGTTCTGGGCGCCACCACCAGTGCCTAAGGCACAATTTTTCAGCCCCTGTTTCACAGGGGCGTGTAATTACAATTTTTGATGTAATACTTTGCAGCAGGGCTCGTTCCTGCATTCCAACTAGAGTGTCTGTGAGGGGTTGCAGTGTTGTGGCACCAGCACCAGTGCCTAAGGCCCAATTTTTCTGCCCCTGTCTAACAGGGGCGTGTAATTACAATTTTTGATGCAATACTTTGCAGCAGGGCTCGTTCCTGCGTTCCAACTAGAGTGTCTGTGAGGGGTTGCAGTGTTGTGGCACCAGCACCAGTGCCTAAGGCCCAATTTTTCAGCCCTTGTTTAACAGGGGCGTGTAATTACAATTTTTGATGCAATACTTTGCAGCAGGGCTCGTTCCTGCGTTCCAACTAGAGTGTCTGTGAGGGGTTGCAGTGTTGTGGCACCAGCACCAGTGCCTAAGGCCTAATTTTTCAGCTCCTGTTCAACAGGGGCATGTAATTACAATTCTTGATCTAATATTTCACAGCAGGGCCCTGTGAGGGCTTACAGTGTTGTGGCCACAGCAACACCTAAGGCCCAAATTTCTGCTGAGTATATAGGGCAGGACCCTACTTTCAAACATCTAACTTACAAACGACTCCTACTTGCAAACGGAAGGAGACAACAGGAAGTGAGATGAAATGTACCCCTAGGAAGGGAAATTCTCTCCTGTAAGAGTTAATATGGGAAAAAAATTTCTCCTTTCCACTGATGCTTTCCAATCCTTGTTCCACAAAAAAATCCAAATTTTCAAAAAAACATTTTTCATTGGGACAAAAAGTGAGGTGAAATCTTCTGAAGAGGAGGAAAGACAGCAAAACAAATGTCACAGGGGTGATAACCCTTCCCTATGTTTTCCAAAAAGCTTAAAAAAGATTTTTTGGCTGGAGCTAAACACGTTAAAAATGTACCTGTTCAAAATTACAAAGAGATTCTACTTAACAACAAACCTACAGTCCCTGTCTTGTTTACACCGCCTGTATACTGCTGTTCAGAGTATATAGGGCCTGGTGGCCCCACACCTTTCCTTATTTTAATTTGGGTGCGGGGTTCCCCTTAATATCCATACAAGACCCAAAAGGCCTGGTAATGGACTGGGGGGTACCCATGCCGTTTGTCTCACTGATTTTCATCCATATTGCCATGACCCGACATTACATTAAACCCGCAAGCAGTTTTAAATGAGATTTTTTCCTTTGAAAATGACATTTGGTGCAGGGACTGTTCTAAACACGGGAAACACGCGTCACTTTACAGGCATACTATAGACACCCCCCAGGTACGATATTTAAAGGAATATTTCACTTTTTTTTTTTTTACTTTAAGCATCATTAAAATCACTGCTCCCGAAAAAACGTCCGTTTTTAAAAGTTTTTTTTGCATTGATACATTTCCCCTGGGGTAGGACCCGGGTCCCCAAACCCTTTTTAGGACAATACCATGCAAATTAGCCTTTAAAATGAGCACTTTTGATTTCGAACGTTCGAGTCCCATAGACGTCAATGGGGTTCTAACGTTCGTGCGAACTTTCGGTCCGTTCGCAGGTTCTGGTGCGAACCGAACCGGGGGGTGTTCGGCTCATCCCTACTCAGGAGAGCGTGTGTACTCGGCAGTGGCCAGCTTGACAAGGCCGCGGGAAAAAGCGGGGTACCCGCTACATATTTGTGTAGCGCTGGTAGATTTTTTTAATCTACCGCTGATAGGTTAATCTTGTGGGTCACTTGTTAGAGGGAGTTAGATTTGCCTCTGTTCCAGCTTGGCTGAGTTGCATGCGGTTCCACACTGTGCCGGTGGGTGTTGTTGTCACCATCGGCTGGTTTTGGAAAAGCAACGTGTTGAAGCGTATGAGTGCTCCTCTGTCCCGGAGACAACTCGGTGGAGGTGGTTCTCCGAGTTGCATGCTGGGAGGGGGTATTTATGGGACAGACGCCATGTTTGGGGGTTCGTTTTCAGCCACCTGCTGGCCCTCCTGGCCGGCAGGGTATGCGTTAAGAGTACCACCTTGTGGTCCTCCGTTCCGGAGGTCCACGTCGCTGCGGAGTGTGGGTGGGCCCAGAAGCCTGTCTGGGGCCTACCACAGCAGCAGAGGAACGGTCCTGAGCTGTCTATCCTGAGTGAAGAAGCTGGACAACCGAGGAGATCCCAGGGGAGGACCTGTCATGGAAGGATCATGCAGAGTGCTGGTCTGGAGAGGGGCCTGGTGACTCGGTTGGAGGACGTATCCTGAAGCAATCTTACTGAATAGTACTGCTGGGTTGGCTTAAAGGTTCAAGTACTGTGTCTGACATTCATTGCAAACCAATACATCCTGTGGCAAGTCTGTGGCAGAGACTTTTGTTCGTGCTGCGTACTGGCTGCTAGGCAAGTGAGAGAGGCCTATCCAGGCGGGCAAAGATTGAGTTCCACAAGGGGGAGCACATTCAACCATTCAACCGCAAGTGTTCAATTCCAGAGAATGTTCTAGAGAATACTAAGGAAAGGTATTTGAGCTTCCCTGCAACTTTCCTTCTGCCTCTTTCCTGCTACTTCCTTTATTATTTGTTCATTAAAGCATTGGAAAATCTACTCAAGTGTTAGTGTCTACATCGTCCAGAGGTAAACTCTACGGGACCCTAGACCCGGTGCCGGTAAAACAGAGGTGTCAAGAGTGTAGGTAACAGCCCGCTTTAAACCAGCAGCTCCACCGAGAGTTATTGCTACATGTGGGGGCGTCGTCCGGGATTTGTTAGCCATCAGTTCTTGCAACCTGGAGAAGTGTTTCACTGGGAGTTTACGGTGAGAGCTGGACTTTGTCATTTTCTCAAGAGAAGAAGAAGTTAAAAGTTGCAGGACTTTATTTCTGAGTGCGTAGGCGGCGGGCGCCAGTAAAAGCCCGGGAGCTACGTGATCAGAAGAACAAGTGGGAGGAGTCTACCCTACTTGATACCGCGTGGGACGCGTGTATGTGTTTGGCGCCAGAGAAGAAGAGAGGCCTTGTGATCGTGCTGAGAGGATCAGAGTGTGGCAATGTCTTTTCCGGTGATGCAGCCAATTATGGGACCAAGAATGTTCCCTGCGAGCACCGCGTCGAGTACTGTGCTGCCCGAAACCCTGCTTACAGATACCAGTATTCGTCTGAAGCCACAGGGGAGGTTTGTTCTCTATACCGTCGGAAATATCGAAGGGCTGGGCATGATTTGCCACAAATGTAAAGGACTGGCTGTACATCTCCGTCCATTTGGTTGCTGCACGCAATGTGGAGAATATTTGTTTGTGGTGGAGCAACCTACCATGTCGCCCCGTGCTTATCGTATGGACTGGGCTACAGGTGTTGCCACAGTAGAAGCTGCTACTCCTGCTGAAAGAGAACGGCAGGCCGTGACTTTGCCTGTTGTTGCCGAGAATGTTCCGGAGAGAGACACTGCTGTTACAGATTCATCAGCGGACATTGCATTAATTTCTGCGTCCACTTCGCCTATCCCTGTTGTACCTGTCCAGAGGAAGGTGGGATATGTGAAGGCTTCCCGCGGCCGAGGCCTACCCCAGAGACTACCCGAACCAGATCCAACAAAGTCCACGACAGGAACGGGTGAGCAATTAATGGGGAATGTATCTGGGACTGTAAATAAATATCTGCCAGCAGAAGAGCTGGGAGATTCGGAGATAGAATCCATGTCGGATCTCTCCGGTGATGATGACCTATTTGAGACTATGTCACAAGAGCTGTTATGGGCCTAGGGCGAAGATGCCGCCTCTGCCATAACTTTCCCTGAATGGACAGCTTTGAGTTCTGGGAAGACATCACCTTGTGTGGAGCCACACAGATCTGTAAATGAGACATTGTCAAAAGTTGCTAGTTCACTTCAGACACCGGCTGGGTCTATGGTGAACAAATCATTGGATTCATGTGTGCCTCCTGGTGTGGGAAAAAATAGATCCTTACCGAAACTTGCGCGTTTGCAGAGAATGTTGAACAAGCGTGTAGCTACGGAATATGGTTTGGAGTTCCTTTATGTTCCTCAGGACATAATGCAAGTGATTGAAGCTAACCGGGAGCGTTGGTACAGTGAGGAGGTTTGGGACTATTTGTCTGTGCCTAAGCCTTTCCAAAAAATTGGATGTTCTGTTGCTATGGATGAACGCTTCAGTGGATGTTTTATGCACTGGAACTATGGTGGGCACATTCATGCTGACAAAAAGGTCATTTGCAGACCCGGAAAAGATGACGCTGTCTATTTCATCACTACAGTGGATAAACTGGGAAAAACATTAACATTGCCAGATCCCCGGTTTTATTGGTAATTATGGACAAAAGAACTTTGGGATAGTTAGTTAGTGTCAGTATATAGAGATCTTCGTGGTCAAGGTCTGAATACTCACCTCAGTGTTTCAAATCCAAGAACTTCTTTTTGCTAGCCGGATTTCTTTCATCTAAGAAAAAATGTATATATAGGGATGGACTCCTAAAGATTATTCTGATGTAGGTAATGGGAAGAGAGTTTCATTTTTTTCAAATGAGACTTTGCTCCTGAAACTGTATAGGTTGCATGTGTGTTTAATATGTTTTCCTTTTCAGGAACCATTTGATCTCCTATCAAACTGTTAGGATTTTCAGCTTGATAGATAGTGGGGTTATGTACAGTCATAGGATGGTTTTGTTTGCGGATGTGAACATATTGTTTTACAAATGTTAATCTTATAATGTCTTTCTACTATCTTTCCTTCTTCTTTGCCTAAATCCAAGATTTAAGCTCAAATACCTGCTCTCAGGCTTGGGAGTTATTATTTTTGTGACAGACGTTGAAGACAACGTCTATTGTAGTGGGGGGAGTATGTAGCGCTGGTAGATTTTTTTAATCTACCGCTAATAGGTTAATCTTGTGGGTCACTTGTTAGAGGGAGTTCGATTTGCCTCTGTTCCAGCTTGGCTGAGTTGCATGCGGTTCCACACTGTGCCGGTGGGTGTCGTTTTCACCATCGGCTGGTGTTGGAAAAGCAACGTGTTGAAGCATATGAGTACTCCTCTGTCCCGGAGACAACTCGGTGGAGGTGGTCCTCCGAGTTGCAAGCTGGGAGGGGGTATTTATGGGACAGACGCCATGTTTAGGGGTTCGTTTTCAGCCACCTGCTGGCCCTCCTGGCCGGCAGGTATGCGTTAAGAGTACCACCTCGTGGTCCTCCGTTCCGGAGGCCCACGTCACTGCAGAGTGTGGGTGGGCCCAGAAGCCTGTCTGGGCCTACCACAGCAGCAGAGGAACGGTCCTGAGCTGTCTATCCTGAGTGAAGAAGCTGGACAACCGAGGAGATCCCAGGGGAGGACCCGCCATGGAAGGATCATGCAGAGTGCTGGTCTGGAGAGGGGCCTGGTGACTCGGTTGGAGGACGTATCCTGAAGTAATCTTACTGCATAGTACTGCTGGGTTGGCTTAAAGGTTCAAGTACTGTGTCTGACATTCATTGCAAACCAATACATCCTGTGGCAGAGGATCGTACGGGTTTTATTCCAAACAAGTCTGTGGCAGAGACTTTTGTTCGTGCTGCGTACTGGCTGCTAGGCAAGTGAGAGAGGCCTATCCAGGCGGGCAAAGATTGAGTTCCACAAGGGGGAGCATATTCAACCATTCAACCGCAAGTGTTCAATTCCAGAGAATGTTCTAAAGAATACTAAGGAAAGGTATTTGAGCTTCCCTGCAACTTTCCTTCTGCCTCTTTCCTGCTACTTCCTTTATTATTTGTTCATTAAAGCATTGGAAAATCTACTCAAGTGTTAGTGTCTACATCGTCCAGAGGTAAACTCAACGGGACCCTAGACCCGGTGCCGGTGAAACAGGTGTCAAGAGTGAAGGTAACAGCCCGCTTTAAACCAGCAGCTCCACCGAGAGTTATTGCTACACATGCTTGAAACAAGTGTGCTAGGTTCATAAAGGACTAGTTTAGGTTGTAATTCTGGGTCTCAAATTAGATGTTGTGGTGAACTGTCATGTCTAAATGTCAGTTTTCTGTGTCAGTGGAAAGTGTTTGGGTATAATAGATAGTTGTTCCAGTGGTGAATCAGTGAAAGAATAGGCATCTTAAATGGGGATATTTTTGAGATAGAAGGAAGAGAGATAGGTTCTCCAAAGAGAATGAATCAGGACAGTGAAGAATAAAAACGAGGGTGTAGAGAGAGGGATCAGATAGGTGGAGATAGGGGAGTAAAGAGTGGCTGCATTCGTCAACAACTGGCTTGCTGAGGTTATTTACTGTAAACTGTTAAATGTTTGAGAAAGAGCTGTACTCTCACTATACTAGCAATTGTTCGTACTTATCAAATTGTTGGTATTAAAAACATGGGTGCCAAGTTCTCCTGGATGCTTTGTACCTGCTATTCAAAAAAGAAATTCAATCTTCTGTGCTCCTAATATTAATAACAGCATTAAAGCTGAAATAAACCCATAGATTTAACAGTTTTAAAAAACAGTTACATTTCTGGCACATGCCGGGAATGTAACTGTCACATTGGTTGTGCTCTCAACCAAATTTTCAAATCATCCAATTGCTGTTTCAATGAGATAATGGATTGGAAGGTGTGGTTTGGCAAACGGTACCGGTATATATTTTCTGTTTTTTAACTTGAAAATTGTGCCGTGATCAAGGCTTGTAAGCCGAAACGCATGAGCTCCTGTATATTTTTACTCACTTTTTGTATGCACCAATAAAGAAGCAACAAGAAGCAATGGAAGAAGACTTCAGAAGCAAAGCAATAAGAATTAATAGAAATCAAAATACCTGAAGAGCAGAAGATAAACTCATAAATCATAGGGATGATAGGATGTGAAGAAATTTGAGCAAAAAGGAGTCATAGATTAATACTGAAATGAACATCAAAGAAACAGTAACCAATTGGAGTAAACAGGCAGTCTTTTTACAAATCCTTGACCATTGAGAGGAAAAAATAAGTATATAAGTCATTTGCACAAAACAGTAATGGATTGTGTACTTTGATTGGTCAGGGTTGTAACTAGGGTTGTTGAAGAGTACAACTCTAGGAAACAGATAGACAATGAGCAGGATAATTCCCTTACCTCAAGATGAAGGTAAAAGTTGGTTCCAGATTGAGAGTTTGGGCTTAAGATTCACTTTGAGCCACAACAAAATAGCCAATGTTCCTCTATTCATAATCATAGCCCTAGTCATCTTCCATTTACTGGAAGATGTTAAGCAAGTGACCTTGAGACATATCGTATTTGACATTCTGTGGTTGTGTATAGTGTAGTTAGAATTAATTATTTTAACTCTGTCTGTACTGAACTTAGTCTTCTTTGAACAAATACTGTTGCAAGGTTTATTGGAAGAGCACCATGAAAATGTAAACCCAAAGTCCAATGCACTTCCAGTGCTATTGTGGTATGTACATTCACCTAAGAAACCTGTGCCCACTCTGTTCTTAGGTCATTGATGTTAAGTGAAATTTAACATTGTACCTAACACTGTGGTTTTTGTACCTGATGTACATTGATAAAGTCTGCCTACAACTCAAAGGTAACCTACATTTGGGGTGTGACAAGATTCACACTTTCCTGAAAAAGGTCTATAGTATGAATCATAAATGTATATCAAGCATTTAAATGTTATGAGAACCTCTACTGCTAGCATAAAGCTGCTTTGAATTTCCAAAACGTGGAAAGTGTAATAACCCATTAAGATTTTATTGCCTCTTAGTTCCTATAATATTTTTCTAGCTTTGCTTTTTAATTAAAGCTTGGAAATTGTACAGCCTAAACAATAACAGTATCTATTGTTTTATTTCTATAATCATTTTTGTGCTGCTTGTTTAATAATTCCCAGCAAGCTTGTGATGTTTATAGGCTGCAGTGTATTATATGGGTTTGTTTTCTTGGCTGAAGATGATTCTATGAAATTCAATAGAACCAACTTGAAAACTTGTGTTTTTCTATAAATAAAAAAAGTGCACATAATAAATGCACATGGTTAAAGACATGTTTTTACCATATGAAGTTCTTATTTGCCAGTACCAGCATAATGATGGTTCCAGGGGGGTCTTGATGGCATGAAGACAGCAACAAGCAAATGATTTCTATTACTAGTGGACTGAAAGGGGCTGAAAGGTAGCTTGAAAAATGTAGAAGTAACAATAAGGCCAGTTGCTACAGTGGTGTACATTAGTGTCACATACAACTCCATCTCCTCTGCTTCTCTTCCTCTCTCTGTTGGGGTACCCCAAGGCTCTGTCCTTGGGCCCCTCCTATTCTCGCTCTATACCTCTTCCCTGGGCCAGTTGATAACCTCCCATGGCTTCGAATACCACCTCCACGCTGATAACATCCAGATCTATCTCTCCACTCTTCAACTCACCCCCTCGATCTCCTCACGGATCTCAAACTTACTGAATGACATATCGGTATGGATGTCACACCACTTTCTCAAACTCAATCTTCCTAAAACTGAGCTTGTAATATTTCCCCCTTCCCACATGATTTTACCATTAATATCAACAGCACAACCATTGGTCCCTCCACACATGCCAGGATGCTGGGTGTAATCCTTGACTCTGACCTCTCCTTCAGCCCCCACATCCAATCACTGGCTAAATCCTGCCGCCTTAACCTCCGCAACATCTCCAGAATTCGACCCTTCCTGACTAATGACACCACAAAGCGACTTATTCACTCCTTGATTATTTCCCGCCTTGACTACTGCAACTCTCTCCTTAATGGCCTACCCTTACACAGGCTATCCCCCCTTCAGTCTATTATGAATGCTGCTGCTAGACTAATACACCTCACTAATTGATCTGTGACTGCTGCCCCTCTCTGCCAATCCCTTCACTGGCTTCCCCTACCCCACCGTATAAAATTCAAAATGCTAACCACAACATACAAGGCCATCCACAACATCGCCCCCAGCTACATCACCAACCTCATCTGCAGATATCGCCCAAATCGTCCCCTCCACTCCTCCCAGGACCTCCTGCTCTCTAGCTCCCTTGTTACCTCCTCTCATGCTCGCCTTCAGGGCTTCTCCAGAGCCTCTCCCATCCTCTGGAATTCCCTGCCCGATCCAATCAGCCCCTAACCTGTCCACCTATCCCATACCCACCTAATAACTGTCCCCGAGCCACCCCTCATCAAATCATTCCCTGCATCTATTATCTTTTGTACCACCACCCCCTCCATTTAGAATGTAAGCTCTACGAGCAGGGGCCAACTGTCCCTTCTGTATTGAACTGTACTGTAACTGTGCTGTCTCCCCCTCTGCATTGTAAAGCACTGCGTAAACTGTTGGCGCTATATAAATCGTGAATAATAATAATAATACACTGGAAACTGAAGCTGGTTGCTAGGAGATCTAGGACTGTCCATAATATACATTTAAATATCTTAAATCATTGACTTTAGTTGTCATTTTCGAGAGGCTCCATCCTGATATAGATTGGCTTACTTTATGATCTTCCCAGAACAGAATGCTAGAGAGAAGATCAGAGTCCACTGGTACTATTGTGCCTATGGTAGAGTCCACTGGTATTATTATGCCTATGGTACGAGTCCACTGGTACTAGTGTGCCTATGCCACACCATTCATTACTGCAACTTTGTAGCTTTCTGTGTTACTCACATGCTCATTGAATCAAATAAAGTGTACCGGCAGACTTCTGAGATCCATCCTATACTCTCTCCTTCTTTTATGCTACCAAAATCCCACCTCCTCCATCTCACTGTCCTTAAACAGGTTTGGCAGGCAGGCCCTGTATGAAGGATGCTATATATGAATACGTCCTTCATCTGTTCATCCCTTAACTATTTATTGCTGATTTTTTTTTACCATTCATATTTATATTATTCTGACAGTTTGACAGGAAAAAAGGTGGAGGGTATGCTACCTTTCTTATTTTTATTTTTTTACTCTTACAGAGACTGCAGGCAGTGTACTTTTTAACATATCCACTGTTTATCTGCATCTCCTCCCCCTCAGTCTATTCACAAAATACTTTGTAATTTGTGAACCATTCACCATTCTGTGAATTGACAAGGGGAGAGGAGGGGATGAAGAGTGAGTCACAGCAGCCTGAAATATATGTGTACTATCCAGTCTTAATTATAGTGTGAATTCTACTTTTCTGAGCAATAATCTGGACCTAGGACTCACATTAAAGCAGAGTTCCACCCAAAAATGGAACTTCCGCTTTAAGTGAAGGTGACCCCCTGACATGCCACATTTGACATGTCATTTTATTGGGGGGGGGGGGGCGGATACCCTCGTTTTAGAGGCATCCAGCTCCCACTTCCTCCCGGGGCTCCGCCGCACCGTAAGGAAGATCACCTCTCCCCCCCTTGCTCCCTGCAATCTTCTGGGACACATCACAGATCCCAGAAGATTGCCCGGCCATTCACAGCACGCAGTGCGGCTCGTGAATGCGCAGTGCGTGCCCAACTGTGAAGCCACAGCTTGGCGTCCACAATAAGAATGTCGGCGATGTGGAGAAGATGAGGGCTTCATACGCCCTCATTGCTGGACCGTGGGACAGGTGAGTGTCCGATTTTTAAAAGTCAGCAGCTACACTTTTTGTAGCTGCTGATTTTTAATTTTTTTTTTTGTTTTCGGCGGGAACTCTGCTTTAATAGTAATAACTTTTTCTTACAAAGCAGCTATATTAAAAAGCACTTTGTCTTGAGTTCTACAAGTAAACTGATTATTGGGTTAACTAAGGAATCTCATGTCCATATCTAGGAATTGGGTAGAACCAGCAGGTACAAAATATTAGAACAGTGTAGTTCACATACTTGTAGCATGGTAATTAAGGCCAGATCCCTGCTGTGCTATGTGAAATGTTTTATGCTGTTCTATGCTGTCCTCTCCTACACAAGATGAATGGCTGATCTTAGTATACATTTAATAAGAGCAGATGTCATACAAGCCAGATTGAGGCTGGGGATGTAAAGACTGAAAGGAGTACCTTGTCCTCGCCTAGCCCATAAACCTATAACCAGTGGCTAAAAAAAATGGAAAAATTGGGGATGTAAAGACTGAAAAGAGTACCTTGTCCTCTCCTAACCCATACACCTATAACCAGTGGCTACAAAAACTGGAAAAACTGTTGCCCTAGTTTGCTAGCACTTTTGTTCCCAATGTACAGACCCAGAGTGAGTGAAGTGCAAGTACATAGTGGACCATCCTGTTAACACAAAATTTCTTCTGGGACAGGTACACTAAGTGCTCTACCAGCTTCCACTGGCAAGTAGGACATCAATCTGGAACCATAGAAAAGTGTTAGTGATATTAACATGATGTGGTTGGCTGTGTGTCACTGACAGCCCAGTTTCCTATGCCAGGACCTTTGTTGGCTATGTAGAAATCTGGCCTTAGTGGTAATTGAAATGCATCCAACAATTTTTTGCTGAATTTATATGATTAAGTTCGTTTCAGTATATCCGTGAAGGCAAAGCTTATACAAAGAAATCATAGATGACTTGATGCCCTTAGTTCCTGTTGTGATAATTTGACTAACAACTACTAGGTTATGCAACACTGTACCCAAAAAAAAAAAATTAGATCATTTTTTAGACAGATTGAGCTTTCTTTTGGTGGTATTTAAAGAGGAATTTCATTCCCCCTACATGTTTTTCCCTCTCTTCTTACCTTTTTTGTTGGGGTATCTGCAAAAAATGTACTTACATGCCCAGTGAGCCAAGCGGTGCTCTGTAAGTTTCTGCCACCCCGCTGCTGCTCACTTGATGCCACACTGCAATCTTTTTCTCTGACATTATCAGGAGCCAGCTGTTTCTTTCAGGTTTTTGCAGTGGCCCCCTGTGGTGTCCATGCACCCTGGTACAATATCGGGGGGCCAGCTGCAAAAACTAGGAAGAGACAGCCCCCTGATGATGCGCTGTGGAGCATGGTGAGGTACTCCTGGGATGTGTGACCTAGTATTCCAGTTGGCTGTGGGCACTCTGATTGGCTCAGTGCCTGAAGCTATGATCTCCGCTGTTTAATGACAGTGGGATTAAGTTCCGTGTGCACATGCAAGGTGTGTGCACCAACAGTAAACAAAAGAAAATTTTTAAACATCCACGAAGAATAACCGCTCCCCCTAGTGGCCATCTTAGTACAATGGCCTATTAAGGAGCTAGTTAAGAAATTGTTTAGAATAGAGTACTGAAAGTCCCCCTAGTATCTGTATACTCTTTCAATATGTATGCCTTTAGCAGCCTACTTGCCTGCCTTTGTGTTTCATGTTTTGCCTCTACAAACCATTTAATAACATATAGGGAAAAGTTGCATGCAATATCCCACAGCATTTTATAAGAATTTTATTTAATGTAACCGAATTATAACCCTAAGAAAAGATGTCTTGCTACTTGCTATTGTGTATTCTGTCTCTCAATGCTCTTGCAATATTTACTGTCTTGACTGAAAAAAGATGATTTTAAATTTTCCACTAGACTTTCAATTTGCTTTCCTTTTAAAAAGATGGGCACATTTTTTTTATATAAGTAGAAATCTATACAATAGATACATCTCCCATTTTTTCTTTAGACTGATGTTATCAACATTACTTCTTCATACTTTGTTTACAGTGCATCTAAACCCGCAGAGATCCAAGCTGCCAAGAGCATGTCAGTCCTTACTTATTTTCTACAATAATTTTACAAAACAACTATTTTGCTCTGCGCTCACAAAAGAAAACCATGCAAGATTTCATATACTGAAAACAATAAATGGTGCATAAAGAAGGCTTGTAGCGTACAGCTCTTCTATAGCAAATTTAGCTTTTGTAAATGTTGGCCTGGAATGAAAGGTAAAGTGTATGTAAACCCAAACAATGAACTTTTCTTATTTTCTCCATTTTAGTCTGTTAAATATACAATTTAAAGGGGGGTTGATATCTGTTTAACTAATGCAAAAAAAATCCTGTTACTTTTGTAATTATAGATCAGTTGTCTCCGAACTGTGGCCCGTGGGCCAGATGTGGCCCTATTGCTTGCCTTTATACGGCCCTTGGGGCCTTATTCCCCCCACCGATACAAGGCACTATACCCCCCACTGACACCAACAATGGGGCACTATTTCTTCCACTGACACCAAAAATGGAGAACTATTCATCCCCCCTAAAACCATAGTTGGGCCACCATTCTTCCCAATGACACCAATGATGGGGATTATTTTTCCCACCAATACTAATGATGAGGCACTATTTCTCCTACTACTTCCAATAATGGGGCACTACTACTCCTACTAATATTAATGATAGGGCACCATTCCTCCCACTAATACCAAGGATGGGGTACTAGTCCCCCCACTAATACCAATGATGGGGCATCATTCCTCCCACTGACATTAACATTGGAAATTATTCCCCCCACTAATACCAATGATGGGGCACCATTCCTCCCACTGACACTAACAATGGAAATTATTCCCCCCTACCAATGATGGGGCACCATTCCTCCCACTGACACTAACAATGGAAATTATTCCTCCCACTATTACCAATGATGGGGCACCATTCCTCCCACTGACACTAATAATGGAAATTATTCCCCCCACTATTACCAATGATGGGCACCATTCCTCCCACTGACACTAACAATGGAAATTATTCTCCCTACTAATACCAATGATGAGGCACTGTTCCTCCTCCTACAGCCCACAGGTGACGACATGTAATTTTTTACCCCCTCTGAACACCAGGTCTGAGGCATTTTCTACTCTCAATAGTCACAGTCCGGCCCTCCTAAAGTCTGAAGGACAGTAAACTGGCCCTTTGCCTAGAAAGTTTGGAGACCCCTGTTCTAGATGTATCGTCATTATAGGTATCTTCAAGACAGCGAGCACAAATCTTCCCAGAGGGTACACAAACACCAATGAAACTATTTTTAGTATAGTGGTGAAATGTTAGAACCTCTGATAGGTTTTTATTTTTGAATGTGTTCACATGGGAGAGATTTATCTCTATTTCCAACCCAGGTGATACGTGTCAGATATAACAGTAAATGAGGGTAAATTTTCTTTAATGGAAAAACCTTCAATTCAAAAGTGAAAAACAATGGTTTTTGCATCCCAGCAACAAATCAGGACATGTAGGTTGCTACCTAGGAGTTTTTTAGCCAGGCTTCTGAGGGGACCCAAATGTCCTACAAGTAAAACAATAAAATGAATGATCATTTTACAAAGCTGAACAGATTTGTAATGTCTACTGGGGCCCCTTGACTGCATATGCTATTTTCTGGAAAATGTGATTTTAGCCTTTAAATCTGTGAGTTTAGCTTCACTTTAACAGTATTACTTTAACAGTACAGAACATCGGTAAAGGAAAAGTTCATTGTGGCTATGTAACATCATTTTACCGTAAATTAAAGTGATTCTTAGTGACCGATATATAAGATTTTTACTAGGATTTGTTGAGCCAATGTCTGTGCTAACATGTTGAAACATATTCAATTACATTTTGATCCCATACTGTATTAAAAAAAAAATTCTAACCTCCGACTTGCTGTACAAAACTGGAAGAAAAAGTTTTGGCTGAAATTGGGGTTTCGGTAATATATCAGATAAATTAGTTAAAGCGGAACTAAACCCATCATTCTGTTTCCCAAAACAGGGCATGCCATGAATGATTACTGTCATGGTTGACTGCACTATCAACTGAACTGTCAAGGCATCCAATGGCTGGTGACATAACTGATCACATGTGCAGCATTATGGCAACTGCAAATCAAACAGAAGCTAAGGTGGCTACTTTTTTGGCAGTAAATGATAGAAGGGTTTAGTTTACCTTTAATATTGTCTGTTTATTGCTTTTGGTTGAAGAACACATATATTATATATAATAAAAAAAATTATAATTGATCTAGAAAGTAAACCTTTCTTTAACCATTTAATGACCAGAGGTCATTGATACCTAGAGGCCCAGGCCAATTTTAGCTGTGTCAGCTTGTGTCGGTTAACTTAACAATGACTCTATAACTAATTTGCATACCCTAATAATTTTTTAAGGACATATAAGACTTTTATATGGAACACTGATTTATTAAAAAAATACCCCACTCCATCTTCATTATTGGTTGACAAATGTGCAAAAATGTGAATAGAAAAAAAAAAATTCTATTATGTTTTTCCAGGCCACAACTAAAATATTGTTCACATGATCAGAACCACTCCGATTATTCCCAATCATCAGTGGGGACCAAGGCTGACAATGTCAGCTGTTGGTTCTCAAAGCTTCATAAAGTTTTCCAAGCACAGGGCCTTTTGCTGGGGAATGATATTAGACTGCGGACAGGAAGGAATTTTAACAAAAAGATGGTAACCATCCCAATTTATAACTAGCCTTTGCAGTAAGGTGCACGTGGAAGGGCAATGCATTACACAAACAGACAAAGATTTCCCAGCACACTTACCAGCTAGCCTTAAAAAAAGAACAAGTTGACCCTGTCTAAAAATTCACATTAAAAACAGAGGTTTTAGTTGTACACATTTGCAAATACATGTGGAAGCCGCAGCACCTACATCAAGACACCTCTGTGCACTGCAGTCCTAACTTTATATTTTTGAGAGTCTCCAGGTTGAAACATATATAGCAGTAGAAAAATTAAAGTGGTAATAAAGCCTGTTTGCTCATTTTTACCTACAGGTAAGCTTACCTGTAGGTAGAATGAATGTCTCCTAAACGTGCACCGTTTAGGAGATATTCACCCTGCATGCAGCCAGTGACATTACTGGCGCATGCACTCTGAAGGTCCGGCATACCTTACCGTAACTCCAGAGCTTCATGCCGAAAACCGAGGACTCACGCGCAAATGCGTGCTAGTGACGTCATTGCGGCTCCAGCCAGTCACATATGTGACATATATGACTGGCCAGAGCGTGCAAACTCAGAAGAAAGACAAGGGGAACATGTCAGCGGTTTCAGCGGTGACAGCACAGTGCTGGAGGGCTTCGGTCCAAGGTGAGTAATTCATAATGTGCTAGTATGCGGCATACTAGCACATTATGTCAGGGTCTTTTTTGTTGCAACCGCTTTAAGGGCAGGTTTGCTTAGAGGGAGCCCACCCCTCATTAACCACTTCAATACAGGGCATTTTCACCCCCTTCCTGCCCAGACCAATTTTTAGTTTTCAACACTGTCGCAATTTGAATGACAATTGTGCTGTCATGCAACACTGTACCCAAATGAAATTTTTATGTTTTTTTCCCCACAAATAGAGCTTTCTTTTGGTGGTATTTGATCACCTCTGCGGTTTTTATTTTTTGCGCTATAAACAAAAGAAGAGTGACAATTTTGAAAAAAAACAATATTTTTTACTTTTTGCTATAATAAATATCCCAATTTAAATAAAAAAAAACAACTATTTTTTTTCCCTCAGTTTAGGCCGATATGTATTCTTCTACATATTTTTGGTAAAAAAAATCGCAATAAGCGTATATTGATTGGTTTGCGCAAAAGTTATAGCGTCCACAGAATAGGAGATAGATTTATGGCATTTTTATTTACTTATTTATTTTTACTAGTAATGGCGGCGACCTGCGATTTTTTTCGTGACTGTGACATTGCGACAGACATATCGGACACTTTTGACACGTTTTTGGGACCATTTACATTTATACAGGGATCAGTGCTATACAATTGCACTGATTACTGTGTAAATATGACTGGCAGGGAAGGGGTTAACACTAGGGGGCGATCGAGGGGTTAAATATGTTTCCGGGGGAGTGATTCTAACTGTAGGGGGGGACTCACAAGGGGAGGAGACCGATCAGTGTTCCTCTGTACTGAGAACACACCATCGTTCTCCTCTCACCTGACAGGACGTGGATCTGTGTGTTTACACACACAGATCCATGTTCCTTCTGTGTTCACGGGCAATCGCGGGTGCCCGTCAGACATCGCGGCCGCGGGGCACGTGCACCGGGTCCTGAGCAACGTGGCAGGCGCACGCGCGCCCCCTAGATGGCCAGGAAGCCGAGGACATCATATGATGCCCTCCCAGGATGGGAGATCCCTCCTGCGGACGTCATATGACTATGGGCGGGTAATGAAGTGGTTAAAGGCACAGGGACACACTGGATTACCAGCAAGAGCACAATGGCAGCTGAAGACATCCAATGTGTCTCCATGCCATATCGAGAGAAAGGAACTTTAAGTTTATGCTTCTGTGGACTCCAAACACTGACAAGCCCATTCAAAAATGCATTATTATTTAGCAGTCAAATACATAAAGAGGGTGAAAAAAAAAGCAATTCCACTTTTGCAATGGCAGGTATAGATCAGTGTTTCTCAACTCCAGTGCTCAAGGTGCCCCAACAGGTCATGTTTTCAGGCTTTCCTTTATTTTGTACAGGTGATTTGATCAGTTTCACTGCCTTATGCCTCGTACACGCGTTGCAAATATGGTACGACCGATCGTATGACCGTTCTCGCTTAACAGTCGCAAGTAGAAATTGAATAGCTAAATAAAGTCACGAAAATTCTCGTACAACAGACGAAAAAATCGGAAGTGATGTCATGTGTTGTAATGTATTTGTATTGTATTTACGGATGACAACTATACTGACTGAACGAAAATCGTACGATCTGGAATCGTACGAGGAAAATTTTTATGTATGTCCGATCGAATAATATCTGATGAACGGTCGTGATCGGCTGTCGAAAGTAGTGTATACACCATCCGAATATCGTACGATCCTTCCTCGGACGACCGTTATCGTGCGATATTCGGATCGTGTGTACGGGCCATTAGTAATTACCACAGCTGTTTCATCTGAGGGAAATCTTGAGAACATGGCCTGTTGGAGCGCCTTGAGGACTGGAGTTGAGAAACACTGCCCTAGATCATCAATCTTTCTGTGAAGGTTTTATGTTAGTCATGGCTGCTAGTAGTAGTGAGTTGCATTCAACTGGATTTGGTTTGTAATGCTAAAGATGTTTCATCTTTACAAGTGGCTTCCCTAAAATTAGTTTTGAGAACACACCTCAGCATTTATAGCCATATCAGCAACTCAGGTCTTACATAGGAGCACAAGGACTTTGTGTGCTTTGTACCCCTTAAGAAGGGACATTACTTCAAGGACCTTGAGGTGCACATTATACAGAGAGGACAACGTGCAACGGCCATGAAATAAGCAATCTGCATCAGACTGGAAAAAAAACAACCTAAATAGGGGTTAAGGCCTTTAATGCTATCAGTCACTTATTTATTGTGTCATTTTAACCTTTTTACCATAGTCATTTGACAATTCACACCATCACCCATATATCTCAACCAGTTAAGACCTGTCTCAAAGTTTTTGCCGCCTTTACAACTGGATCATGCAAATTAGAACAGGTTGTTTTGTACCTCCTGACATGTTCTTGGATTTTGTCTTGACACTGTTTATTAAACCATGGTGATTGGATGGGGTGACTGCGTTTCTGGAGTGGCTATAAATCATATTGTATGTTCCCTGCACTCAGAGGAAGTCACTTATTTGTTTTTGCATACCATCCTGAGCTCTTTCACACTGGCGCGGGAGGTGCATCGGCGGTAAAGCAACGCTATTTTTAGCGGTGCTTTACCGTCGTTTTAGCGGAGGTATTCGGCCGCTAGCGTGGGCGGTTTTACCCCCGCTAGCGGCTGACAGAGGGTTAAAAACCACCTCAAAGCGCTTTGGAGCTCCTTCACCGCTCCAAAGATGCTGCTAGCAGGACTTTTTTTTCCCGTCCTGCTAGCGCACTGCTCCAACGTGAAAGCCCTTGGGGCTTTCACATTGGAGACAAAGCAGTGGCACTTTCAGGGCGCTTTGCAGGTGCTATTTTAGCGCTGTAGCGCCTGCAAAGCGCCCCAGTGTGAAAGGGGTCCTAATTGTCATAATATAGGGTTTCTATACAAATTTCAGCCTTGCAAAACTACATTCAGGTCATTCATTTGTCTATACTAAGGGCTTGCAAACATGGGTGTTTAACCTTTAATGTGGCCCTGAACTCAAAAAAGCAAAAATTCACTATGTTATAGAGGACTTCTAGAAGGGGTCATTGTGTTTCTGTAGTACCCTAAAAAATATAGCAGTGCATGTCCTGATATGTGAATGTGAATGTGCTAGTCATGTAAGATTTGGGGTGTCACTATTCTGCTGACTATTCTCTTTGCTGGAAGCTCTGAGATGAGGATAGGGTTTAAGCAATGGTAACCAGTAGATGGAGAGCACTCACACAGAGACCAATTAGTGGTATAAGTTCTTGTATTTGCGTTGTACTGCAGGAAATTAGTTATTCTGCTTCTACATAGCACAGATCCATATAGTGCAATAATCCAGGCATTAATGGCACATGTTGCAACATAAGACACACAGGGAGTCACTGACTTATATCAGCCTGTCACATATCACTAACACAGGAATGCAGCAGTAATTCCCACAGGCTCACAGTAAGGTACTATTCCAAACAAGGCCTTCTTCACCAGGATGAAGAATCTGCTGGAGGGGTGGCTGACTGGCAACACAGATAGTGCTTCTAGGCTGGCAAATAGACACTGTTAGTGGGTCCAGTGACTGGCAATATGAAAAAGGTAGCTGTGTCTCTATTCTGTTCCTCCTCGATCCTCTCCCTATGCTCAATAATCTCCCTAACAAGCAGAGAACTTGTTCCAAATATCACTACTTGCTGAAAACACACCAAACCCAGCAGGGCACTGCTATTTATTAGCACTGCCCCACTTAAGATGACTGCTGAAAGTTACCAAGGATTGCAGCATCCAATTAGACAGCTGCTCTCCCTGAGACACCTACAGAGTCTGCAGAGAAACAATGTTCCTCTAAGCCTCCACTCCATCTGTACAGTGGCACAGTGCCACCTAGTGGATGGATGACAAACTGCACCTGCCTACAGAAAGACCAAATGCAACACTGGTGAGTAGTCCTTTCTCCTCTGCCATTTTTTTTTGTGGCTATATCTTCCAAAGTTCAATACCTGTTTAAAATTTGATATTTGAAGTAATGCAAATTACAATGAATGTGACCGGGCAATATACACTAGATTTTTTTTTCTAGTTGAACTGATCTATTCTAAGTGTAGCCTGTCCTATTCAGGCATGTCATAGACTCATATTAAATCCATTCCTCGAAAGGGTCCAAAGCTTTATTTCCATGGTCACATGAAAAATATACAGCAATGTTTCGGAGCCACACAGGGCCCCTTCGTCAGGCAAGTGCCAACAGTGACCATGCTAAAAGGGGGAGTGAACAGAGTAAATAGTCATCATTGGGCTGCATTTTCTTCATTGTCCAATTAGCATGCTGGGGTGTATCCTTGACTAGGCTGTGCTGCGATATCATTGCCTTACGAAGGGGCCCTGTGTGACTCCAAAACATTACTGTATGTTTTTCATGTGACCATGAAAATAAAGCTTTGGACCCTTTCACTGAATCCTTGGTGTGCTGATGACATTTCTTCACTTTGATCAGTCACGGTTTCCAGCCTATGGTCATTACAGCACCCAGCACTACTGAACAGCCGGTTTCATGAATGTGTGCGTGGGGAATATTACGTTTTTATTTTATTTGTTTCCCCCACACCTTTTCTTGTGCAGTTACCACAAAAAAATGCAACAACTCTTTGAAATGCATCACACTGCCATTCTAAATGTACACGTTGTAGCTCCAATGTATGTTTTAGTCTAGAAGAAAAAACACGTAGTATTTCATATGGAGATGCTTTTGTCTATATCAGCTTGCAGCATCTGTTTACAAAAAAGACCCTTTCAATTATATGTTGTTAGCCCAATTGGATATTCAAATGAACACAGATTGTTTAAGATGGGTGACTTTTAGGAGATCTGAATTTTCATATTTATCCCTTGCTTCTTTTCCACCAAACATAATAAATATATCATAGGGTTAGCACAGACAAGATGGCACAAATTCATCTGTGGATAATGTGATGGATCTAAGCCAAACCAGGTGACTATTTTACTGGCATTTGTGAACAATCTCTTATAAACCAAATACCTTAACCACCAGCCTAAATCCCAAAGAACAGACTGTTTCATTGTTTAGCCATGAGCAGTTTATTGAAAACAAAAAAGGAAAGGGATACTTGCTAAGTATCCCTAGGTCGGACTTTAAAGGCATACGAAACAAATAGCAAAGTATAGAAAAATAACAATGTTTATTATGAAAATACAATACATGAATAGAGCATTAAAAGGTTAAAAATCATGTATAATGATACAGAGTATACAGTGAGCCCTTGTGTATCGACGCGTTTCACCATTAGGACACAATCAAGGTATTCAAAGATAGCAGAGGAGAGAACGAATCTCACTGTCTAGAATAGAACACACTCATTTTAAAAGAAAAAAGAAATTCTGGTAACCATAACATACATATTACGATTTAAAAATGCTTGTCTGTTCAAAACGGAGGGTCGAGGCACAGATGGACACAGAAAACCAGTGGGGCAGATGTAAAAAAAAAAATAAATAAATAAAAATTAAAAAATATATAAATAAATACCTTGCAGGAGAATGTACCTTGTATGTAAATATCCAGATAGTATGGATGTAATATACTTTCAAGAAGGGGATCATTGTAAACTTGAGATTATAGCTGTTCATACTGAGCATTTCCATAAACTGATCCAGTGCCTCTACCGGTCCCGCCCATAGCATCAGAACATCATCTATGTAGCGTAACCACTGTAGGACATTCGAAAGGAGATCCACGTGTTCGTCACTATAGAACAGATTGCGTTCCCACCCCCCCAGGTACAAGTTCACATAGGAGAGCGCACAACATATGCCCATAGCGACACCAGTTTATTGAAAGTCTTGGCGTAACCTTTCTCTTTGTTCTTCCTAATTCGGGATGTGATGCTATAATTTGGCTGATATACGCTACCATAACCATCTTGGCGTAACCTTATTAACTCATTGGACTATTGATGTATTTATTAAATAAGGATTCAGAAATATACAATAGACAGCAGCTGAGCTCCTGAATCACTAAAGAACAGGGTATGCCAACTGTTGCCTTCTTGGCAGGAATACTCCCTAATTTTTTTTTTATTCATTTGTTCTTTATTGAGACACTTAGTTATGGTACAACAATTGTAGCAGAGAAGTTGCAAAAAAATACAAGGAGATTGACAATGTCAGGTCTGACCCAAAATAGTAAGGGTCTAGTATGTAGGGTAATTTTTTTTTTTTTTTGTTTTCCTTTAACGGGAGGGGTAATAGGGATAAGGGAGGGGAAAGAAGGAGATCAGGAAAGTGGTAATGGAAAAGAGTGAGACAGTGTGTAGAAATTTTAGCAGTATCATCTTATGTTCTACAGTGTACAGTAAGCAGTGGTCCTTCCCGGATGACTCAATTCATGGCGGGCGAATAGGCAGATAGATGACCCTCTATAGGGAGGGCCATCAGATAATAAAAAGCAACTGGTGGCTATGCAAGTTATTAAGAACACGGTGCAGCTTGGGGATCTGACAGCCAATATTGCCAGTGATCATAGAATTTATTCACTTTCATCTGTGATTTGGCAAATAGGAGTTCCATAGAGAGATGATCATTTAGGATGTTAGTGGTATGCTTCAGAGTGGGTGCACTGGCCTGTTTCCAGAACCTAGCGATGGAGAGGCGAGCAGCAATTAGGATATGTGTGATAATGGGGTGAAATTTTGGGTGCCAGTTCGATAGTCCCAGTCCGAAGAGAGCCATCCGCGAAGTTAATGTGATAGATACATTAGTTACATCTTTAATGAGGTTGGAGACATCCGTCCAGAAGATAGTAATGGACGGGCATTCCCACCAAATATGAAAGATATGTCCGTCCATATCACAGTTCCTCCAACATTTCCTCGAATGGGATGTGAACATTCGGGCTAATTTCACCGGGGTATAATACCAGCAGTAGAGGATTTTTAATAGGGTCTCCCAATGAGAAATGTTTCTGGAATATATGCTGGGGGTTCTTATAGCTTGATACCAGAGAGAGGGAGGAAGGTCACATCTGAGGGTGGATTCCCAGAAAGACATAGCTGAGGACCTTTCATCCTGTTTAGGCTTTATAAGCAGTCTATAGAGGTATGAGATACCACGCGTTTTGTTATTGGTTAGGTTGAAAAAGGATAAGAGGTCCTTGGTCAGAGTGTTGCGTGAAGTCAAGATAGGTGCAAGGATGTGGCGGATTCTTAGGTAGATGTAGAAATCCTTATTGGGGAGAGCAAAGCTCTCTTTAAGTTGTTGGAAGGATATAAGCTGAGAGTTCTGGTATAGGTCACCTATTTTTTGGATACCTAGTGAGACCCATCTGTGCAGAGGCAAGTCCGTTGAGAGGAGAGACAAGGAAGTTAATGGCAGCTGATGCAGTGCTTGAGTATGCAGCCCCAAAGACGTTTGGATGATTGCTTTCCACGTGGATATTGTAGCATTAACAGTTGGCAAAAAGGAGCGAGGTGGATGGTATCCAATCCACGTGGCTGCTAGTATCGATGAAGGGCTTTGGGTCAGAGCTAAAGCTTCAATTTGAGTGCAGAGCTGTGTAGATGTAGAGTCCCAGAGTTTTTTGGTCTGGTCGAGTATAGTTGCCTTGTAGTAGGATCTGAGGTCTGGTACTCCCGGTCCAGCATATGTTTTGGGGATTTGTAGTAAGGAGGATTTAATGCGGGGCTTACGGGCTGCCCAGATGAAGTGATTAATGATCCTTTGTAGGTTGGCTACATCCGATTGAAGTATAGGTAATGGAAGCGTCCTGAAGAAATACAGAATGTGGGGTAGTAGAAACATCTTGGACAGGGCTATGCGTCCTGCCCAAGAGGTACAGACATTGAGTAGTGATTTGGATATATCCTGGAGTTTCTGGATCAGGATAGAGAGATTGGTGCGTAGAAGTACACTTGAAGGGGATGTTAATTGTATACCCAGATACGGCATGGATGAGTTGGGGGCCCAGGAAAAGGGAGAGACCGTGGTGATAGCCTTCTTGAGATGTGGCGGTAAAGAAACACCCAACATAGCTGACTTGGATTTGTTCAATTTATACATGGAGACCTGACTAAACTGGTGTAGGAGATCACAAAGAGGTGGAAGAGATTTCAAAGGGTCTGTGAGCCATATGATTATATCATCGGCATATAGGCCGATCTTATGTGAGTGTTGGCCGATTGGTAATCCAAAGATGTGGGGGTGTGCTCGTATGGCGTGAGTTAGCGGCTCAATGATAAGTGCAAATATTAGGGGCGATAAGGGACACCCTTGCCTAGTCCCATTAGTAATAGGGAAAGGGGTGGAAAGCATGCCAGAGGTCAATACCTTCGCTCTAGGTGTAGAATAGAGGCCTAATATTGCTTGGAGAAAGGGGCCCTGTATGCCAAATTTCTGAAGGACCAAATCTAGATATAGCCAGTTAACTCGATCAAACGCCTTCTCTGCATCTAAAGAGATCAGCAGAGAAGGCGTCCGACGATGCTCTGCCCAATGTATGAGGTCTATGAACCTACGAGTGGCATCGGAGGCTTGTCTACAGGGAATAAATCCCACCTGATCTGGGTGGATGAGGGCGGGCATATACTCAGCAAGACGCGTGGCTAATAACTTGGTGTAAATTTTGAGGTCGGTGTTTAGAAGTGAAATGGGCCTATAGTTAGCTGGATCTTGGAAGGGTTTACCAGGTTTATGTATGGTAGTTATCACCGCTTCAAGAGATTCTGATGGTAGTTCTCCGGTTGTTAGAAATTTATTAAAGGTATTACATAGATGGGGTACTAATTGGTCTTGGAAGGATTTGTAATATTCATTTATAAAGCCATCTGGTCCTGGTGCTTTATGAAGGGGGAGATCTTTGATAGCTTTAGAGATTTCTTGATGTGAGAATGGTTGGGAAAGGTATTTAAGCTGTGTCGGAGTAATGGTAGGGAGTTGGAGAGGGGTTAGGAAATCATTGATTTGTTGGGAGGTAGGATTGGGCTCGGATGCGGACTGCGAGAGGTTGTATAACCTAGAATAGAATGAGCTAAAGCCGTCAGCTATGTCTTTTGGGTTCGTCAATTTATGTCCCTGTTCGTCTAAAAGGAACGGAATTCTGGTTTGTGCGACCCTACGTTTGTATTGCTGTGCTAGAAATTTACTGGGTTTATTACCTTGGGAGTACCAAGAGAGGCGAAGGCGCCTAAGATAGAAATCATAGCCTCTTTGTAAGTAGGAGCATAATTCGTTTCTAACTTTCCTGACTTCGTCTATGGTGTTTTGTGTAGGGTTTTGTTTGTTTAGGGCTTCAAGTGTTTTGATACGGTCAAGGAGAGAGTTAAGGGTCATAGTTTTTTTCTTTTTTTCCTGGGCACCCAACTTTAGGAATATTCCTCTTAATACTGATTTATGGGCATTCCAAAGGGTCGCAGGGTTGGAAACGGACCCTGTGTTAGAGTTAAAGAAGGCAGAAATCTCAGAACGTACCTGTTCCCGAGTCTCCGTGGCACTAAGTAATGATGCATTCAAGCGCCATGGAGTGTGTCTAAATGTTCTGGGGGTTATGGACAAAGTAATGGATACCGGGGCATGGTCTGACCAGGTAATGACTCCGATCCTAGATCGAGAGTTTTTTTGTAATAGTGCCTTGGAGGTCAGGAACAAGTCTATCCTGGAGTATGAGTTTTGGGTGTTTGAGAAGAAAGAGTAGTCCCTCTCCGTACCATGTTGACATCTCCAGGGGTCGTAAAGGTCTTCAAGGGAGATTAGAGATGACAGGGCCGTGGATTTTTTACGTTTGATATTGGAGGAGTCCAACTGGGGGTCTATAACTTCGTTGAAGTCTCCACATATTATAATTCGGTCTCTGGGATAGTGTTGGATTTTTTGGATTATAGATTTGTAAAAGGACCTTTGTCGGATATTTGGAGCGTATATATTTACAATAATAAGGTGTTGATTATTGAAAGAGGCAGATAAGATTAGGTATCTCCCCGAAGGGTCTTGATCGAGATGATTGAGGGTAAATGCTATGGAGGATCGAATTGCTATCATGACTCCTCTTTTTTTCTTATCAGCACGTGCATGGAAGCAGTGAGGGAACAATTTGTGGGAGCATTGGGGAGACTTATCCTCTGAGAAATGTGTCTCCTGAATGCAGAGTCTATCTGCTTTTTGTGATATAGCCTCTTGCCATAATAGTGAGTGCTTAAAAGGGCTATTAAGCCCCTTTGCATTCAAGGAGGTAATTGTCAGTGACATAGTGAGGGACTAGACGCTTATGTCTTGTTGGTACCGAGGTGAACTGTCTCTGTCTAAAGCAAGGGTGATAGGAAGGGGGGAAAGAGGTCAAGGGAAGTTTACTGTGGATACGCAAACAGTTGATACAATAGAAATAGTCTGGATTGGAGTCTGTAAAATACAGAGGATCCAATTCAACTATTCAATAGCAGTGAAGATTAGACGTATTAATAAACAGGTAGCTTATAAAACTGTTAATACAAAACTGTTGGTGTAGAATAGTAAATGAGTGTGACAAATAAGTGTGCCTAGCACACTAAAACTGGGAAGCGTGGAGAGAGTTCCAAACGTAGTTCTACTCCTCCACTAGTAAAATCTGTTGAGCGAAAGTATAAACCAGCCTGAGAAAGATCCCTCCTCTATGGAGGTTGTTGGATCAAGACTTGTTACCATTATGGCGGAGCTTTCGATGCCCAGGGGTTGGAGATTCTGGATGGAGGCCCTGATTTTGGAGTAGATGGGAGATCACGAGATATAATGCCCCAGTTATTCAGTTGCTTGAGCCCATCTTTGGGGGTGTGTATGGAAGCTTGCTGATTATGGTACGTGACCAGTAGCTTGGTAGGATAACCCCATTTATATGGTAGCTTATGCTCATTGAGTATTGCGGTTACTGGAGCAAAGGATTTGCGTGCTTGGGAGGTAGCTGCCGATATGTCATTGTACAGCGAGATTTTAGCAAAGGGCTCCGGGAGGGTGCGCAGAGATCTTGCTGTACGCATGATGTTTTCCTTAATGTGGAAGAAGTGAATGCGCGCCAATATGTCTCTGGGGACTGAAGCCGGTAGATGCTGTGGCTTGTGTATCCTGTGTGCACGGTCGATCAGCACATCATTCGTCGTCAGTGATGGAATGAGTTTGCGAAATAGCTGATGCAGATATGGGACTATTTCAGGGGGTGCCAGAGACTCAGGAACCCCCCTGATTTTAATGTTATTACATCGCGACCTATCCTCTAGGTCTGCGACTTTTAGGCGGAGCATCTGAATAGTCGCAGAGTGGTCATCTTGTGTGTGCACTACTGTGTTATGGGCTTTAGTGGCCTCAGATAAATGCTGCTCAATATGGGTGGTACGGTCTTCTAGGCAGGTGACTTTGTCCTGTAGCTGGTTAATGGACACTTTCAGTTCACGGTGGAGATCTGCCTGAAGGGAGAGCAGCATACCTTTGATGGAGTGTTCAGAAGCTGGGTTGTCAGAGGTGGGGTAGGCAGCTAGGGGAAGAGTGACTGGACATTCTGCTGTGGGACTACAGGTCCCAGCGCCATGTTGCTTCTTCAAAGGGGGCTGCTTGTCAGGGGAGTGTGCAGAGGAATCGGCAATCCGCTTACCTCTATCCCCTGGTGAAGGTAGCTGCTCAGAGAGGAGATCCGCTGGGTCCTCCATGTCAATGGAGGAATTCTCTGTTGCCGCTGTATAATCCGGCGGGCGCTCCGAGTCTCCACACTCCCGGCCGGCGCCATTTTGATTCTTCTGCAAGGGCTGCATGTAGAAATCGAGCAGTCTGCAGGGACCCCTGAGCTTCGGTTTCACTTTGGACATAGTCCGTATGATGTCCTGTATGTCCCCCTCCTACTTGGAGGGCAGATGGAGGCTGTGCTGTGGCTGGTGAGGCTGAGGAGGATCGTGGAGGAGCAGAGCTCAGTAATCAAGCGGCCATCATCTTCCGCGGCCAGGCCACGCCCCAATACTCCCTAATTTTTATTGTTATGTTACCCAAACTCTCTTACAGCTAAATTCCAATCCACTAAATAAGCAGTCATCGAAAAGACAGCTGGCAACTCCCTAGTCCTCAAGTATTTTATTTTGCCATACCAGTGAGTACACAGACAGTGGCAGATGCATTTCACAGCACACATGTGAATATATATATACACACACACACAAATATAGGCACCCAGATTGCGACTTCCAGTCTTTACCTAACCTCCACTGCTCTGAGCAATGCATCATTTTGTTTGAACTACTAAATAAACAGTTGAAATATGTATTTTATTTGGATTCTATTCTGCAGCCAGTTTTGTGACCCACTTAGATTGTAAATTCTGATGAGCAGGGCTCTTTGATTCCTACTGCATTAAATTGTATTGTAATTGTAGTGTCTGCCCTTATATTGTAAAGTGCTGCATAAACTGTCGGCGCTATGTAAATCCTATATAATAATAATAATCTAGGCACCGCCCTATACAACACAGCCAAGTCTGTGATACCACAGCACATCATAGTCACAGACACACCCCAGCATGCTAATTGGACAATGAAGAAAATGCAGCCCAATGATGACTATTTACTCTGCTCACCCCTCCTGTTAACGTGATCACTGTTGGCACATATACATGCAGCAAAGAGCAAAACCTGTTTGGCCACCGGTGCTGGCCTGCACTCACCCATTCGGTCTCCTGCTGTGCTTTCAATAGTTGCTTTTAAAATAAATGCACTGATTTTCTGAAGTTCAACTTTAACCTACAGTCCTTAAATTATGACAAAATAAAGCTATAGAGTCTGCAAAAATCATATACAAGTTTACTGTCAATATATGTTTAACTTAAAGTGTAATTCCAGCTTACTAGTCTTAAACTGCCCCCTCCACCCCCTGCTAACACTTATACTAACTTGTGTAAGAAAAATGTATATACTTACCTATTTTCCACCTGCTCTGGCCATGTAATCTGGCTCCCCTGTGTTGGCCAGCATGGCTGCAAGGGAGAAGAGGGAGCGCCATTTAAGCCTATGGGTGACACCACAGCTCCAGGCTCTACTAGTGGTTGTTGGAGCATTCTCAGGAGGCTGACAAAGGGGAGAAAATTATATTCTGTCTTGCCTACATGTAACTGATCTATGGACATAATGGAGTTGATTTACTTAAGGTGAATACACTGTTCACTTTGCAATGGAAGTTGCACTTTGCAAGGGATTTTTTCCCCAGAGCTTAGTGAATGAGGTGAAACTCTGCTGACTTCAATCATGTGCAAGCAAAAATTCAGTTTAAAAAAAAAATGGTGGGTGTAGCAATTTTTTATGTCACACGGTATTTGTGCAGTGGTTTTTCAAACGCAATTTAGGAAAAACACAATATAATACCCAATTGTTTGGTAAAATATAAAAGATGATGTTACTCTGAGTAAATAGATACCAAACCTGACACCCGTAGAGTGGTGACAAACTACGTTTATTATATTATCCATAGTAGATGCTATAACAGCCTATACAGGTTACCAATTTAGATTTACACAGGAGGTCTGGTGCTAGAATTATTGCTCTTGATCTGACAGTCACGGTGATACCTCACATTTGTGGTGTAATCTCTATTGGTTACCGATGCAGGACCAACACATTTGTTTGCCTTTGCACGCGAGCATGGGGGGGGGGGTGGCACTTTTTTTATTTTTTATTTTCACGCTGTATCTTTACAATTTTTCTTTTTTTTTTTTTTTCAAAAGCTTTATTTGTCAAAAGCAAATACATTGTATTAAACATAAATCAATCACAAAAGTGACAATGTAGTAACTGGTACATGCTAGAAAAAACAGTAAACATTGAACATTGATTACATTTTTCTCATTGTATCAGCAAGGCAAAGTCAAACATACAGGTGATACTCAAAAAATTAGAATATCGTGCAAAAGTTCATTTATTTCACTAATGCAACTTAAAAGGTGAAACTAATATATGAGATAAACTCATTACATGAAAAGCAAGATAGTTCAAGCCATGATTTGTCATAATTGTGATGATTATGGCTTACAGCTCATGAAAACACCAAATCCACAATCTCAGAAAATTAGAATATTACATGCAATCAATAAAACAAGGATTGTACATAGAACAATATCGGACCTCTGAAAAGTATAAGCATGCATATGTACTCAGTACTTGGTTTAGGCCCCTTTTGCAGCAATTACTGCCTCAATGCAGCGTGGCATGGAATCTATCAGCCTGTGGCACTGCTGAGGTGTTATGGAAGACCAGGATGCTTCAATATTGGCCTTCAGCTCTTCTGCATTGTTCGGTCTCATGTCTCTCATCTTTCTCTTGGCAATGCCCCATAAATTCTCTATGGGGTTCAGGTCAGGCGAGTTTGCTGGCCAATCAAGCACAGTAATCCTACGGTCATTGAACCAGGTTTTGGTGCTTTTGGCAGTGTGGGCAGGTGCCAAGTGCTGATGGAAAATGAAGTCAGCATCCCCATAGAGCTTGTCTGCGGAAGGAAGCATGAAGTGCTCCAAAATCTCCTGGTAGACGGCTGCGTTGACCCTGGACTTAATGAAGCACAGTGGACCAACACCAGCAGATGACATGGCTCCCCAAATCAACACAGACTGTGGAAAGTTCACACTGGACTTCAAGCATCTTGCAGTGTGTGCCTCTTCATTCTTCCTCCACACTCTGGGTCATTGGTTTCCAAATGAGATGCAAAATTTGCTCTCATCAGAAAAGAGGACTTTGGACCACTGAGCAACAGACCAGGTCTGTTTTTCTTTAGCTCAGGTAAGATGCTTCCGACATTGTTTGTTGTTCAGGAGTGGCTTGACAAGAGGAATACGACATTTGAAGCCCATGTCCAGGATCCGTCTGTGTGTGGTGGCTCTTGATGCACTGACTCCAGCCTCAGTCCACTCCTTGTGAGAGTCCACAACACTTTTGAATGGCCTTTTCCTGACAATCCTCTCCAGGCTGCGGTCATCTCTGCTGCTTGTGCATCTTTTTCTTCCACACTTTTCCCTTCCACATAACTTTCTATTAATGTGCTTTGATACAGCACTTTGGGATCATCCAGCTTCTTTTGCAATTACCTTGATGGTTTTCTGCACAACTGTCAGGTCTGCAGTCTTTCCCAAGATTGTGATTCCTACTAAACCAGACTGAGAGGCCATTTAAAGGCTCAGGAACTCTTTGCAGGTGTTATGGCTTAATTAGCTGATTAGAGTGGAACACTTTGAGCCTAGAATATTTCACCTTTTCACAATATTCTAATTTTCTGAGATTGTGGATTTGGGGTTTTCATGAGCTGTAAGCCATAATCATCACAATTATGACAAATCACGGCTTTAACTATCTTGCTTTGCATGTAATGAGTCTATCTCATATATTAGTTTCACCTTTTAAGTGGCATTCGTGAAATAAATTAACTTTTGCACGATATTCTAATTTTTCGAGTATCACCTGTATTCATATTAGGGACTCGTCTCTAAAGATGTGAGACCTATATCCAATAAGATGTGTGGAGCTATATCCTACCAATCATTTAGAGCCAGACACACGATGTGGTTGTGTTAGCAGGTGGAAATGTAGACTACTATAAATGGGTGGTTTCCACAAATGCTCACAGAAACTCAGCATGTAAGAATTTGGGTTTGGGTGTCATTAATGCTTTCTGGGTGGTCAGATTGAAAGTAGGTCCTGGTTAGAGGGCATGATGGAGGGAGGAGTCTGGTAATGGCGCTGTGCACGCCGTGAGGATCCTGAGATCCCTCTCCTGCAGCTGAGATGAGTACAGATAGATGAGAGGGCGTAGGTAGATCCCTTCATCCGCCCCCACCACCCACCACCCTCTGAGATGATCAATCGTTCGTAGCTTACCTCCACTTCCCATACCGCGCCTCGAGGGGATCGTAAGTTGTACAAAGCTTTTGGAAGGGGAGACTGCCTGAGTGCCTGAGTGCTAGAGAGCCCGGGGGACCGGGGAACCGGGGAATTCCGTATCCCGCATCCCGTTAGCGGAGGTGGAGGCAGTAGTGTCCGCTTGGTCGATGCCGGAGGACATCCCGTGATTCGGCTGGCCTCCGCCAGCGCAGGAATAGATTAGATCGGGCAGCAGCGGTGAAGCGGAGGACCCGAAAACGGAGACGGAGACGGCGAGCAGATCCGAGTGAACCCGAGTTCTGGGTTGAACGGGCTCGGATAGGCTCGGGAGTACGCGGAACAGGCGGAACCTGATGAAAACACTCAAACGGAAAGTAAGGGAACATCAGACATAGCATTAGAGACAGCGTCAGAATCAGCGAGCATCAACAAGCGTCTCTCAGCCACTCCCCAGCATTTTCTACCCCTTGGGAAATCTCCCTTGATCTGCAAGGAGATAAGTATTGCTACTTGTTTTTTTTTTCTTCTATTTGCCTGTGCTTCTTTTTTTTTTTTTTTTGCTTTTTCTCCCCTGACTGTGAATCGCTATAGGAGAAGTGAAAAGGGGGTAAGGGGAAGACACTAAACGGTTGATTTGCCTCCCGGCTCCTCTGTTTTTTTTTTTTTTTTCTCTTTTGGGGTTTTTTTTCTTTTCCTGCATATATATGATAACACACACCCCATAAAGGCATCCCATAAGAAATGTTGAGAAATACTTATGAAGTACACTGCTGAACAATGGACTTGTCATGGAAGGTAATTGGTGTACTTTGTTGAAAAGTTGGAAAAGTTGAACTAATCCTGATACCCATATCTTGAGTGAAAAAGGGAAACGAGTAGGGAAAAGAGAAAAGTGTATTTTTTTTTTTTTTTTTTTTGTCTGTGATAAATTAGAATTTTCTGCTTTCAGTGAAGAGGGAAAAAGAGGGAAAAAAGTTACAGGACGTTGGGAAATTATTATCCATTAGTCCCCCACCCATGCAATGTTAAACGGGGTTCGCATGATAAATGTCCCGGGACTATTGAATCTCATTGTGTGACAAGGTGAACTTGACGAGGGGATTGCCATTGAAGGCGGTGGACTTTTTTTTTTTTTTTTTTGTAGTGGACTTCCTTTGAGTAGTACGGCTCACCACAAGGGGCAGAGACCTTTGTGGGGTTTTTGTTTTTCTTTTTGTTTTTTTCTTTTTCCCTTATAGTGCTCCCTTTTAATAAGGTGGTTTGAGGGAGAAGACTTGAGAACAGAGACAGTGGGCTAAAATTAGCTGACCCGTCTCCCCCCCGAGATAATATCTCAATAGAATACACCTGAAAGGGGTTCTCCATGTTAACCGCTGGAATGAGAGGAAAGATAACAAGAAGCGCGGGAGCAATTGCCAAATCGCCCAGGGTTAGCTTGGGTCCAAGCCCAAGCCCCGGCCCTATGAATAGATATATCCTGCAAGGAAATGGGGAAGTAGAAAGGCAATCGGGCATAAGGAGCAGACAGACAGATACAAAGGAGAAGGAGAATAAGGAAAAAAAGGGACAGAATAAAAGTATAGTAGAAACTAGTCACCTCTCAGAGCCTAGAATGGAATTAGAAACGGAGTGTGAAGAAAGAGGAAGGGAAGAAGGCCAGCATGAGTTGCAACTACCAACAAAACATGATATGGAAAAAATGTTTGCGGCCTTAGAAAACTCCCTAAAAGCAGAGATGTCAACATTACACAAAGACATGGGGCATATTTTATCAAGAGTGGAAGAAGTGGAGACCAAAGCAGATACGCACTCAAAAATGATAAAAGAGCTGAAAGGGGAAATAAAGATATTAAAAAGAGAACAACAGGAACAATCCTACAAAATAGAAGACCAGGAAAACAGAGAAAGAAGGAGAAACTTGAGAATCTGTGGTCTCCCGGAAATAGAACAAGCAGAAAACTTAGTAGGAAAAATGAGTAATCTCTTTAATCATATCTTGGGAAAGGAAGAGTCCAATGAAATAAAAATAGAGAGAGCATACCGATTAAGAAGACCCCAAGGGCTGCCAATGGAAACACCAAGAGACATAATAGTCTGTTTTGAAAAATGGGAAGAAAAAAAACAGATTTGGATAAATCTGAAGAGAAAACCATCAATTGAATATGCAGAAGTTAAACTACAAATATTTCAAGATCTGTCCCAAGAAACGTTAAGAAGAAGACGGGCGTTAAGACCACTATTGAGCATTCTTCAGGAACGGGAAATTCAATATAACTGGGGCTTTCCAGCATGCTTAATAGCAAAGAAAAATGGAAAGAGCGCTAGATTGAGATTCATAGAAGAGATTCCGGACTTTTGTAATAAGTTAGAAATTCCACTTCCAGAAATGGATAGGAAAGAAAATAGACAAGAACAAACAGTGTCACGCGATGACCTTCAATGGCAATTAAGAACTAAAAATAGAACACAGGAAGTGGAGTCTTGAACGAAATAAACATTCAAATGACAAGAGGTATCGCTACTAAGTTAAGGGGTGGGGAGTATGGTGGGGGGCGGGGTATGAGGAAGGGGGAGTGAAAAGAAAAATGGAAAAAGAGGAGAATAAATAATAAAACAAATTAGTGGCAGGGGGCGGAGACAGGGTCCCACGGCGGGGTCAGGGGGCCTCCTTACCTGGGTACAGGAGAGGGGGATTCAGGGCGCCTAACAGATTTCCGCCTCAGACCTAGTAGAGCAGAGGGGGCAGAGCAGCGCCCCATAAATCAAATTGCTCTCAGCTCTAGAGACCATAGGGTCAAACCACCCATACCAGGGTGGAGGGGAGAGGGAGGGGAGGGAGGGGGGTTGGGGGGGAGGGGAGAAGGGAGGGGGGGATAGGGAGGGGAATGGTCTGCTCTGCATACACTATTTTGCTGGCTCAATTACCGTGAAACAGGGTTGGGGAGACCCCGTGCGTCGCCCGGATGTCCCCCCCTCTGGTCCCTTAAATGGACCCGGGGGGGGGCGCCTGGGGGACGGGTGGGGAAGGAGGAGAAGCAGTAGAAGAAAAAGGCATGGAGAAAGGTAAAATAATGGAAGATACAAATAGCATAAAAATCTTTTCATACAATGTCCGTGGGTTAAATTCCCCCAGGAAGAGAAATATTATCCTCCAAGAATTAGACAAAAGTAAAGCAGAAATAATTTTCCTACAGGAGACACACATAACTCAAAGTTCAAATATTAAAATCTACTCTAGAAATATACCAACATGGTACCAAGGAGATTCACCAATCAGAAGGGCTAAAGGAGTAGCCATTGGAATTGGGAAAAATGTACGCTTCGTAATAGATCAAAGAAAAACGGACCCGGAGGGACGCTTCCTTTTTATTACAGGCACCATACAGGGAGTAAAATATACACTTGCCAACGTCTACTGCCCCAATAAAAACCCCAAAAAATATCTGATAGACATATTAAAAATATTAACGGAATTCAAACAAGGCAAATTAATACTGGCTGGAGACTTCAACTTCAGTATGGACTATAAAATGGATAGCACCTCCACAGTAAGGGATAAAGAAGCGAGACAATTAAAGATACTTAAAAGAAAACTATACGAACAGCAATTAATCGACCCTTGGAGAATTCAGCACCCTAGCACAAAAGACTACAGCTATTACTCAGTAGTACATAGAAGTTACTCCAGGTTGGACTACATTATGGTGGAGCATAGAAATTTGGAAGAAATACAAGAAACAAAAATAGGTTTAATATCAGTTTCGGATCATAGTCCAGTAATGCTGAGAATGAAAATTCAAGGAGAAGCCGTTAAAAGTGGCCCATGGAGAATCAACGAAAATTTAATTGAAGATAGAGAGACGGAAAAAATCATATCAGAGGAAATTCAAAGATACTTTAAGGAAAATGATACACCAGGAATATCGAAAGCAACAATCTGGGAAGCCCACAAAGCTGTCATCAGGGGCAAATTGATAGCTATTGGGGCAAGGAAAATACAAGAAAAAAGAAAAAACATGCAACAAACCATAAAGGAAATATATGAACTAGAACGAAAGCATAAAAACCAAGTAAACAATGAAACATACCGCTTACTATCTCAAAAGAGAGAACAACTAAAAGACTGGATAGAACAAGAAGAAAGGAGGGAGTATAATAGAGTAGTACAAGAAAAATTTAAATGGGGTAATAAACCAGGGAAATACCTTGCAAGACTGGTAAAAAAAAAGAAGTCTACAAACTATATTGAGAAGATAAAAAATGAAAAAGGAGAAGTGGTAAACAAAACTACAGAAATTGCGGAGGCATTCCAAAAATATTATAGCTCTCTATATGCAATAAAAGAACAGGAAACTTGGAAAGAACCGGATACTAGGACAAAGAAAATACAGGACTATTTAAAAAATGCAAATTTACCAAAAATAAAAATAGATCAATTAAAAGAACTGGAAAAAAACATAACACAAGAAGAGATAAAATTGGCAATAAAAGAAACTCCTGTGGGAAAAAGCCCAGGACCAGACGGGTTCACGGTTAAATATTATAAAAAATTTCAGGAACAGCTGATCCCTAAATTACTAGAATATATGAATGCCATCGGGGAAGGAGAGGAAATAAGAAGTGAATCGCTACTAGCCCATATAACAATTTTACCCAAGGAAGGGAAAGACAAAAATAATTGTTCAAGTTACAGGCCGATTGCATTATTGAATGTAGACACAAAACTCTATTCCAAAATTTTGGCCACCAGAATAAAAAAGCTAATCCCACTTTGGATCAACCCTGACCAGACTGGATTTGTTCCGGGAAGAGAGGGGAGGGACAATAGCCTAAAAACAATACTGATGCTACATAAGAAGGTGCAAAATGAGACCCCAGTTCTACTCCTGTCATTGGATGCAGAAAAAGCATTCGACAGGGTAGACTGGGGTTTCATGATGGATACGTTGCGGCACCTGGGATTAGGGACAAAAATGATGAAGTGGATAACAAATCTATATAATAGCCCAACAGCAAAGATAAAGGTAAACGGTAGACTTTCTCCACTAATCAAGATGCAAAATGGAACACGGCAGGGGTGCCCGCTCTCCCCACTATTATACGTATTGGCACTGGAACCACTATTAGCAACACTTCGAAATAATCAAGAGGTGAAAGGAGCAAGATTAGGTGGAAAAGAACATAAGATCGCGGCATACGCGGATGATATTCTGATGTATGTATCTAATCCAAGAGTGTCACTTCCAAATATACTGAAAGAAATAAAAAAATATGGAGAACTGTCAAACTTCAAAATCAATCCAATAAAAACAGAGATATTAAACATAGGGCTTGCGGAAAAGGAAGTTCAGTTCCTACAAAAAGAATTCCCATTTACCTGGGTAAAAGAATTAAAATACCTTGGAATTAAAATAACCCCAAGAGTTGAAAAGATCTACCAGGCAAATTTTATTCCATTGATCAATGAGGTTAAAGAAGAAACAAAAAAACTAAGAATACAACCACTCTCATGGATAGGAAGAGTAAACATGTTCAAAATGATGATCCTTCCAAAAATAATTTATAGAATCCAGATGCTGCCAGTAACGATTCCACAAAGTTTTTTCAAGATAATAAAAACAATTTTGTTAAAATATATATGGCTTAACAAAAAACCAAGAATTAAATTCACGCTGATCACAAGAAAAAGGGAGCATGGAGGATTAGCCACCCCGGACATAAACAGATACTATAAAGCAATAGTTTTAACACGAATGGTGGAGTGGACAAATGAGAAAAGTGAAAAAAAATGGGTGGAAATGGAAAACACAATAAGTGGAACTACACTGCACAAGAATATTTGGATCCCACAAAAGTATAGAATACTAGACACAGACACTCACGAAATAACAAAAAATGTCTTTAAAATTTGGGACACTATACACTTAAAGAATGAATGGAGATATAACTCACCGTTAATAGCACTTACAGGGTCGAATTTTTTTATCCCCGGGAAGGAAATATTTGGAGTTCAAGGAATAAAAAATCCACAATTGAAAGATATCACAATAAATGGAAGGATTAGAACACGGATGGAAATAGAAGAAGCTAATGGATGGAAGATGAATGAATGGAATTACTGTCAATTAAGACATTTATTAAGCACAGTACCACACCCACTAAGAGACGAAAAGAAGCTAAGTACACTGGAAAAGTTATGTGACAATAAAACGTCATTGAAAAATGGAATATCAAAAATATATGGCATATTAGCAGATCTGGACGCACAGGAAAGACCAGAATATATAAAACAATGGGAGAAAGAAATGAACTTACACCTAGATGATCAAAAAGTGGAAAAAATAATAGAAATGGGATATAATAACGCCTGGGACATGAAGACTATTGAAATGAACTACAAACTAGTAACAAGATGGTACTTGACACCTGTAAGAACACAAAAATACCAACAAGAAAAAACATGGCTATGCTTGAGAAAATGTGGCCAAAAAGCAACAATGACACATCTATGGTGGGAATGTCCAACAATAATTGATTACTGGAAGGAAATTCTAAAAAGCATAAAGGAAATAACCGGGGAAAAAGTAGAAGAAAATATATGGGCCTGCCTCTTTCATGTCTATAATAAAACAAAGAAACAATATATGAGATCAACAGTTCCGAGTCTTCTGAACGCCGCCAAGGGACTGATACCAAAGTATTGGTTAAAAAGCGGAAAACCGGACATCAGAGAATGGTTAGAAAAAATAGACCAGTATTATAAAATGGACCTGTTGAGGAGCAGAGAAAGAGGAGAAATTAAGGAAGATAGTAAATGGGAATGCTGGAAAAAATATAAATCCTCGGAAATATATTTAGACAGGATGAAAGAAACAACAGATACAGAGTCAAGATAAAAAACAACACAACAAAAAAAGAGAAAAAAAAAAAAAAAAAAAAAAGGAAAAGAGGGAACAGGGAAAGAGAAAAGGAAAAAGAAAAGAAAAAAAGGAGCAGAGCAGACATAGGGGAGGGGAGGGGATAAGAGGGATTGGGGTAGGAATAAAAATTTAGCGGCATTATATGCATCTAATAGTTCACGTGGTTTTTAAGTAATTAAATAAAATAAATGAAAGGAAAAAAAAGACAAGATGGAAATAATCCACAATGATGTGAAAAATGAGAAGAGATAAGTTTTGACTCACAAAGCTGATATAATGTCTCTCAAGAAAATTTTCGCTGAAGTGGAAAAAGAAAAAAAAAAAAAAAAAAAAAAAAAACAGATTGAAAGTAGGTGTGATCGTACATTAGCTGGGGTGTATGCATAGGTTAGGAATGTGTAGGCGTCAAATTACATAGGGGATAGAGAGAGTAGAGATCTGTAAGGGGGTACAAAGAAGGAACTGGAACTATAAAGGTAGATGATGAGAAGGGAGATGTGACTGGGGGGGTGAATGGCCAACTGTGGGATCTGGGATAGAGAGAGGGCTGATAGGGATAGAGGTTCCTGCCTTCTCCCTCTCCCTCTGTTTTGGGCTGAAAAACATTGAATTTAAGACAGGTGTTTGGTATAGTGGTTCGTCGTTCTAAAATGCTTCCAGCAGAACCAGGTTGTCCTGTACTTGTCAGAATTTTTCTTTTTTTGATCACTTTTTTGTTTTCATAAGGAATGTAATTATCCCTTGTGATAGGCGGTGACTGGTTCTCTTTACTGAGACATCTGGGGCCTTTTATACCCCTGATCTCTCCTCTGCCCTTAAAAGCTTCAGATCATACCAAGGTTGGTATGAATCAATGTCTTTTTCAAACCAGTAACGGTTTGTTTACAACCGGTGAAACCGAAAATGACTACATACTCATCGCTTCCAGTTTTTCCAGTCCCCGATCAGTTCATGGTCAGCCTGTGGAACCTCTGGCTGCAGTCCCAGGTTCCCCTGTCAGAAGTGAGAGCCTGGGAAGGTGCCCCCTCCCGCCCCTTGTAAAATAATCCAGTGACTATTTAGCCACTAAGATTTCTTTTACATGGAAGAACATTGCCAGCCAAAAAAAAAACATACCGGGATGACGCCTGTCTAGGTACATTGCTCGGTGGCTTGGGGGGCTTCTACCCAGCAAAAGATAGGGGGAAGGCCTTCTTGCTCTCCCCTGTGGGGGAGGGTCTGCGCTGGGGTCCCATGCTTTTAGCTATCTCTGGAAGGAGAGAAGAAATGGGGAGCCAAATAAGGTTTGGTCTTTCCCTTTATTCTCCCCTATGGGAAGAGTAGTGCAGCATCATGAGCAGTTCTGAAGAGTAGGAGAAGGACTGGGTTGCAATTTGGGATGAGCCACAAGGCACCTCATGTCTGAACTAAGCAAGTAAATCAAGTTTATGTACAGCTATGGGGTTGATTTACTAAAGCTATAAAGGGCAAAATCAGTCACACTTCTGTAGAGAAACCAATCAGCTTCCAGGTTTTATTGCTAAAGCTTAATTAAACAAGCTAAGGTTAGAAGCTGATTGGTTTCTCTGCAGAATTGTGATTAATTTTGCCCTCTCTAGCTTTAGTAAATAAAGCCTTATGAGTCTCCATGTGAAGATCTAGGGAAGTGCTTGTTATAGACAATACCTAGGGTATGGAAGTGTGCTAACTGTGAGGAGCCATAATAGTGGTGAGGTGTAGGTGCAAACCCAATAAGTACTTTGGGTGTAAAGACATTAAGCAGCATGGACCAGGAGGATGCTAAGAGCAGCGCTCAAGCCCCTATCTATACATATTATAACATGTGGTTCTGGATGGACTGATCGGAGGTGTCCTGTAACCTGCAATCCAAGCAGTGACCCAACTGCTCATGATGGCCATATGCATTGTCTGTGTTTCTCTAATGACAGATTTCCTTTCAGTATCGATATCCTGAGATCTCTGTTAATACAAGTGGAGTTGATTTACTAAAACTGGAGAGTGCAAAATCTGGTGAAGCTCTGCATACAAACCAATCAGTGTCCAGTTTTTTTGTGTTTTTTTTGTCAAAGCTTAATTGAACAAGCTGAAGTTAGAAACTGATTGGCTACCATACACAGCTGCACCAGATTTTTAACTTTCTAGTTTTAGTAAATCAACCCCAGTGCCTTTATTTTCCTCTTAAGGCTCAGTTCACACTGGTCCCACTCCAAAGTCTTTTTTGGCTTTTTTATAGGACTTTGATGTGACTTTTTACACTCTGTGCCATTTAAGTTGTATCAAAGTTGGACCAAAGTAGTGCAGGAACCTTTTCTAAAGTTGGACAGACTTGTGTCGTATCAGTTAAGACAGCTCTCATAGAGAAACATTGCATTTCACATATCATCCGACCTGGGGTCTCACAAGTCAGATTCTATGTCGCATCAGTGTGAACTGAGCCTAATGGTTATATAGATCCCTAATTCTTCACAATGTGTTTGTTGCATTTCTAATAACTATACAGTGAGCACCTTACAAAGAATATTTGATTCAGGGTGCATTATATACATTTTTCAAAAATTTCAGATATAGTAAATTAAATATGCAAATTCCTATTCATCAATTACATTATATCCCAAGTCTGTTGTGTTTTTGGGAAAAATAAGAAAGTACAAATTGCTCTTGGGCTGTTTAGGTAAGTAATGCTTTTCAGGTTGTAACAATTTGCAAGATTTCCTATAGATGCCAATGCAGTCCCATACTTTCATAATGTAATGGTAATCATTACAAATGTTGACATTTACATTTACAGTATATTTTATTTTTTCCTTCTCTACAAATTCTGTCATCAGAACAGCAGTTAATAGAATTTCATAGTAATAATACAACACATCTTAAAAAGAGTAAAAGCCACCGTGTAGTGTGTTGGTTTAGTACTTATTTATTTTTAAATGTTTCCAGACATGTGTAGATGGATCTTTAACAGTTTTACATACTTCCCAGACCTCTCTAGTTGTTTGTACTGTGATGTAATTCATCCTCAAAGATCACAACAAAGATTCCAAAGTTGGGTCTGATCTGCTTTTAACAGTTTAGAAACACATAGGGGTTGATTTATTAAATTTAAATAGACTGTTCCCTTTGCAAGGGAAGTTTCACCATAGGTTAATAAATGCGGTGAGATTTCACTTTGCAAAAAACACCAAGTCAGGTGCAAGGAACATAAAAAAACTGCATTTTTGCTTGTGCATAAATGGATGATACAAGTTAGCATAGCTTCACCTTATTAACTAAGCTCTTAGGAAATGTACCTTCCAAAGTGCAAAGTGAACAGTCTATTTGTACAGTCAAATTTGAGTATTTCATGGCAATGCAGAGCAGCACAGATGGTCATTTGCCATCCAATTTTGTCAGAAGTTCTTGTATATTAATTATTATACTTCCAGTTCTATTGGTTATTTGGTTTTATATATGACCCAGAGGGGGGGTATTGGATTGATATTAGGGGTGCAACGGATCAAAAAACTCACGGATCGGATCGATCCTTGGATCAGAATCACGGAGCGGATCATTTTCGGATCAGCAAAAAAAACCAAAAAAAAAACCACACAAATCTTGTTACACCCACCGGAATTTTAGTTTCAAAAGCTATTTTCAACACAAAACCGAGCTTATATGCATAAATACAGTATTTGTAGATCGGACAGACTGTTTAGATGTTAGATTTTAAAAGCAGCAGCAAACCTGCTGACCTTACATGGTTGCTAATGTAGCAACCATGTAAGGTCAGCAGGTTTGCTGTTGCTTTTAAAATCTAACATCTAAACAGTCCGTCCGAACTACAAATACTGTATTTAGGCATATAAGCTCGGTTTTGTGTTGAAAATAGCTTTTAAATCTAAAACTCCGGTGGGTGTAACAAGATGTCCGCTTGCCCCCTTCTCACTCTATCACTACTGTACTGTGCAGGAGTGTGGGGTGTAGCAAGATGGCGGCGACGAAACGTCACTTCCTGACGAGACAGCGGCCGCTTCCGGGTGTACCAAGATGGCCGCCGCTCCGGAGCTAGGCCGAAGCCACGGCCTTTCCTATGGCCGAGGCCGCAGAGTGCTCCGCGGATCGCGGGTGTGCCGATCCGCGGAGGTTGATCCGCACGGATCATGGATCGGCGACGATCCGTTGCACCCCTAATTGATATGGTATCGATATGGAGATGTCATATATTCTTTCTAGCCCTGATGAAGAGGGCGATCTTGGACCCCCTGAAAAGCATTGGCTACTTTTTAGATTGTCCCCCTGACTTTTGTGGGAATAAAGTTGTATCTGGACCCCTTAGCTGTGGTGTGGCTCTTCGGTTTCAATGTTTGTTACCCTAGACATAAATGAGCAGGTAACCTTTGCAGTGCAGGCACAGCCCCACTGAAAGGGAACATTTTCAGGATTACTGCAGTTCAGCTTTAAGACTAAAGCTTGCTTGGGAAAAGATGGGAAAATGTAAGCAGCTGGGAATAACATGAAACATGTGGATATTTAGTATTGCATAAAGTTAATTATCTCTAATTTGTGCAATTTGTACTGCACAGAATTGAATACCATCGGTAGTGTTGAAGCAGACTTAAACCCAGTTAGCAAAATGACATATACAATATAAAATTACTTATATGTCATACAGGTACATGAGTCCTCTATACTCTTTTTTGGAACAGCACTGGATGCACTTCTGTGGTTTTGCCAACACTGGCATTGTCATCTAACTTATTACTCCATTTACAAAAAGTAGCTCTTTTATTTTCATCTAACAAAATTGTGCCATAAAATCTCCAGGAATACCTAGTAGCAACTCCTGCACGTACATACTTCTGGCTTGAAAAAGAGCCAAATAAGGTTTGAAACGTCAATGCAGTGTAATGCTGGATTTTACTTTGCTGCATTCAGGACAGATGAACATTTTTAAAATAGCTACTTTTTCAAGATTTGATGCATTCATGTCAGATGAAAATTTTTTAAAAAGCTACTTTTTCAAGATTTGATGTAAAGCCTTCAGTGCAGGACTTGCTTTGGAAATTTGCAATCTAGCCCATTTAATGCCGACACGCTCTCAGACGTGCTTGGGGTTTTTGTATCCAGTCTAGGATCACTTTCTGGAATACACTTACATCATAACCCCACATCAAAGGGTACATCATTTTCAAGCTCTTTTTCAAACTCCATATTAGCACAGATTCAGCAGGCCACCACGGCAACAATTTTTGTTTACAAAAATAGATGTCCATGAATGAGGTCAGAGGGGTGGCTGACTTTTGTGCAACCAGCTTGTTCAAAGCTGCTTTTGATGGTCACCAAATCTCTAGCATCATAGCTTCTCCGTGCTCTCTGAAACTGTTTTTATATATACTCAGAACCAATGGTGTAGGTTCTCACTTTAGGGGCTTCCTCGTTAATCAAAGCATGAGAGGTGTGAACGTGAAGAGGCCTGCTTAGAAACCCTATCCCCAGTAAACTCCCAAATTACAAAATGCAACCCAAAAATTTGTATGGCTGTTTGTTCTTTTCTACATTATCAGTGAAATCAAACTTTTCCTTTCTGTGACTCTATATTAAAAGTTCTCAAGTCACTTTCTATGTTGTATGCAGTGTATTGCCCCGTACACACGGTCGGACTTTGTTCGAACATTCCGACAACAAAATCCTAGGATTTTTTCCGACGGATGTTGGCTCAAACTTGTCTTGCATACACACGGTCACACAAAGTTGTCGGAAAATCCGATCATTCTGAACGGTGACGCTTATTTTGAGCATGCGTGGCACTTTGTCCGTCTGATTTGTGTACACACGATTGGAATTTCCGACAACAGATTTTGTTGTCGGAAAATTTTATATCCTGCTCTCAAACTTTGTGTGTCGGAAAATCCGATGGAAAATGTCCGATGGAGCCCACACACGGTCGGAATTTCCGACAACATGCTCCGATCGGACATTTTCCATCGGAAAATCCGACCGTGTGTACGGGCATTTAAGTAAAACATAAAATATTAAGAAAAACCCAAATCCAGTAGAGCCTCTGTCGCCTAAGCTAGTAAAATCACCTTAACAGGGACACTGATGTAAAAAAAAAACATATATTAGGTGATTATGGAGAAGGGTTAAAACCTTGGTTGTTAAATGACTTTTGTGTTCCCGAAGGGTAGACTTCCCCTCACAGTCCAGGTGAAGGGTATCACATGGAAAAGGAAGTAGGGGAAAGTTTCTCCCACAGACTTAAACAGTAATGACCACTTGACAGAGATACTAACCCATCCAAATTTTCTCTAAAGCTAAGATGTTAGGCTAAGTGATTTGTCTTGACTGCTTGACTCCATTTTCAACCTCTGAGTTTTGCTTCCTCAAATGTATACTTCAGGAATGCACAATTGAAAGGTTTTTTGTAAGTTATTTTCTTAGCTTTTATCTGTCATTGGAACAGCACGAAGTAGATGAGAGAGCTAGAAAAAAGAAAATTTAAAATGTTTTTGCTCAGCGTGACCGTGAGCCCATTTGAAAACATTATAAACTCATTGAAAAACAGATGCAATTGTTTAAACTACAAAATAAGCTGTTTGTACATACGTTATTTCACCAAATACTTTAAATAATAAAAAATATATAAAAAAATATTATTCAATTTTGTCCAAACAAAAATAAAGATAGTTCAGTCATACAAGTAAATGTACAACTATATTGCTATCCATAGATAATATTGGAAAAACTGCAACATTTAACCGCTTGCCGACCAGCCGCCGCAGTAAACACAGAGATCCCGGTTCTCTGAGGGGAGAAGTGACAGATCGTCTGTTCATACAAAGTATGAACAGCAATCTGTCATCTCCCCTAGTCAGTCCCCTCCTCCCTTCAGTTAGAACACATACTAGGGAACACAGTTAACCCCTTGATCGCCCCCTAGTGTTAACCCCTACCCTGCCAGTGACATTTATACAGTAATCAATTCATTTTTATAGCACGGATTGCTGTATAAATGCCAGTGGTCCCAAAAATGTGTTAGAAATTGTCCGATCTGTCCACCATAATGTCGCAGTCACGATAAAAAGTGCAGATCGCCGGCATTACGAGTAAAAAAAAATAAGAAGAAGAAGAAAAATGCTATAAATCTATCCCCTATTTTGTAGACGCTATAAATTTTGCGCAAACCAATCAATATACGCTTACTGCGATTTATTACCAAAAATATGTAGAATAATACATATCGGCCTACACTGAGAAAAAATTTGCTTTGGGGATATTTATTATAGCAAAAAGTACAAAATATTGTGTTTTTTTTTTCAGAATTGTTGCTCTTCTTTTGTTTATAGCGCAAAAAATAAAAACGCAGAGGCGATCAAATACCACCAAAAGAAAGCTCTATTTGTGGGAAAAAAAGGACGTCAATTTTGTTTGGGTACAACGTCGCACGACAACGCAATTGTCAATTAAAGTGACGCAGTGCTGAATCGCAAAAAATGGCCCGGTCATTGAGCAGCCAAATCCTCTGGGGCTGAAGCGGTTAATCATTAACTTATTGTGATGCATGTATAATGGTAACAATGCCAGTAGTTGCAAAGGTTCTAAAATGGGTATAAAAAAAGAGGAGTAGGCAGCTCAAAGTGTTCTATTCTGAATAGAAAACAGTGGGGGGGTAGGGGGGAGGGAGGAAGCTGTCCATATATAAATCCTGTATATTAATAATAATAATAATAATGGCACACACATTACAGTCCAATTTGTACCATAGTCAGATTGTTCTGATACATAGATACATTTTCAAACAGTGTGTATACTACCCATTTTTTTTTAGGTAGAATTAAGAAAGAAGCCGTTAGACAGGTTGGCAAGTTGGCACTCTGATAATTTTCATTGAGGTTGTTGCACATGTGGTATAAAGGAATTATTTTTTTGGTAATTTAGAGCAGGGGGCTCTAAACTATGGCCCGGGTGCCGAATCAAGCCCCTGCATTATTTAATTTGCCCTCTGATATAAGAGGGTACTCTGATGGGGACACTGGTGTAAGAAGAGTCTTTGAAGGGGACCCTAAAACAAAAGGCGAGGTGTTCTGATTGGGACTCTGATGTAAGGGGGCAGAGCCCTCCCTGAAAAGAATTATACACCTTGACGACCACCCTGGTTTATGCAGCGGGACCCTCGGATCCATGAGAGACCACATGAGACACGGAAAACAAGCTTTGAGTGTGTTCATAAGATGTCTGACTTTAATGAGGAAGACGATGGCTTATATACAAGTAAAAATATGTGTCTAAGGGTTTTACAAACTTACACTCAGTACTTTCTTATCAAGAGTTAGACTGCTGACTAGATAACAAAAAATAGCTGATGACTTGCTGACACAGATGCTACTCCAAGATTCGGCTTAACCACAGTATCTCATAGGGTGTGGTTCTATGCGAACTGCTAGTCAAGCTGACCATGGCAAAACTCACACACACAAGTTCTTTTCTACTTTATGTAAAATGGAGGGGAATCCAAAATAGAGTCAGTTGTTTATACATTCTCTTACACTCCCTGCCCCCAATGCACATTGAGGGCATGTGGCCTGGTATGGTTCAGGGGAGGTGCTCGCTTTTTTTTTCAGAATTTTTAATTGCTGGCATTCATTTGTTTACATTTCAGCTGTCAGTGGGGAAGCCCGCTGGCAGCTGATGAGTCATTGATTGTTAAGGACGCAGTGGCCGGCTTCCCGCCCTGCTCCCTAATAACCAACTATTCTTCACACAGAATTTGAATCGGTCGATCATTTTTCGTCCGATCCGAATTTAAATACTTCCGAAAATTTGTAATTTGTTAGGAAACGAAAATATACAAAATGCAATTAAACAAATTTCAACAAAATTTGTTACTATTTAATTCGGAGATTCGGATACATCTGAATCTCCGAATAATGATAAATTTGTCAATTTTTATTCGGGCTGAAACAAATTGCACATGTCTACTTGTAAATTGGCTCAGTGTAATTAGCACTAAACTAGAATAACAGATACTGTTAAGAAATATCCCCACATGTGATGAAATTCCAGCTGAATATAAAATTAAAACAAAGCTGATGTGCATGTACCATTATGGCAGGCCATACATGGGTCGAATTTTGAAAGAATTTTCTTTCAAAAATCTTATCTAAGAAGTTTTGTTCATATTTTGCACCATCGGCACAGTGGTGTAGTGGTTAGCACTCTCACCTAGCAGTATCAAGGGTTGCTGGTTCAAATCCCAAATATGACACTACCTGCCTGGAGTTTGCATGTTCTCCCTTTGTCTGCGTGGGTTTCCTTCCACACTCCAAAGACATGCTGGTAGGTTAATTGGCCTCTGTCTAAATTGGCCCTAATATATGAATGTGAGTTAGGGTCCTTAGATTGTAAGCTTGAGGGTAGGGACCGATGTGAATGTACAAAGTATATGTAAAGCGCTGAATTGACAGTGCTATATAGGCACAAATAATAATAATTAGTGGGCTGCAGCAACAGCCGATTTTCGTGCGGCCATCGAATTTGAATAATCAGACATGTTGAATTTTTTTTTTTTTAAAAACTAACGATTTTTTAATCAATGATTGGAGAATCGTGCGAGAAATGTAATTGAAAAAGAAATGCGCATGTGCAAGAAAAGAAAATTCCGGGAAAGAAAAGAAGCTTCCCAGCCACGAAAATTATTTTCTGTAGCAACATGAGGTGAAATTGAAGGCTTGGTTGGCCAAATTTCGAAATCAATGGTGGCACCATCAGATCACAAAACGCACAAATTTTCTAATTTTCAAAAGAAAATTCTTTCAAAATTCGACCATGTATGGCCAGCCGATCTTTAACTTTTTTATTGATGAGGTTCAGCGCAAACTGATAAAAGACAGCAGTGATTTGTAATGGTATAGTGCATAGCTACAGTAGAATTATCCCATTATGAATGATTTTCTGTCAGGATATGTAGTTTTAAATTGAACCTACTTATAATCACTTGTGTAGCAAAAACAAGCAACTACTTTGACTGATCAGTAATTACTTGGATAGTAAATGAGTGGAATAAACAATCCAATTAGACAACAATTGCGCATTTCATAACAGGTGTTTTGTAGGAAGTCAATGCATAATCACTTATTTTCAGCATGTGTAAATGTGGCTCGAGCCAGGTCAAGTTAGATGGCACAATCAGTACACTGAAAGTAATAAATATAATCACACACTGATTAAAAATGTCAATGGGGCATGTTACATTTATTACAAAGGAACTAAAAATAGAAACACACTGGCCTCTTATTCTGAAAATGCTATTTACCTTGTTGTTATGTTGATCAGCAATGGCTTTAGTACTTTTTGTCACTGACCCAGAACAAACATGCAGATCAGAATAGTTAAAAAAAAAAGTTAGCAGTCCTAATGTGCATACTTTTTCCAGCTCAGTTATTCAAAAAGACCCCGTCACCAGCTTAAAACATTACAGGTAAAAGCACAGAAAGTCAAATCTTTTAAATGTTAACTTGCAGTGTTTTTCCTTTCTGGACATTATTTCTTGTTCACTTTCCATTTGCTTTTGAACTTGTTGGAAAGTTCAACGCATGGGAAGTTCGTTGAACCCATCATAAAGTGTGAAAATTGCAAACTTAAATCTGAACCCGATTGATTTCTGTGGGGGTGAATCTTGAAAATCTATTCTGGACATTTTCAAGACTGATAGGCAAGTAATTGTCAACAAAGGACATAGGGAGTTGAGCACAAGCATGGAGGACATGTACCAATGCAATGCACAAAAATAAAAAAATAAAAACCAGTGGGGAGACCATGTCCCTATGAAACAATTAAAAAATGGGTGCCTTGCAAGATCAGGTGATGATGGCTACAAGGAGTTCTCATTGCATTATCTGCACATGGTTCTCTGATGTAATACAGCTTTTCGGTTTTGCCTCACCAGCATCCCTGGACTCTTCCAACAATGTGGAGAGTATTGATAGCATAAAGTAAAAAGTGAACACTGACATTTTCAAAAGAGTTGGAAGTCACATTCAGGGAACCTAATGAAAAAGAACAAGCATTAATAATTAGCTTATACAACAGAGTTTTAAAGCCGGTCAGTGAAGAGATTTGTCTTACTAAAGCCATTAAAAAAAATTAACTCTCCAGTATTAAATTGAAAATAAAATGTAGTTCAATGTATCAATAAAAATCCAAATGGAGGTGCAGGTGTAAAATGCTGCACAGCAGTAACATGAAAGTGTTAGTTGGATGCATTGAAACTATAATCAATTGCCTTGCAAAAATAAAAAACTGACACTGGACTGGCAGAAGTGAGGGCTATCTCCTAGTAGGTGAGAGTAGAGAGAGTAATATGTGGAAAAGGTTATTTCTAAAGCACAGAGCGAACCAGATTATAATGGGGAAAAAAAAGATTTTTGAACCTCTATGGAATCTGCATGTTGGAATGGGTATGACCCTTAACTGTAGATTTAGAAAAGCATCTAAATCTCCCTTGCCTCTGAAGCCCAATCCGCACTCGGATCGCACTCCAGAGGCTACTAACAGGCAGTGAGGAAGCAATGCCATGCCTCCTCACAGCCTGTTTTAACCCCATTTTTACTGACAAACGTGCCAGAACCGCAAAGCTTTGCACGTGGTTGTGGGGTGTTTGCGGCACTTCCCTATTGACTTGAATGTGTAGTGTTGCCCATCAATTGCTAAATGCCGGGCCAACTTTGCCGCAGGTACAAAGGGAAGCATCATTCCCGCAGCATGTAAAATAAACACCCCAATCCGCTGCACCTTAAGGGGGGTCTCAACTGCGCTTTGCCACTTCCAACTGCAAGTATAAATGAGGCCTAAAAGGTAAAGGGTGCAGAGTCTTAGCACACATACCAGATCTTCACCAGAGCACCCTGCAAGGAGTAATGGTCTTTACTGGTATGTGTAGCAGGCTATGGTTCCCAGATACACCTGTGAAGATTGCAGCTGAACAGAAAGAGAGCCAGAGCATAATACACAGTCGACGTATATTAGAAGAGATATCAGAAACAGGAAAAGACAAGAACTGGGTAGCTAACAAGTAGAGTCAGACACTGGCTAAGGTCTGTAAATAGAGAAACAGGACTACAGGAAATAACATGGACTGTGGCTACGAAATTAACCTAATGCTCAGGCAATAGGTGTTGATCTGAGCACAGCTTAATAGAGAGTGGATCAAGATAGACGTGTCTTTTTTCAAAATGTAGCTATTTAAGACTGGGTGGAAACATCCTGTAGCCAGTGAAGCCTATACCTCTCAGTCCTGGAAAAAAGCATGCTGTGAAAAGGAAGAAGAAACCACATGCTAATAGAACAACAATCAGCAGGTCTTCTTTTCTGTGATACAGATTAGATCCAAGTCTGGTCCAGGCCCATCCATCTTCCCACTCCTCAACTACTATTTTTTTATGTTTTCATTTTTTACACTATTTACAAATTGGCATTTATAAAAATGTTAGTTTACTATTTTTTTGTTTAAATCTCTTTCTTCCTAAAGAAGTCCCTGCCCTGTTAAGGGAAACATAGAGGAGAGGGTCATCAAGGCTGTAATTGAAATGCTTACAAGCGATAATATCTTCTGAATTACAGGATGAACAGTATTTTTGCTGCCACAGCATTTTTTTGGGAAAGGGAAAATGTGTTTAGAAAGCTACCTGAATCACTTACTATTTTGCAAATGCTGACTATTTTCATTTACCTATTAGTATTAGTTTATAAAGTTTCTAAACAAAAAATGCAGATACTGCAGAGGATACAGCAGTGTACAAATAGCAAGCAGCAGGACAGTTTAGGGATACTAGGCCTAACCAGTGTATACCTAACTTTTATATATGTATACGGTTTGGGATAAATGTGAATGATATTATGTGAGGTGGTTTAGATGCACACTGTTCTTGCACTTGTCCAATCACAGCAGAAGTCGCGGGTGGGGATGAGCATATGCACCCTGTACCCGGAAGAGGCCAGCAACGCACAGGTACATTGCTGTGCCTATAGGAGCCACCCATCCACAGCATGATGCCGGCAGGCTGTCCTAACATTAAGAGATTAATATTAAAAAAAGGTAAAAAAAATGCACTTGGGAGCTAAAAATATTAATGCAGGTTACTCACTAGGGGGAGAACCTCTGGGGGGATGAGGGATGGAAAAGGATCTGGGGGTCCTAGTAGATCACAGACTCAGCAATAGCAGGCAATGCCACGCTGCAGCAAGCAAGGCTAGCAGACTCTTAGCATCCATTAAAAAGTTTAAGTGAAAAAACGAAATTCTATAATTATACAATCATTCTAAAACGTTAAAAAAAAAACTCTGCTACGGCCACACCTTGAGTATGCCTTTCAATTTTGGTCACCAATCCTGAGGAAGGATGTTTTTTTAAATAAATAGTCCAGAGAAGGGCACCAAAGCTAATAAGGGGGCTGGAGGATCTCAGTTTTGAGGAATGACAACAAACATTAAACATATTCTCCCTGGAGAAGAGATGCATAAAAGGGGAGATGCTCACAATATACAAATCTGCAAATGGTGACTTTGGCATTGGAAGAAAATTGTTTAGTCTAAGGTCCCTAAAGAAGATAAACAACCATACAATGAAGTTGGCAGTTCAATTTTAAACTGCGTAAGGGTTCCCTACTGTTAGAACAATGAGGATGTGGAACTCCCTTCCACAGCTGGTGGTGACAGAAGGGGATTTAGGATACATTCAAAAAACTTTTAGATGTGTTTCTTAGTAAATATAATCTACAGGGAAATTGAAAATGATGATGACATAAACACACACACACATAGGTTGAATTGGATGGACTGGTGTCTTTAATTAACCTTACTGACTATTTAACTATGTATCATGTGTGCACACTGGTGTGCATTGTGAAGGGTGGTATGATGCATTGTTACAGTGCATCGCAATAGTTAGTTTTTTTATAAATTTTAATTTTTATTGAAATGCCACAAAGTGATGTTTCATTCAAAATTATGCACCACAACTGTGGTGTGTTGACATGTAATGCATTGTGTGAAAATACAGACAAACTTCATGTTTACCACTGCACATGTATGATGATTAACAGGCACTTAGAAAACAATTGTTTACTCTGTGCCTTTGCGTCAAGTCTGTGTTGATCAATGCAGATTAAGGCAGCTCATTGGACATGGTGTGAAAAAGCCCTTAAACTAATGTTTTATATCTTTTTTGCAATATATTTTTTTTTAAATGCACACAATATAAGGTGCACCAATGGTATTAAAGTGTTACTAAACCCACAACAGTAAAATCAGTCTGTATATGCAGTAAAACATGCTTGTTATACTCAATGTGGAACCTCTGCATTGTGTAGAAAGGCTGTTTGATCCTGTATGCACAGATCCGCCCCTTCTTGCAATGTCTCAAAAACATGTCTGGATAAGACAGAGTTACTGGAGTCAGGCTGCACAAAATCAGTTTGGTGTATTGCTAGAGTTTTTTTTGTCTTGGGAGAGTGCATGTGATCAGCACAGGGCCAATCAGCACTGTCCAGACAGAGGGTCAGGGGTCCAGCATCCTGATAGGACAGCCAGTGCAGTAAGAAAACTCCTACAAGCTTTAACCAGGCACTGATAGAAGTCACAAGACTGCTATATATTGCTGATGAGAAAAGGTATTTAGCAGGTTATATTTAGTAAAATGATTGCATTTCCATGTTCTGTGTACTGTGGAAGACCAGATATAGTGAATGGAAGCTCTTTGCTTTTAGACTGTCTCTCTCTCTAGCTGAATCTCAAACTAGCCCTCAATGGACACAATAGGAAGGAAGATAGAGGGATTCACGCCTCTGGCTTGTTCAGTTGTGTTTGTCATTTTGGGTGGAAATAAAAGGCTTTTTTCACATGCATGTAATATATAGGAGAAAGGCAGGCAGTGTTCTGACAAAACTTAGCCAGGGTGTAAAAGGAGTGAAATAAGAACAGACTATGTTTCAAATCAACCAGGATTTTATTTCCTGCTGTGATGGAGAAAGGAACGGCATGGGAGTGCTGGATAGTGTGTATTAGTCCTCACTGGGAAAGGCGCCAGTGTCTCTTTAATTCCAGTTCCTTTTACGCATAGTTTGTTGCGATCTTAGACAAAAATAGCACCCAGTATTTCTCCTTTATTGTTTTGAATCACAATGTGTAGATTTGTGCTCCATTGTTTTTATAGACACTTGGAACATGAAAATTGCATTTGTAAAACATTATGACACCAAGCGGTAGGTTGCAATGAGCCTATCAGCATAATTATTTCAGTTTTAATTATATTGATTCTTTGTTATCTAAATAAGATTCAAGGCTGTATTAATGCAGTTTAAATTTTTATTACAAACCACGCAGAACTCGTGCAACAGCAGGAAATACACATCTGTTGTTTTTATCTGGTTAAAAATCCACTTCTACTGGAAAACCAAGTAAAATAAAATGCCTTCTCTGACTCCACATGACAGAGATTTAACGAAATCTGCACAAATAAAGTAGATCAATTCCCTAATGCTTGCTGTAGACAAAGTGGTTCTGCCTATTACAGAATGCCAGTTTGAACTTTGTTTATAATATATAAATATTATAAAATTATTTATATAAAATAAAAATATTATATAAAAAAGGGAATATGTCGTTTTGTCTGCCGAAATCTTCCAACAGGCTGGAAATTGTTGGCATGCAAACTGAGGGGTTTTAGGGCTCGTTTAAATAGATGGCAGTCTCGGCAGTTTCTACGGCCCCTCTGAAAAGCACTTCACAAAAAAAAATCACTTTCCAGAGGGCAGCAGCTGGCAGGCATTCAGGTAGCAATACTGTTGTCCTCTGAATGTCTTTTTTTCATTTGAAAGGGATTTTGAATGGTAATACCATGCTGGAACCCCAGACCAAGTGTTTGGCTCATGGTTGCAGTGGCTCCATGCAGTATTTGGCAGTCTACCCGGCCAAGCACGTCAAGTGGTATATTTTTCACTTTGTGGTGACACAACCGCAGCCCTTTAAGTGTGCTTTAATGGACGGAAAGCCATGTGGTTTCTGTATCATGAGACAGCTTTGATTGGCTCTCACATCAATCATATGATCAGGAGCCCATCCCTCAAGCTCCTGATCAGATGCCTTGACTAAGTGCTGTCAGTGACAGCTTGGTCTGTGTGCTGGCAGAGCACAGTGAATTGTGGATGCACTGTGCTGTGGCAGAGCATTATAGCCTACTTCTCTTGACACCACGTGTATGTGTTATGTGTTCAGCAACAGATTAAAAGAAGAAAATATTATAGCGCACACATGCAAAAAAGACATTTACCTCCAGCAAGGCTAGTTTAAAAACACCTAAACATTTTCAAAAAATATGGGGATTTGGTCACAGCCTTGCTGGAGGTAAATGTCTTTTTTGCATGTGTGCGCTGTAATATTTTCTTCTACTGTATGGTCTTATGGCTGCACCATCTTTAATGCATCTTTTAGGGTGTGCCCCCCAAATATCTTGTTTGTCAGCAAGAGATTAACTTACAGTTTAGAGATAATAAAAAAAATAAAAAAACTGAATGGCCTATTTGAACCGCCTCTCTTCCGCCCTTGCCTTAAAAAAAAAGTAGATAGTTGAGAAATGTAAAAAGAAAAACAATAATGTTTAGCCATGAGGAGTAAACTGCAGCTAGTGAAGGCTTTCACAGCAGTGTAGTGATAACTTTAGCTCACCATGCATATTACAATCCGACTGCAATCTTCTATAGCCATACCAACAACTATGTAGTGCAATGACTTACTTGACTGGATACAAATTGAAAGGAACATTTAACTAGATCCTCATAATATATAGGTTGTCAATAAAGTTGTAAAGTTGGAAGTTGTAAAGAAATTGGTGAAATTGTGGCATGTGTGGTGGGCTTATAAAGGACCTGGGACTGTACTCAGGATATAAACCCACTTTCTACAATTTTTTTTCTGGCTCTTTATGTATTTCTTCAAGTAAATTTGTCACGTGGTGTAACCCCTGACTACCACCTTAAAAATAGAAAATAGACATCACAAAGGTGCACATAGAACCAGTACCATCAGATTGGGTTCTAAAGCCCAGTGGTGCCATCACAAAGTACTCAAATTCTTTTACTCTTTTTACAAAAGGTACATTCTTAGCAGACTAATAATAAGGACTGGTACTGATATCTAAAATGTGGCTGGTTGTCAAAAGTCAACAGCCTCAACTAGACAGAGTAGCTTTTGACATATTTACTGTAATTGATATCCTGGGTATACCTCTCTATACCAGTCTGTGTGTATGGACTTCGTCTGGGGAGACAGACACAGATTTTTGTTAACTGAATTTGCAACGGCGAGCTGTTTATGAGCTGAAAAGTTCATATTTGGTACCTGTTTCTGTAAACATTGGCTTTAATTGCCGTTGTGGTACACGTCTGTTCTTGTTTTGTTCTTCTTGTGGTTAACAGAGCATGATACACAAAAACTGATTCAATTTCCTATTAGTAATGGTGTCTACCACACTGTTGCTCCATGACATATTGAGGACACAGTTTTCTATACAGTTGTTTTTGTTATTTTAGTCCCCAAACGAATTGGAAAACCAAATCCATCTACAGTGCCACATGTTCATATATTTTAAATTATTTAAAAATACATACTAGCATCATTATGGTTCTGCTGGACACATAGGGGTTGATTTACTAAAGGCAAGCAGACAGTTGCTCCAGAGCTTAGTAAATGAGGGGGAGCTCTGCTGACTTCCATTATCCAATCATGTGCAAGCAAAATTACTGTTATAATTTAATTCGCATGTGATTTGGATATTCATTGTAAAGTGAACAAGTGAACACCTCATTTGCAAAGCTCAGCAACTGCACATGCAGAGTTCAACTGCAATTGAAAAGTACGTAGTTATTTTGCCTTTAGTAAATCAACCCCATAGTGTGGTTGTTTTTTCCAGTGTAAAGCATTGGACATTGACCCTTAAAGCAACCCTGTGCTCAGGGGCGGACTGACCATTGAGCCACTCGGGCACTGCCCGAGGGCCCTGGGCCACTAGGGGGCCCCATCAGGGTTGCCAGCCTCAGTAAAACCAGGGAGAGTATGTATAAATCTGTGGTTTTTTTTTACATCTGTCTGTGTATACTGTGTGTACATGTATGTGTATACTGTGTGATTGTATACTGTGTGGCCCCATAATCTCTGATTGCCTGGGGGCCCCATAATCTCCTATTGCTCGGGGGCCCCATGAGTTATCAGTCCGCCCCTGCCTGTGCTTTGTCCACTCAGGGCTAAGCAACAGCAGTGAGTTGCTCTCCAAAGAAACACATGTATGGAGGAACATGTTACTCAGCCCATGTTTTAGTGCTGAGCCAACCAGCATTGTCAAAGAGATACAGGGATTAGGTTACTAAAAGAGTACTACTTTTCCCTTAGCTTAGTGAATGTGTTGAAAATTCATTTTGCAAAGAATGCCCAATCACATGCAAGGAGGATAAGTTGCAAAACTTTTTGTAACTGAACAAATGCTGTAATTTTCTGTTGGAACTCAATAAAAATTATTGCAATTAAATGTGTATATATCCAAGCATACCTAAGGCAGACACTGTAAATTTGGTCTTAATGTAAAAACTAAAGTCTAATTTTTTTTTCTTTAAAAATAACAAACATGTCATACTTACCTGCCCTGTGTAGTGGATTTGCACAGAGCAGCTCAGATCCTCCTCTTCTCAGGTCCCACTTCAGCACTCATGGCCCCTCCCTCCTGTTGAGTGCCCCCACAGCAAGTAGCTTGCTATGGGGGCACCGGTGCTGAGCCGCAGCTCCATGTGTCCATTCAAACACAGAGCCGTGGTTCGGCCCTGCCCCTCTCTCGCCTGATTGGCTAACTGACTTTTATTGACAGCAGCGGGAGCCAATGGCGCCACTGCTGTGCCTCAGCCAATCAGGAGGGAGAGTCCCGGATGGCCAAGTCATGGATAGAGATGGAGCTCAGGTAAGTATTAGGGGGCTGAGGGGGGCTGCTACACACACAGAAGGTTGGAATCTTAATGCATAGAATGCATTAAGATAATAAAACCTTCTGCCTTTACAACCACTTTAAGATCACTAATCAAAGTCCTAAGGCCCCTTTCACACTGAGGCGCTTCTAAACTGCCAGTAAAACACTGAGTGCTTTTGAAGAGCCTTTCAGGCGCTTTTGAAAAGCTTTCCATTCATTTCAATAGAGAGGGGCATTTTTTCACCGCCCTGCCCCAGTGTGAAAGCATTCATTGATTTTAATGGAAATAGGTTTTCGTGAGCTTTTCAGGTGCTTTTTTTAGCGTGAAAGTGCCTGAAAAGCACCTCAGTGTAAAAGGTGTATAATCACTGATAAATGGAGACTTTTGTCACATGCTGAGGCAGGCCATACACGGAGCAAATTTCTTTCCTGCAACCACGGGTGCAAACACGGCAGTGCTGACAGGGGGAATTGCTCCCGCCAAGTCATTTCCTGGCAGGGGAAGTTGTCCCCGGTGGAAGAAGACAGTGATTATTGCTAGCAGCTATACCAGCCACTAGCGATAATCATATGTAAAATCCAGCAGGCTGGTTTTACCAATTTTGATCGATCAATCAACTTAGGTACATTCAGCCTGCCCATACATGGTTCGAATCTTACCCAGTTCCTGCAGAACTGGCTGAAATTTGAACCATTTATGGCCTGCCTAAGGCAATTGACCAAAATATCTCATATCTAGAAAAAATATACCCCACTTAGTGTCAATGTTCATTTTTAATAATGAATACATTGACATGATAACTAACTGACATGATAAGGTTACTATTCATATAAATAAAAGTATCTTTCTCCTAAAATGTAACAGCCATGCCATGAATCCCTCCCTTCTAGATTGTAAGCTCTAACGAGCAGGGCCCTCTGATCCCTCCTGTATTGATTTGTATTGTAAGTCTGCCCTCGTGTTGTAAAGCGCTGCGCAAACTGTTGGCGCCATATAAATCCTGTATAATAATAATAATGAATGAAAAGATCATCCTTACTGATCGTAGCTCAGCATTCACATAGAGTAATTGAGTAAGAACTCAAATTGGTGCTAATGAATTGGGTAAAATCTGATTAGATTGGAGAATAGTGAATACACACCAATAAAGGAATCTTGTGAAACAACTTATTAACATATTGACATTCCTCATCTGGTACATTCATACTGCTGTTATTTGAGGGCATATTTTATTGTAACATAGGAAAGTAGATGCCATTTTCTAGTTTGCACTGTTTTTATCAATTTAAAAGGAAATAATTCAAAAGACATATTATCTCCTGCAGCAATTCCTAGTGTACATGTCTTTCTGCATTCAGTATTTATTTTTAATGAAACATACCTTTTAATTAATCTAATAAAAAAAAAATCCTACCTAGACTTAACTCTGGCATCACAGTTTGTTCTGCATGCTTTGTCAAGGGAAGCCCTAATGTATATTCTATAGAAATCAGACAAGTCAGTCTGGTGGGAGCTAAGGACCCCTTGTCATCCAACTGTCAGCACCTGCGCCAGCAATAAAAGCTGAAATTGTTATTAAAACTGAACTCCAGAAAAAAGTTGCTAAGCGCCTAGTTGAGTACGGTGGAATGGAATTTATAATTCCATTGAGGCAGTGTTATGATCAAGACTCTCCCGCCAGACAGCACAGTGAGGTTCTGGACTTCTCTATAAACTACATAGCATTTAAGCAATACAGCCTGGTCCAGAACTTGTCCCAGTCCGTGTATATTGACAAAGAAGGCACAGCAGCAAATTGATGAGCCCACTCCTGGGCTAAGAGTGCTTTCTTTCCCTTTGGCTGCTGTGCAATGGGATTACAAGGGACCAGAGGACAGATTCAGGCACTTACACTGATTATATGTAAAAACATTTTTAATTATTTATGTATGAATACCTAAAGGGATATTTTCATATCTTGCCTGGAGTCATTTTAAAAAACAAACACTGCATGATTTTCCATTAAAATTGCAGTAACATAATTATTTCTTTACTCCCTAGATATGGATACCAAACAATGTAGTCTCTGGATGTTTCTACCTCTTGTAATGTCTCTATTCACCACAGTCGGCTTATGGATAGTGTGAGTATAACATTTTTTTGTTACCTTTTCATTATCATTATTCGTATAGTGCTGACATTTACCACAATCTACTGTGATCATTTTATTCTGAACACAAATTAAAGGGGTTGCTCTGAAAGATTCAGAATCCCATCACATCTACTGACTCCCCCATAAAATGGGAACAAAAAGAAAAAAAAGGTTCTTTGTAGCTGCAGAGGTGCCAGCTGAGCTGTCACATAACTTATTAGAGCAAAGAACCAGAGACAACACAAATTTGGCTCCACACCACAGACCGTTCAGAATAGTAACCTCATTTATATTAACTAAAGAAAGAATGAACAAATACAAATATAGACTTCACATTATTCAAACTCCTTTAAGAATTCAGCTGCCACCAAATGTAATAAATAGAAACATATTGACACGCACAAACAATCTCATTGATGCCTAGACCGAGTCTAATAAAGTGTTATTGTGAATACAAGCAAATATAGCAACTTTAACTAAGAAAGTGATTAAAGTGGTTTCAAACCCAAAAGCAAATGTTAAATATATTGCAGCTTAACAATTCTGCTTACCAATGACCAATTACAGATTTTTTACCAGGTGACCTGACCAGTAAGTCTGCTGTTTTTCAAAAGAACAAGCTCTTCTGCAGAAGATGTATCAGTTACAGGGATGAGACAAACCATTTAACACCGACAGGGGTGCTTACAAAGATTAGCTTATATTTGTGTTTGTAAAACCTTTATCCCAAAAGGAAAAACAGTTGCTGTAACTGCTTAGTTCAGCTTTAATTTGTTAGTGTATCTAAATCTGCTGCTACTACATCTAACAATACCCTTTGACCAGACTGACAATGCTGCTGTCCAAAGGTGCCCCCTGTGCTCCTTCATTCAGAGTGGGGGGCACTCTAATACAGGAGGTGAGTTACTGGCTAGATCACCAGGTGAAAGCAGAGGGGAAAAGCCTAAAAAAGAAAACGAATGCAGCCACCACATCTAATGATTTCTAAGCTGCAATATATGTGTAAAAGTACTTTAGCACACTGTAAATAAACCAAGTAATGAGTGTATTGAATAGAAAGAAATAACCTAAAGTCCCATTCACATTACACCACATAGCGCCAAAGCGTTAATGCTGCTCCAGATTCTGTCTGCTCCAGTTTTGAGAAATTCTCCCCAGTGTCCTGAGCATTGTTCTGTGCTATGAACAAATGTTACCTTCCCTAGACTGTCATGCCTTAGGGCAAATGTAAGCCTATTCTTTTTTAAATAGGTTGTTTAACGCAGAGCCCATCAATGCACAACAACACGTGTGTTGCACCACACAATGTTCTGGCATTCATTGTTTGACACACATCCTTAATTGTTAATTGTTCCTAACACAACTTGTAAGGACAAGAATGCCAGTAAAAATAAATAAATGCAACTAGTTGTAGAACAGAGTCTAAGGTAGGCCAACATTTTTAAGGCACCATCAAAATAATTACTGTTAATAAACAAATATATTTATTTACCAAAATAAAAGCAAGCACTTGTCAGTGCACACGTCATAGAAACCAATCAGCTTTCAGGTTTTTTTTTTGTCAAAGCTTAACTGACCAAGCTGAAGATAGAAGCTGATTGGCTATCATGCACAGCTGCACTTCTCCAGGTTTAGTAAGTCAACGCCATAGTGTTCAAACAATCAGTTCTTTACAGATTGTTACATCTTTCAATTTCTACAGACCTGTCATCAGAGACAGATGAGTGATTGTTCTAAAACGTAAATGCATATATTAAAATCCATATTAATAAAGATACAGCATGTTACCCAGTTTTTCAATAATAACAATCACATCTTACAGTAGCAGCTAGAAGCCTAAATAGAGGCAAAATTCAGGACAACTTTATAGAGTTCATTGCCGGCAACCCACACAGTAGATTGTCCAGGACAATACAAGAGATGCTAGGAAGATCATTCATTAGGCTGTGTATGGGTTAAATAATAAAAAAACACATGTAGGTAATTATATAGTTAATACCCCCCCCCCACCACCACCACCACCACCCAAGTGCTAACCAACTATCCGACATTGGTAAAAATGGTAGAAATCTTACTCCACTGTAAAGGAGACACAAAGAAAAATAGAGGCAGACTTCAGTGGGTCATCCACCTCTGCCTTGTAGTATCATATTGAAGGAGCCAAACTATAAGTTAAAGAAAGAAAAGTATACTCCTTAGAGTGGACAACCTCTCAATCAAAGTGTCCCCCCCCGTGACCTCCCACAAAAAGGGAGGAAAAAACCCCATATTAACCGCTTCAGCCCCAAAAGAATTTACCCCCTTCCAGACCAGAGCACTTTTTGCGATTCTGCACTGCGTCACTTTAACTGACAATTGCGCGGTCGTGCGATGTTGTACCCAAACAAAATTGACTCCCTTTTTTTCCCACAAATAGAGCTTTCTTTTGGTGGTATTTGATTGCCTCTGCGTTTTTTATTTTTTGCGCTATAAACAAAAAAAGGTATAATAAATATCCCCCAAAAATATATAAAAAAAACTCTTTTTTTCCTCAGTTTAGGCCAATATGTATTCTTCTACATATTTTTGGTAAAAAAAAATCGCAATAAGCGTATATTGATTGGTTTTCACAAAAGTTATAGCAATTTTTATTACGACTGCGACATTATGGCAGACACATCGGACAATTTTGACACATTTTTGGAACCATTGGCATTAATACAGCGATCAGTGCGATTAAAAATGCAAGGGGGAGGGGACTAACTAGAGGAAGTGACGAATAGTGATTCCTAACTAATAGGAACACACAATCTGTCACGCCTGTCAGAACAGAACAGGGACGTGTGTGTTTACACACACACGTCCCTGTTCTGTCTCCTGGTCACGATCGCTTGTGAGCTATGAGTAAGCGCTCATCATGAGTGCGAAACGCGTCAGCTGAGCCTGTACATCCTGCCAGATTGTCCTGTATTTTTTGTGATCCAGCTTTTATAATAAAGGCGTTTTTGTAACTCAATCCGGTGTGCGGCATCCAGATCTTCTCGTTCAAATCTCCACGATCGCTCGTGGCCGGCGGTCATCGCAACCGTCCGCCACGAGCATCGACACCCCCGCTGTGCAGCGCGCGCGCCTGCTATCCGGACCCCGCGAGCCAACGTACAGTTACGTGGTTTCGCGCAGGGGAGCCAACCTGCCACAGTAAAACTGCGGCGCCTGGTCCGGAAGCGGTTAAACATGAAATCTTATTAATGAAGGATATACATGAAATAAAAGTAAAGCCTGGTGTGCGACTCAAATGCCTAGATCTGTCCTGGAATGCCAGACATATACAGTGGGGAAAATAGTTATTTGATCCCCTGCAGATTTTCTAAGTTAGCCCACTTACAAAGAAATGAGGGGTCTGTAATTTTTATCATATGTGTATTTTAAATGATAGAGACAGAATATCAACCAAAAATCCAGAATTTGAATTTGATCCCCTACCAACCAACAATAATTCTGGCTCCCACAGACTGGCTAGTGGCTACAGTATATGCTCATGTGGTACACAGATTAGTCCTGTCAATTTAGGAAGGTGCACCTAATGACAACTCGTTATATGTATAAAAGACACCTGTCCACAGAATCTTTCTTCCACTCAAACCCACCATCATGGGCAAGACTAAAGAGCTTCCAAAGGATGTCAGGGACAAGATTGTAGACCTGCAAAATGCTGGAATGGGCTACAAGACCATCAGGAAGAAGCTTGGTGAAAAGGAGACAACTGTTGGAGTGATTATTTGCAAATGGAAGAAATACTAAAAAATAACCATCAATTGCCCTTGGTCTGGAGCTCCATGCAAGATTTCGCCTCATGGGGTCAGGATGATTATGAAAAAAGTGAGGGTTCAGCCCAGAACTACATGGGAGGAACTTGTGAATGATCTCAAGGCAGTTGGAACCACAGTCACCAAACATACATTGGTAACCCAATACTCCGCCATGGATTGAAAACCTGTAGCTCCCACAAGGTCCCCCTCCTCAAGAAGGCACATGTACAGGCCTGTCTGAAGTTTGCCAATGAACATCTAAATGATTCAGAGAAGGATTGGGAGAAAGTGCTGTGGTCAGATGAGACCAAAATTAAGCTCTTTGGCATTAACTCCACTTGCCGTGTTTGGAGGAAGAAAAATGTCTGCTATGACCCTAAGAACACCATCCCTACAGTCAAGCACGGAGGAAACATTATGCTTTGGGGCTGTTTCTCTGCTAAAGGTACAGGCTGACTTTGCTGCATTGAGGGGCCAACGGACGGGGTCATGTATTGTAAAATCTTGGATGAAAACCTTCTCCAGAACACTGAAGATGGGTGGTGGATGGGTCTTCCAGCATGACAATGATCCAAAACATACTGCCAAAGCAACAAAGGAGTGGCTCAAGAAGAAGCACAATAAGGTCATGGAGTGGCCTAGCCAGTCTCCAGCCCTTAATAGTATAGAAACTTTATGGAGGGAGCTGAAATGTTGAGTTGCCAAGTGACAGCCAAGAAACTATAAGGATTTAATGAAGATTGGTAAAGAAGAGTGGACCAAAATCCCTCCTGAGATGTGTGCAAACTTGGTCACCAACTACAAGAAACATCTTACCTCTGTGCTTGCCAACAAGGGTTTCTACACCAAGTACTAAGTCATGTTTTGCTTGGAGCTCAAATACTTATTGCACTCACTGAATTGCAACTCAATTTATAGCATTTGTATCATGTGTTTTATTTGGATTTTGTCTGGATTTTTTGTTGATATTCTGTCTCTATCATTTAAAATACACCTGTGATAAATAAATATAGACCCTTCATTTATTTGTAAGTGGGAACACTAACAAAATCTGCAGGGGTTCAAATAATTATTTTCCCCCTGTAAATAAAATGTTAATAAAGATACAAAATAAAATAAAATAATTAGTAAAACGAAAATAAGGCATTAAAGTGATACTAAAGGATATTTTTTGTTGTTTTAAAATAAAAAAGATGTTATACTTACAGTACCTGCTCTGTGCAATAAAATTGCACAGAGCAGTCCCTTACCTCCTCTTCTGGAGTCCCCTGCCAATGCTGTCCACTCCTCCTATATTGGGGTGCCGTATGATAAGATAGCACCCATGCTTCACAGGGTTTTTTGCTTTCCTCTGGATCAAATGTGGGTATGTGGATTAGGATTGATGCACTTAAGAGTGATCCAACCATTAGTGTAAGGGAGATCTAACTTTAATAGGGTGAAAACAGTGAATAATTGCTCTCACAAATAAGTAAATTAAACAGGACAAATCTTCTGCAAGATGTCCGAGAGCCTGCTCACTATGGCCAGCACTGAGGTTATCATTTAGGAACATACAGGGTGTCAGTATTAGCGGAAGAAGTGGGACCCACTGACAAGATAATTGAGTGCAGCGCCTCGTTATTGAGAAGGTAGTGCTCTCCCTTGGGCCACCGATAGGCTCTGTCTACCTTATTTGTGAATACTGTATTGCACAAGGTCAGTGTGCCCTTGTTTGTCCATCTTTGCTAAAAGTGTCTCCACCAAATTACAATTAGATGTTGCTTCTTCTGGAGAAGAGTATGCCATAGTGCATTATTCATTTACCAAATGAATGAGCAAAGACTTTTTATATCTGTGTCTCGGGAGATCAGAGTGGTGAAAGAGATACCTGGTAGGATCCGAGGCCAGGTCAAAATCTGTAAACTGTCAAATAGTCTGACCAACCTGTGACCAATACACATCCAGTTTCTTACAATTCCAGAAAATATGTAACAGCCTCTCCACAGCGCCAACATGTGTCCACCGCCTCAGGGTAAATTTTCCGTAAAAACGGGTGAGGATCTTATATCCCAACTCCTGGTACTTGCTTGCAATAGACGAATAGTGAGCAAATAAAGGATACGTTCTCTTTGTTCAGAGGAAAGCGTTAAGTCCAAATCATTTTTCACTTCAACAGAAATGGGGGCACAAAACCTTTGGGCCAGAGAAGCAGCTTGTATGTTTCCGAGACTCCATGTGAAGAGGGCTCAGGTTCTAAACAAAGATTCCCAAGTGGGGAGCCAGAGTTGGGCGACACAAATTAATCTCCCTGTCCTGTCCAAGATGCTGATATTGCCCTGCTGAGGTGCTTCTGCCCCCTAAAACAAAATATAAAATAATTCTCCATTTTCTCCATCTCATTCTTCCTACCTTGTCCAAAATGTGAAAATTTGACAATTCTGCAGCTAAATCGTTGTCACCCTAGAAACAAAGTTTCCCATGCATATTTCTTCCTTCTATACCTTAACTGAAAGTAAAGAGTATATAAAAAAAATTTAAGCTTTTAAACGTTTTGATATTACAAAAACAAGTGCAACAACATAGCTGGTTTAGTGTGTTTGGGTTTAACACAAAATAATATGTTTAAATAATGTCTGGGCAGGGGTAGAGGGTGATTGATCCATCTTAAAAAGATCCATTACAGAATGATCTTTCAGCCAACACATAAACTTATGCTGGCCATACACGCACAGAATTTTGTCCGTTTGCAGACTAAACGATTATTCGTTGGTCGAAAGCGATTTGGTCACTAACTGACAAAATAAACTTGTTTACATGGTCGTTTCCATGATCGTAGTGACCGTTGGATAACAAAAAAATATATATAAATTTTACAAGACAGAATATTCTTATTGTTTCGATTAAAACATGCACATATACACTTTAGTTGAAATGGTAAAAATCTTCGCTTCGGATCCATCGACATTAGGCGGGCCCAAGGTCAAAATCGTCTGTAAAATTGGGTCCACTAACGGCACGATTGTTGAACGACCTTTCTGAAACGACAAGTTTCGGACGAAATTCTGTGCGTGTATGGCCAGCATTAGTTAACAAACCTGGAAGATGATATTTGCCATAACAATTGTTATTGTCAACAAGCAGATTGTTATTTTTATCTCTCTTTGCTGACATGCTGATGGCTTAGTGAATTGAACTTCATTTTAGAATTTAATTGGAAATGATTGTCCTCTAATGCCACCAAGAGACCATTCTAGAATCACATGAAACCTTACTGAGACCACTGACTTCGCTGATTTTCTTAGAAACCCAGTATGGTAGATTTACTTTTTTATGTATTCAATATACAGTGGGGGAAATAATTATTTGATCTCCTGCAGATTTTGCAAGTTTGCCCACTTACAAAGAAATTAAAGGTTTATAATTTTTATTATAGGTGTAATTTAAATGATAGAGACAGAATATCAACCAAAAATCCAGAAAAACACAGGATACAAATGTTATAAATTGAGTTGCAGTTCAGTGAGTAAAATAAGTATTTGATCCCCAAGCAAAACATTACTTCGTACTTGGTGGAGAAACCCATGTTGGCATGCACAGAGGTAAGACATTTTTTGCAGTTGGTTACCAGGTATGCACACATCTCAGGAGGGGTTTTGGTCCACACTTCTTTACAAATCTTCTCTAAATCCTTAAGGTTTCTTGGCTATTGCTTGGCAGCTCAAAGTTTCAGCTCCCTCCATAAAATTTCTATAGAATAAAGGTCTGGAGACTGGCTAGGGCATTCCATGACCTTTACGTGCTTCTTCTTGAGCACTCCTTTGTTGACTTGGCTGTATGTTTTTAGTCATTGTCATGCTGAAAGACCCATCCATGATCCATCTTCAGTGTTCTGGCTGAGGGAAGAAGGTTCTCATCCAAGATTTTAAAATATATAGCCCATTCTTTGGCCCCTCAATGCAGCAAAGTCGGCCTGTACCCTTAGCAGAGAAACAGCCCCAAAACATAATGTTTCCACCTCCATGCTTGATTGTATGGATGGTGTTTTTAGGGTCATAGTCAGAATTTTTTCCTCCAAACATGGCAAATCGAGTTAATGCCAAAGAGCTCAATTTTGGTCTCATCTGACTACAGCACAATCCTTCTCTGAATCATTTAGATGTTCATTGGCAAACTTCAGACGGGCCTTTACATGTGTCTTCTTGAGGAGGGGGATCTTGCGGGCGCTGTAGGATTTCAAACAATGGCGGCGTATTGTGTTGCCAATGGTTTGTTTGTTGACTGTGGTCCCAACTGCCTAGAGATCATTCGCAAGCCCCTCCCTTGTAGTTCTGGGCTGATCCCTAACTTTTCTCATGATCATCCTTTACCCTATGAGGTGAAATCTTGCATTTAGCTCCAGACCGAGGGTGATTAATGGTTATTTTGTATTTCTTCCATTTGAAAATAATCACTCCAACAGTTGTCTCCTTCTCACCAAGCTTATGGCTTATGGTCATTCCAGCCTTGTGCAGGTCTACAATCTTGTCCCTGATGCCCTTTGACAGCTCTTTGGTCTTGCCCGTGATGGTGGGTTTGAATGGAAGAAAGAGATTCTGTGGAAAGGTGTCTTTTATACACATAACGAGTTGTCGTTAGGAGCACCTTCTTAAATTGACAGGACTAGTCTGTGCACCACATGAGCACATACTGTAGCCAGTCTGTGGGAACCAGAATTATTGTTGGTTGGTAGGGGATCACATACTTATTTTACTCACTGAACTGCAACTCAAGTTATAACATTTGTATCGTGTTTTTTTCTGGATTTTTGGTTGATATTCTGTCTCTATCATTTAAAATACAACTATGATAAAAAATTACAGACCCTTCATTTTTTTTTAAGTGGGCAAACTTAATGTAAAAATCTGCAGGGGATCAAATTATTATTTTCCACACTATATGCTGTTGTTTGGTACTGTAAGCCTTTTGATTTAGCACAGCTATAGAGGTAAACATGATAAAGGTTTTATTCATCTGTGTGCAGACATGGACATTGGCAGTCAGAAAATGAACAGTAATACTTCCCTAATACATGTCTGCCCTGTGTCCACCCCCCGTGTCTGAGTAACATCTCCATTTATCCATGGAGAACTGTCAATCAAGAAAAAAAAGGTCACCTAGTGACTCGGGAATTACAGGGCTGTCAGTCATGTAGATTGAGCTGTCTAGCTAATTGAGAAGTATAGAGCAGTACATCTTGTTCTAATCTTGATCTAATTGTCCTAAAACCCTCTCTATCTTGAACATATTCTACTAAAAGTTTAGCTCCAGCCAGGGATCCCCCTGCCTTTAAATCAAGTAACATTTTATTTAGATTTCACTTCCAAATACAAACGAACAGTACAATCAGAATAGTTTGTAGCACCCACTACATAGGTAGGTGCTAGAATAGGATTTTTGTTCTGTAGAGAAGGTAAGAGTAGGTGCCAGCCAGGCCTGTTTGTTTTGGTTTGTGTGGGATGGGAGTGGCTCAGAGTTAGCAGCTGGTGACTCACAGGCAGCGTCACCGAGACCTCCCTCTCTCTTCTAGAGGATTCTAGAAGGAGAGGAGAAGCTGCCTGGGGTGTTCTAAGGAGCCCTGACCAATCCGCAACCTGGATTGGCAGGGGGCAGGCCTCCTTAAATACCCAGAGTCAGCCCAGCTGGGGAGGAGTTGCTGGGTGGAAGAACTCGAGATGGAGTACTTGGCTGTCTGGGCCTTTGAGGGAGCTCTCCAGTCGGGAGGGGACCTTGGGCCTGGGGCTCAGGTGCAGGATGGAGCCCTTCAGAAAAGCGTGAAGGTTCTGGACAGGAGGCACAGGAGGAGCAAGAGAGGACAGCAGGAGCTAGTACTGTCAGGCAAATCTTCAGGAGGGAAACACCGCTTGCAGTCAGGAGGGCTGGTGAGTGACATGTGCAGTCAGGAGGACTGGGGAGGCATGCCTTAGAGGACTGAGAGGACACAGTCAGAGATGGGTGCAAAGCCAGTAGTGAAGACTGCAATCTCATGGGCAGTGGAGTCGGGCAGCTGCAGCCATGAGGGCTGGCAGGGCTTGAAGAGGGCTTACTGGGAGCAGTAGTCCATCAGTAGGACATCGAGCACTAAAGACTTTCTATTTATGCTACAGTATAGGGGCCCACGGACCCTGTCTGCAAAGGGCAATTACTAAAACCTGGCTGAGCCAGTGTCAGGCCTAACCTTACATGTGCTAGCTGGTCCTGAGGATTAATGCCCCGTACACACGGTCGGATTTTCCGATGGAAAATGTCCGATCGGAGCGTGTTGTCGGAAATTCCGACCGTGTGTGGGCTCCATCGGACATTTTCCATCGGATTTTCCAACACACAAAGTTTGAGAGCAGGATATAAAATTTTCCGACAACAAAATCCGTTGTCGGAAATTCAGATCGTGTGTACACAAATCCGACGGACAAAGTGCCACGCATGCTCAGAATAAATAAAGAGATGAAAGCTATTGGCCACTGCCCCGTTTATAGTCCCGACGTACGTGTTTTACGTCACCGCGTTTAGAACGATCGGATTTTCCGACAACTTTGTGTGACCGTGTGTATGCAAGACAAGTTTGAGCCAACATCCGTCGGAAAAAATCCTAGGATTTTGTTGTCGGAATGTCCGAACAAAGTCCGACCATGTGTACGGGGCATTAGAGTTGTGCAGGAGGAAGGAAGAGTAGAGTCTGCAAGCAAGGAAAGTGCTGGAGGAGACTGAAGTAGTAACATGTACAGAGAAGTATACATAGATGTCCCAATTGATTGATATACAATCCACCAATTGATTGATATACAATTCACCAGGCATCCCATATTTACCTCAATAAAACAAACAAAAACAAGCACATGGACTGTTCATTGTCTTAAGGTAACTGAGAAGTGAATGTCGGGCTGGGCAGTGTGACAAGTGGGCCACAACACTCAACAGCTCCTACGGGGGCACCGCTACAAGTACAAATACCACCAATCAGTACACAACAGGTCAGGGTAACATTTAACATTGCAAATATTCTGGGGTTGCCAACCCACCACATAGATTCCCCAATCATTGTCACCTACAGACCTAGTTGTAGACATCCTCAAAATGGGAGGGGAAAACCCCCCCCCTGCCAATGCAAGAGTTCCCCCTTGTCCCTTTGGGTACAGACCGGAAAGGTACTCCACAGATTTAGAAAGTGAGGCATCAGAGAAGCATTCTATCCATAATTAAGTCAGTTGGAGCTAAACCCGGGGTAGCTAACCAACTCCCCCATACCTTCTTTAATTTGAAGAGGCTACCCCTGTGCTGAAATATACATTTTTCAAAGCGCAACATGGTGCCCATCTGTTCAAGCCACATTTTAGGAGGGACTGGTGAGATCCAATGTAGAAGTATAAGCCTACGGGCCTGAAATAATGTCCTAGCTGCTGCCTCTTTTAGGAATTTATCCTGAATAGCGGCATCAAGTATAACCAAAATACAATGTTTTAGTTCCACTGGAATGGAAACCTGCAATGCATTATTTATCGTTGCAACTACTGTACCCCAATAGCGATGGAGCTTTGGGCTTCTCCATATCAAATTTATCAAGTCACCTACGTCCCATTCACACCTGTTACATAAAGGGTTTGGGGGTAGACCTATTGAGTGGAGCATAAGCAGGGTTCGATGAGTTCTGAGTAGTCTATAAAGCTGGGACATTCTCTGTGAAACATTCAATGAGCACATTCCAACAGTTTTCAGGGCCTCTTCCCATTGATCCCCCGGGTATGACTCCAACGTCATTCTCCCACTTCTCACAGGCCGAGCTAGGAAACCTTTCCAAGTACTCTCAGAAGGGCAGCGTAACAGAGATAAAGACTTTAGTGGATCTAGATTGGGTGTCAGCAACCTGTAGTTCGCGGAGAGGTGACTGGTAGATTGCAGTCTGTGCTTGCTGACCCACCATTCCAAAGCATCAAAGAGTGCAATGCAGAGGGACTACTTGTAAAGTGGAGCTATAGTAGGGAGCTGATGCCTGAAGCTGATGCCTGCTCCTGTCCCATGCAGAGTGATATCAACTGCATTCCACCTCTTATCCTTACTAGCGGTCTCCAGAGTGGTGCCAGCAACAGAAAGAAGAGATCTTCAGGTCAGTGTGAAGCCATACACTGGGCATAATTGGGCATAATAGTATAGGTTTGCTTTCACACTGATGTGCTGCAGTTTACATGCATGTGAAGGAGCACTAAGAGTGCGCCGCTGCGGAATGCAACTAAGGACTCATTCACAAGTGCAGCAAGCACTGCTCCTTCTTCTGAAAAGTGATCCAAGTGTGTTTGACAGGTAGTGAGGAGGCGATATGTTGCCTCCTCACCACCGGATTTTAACCCATGATTGCTGTGCAATGCATGTGATTGCGACACTGTAGTACGGCAATTAGAGGTTTAAATCAGGTGTGAGGAGGCCCAGTGATCTTTGAATGCTCCCATGTTGTTCAGGTAGATCTCTATCTCTTTAAGGTTGCCTACCCCTGATCTAAATTGTTGCATAACAAGACCGGAGTAGACGAGAATTCTAATGCCTACATAGACCTCTGAGCTTTAATAGCATGTTTCAGCTGTACATAATAACCCTCTGCCTTTACAAAAAAAAAACACAACCCTTAAAAGCCACATTTACTCCCCCATGATCAGGTGACTGCAGAGTGGGAAGGTCCTTCATCAGGTTCTCATGTTGCTACCTGGGTGATGTGAGCACTTCCGATTGGCTGTCCAGTGTGTTTTGTCCCAAGACTGCAGAGTGGGAGGGTCCTTCAGCAGGTGCCCATTTTGCTGCCTGGGTGAACACTTCCTATTGGCTGTCCAGTGGCTGGGTTCTCTTAGGTTCCAGATGACTGCAGTGGTGTGATGCAATGATTACAAGAAGACTGGTCAACAAAGGGCACAGACAGCAGTGATGGATCACTGGCCTCCAACCCTTTAGGAGTTGCAGCAGTGAAGCACCTGCCATCAGATTTAGGTAAATAAAACTGCTTTAAAATTTCCTGATATCTCAAACTGGAGTTCTTTTGTTGGTGAAGAACTAAAATCACTGGTCAACACACCTCTCAGCCAACATCTCATTCTACAAAGTATATATTTTCCCTTGATGATGCCTGAACAGGGATAGCATTGTCCTTTGGACGAGAAATAAATACTGTCTGGGGGATATACTATGATCTGTTTAATAGGCAATAAAAACTTGTAAGCATTATACATTACTTGGCTTGCAAAATAAAGCGTGTCTTACTCCAAGTCCACTTAAAATTACTGTAAATCCTTTAAACCTCCCACTGAAAATACAAGATGGGGTGGAACATGGTAAGTAAAAAGTAGAATTAATTTTAGGTATGCGTTTGGAATCATTTATTCAATTTTAACTATAAAGCTGGCACAACAAAAATAATTTAGACAGCTGGTCTGTAAAGAATAAAAGGAATCATCAAAAAGATTATCACACACATCTAACCGGTGATAGAAGTGAGGTTCTGTAAAGTGTCTATTTGGAAGAGCACAAATTGAAGCTACTTGATGCGTTGATATAAAACACAAATTTATGAGATATAAATGATTCATAAGCAATAAAAAATCATCACAGTTAAAGTACAACAGAACTAAAGTCAGAACTTTTTTTTTTTTTCATTTTGGATAGAGTAATGGAAAGTTATAACACTGACAGGCTTTTTAACCATCTGGGGAGATTTCCCTTCACTTCCTGTCACATGTCCACATCAGGAAGCTGAAATCACTCCAAAGTGAGAGAATTTCTGGTTATCACCAAACTAGTGTCCCCAATCGAAGATTTCAACTCTATTCCTGTTCTGGTGACAGCCTAAAATTTGGGATTTTTTCCACTTTCACTTTTGGTGATAGCGGTAAACAGGACACATAGAGTGGGTTAATCTCCTTAACGGTGGGCACAGACAAAAATAAAAACCTGACAGGGGTTCTAATCTTTCCCACTCTGTAAAAAAAAACAAAAAACTTTGCCATTAGTTTTAATTAGCCTTTCACGGAAAACAATAGAAGCTTTACCCTTATATGGTATTTTTGTTTCAGAAACGTACACTTTGATAAAAATTATTAAGAGGTAAAAAAAGTAGCTAAAAAAACATATAAAGAAATCTCAGTGATCTGGTCCTAAATACAACCACTATATTGCATAATCATCAAATGAAAATATTTAGATGATTATGAAGCAAATTAGTATATGGTTAGAAGATATGAGTTATTGAAATTTATTTCCTGATGCCTGGAATTCACAGAAACATTCCAATGAGCTACTTTGTGCATCTGCTTCATTTCATAGTGCATCAAAGGCAACCCCAGATAAGTCAATGCATGTTTGGTTTACATGATTGATTACTCTATATTGCAGAGGTATTTTTTTACATGTTGTTCATTTTCTCCTTTACATAGGTACTTCATAGCCATAGAAGATAACAAAATATTTTCTCTAACTTTTGACAAGTAAGTAGCTTTTTTCCCTATTTCTCCTGCAAAAATAGTGATGGGTTTTTATATACAAGAAATTAAAAAAAAAATGGCAGATCTGAGATTTAAATTTTTTTTTATCCAATCACTTTCTTGTTAGGAATCTGACAGGGAAACTCTAGACAATGCTTTATTGTACGGTTGTAAAAGAAACAATAGCAAGCATGTATACCATGAACAAACTATATACCTAGGCTCCCCCCTGCTTCTTATACCCCATTCTTTTATCCCCCCCTCCCCCATTTTTTCTTACCTGTAAAACAGTCGCAAGCACATCCTGCTAGCGGAGAAGAAGGGCGCACAAATGCCACACAACTGTGATGTGTATGCCACTATAGTACTCCCTCTATACAATCCTTAATGACTGCATCTCCTGTAGGCAAGAGGACTAAAGAGGAGTGGCCATGACTACCAATGCAAGTGATGCAGGTGATGATTTTGGATCATTCTGGGCGTCATGCAACCTGGAAGTGCAGTGTTGGTTGGCATTCCCAGAGGGACATGGTATGGCACAGCAAAAAGGAAGGGATGAGTTAAGCAGTGAAATCTGCCATTCTTATATTTGCATTGCTAAAGTGAGGGTTAGTGGGAGAAATTATTTAGGCTAGAGTTAGACTTTAAATCCCAATTCTCTCCTCTGCTCTCATGCCCCTTGAAGCTTCATTTAAATGTAAGTTTACCTGTCATGACAGAAATATGGAGGCTGCCCTTGATGACCTCTCCTTTTTATTAAATAGTAATTGCTTGCCTGTAACACTAACATATTTGCTTCAATACTTTTAATCACTGACCCAGAACATATATTCCATTGAGAACATCTAACTTTTTTCTGACTTAACTGATCTGGATGCTTGCTCTGGGTCAGTGGCTCAGAAAGTGTTAAAGCAACAAATAAAAAATGTCACTGCTGAAGAAGCAGGTAAATACCATCCCACTGTTGGTGCCACTTTGATGAAAAAGAATTGCCACTTGATGTCTCTTCAAAAACTGACACTTCAAAAACCAATCCTATTGTATCCTGTAATGATGTAGGGGGAGCCAGCAGAAACCACTGGCTGCAGTGGGGGACCATCTCTGAGAATAGCACTCATAGGCAGCAGTGTCTTAGTCCCCCTTTGCAGATTTATAGCTCTTAAAGCTGCAGGCACAGGAGTACCAAGACACATTAATGTACCAGGAATTGCAATGCTATTTTTCTAGAGGAATTGCAGCCATAAGGTACATTTTATGGTACATAAGGCACTGCTTAGGCACACTTAACACTTCTACAGTTTCCCTATAATATAGCAAGTCTTCACTGTTTTGGAGTTGATTTACTAAAGTCACATACGCTGTTCACTTTTCAAGGGAATCTTCACTTTGCAAGGGAATTTAGCTTAGTAAATGTGGTGAAAATTCACTTTGCAAAGAATACCCAATAAAGTGCAAGGGAAAAAAAATGTTTTTGCTTGCAGATGATTGGATGATGGAAGTTGGCAGAGTTTCACTTTATTCATTAAGCTAGGAGAAATCGCAAAGTGAACATCTCATTTCCCACAAAAAAAAAAAATCAACCCCTTTGAATCCAGTTCCATTTTAAAGTGAGACAGCATACCAGTTAGTAAAATAGAAATTTTAGGGGGGGGGGGGGGGGTCAGCAATGACAAACATGCTTGTTACACAGGTATATGTGTCTATGGATAGAAAAAAAATATTTTTTATCTCAATGAAAGGATATGTTTTTAATTTACATTATTTTTCTAATCTGTTCCTTAGAAGACCTGATGGACCCAGAAGACCTCCCTATATAAGGTAAGCATCTAGGCTCTTGGGACAAGTGAAAATAAATGTACTATGCATAGTAAATGGACTAATCAGCTCTTTGTTTTCCCAGTGTTTCAGGTGATGCACCTCCTGCAAGCTGCGTGTTTAGTCAAGTTATGAACATGGCCGCTTTTTTAGGTAGGCACGCATGAAATAATGTTGGTTTTTCTGGTTCATTAAAAAAAAAAATTGACTAGGTATGAGTGTGTTTTTACATGGCACAAGTACGAAAACGAATTTATTACTAAAAAAAGGTAAGGGATAATTATTTTATTGCCTGAATAGTTATAAATTTTTCAAATTTAATTATTGATTTGAACAATAGCATGAACACTTATTTGATCAGCAGCACGACATGGTTTAGTAACCAATAGCATCCAGTTAGATTTGTTTTTACCAAAGTCAAGTCACTAACTAAGGAATTCTGTGGGCTTTTGTAATTTTAACTTTGCATTTTTGAAAAAAAGAGATTGTTTTTCTATGCATTCATTCTCTGGTTTCATTACAACCAGCACACTGCAAAGCACATAATGGATATCCAATGACCACAGCTGGCTATTTACTGAATTCAATGGTCTATGATTGCACTGTACAAATCCACTTTGTACTGAAAGCAGGCTAGGAAAGTAAGTCCAGATGTCTCCAAAATGTGGTTGGTATTCAGGAAGGCAGGAATGTATACATCATGCTGTTCCCATAGGATGCAGTTTAGGAAATAGCTGTAGTTACTGAGCAGCCACCATGCAGTAATCGTAATGCAGGACAATTAAACTGAAAGTTGTAGCATAAACTAAAGCAGGCCATACACGGTCGAATTTCGAACGAATTTTCTTTACAAAATCAGAATGTTCGTTTTTTTTGTGATCCGATGGTGCCACCATTGATTTTCGAAATTCGGCCGACCAAGCCTTCAATTTCACCTCATGTTGCTACAGAAAAGAATTTTCTTGGCTGGGAATCTTCTTTTCTCTCCGTAAATTTTCTTTTCTTATTACATTTCTCGCACGATTCTCCCATCATTGATTAGAAAATCGTTCGTTTTTCGGAAAATTTCCAACATGTCCGATTCCTCAAATTCGATTGCCGCACGAAAATTGGCCGTTGTTGCAGCCCACTAATGATGCGAAATTCATACGAAAATTCTTTCATACGATTTTCGAAAGAAAATTCTTACGAAATTCGAACCGTGTATGGCCGGCATAAGTATATGAAAACTAGGAGCAAGATTTGGTTCAGCAGTGCAACCATTAAACTGAATTCCATAAGTTCCATCTGAGAGCACGCTGTAATTGCTCACAGAAGCCTTTGAGTGATACGTTCAGCAAAATAAAGCAGTAATTGCAAACTCCTACATGCATGACCTTTGTGTCAATGACCACCAGAATTTCACTCTAGGTACTTAATGAGTTATATAAACAGTCCAACTGAAATTGAAAAGTGCAAAAAAACATTTATTTCAATGTGCAACGGATGTTATTTCACCTTTACCCTACTAAGAATCATTAGTTATGTATATGAATTATTTGTCACAGTTGATAAAGTCTGTATATAAATTATTTTTTCATGACCTGAAAAAAATATATATACAAAGTGAAAGCCATTGTAGTGTATATATCTGACAACAATTAACAGAGCGTATCACATTAGTTGAAAGACAGCATGAAGGAACGCTTTTTAATGGTGTTAAGTTAGTATTTATGCAGGCTTTTGTGCAAGGCATGGCCATCCATTATTTGACAGGCGCCATAACTAATCCATCCAGTACTGATAAATTGCATGCATAGAAGAACACAATCAATATGCAGTGCTGTAGTTAGGAATACTCCTTGAAATTCATTTGATAGGTATAGAATTGAATTGAAATTAAGGGTTTTAAATAATTAAATATTGCTGCTTTTTTAGTAAATTATGTTTTAGCTCACTATTTTAAGGGGTGATGACAAGTGTTACAATTATTTTTGTTTTATACATAGTTTGTGCATTGATGAAGCCTTGCATTAACAGAATTCATTTGATTTTAGCCTTAATTATTGCTGTCCTGCGTTTCATACAATTGAAGCCAAAGACCATCAGCCCCTGGCTCAGTATCAGTGGACTTGTGGCCTTATGTTTGACATCATTTGGAATGACGTTGTTGGGTAATTTCCAGGTAATTGGTTATTTATTTTCCAGGTCATGTATTTTTTAACCCTACTTGTTTTCCTTAAAAATGAAACTGTTACACTAATTGTAATTATAATTTAATTTTAACATTAAAATACAGTATATCGACAGCCAAAACTTTTTTTTTTCATTTTGGATAGAGTTGGGGAAGGTTAAAACTGCTCCATTTTTTTTTTATCTTCCGTGTCATTAGGAAAATTTCCATTCACTTCCTGTCCTCTAGACCTAACAGGAAGTGAGTGGATCTCTTTCTAATATGAGTGACATTTCTTTTGTTTAGAGAACAAGTGTCCTCATTGGAAGATTTCCCCTCTGTTCTGATGGTAACTGAAATATTTGGATGTGCTCTCACTTTTATCCCTGGTGACATTGGTGGTCAGTGGAACTAACCAAGAGAGTGAATCTTCGAATGGGGACAAAGACAGAAATAAAAACCTTATGGAGGTTATAACCACTCTTTCCAGGTATAAAAAAGTTTTAACTTTACTTATTGTTAAAGTAGTGAATCTGACATTCACCAAACATTCACTTCAGGTGAAGCTTCCCAGTGCATGCATTTTAAATGGCAGTGATTGATTCACCTCCACTAATGTTTGGTGAATGTCACATTTACTGCTTTTTGAATAGGCACCTAAGTAAGTACAGTGGGGATGGAAAGTATTCAGACCCCCTTAAATTTTTCACTCTTTGTTATATTGCAGCCATTTGCTAAAATCATTTAAGTTAATTTTTTTATCTCATTAATGTACACACAGCACCCCACATTGACAGAAAAACACAGAATTGTTGACATTTTTGCAGATTTATTAACCACTTCAATACAGGGCACTTATACACCTTCCTGCCCAAACCAATTTTCAGCTTTCAGCGCTGTCGCAGTTTGAATGACAATTGCGCGATCATCCAACACTCTACCCAAACTAAATTTTTATCATTTTGTTTCCACAAATAGAGCTTTCTTTTGGTGGTATTTGATCATCTCTGCGGTTTTTATTTTTTGCTAAACAAATAAAAAAAGACCCCAAAATTTCGAAAAAAAAAAGTTTTGCTTTTGTTTCTGTTAAAAATTTTTGTAAATAAGTACGTTTTCTCTTTCACTGATGGGCACTGATAAGGCGGCACCGATGAGGTGGCACCAATAAGCGGGCACCGACGATGGGTACTGATATGCGGCACTGGTAGGCGGCACTGATGGATGGCACTGATATGCAGCACGGATGGGCATTGATAGGCGGCACTGATGAGCACTGAAAGGCTGCAAAGATGGGTTCTTATGGGTGGCACTGATGGGCACTGATAGGCGGCACTGACGGGCACTGATAGGCGGCACTGCTGGGCACTGCTGCGCACTGATACGTGGCACTGATGGGCACTGATATGTGGCACTGATGGGCATTGATAGGCGGCACTGATAGGCATCCCTGGTGGCACTGGCAGTGGTAGGCATTGTGAGTGGGCACTGATTGGCAGCTGCCTGGGCATTGATTGGCAGCTGCCTGGGCACAGATCAGTATTTCCCTGGGGGTCTAGGGGGCATAAATGGTGGTCCAGTGTGGATGGCTTCCCTGGTGGTCCTGGGCGGCTTCCCTGGTGGTCCTGGGTAGGATCCGAGGGGGGCTGTGCTGATAAACAATTAGCACAGACCCCCCTGTCAGGAGAGCAGCCGATCGGCTCTCCTCTACTCGCGTCTGTCAGACGCTAGTGTGGAAAAACCGATCACCGGCTCTACCTATTTACATCGTGATCAGCCATGATTGGACACGGCTGATCACGTGGTAAAGAGTCTCTAACAGAAATTCTTTATCTAGATGGGTGTTGCAGGGTGTCAGACTGACACCCCGCAACAACAATCGGCGCAATGCGCTCCCCCGGAGGCGCGCAGGGGCTCAATATCCTGCGGACGTCATATGACGCCCAGTCAGGTTATTGAAACCACTTTGCCGCCGTCATTCTGCTATATGGCGGACGGCAAGTGGTTAAAAAAGAAAAACTGAAATATCACATGGTCCTAAGTATTCAGACCCTTTGCTGTGACACTCATATATTTAACTCAGGTTCTGTCCATCTCTTCTGATCATCCTTAAGATGGTTCTACAATTTCGTTTGAGTCCAGCTGTGTTTGATTATACTGATTGGACTTGATTAGGAAAGCCACACACCTGTCTAAATAAGACCTTACAGCTCACAGTGCATGTCAGAGCAAATGAGAATCATGAGGTCAAAGGACTGCCTGAAGAGCTCAGAGAAGGAATTGTGGCAAGGCATAGATCTGGCCAAAGTTACAAAAAAATTCTGCTGCACATAAGGTTCCTAAGAGCACAGTGACCTCCATAATCCTTAAATGGAAGACGTTTGGGACGACCAGAACCCTTCCTAGAGCTGGCCGTCCGGCCAAACTGAGCTATCGGGGGTGAAGAGCCTTGGTGAGAGAGGTAAAGAAGAACCCAAAGATCACTGTGGCTGAGCTCCAGTGATGCAGTTGGGACATGGGAGAAAGTTGTAGAAAGTCAACCATCACTGCAGCCCTCCACCAGTCAAGGCTTTATGGCAGAGTGGCCCGACGGAAGCCTCTCCACAGTGCAAGACACATGAAAGCCAGCATGGAGTTTGCTAAAAAAACACCTGAAGGACTCCAAGATGGTGAGAAATAAGATTCTCTGGTCTGATGAGACCAAGATAGAACTTTTTGGCCTTAATTCTAAGCGGTATGTGTGGAGAAAACCAGGCACTGTTCATCACCTGTCCAATACAGTCCCAACAGTGAAGCATGGTGGTGGCAGCATCATGCTCTGGGGGTGTTTTTCAGCTGCAGGGACAGGTCGACTGGTTGCAATCGAGAGAAAGATGAATGCGGCCAAGTACAGGGATATCATGGACGAAAACCTTCTCCAGAGTGGGACCCCAGACTGGGCCGAAGGTTTACCTTCCAACAAGACAATGACCCTAAGCACACAGCTAAAATAACGAAGGAGTGGCTTCACAACAACTCCGTGACTGTTCTTGAATGGCCCAGCCAGAGCCCTGACTTAAACCCAATTGAGCATCTCTGGAGAGACTTAAAAATGGCTGTCCACCAACGTTTACCATCCAACCTGACAGAATTGGAGAGGATCTGCAAGGAGAAATGGCAGAGGATCCCCAACTCCAGGTGTGAAAAACTTGTTGCATCCTTCCCAAAAAGACTCATGGCTGTATTAGATCAAAAGGGTGCTTCTACTAAATACTTAGCAAAGGGTCTGAATACTTAGGACCATGTGATATTTCAGTTTTTCTTTTTTAATAAATCTGCAAAAATGTCAACAATTCTGTGTTTTTCTGTCAATATGGGGTGCTGTTTGTACATTAATGAGGAAAAAAATGAACTTAAATAATTTTAGCAAATGGCTGCAATATAACAAAGTGTGAAAACTTTCCGTCCCCACTGTATATATTAACCAGAGTGTTTATCCTCCCTTACACAGTATATGTATATGTGTGTATATATATGTATATATATGTATATATATATATATATATATATAGTCATGGGCAAAAATTTTGGCACCCCTGCAATTCTGTCAGATAATGCACCACTTCGCCCAGAAAATTGTTGCAATTATAAATGTTTAGCCATTCTCATGTTTATTTCTTTTGTTTGTATTGAATGCCACAAAAAAGTGGAGAAACACAAAGCCAAATCTGACACATTCCACACAAAGCTCCAAAAATGAACTGGAGAAAATTATTGGCAACCTAAATTTAATATTTGGGAGCACACGCCTTCGAAAAAATAACTGAAATCAAACGATTCCTCTAACTGTCAATGAGTTTCTTACACCTCTCTACTGGAATTTTGGATCACTCTTCTTTTGCCAACTGCTCCAGGTCCCTCGGGTTGGAAGGGTTCCTTTTCCCAACTGCTGTTTTGAGATCTTTCCACATGTGCTCTATGTGATTTAGATCTGGACTGGGTGCTTTTTGACGTGTGCTTTGGGTCATTGTTCTGCTGTAAGACCCATGACCTCTGATGGAGACCCAACTTTTTGACACTGGGCCCTACATTGCACCCCAGAATAATTTGGTAGTCTTCAGATTTCATAATTCCATGCACATGGTCAAGACATACAGTGCCTGAAGCAGCAAAGCAACCCCGAACCATTATGCCGCGTACACACGGTCGTACTTTTCGTCTACAAAAGTCCAACGGACGCTGACGGACTAAAGCTGGCTGGTAATCCGATCGTGTGTGGGCTTCTCCGGACTTTCAACGTACTTTTTTAGCCTCAAATCCGACGTACTTTAGATTTGAAACATGCTTTAAAACTTTCCGACGGACTCGAGTCTGGTCGAAAAATCCGCTCGTCTGTATGCTAGTCCGACGGACAAAAACCCACGCTAGGGCAGCTATTGGCTACTGGCTATGAACTTCCTTATTTTAGTCCGGTGTACGTCATCACGTAAGAATTCGACGGACTTTTGTGTGATCGTGTGTAGGCAAGTCTGTTCGTTAGAAAGTCCGCCGCAAGTCCGTCGAAAGTCTGCCGGAAGTCTGTCGGAAGTCTGTCGGACAGGCTGTCTGACTTTTGTAGACGAAAAGTACGACCGTGTGTACGCGGCATTAGTCTAACCTCCACCATGTTTGACTGTAGGGACTGTAGGGTCTTTTCTTTAAAGGCCTCAGTTATTATTCTGAAAACAGTAGAATGGTGGGCTTTACAAAAAAGCTGCAATTTTGTTTTGTCTGCCCACAGCACATTCTCCCAAAAGGATTTTGGCTTCCTCAAGTAAATTTTGGCAAACTCTAATCTGGCTTTTTTTGTGTTTCTGTGTCAGCAGTGGGGTCCTCCTGGGTCTCCTATCATAACATCCCTTTTCATTCAGATGGCGACGTATAGTGCAAGCTAAAATACAGGTGTACCCTGTGCCTGAAGGTCAGCTTGAATGTGTCTGGAAGTTGATGGAGGTTCTTTATCTACCATTCCAACAATCCTTTCTTGCAATCTTTGATCATTTTTTCTCTTTTGTCCACGTCCAGGGGGATTAGCTACAGTGCCTTGGTCTGTAAACTTCTTGACAATGTTGCACACAGTGGACACAGGAACATTAAGATCTCTGGAGATGGACTTGTAACCATGAGATTGTCCATGCTTTTCCACAAATTTTGTTCTCAAACCCTCAGACAATTCTTTGTTACTCTTTCTCTTCTCCATGCTCTGTGTGGCACACAGAGTCACACAACAGAAAGGTTGAGTCATTTAATTGGTTGCCGGTGTGATTAAGTGCCGGTTCACACAGGGGCGACTTGTCAGGCGACCTAGCCGCTTGACAAGTCGCCTCCCGTTCTGTACAATGGAACTGTTCTAATAGGAGCGACGCAAGTCGCTCCGACTTAGAAAAAGGTTCCTGTACTACTTTGGGGGCGACTTGCATAGACTTCTATACAGAAGTCGTTTTGCAAGTCGCCGTGGAAGTCGTGTGCAGGTCGCCTCGGTGAGGCGACCTGCAAGTCGTGCCACCCCTGTGTGAACCGGGGCTTATATATTGTCAGCTCCTGTTAATTGATACAGGTGAGTTTAATTACAAATTACAGGAGCATCACAAACTTGGATTGCAATTATTACAATTTTGAAAAGGTGTCAATAATTTTGTTCAGTCCATTTTTGGAGTTTTGCGTGGAATGTGTCAGATTTGGCTTTTTGTTTCTCCACTTTTTTGTGTCATGCCCAACAAAAGAAATAAACATAAGAATGCCTAAACATTTGTCATTGCAACAATTTTGTGGGCGAAGTACAGCATTTTCTGACAGAAATACAGGGGTGCCAATATGTTTGCCCATGACTGTATAGATAGATAGATAGATAGATAGATAGATAGATAGATAGATAGATATTAAAGTGGTAAACCAAAGAGCAAGTTTAGTACATTGCAGCTTATAGTTTAGTGCTTAGTAGTTGTGGCTGCATTTGTTTTCTTTTGTAGGCTTTAGTTCTTTTATTTTCACCTGGTGATCTGACCAGTAAGACTGTTGTTTTTCAACAGAACAAGCTCTCCTGCAGATATAGCAGTTTGGGGGTTGAGAAAAACAATTTATCACTAACAAGAGTGCTTACAATGTTTGGTTTTATTTATTTTATTTATATAAAGCCTTTTTTTCCCAAGAGAAAAAAACTGTTGCTGCAACTGCTTGCAAAGTGTGAACTGCAGTGCATATAATACTCCACCCCTCCAGATTAACAATGCTGCTGACCAAAGGTGTCTTACAGGCCAGATCACCTTGTGAAGAGGAAAAAAAAAGCCAAAAAAAAGAGAACAAATACAACACCACATCTAATAATTTGCAAGCTGCAATATATTACATTTTTGGTTTGGGGTTTAATACTGCCTTAAAAATAAGGAATTATTTGCAACTGCAATGTTATTACCACACCATGGAACCGGAAATGTACCACCCGTAACCCCTAACAATGCATAACTTTTACAGAATGTACCCTAAGGGCTGTAACATTTTAAAAAAGCTAACATTTTCTGGCGAGAAGCATTAAAAGCCTTGATGGCTCACTGAGTACTGTTTTCATAAAACAAAATTCTTTCATACCATTGTTAGGTATTTGTGAATAGTCTCCTTTGGAAGCCATGGCCCTTTCCCTGTAAAAGAAACTGCGTTTAATAGCATGTCCATCTGTTTTTCTTCTATCAGTTGAAGAGCAACGAACATATACATAATGTTGGCACTTTCATGACCTTTGGGTTTGGCACAATAGCCTGCTGGATTCAGTCCATCCTGACCTTTAAAATAAACATTAGGAATGAAGGAAAAATAACTGGAATCCCTAGAGTTATATTATCAGCCACAATAACACTCTGTGTTATCATCTGTATCCTTTTTATTCATGTGGAAAATGTATTGTCTGTGTCAGTATAGAACATCCATTAATGTTATGTTATGAGTAACAACAAGCCTGAAAGTTCCCCCAGTTCAGTATAAATGTTCTTGAAGCAGAAAGCATGCCCTTAAATAATTCCATATATCAATTTCAAGGGTGGATTTAAAGCAGGGGACTGTGTCACCCCATGGAGTGCTCATCTGTCTAGATTTAATGACCTGGAAACAAGCAACAATCTGAATGCGCTACAAGGAAACTGATCTTTTGGTTTAGGCTTGCTGACCTTATAGGAGAAGATTTGGTATTGTCCCAGTGTAGAGCAAAGTATTTAGTAAAGCAACAAGGGCAACTTCAATCCACTTATTCCATGGGTAAAAAAGGGAATATCTAAGAAGGAGAAATGGGGGTTTATAAAAGGGAATAATGTAAACACTTAGGTACCGGTGATGACCACTGACATAATCATTTTAATTTATTTTTAAAAGAATCTATTAGGGCAGAGAAAGACAGGCAATTTTAATCTCTTAATACTGAGAGATTTAACCAGTTTTGAAGAGTAAGGACATTAGGCTGGAGCTATACAAGAAATTTTAGTAGCTCAGTCATGCCATTAAAACCATTAGAGATTATTTGCTATGAGTTGCATTTGATTTTTAAACAGGTAGAACAAATGGCTCCCTGCGGAGTACACCACTCTATTAGTATGCAAAGAATCTTGCGTCGAACAGCTGCAGATGATGTTCGACGCAATCATGTTCAGAAATCAAAATAATGTACTTTTGTACATATGTATTCTGATGTTTTTTTAATTATCACTATACACCAAGAAAATAATATGCTTAATAGCCACTTACCTTTATGAATACCTTAAAGACAATCACAGACTTAAAACCAGACCATGTAGAAATGCGTGATAATTTTTATTGAAAAGGGTGCACCTAGTTGTAAAGGGAGCCATAGCCACTGAAACCCACACTTCCAGGAAAGGCAATGTTCCCAACTGCACTTGGGATGTTTGGACCCCAGTCAAATCTCACTTGGGCAAATGCCTATTAGTTTTGGTACGTGCAATTTGCCCAGTGAATCTTTAATACACTCCATATACATTAAGTGAGTAACACCCAACTTTTGACCTGTGGCCCACTAAGCCTTATGTACACTATCCTTCCGAGCTTAGAGAGGGTAAACAGTCATCAGCTGTTTTCTCTCTAAGGCAGGATTTGCATTACAATAAACTGCATTTTAAAGAAGGCCCTCAAATATTTGCAGGTTAAAAACAGTAGTACATTTTCTTGTTAAACACTTTTTTCAAAGAAAAAATAACAATTTCTAGTGGAGAAATCAGGGAACCACATGCTACCAACCCCTTTCAGGTTCTCTGGCACGGCATTTGATGATGGTGCAATAACTAGTGACCTCGGTAGGCACTCTGAGGCTAAGTAGGATTGTTTCTTTGAGTCAACAGTAGGCTTTGAGGTTTTTGCTTTTTACACGGATATACAGTATTTGCTGATAAGACGGACTGGCTAGATCTAATCTTCCACAATAATTTAATTAATTTAATTTAATTTAATTTAAATAATGAGAACTGCATCTACTGCACTGCAAAATACAGTAATACTATACCTCCATTTCCAGACAAGAAATTAGAGTAAGAAGCATACCACCAATTTGCTACAAGTAGGGGTCAGAATTTTGGTAGTTTCTAACTTAAATAAAAAAAAAATAGACTCCAAACTACACTTGCTAGCATATTAAAGACTAAAAACATGTCTAAGGCTTTGGGTTTGTGCCGACAGACAAATCAAGCTTGATTTCAGGTGTATTCCGCATGCATTTGAGATCAGTATTGGATGCTTAAAGATCATTCAGAATTCATAGATGGGTGCATTTGACCTGCAGTTGAAATGCTTTTGATTGGCATTTGACCTCCATCTGAACTGCATCAACCTGCTTTTGCATCCACGTTGACCTATTAGGAGTGAGGAAATGCAAACATGAACAAAAGTCTGTGAACACCTATAGCCCTATACTATCCTTAAGCGTAAAATGAGCTGTGACTGTATTTTGTGTGCTTCTATAGTGCAACACACCGGTTTTTCCTTTACTTAACACTCTTCAGATTTCATCTTTGAATGGAACGACATGAGCATTTATGCACCAAGAGTCCAGTGGGTGCTTGTGATGTGTTTTATAACTTTCTTTGGGACACTGGCGGTGGAGTTTAGACACTGTAGATTTGAAATCATTTGTGTTGAAAACCAGCAGCACCAGGAGATTTTCCACAGTATGTCTGAAAATATGTCTGACATGTCAGAGTACCAAACAGATCAGCTGTAAAAATTATGTTCACAGAACGTGACCTGTAAACGTGGAACAAAGTCTACAGCCTGGAGTAAATGTGAGAACATTTTAAAGGTGGTTACAAAGGACAACGCAACAATTCTCAAACTTTCTTCAGTGTTAATTTTTAAACAGATATTTTTATTTGAAATCTGGTTTAAAAAAAACTGCCGCCTAGTGAAAATTTTCACCTGTGAAGAAAAGCATTCCTTGGATTACTATAGTTCATGGATCCTGCACAGAAAGCAATCCAAATCGTTCTTATCGTCATTCCTGTGCAAAGATATGGACTGCTGTACAGAATGAAACAAGAAGAATATGGTCCAATGTGAGATTATAAATAAGGATTTACCAAGACTGGCTAATTTGTTGAATACTGCCAATTCTTAAAGCTAAATTCCAGGCTTGTGTAAAATGTACCCATTCATTGGCCAATCCCCCCCAGCACTTCATGGGCTAAATGCTTGTTTTGTCTAGAAGGACTAGAAAAAGTCTAAATAAATACAATATTCCTTGCTCCCCAGTAGCCAGTGGATCCTTGAAGTCCTAATGTACTTTGTACATCATACGCATTGAGGTCGGAGAGCTGCAACCGGCGGAGTTGGAAGAGAATCAACTTTGGGGATTTGGTCCTAAAAAACAGAGGAAACCTGCAGGAGCAAGGAATAAGATAAATATTTGTACTTATTTCAGAATCCCTAGACCAAATGATTGTGGAATTTCGTTTTGGATAGAGTTGTCCTAGGTGGCGGCACTCATTGGGACAGAAAATACTGACAGAAGATCTAACTCCTTCCTGCTTTATATGAAAAAGTGTTTTGCTGTCAGTGTTAAAGTGTTTGTAAAACCCCTCCCTCTATAGTATGTACGTGTCTAAATTAAGAGCACTAAGCGTCATTTCTGTCTGCTGCTTCGTTGCTCTGCTATCAGCATAAATTACTTCTGATAAATTTTCTTGACACCAAAAGAAAAAAGGTGACGGGGAGGGCAGAGTGTACCTTTAGCTATCCGGCTCCTTTTTTTCTGACAGCTCACAAGCTTTAAAAAAATGCAGCACTTTTAATGGGTGTAGAGAAGAAAAGACTGCAGATAAACAGGTACAACTTGTGTAGGAGGATTTGTTTCATCTCTGTGCATCACCTGAGACCAGTCACTTCACTGGGTATATGCAAGGGGTTTACAACCACTTTAATTTCCCCTCGTTTCCTGTGCCTAAAAGCACCAGTCACCAGAACAGGAAGTGATGTCTGCCAACCATAGCAACCTGAGTAGTTTTCTAACCCTACTATATCCAAGGCTAAAATAAAAAAGGTTTTGGCTAAACGTCTATTTTAGGCTAGAGGTTTACAAATTCGAATAGATTGTAAGGCCAGTTCAAGAAAACATAAGAAAAAAAAGGTGACGCCATCTTGGCAACTAGTCAGATTCCATGTTTCAGGTAACAGCTCTAAACTTCTACATGTTTAAAAGCAAACAGAAATATTACTTGTTAAATTGTGTTTCCTTCAAAAAATGTCTTCTTGGACAGAGTAAGAAGGGGTTGAAACTTTCTCATCTGTTAATGCTCTCTGTTGTCCTACTAGGGAGATTTCCCCTCACTTTCCGTCCTATTTTCATTTGTTTCAGGGATACAGAGAGCAAAAAAGTGTCCCCATTGGAGGTTTTCTTTTTCAACATTGCCAGCAGGAAAGTTATTGAGAAAAAATACCCCCAATGAGACCACAACAGAAAAAATGTAATCAGAAAAAAACCCTTCCCCACTCTGTGCAAAATTAGAAAGTTTTCCCTGGAGTTGCACTGTAATATTAGTTTATTACTATTATGGCAGCTTTATATAAGTGCATACACATTTACATTTTTAAAAATGCACTGATTGCATGTATCTTCACCATATATTTGTTGGAATTCTATTTCAAAATGCCAGGCAGCTGTAGTTATATTTTCATGTGCATATTAGAACAATGGAATGGCTGTACCCTTAATAATGTGACTATTCGGTATTCTATAGCTATTACATTTTAAGCATTACTTAGATTCTGTTCTGTTTACAGTTTAAACAGATTACAAAAGTGTACATATATTTTATTGCATTTAATGAAATGACACTTAGCAAACAATCTGTGATGAGTAAGGGTATTTTCCCCTTAATAGTCTTTAATAAAAAAACATAAAGGTTTATAAGAAATTAAAGCTTAACTTTAGGCAAGAAGCTAAATACACATTTGAAATACACATATGGAAAACATTTTGCTTGAAAATGGATTTGTATTTCTGTCCATCCATTCCTGAGATTTATACAGGACAACCAAGATGCTGACCTACTTTTTTCTAATGCAGCTGAGCAATACAGCCCGGTCACTTTCCTGCCTTAGCCTGTGATTGGGCAGGTAAGGAGCTGCAGCAAACTGATTGGGTTACCACTGTGCTCTCTCATCTGGCAATGTGTTCCTTGTCAGCATTTGTGCACACCTCATTGACTCTTGTTGACCCTTCCTTTCCAGTGTACTGTTGTAGAGGAGATTATAGGAGGCTGGTGCCAAGCTGAATTTAGATGCTTACACTAATTATCCTAGGTACATTTAATAATGTTTTAATTTATACACACCTGCAATATTGTGTGTGCGTGTTTTTTGGGGGGGGGGGGGGTTGGAGTTCAGCTTTAAAGTGATTCTGCACTAAACTAAAGCCCCACTCTCTGGGCTGCTGTAAAATCTACCCATGTAGTGCACTTCATGGGTTACATCCTCTTTTAACTATGGGGGGGGGGGGGGGTAAGTAATAAGTAAAGATACCTACCCTATTCCTCGCCTTCTTCTCCATGCAACTGTTCCCCTAAAGCAAATTGAGTTCACTGTCCAGCTGTTCACAATGCAAAACCAGCAGGCCTGAATTTTACAGACGGATAGCGAGTGCCTGCCCGCAACTTATGCCCCGTACACACGGTCGGACTTTGTTCGGACATTCCGACAACAAAATCCTAGGATTTTTTCCGACGGATGTTGGCTCAAACTTGTCTTGCATACACACGGTCACACAAAGTTGTCGGAAATCCGATCATTCTGAACGCGGTGACGAAAAACACATACGTCGGGACTATAAATGGGGCAGTGGCCAATAGCTTTCATCTCTTTATTTATTCTGAGCATGCGTGGCACTTTGTCCATCGGATTTGTGTACACATGATCGGAATTTCCGACGGATTTTGTTGTCGGAAAATTTTATAGCCTGCTCTCAAACTTTGTGTGTCGGAAAATCCGATGGAAAATGTGTGATGGAGCCCACACACGGTCGGAATTTCCGACAACAAGGTCCTATCACACATTTTCCATATTTTCCCCCTTCCTGATTTTTTTTTTTGCATATTTATCACACTTAAATGATTCAGATCATCAAACAAATTTTAATATTATACAAAGATAACCCGAGTGAATCCAAGATGCAGTTTTTAAATTATTATTTCATTTGTTAAGGGAAAAAAGCTGTTTGAACCTGCCCGGCCCTATGTGAAAAAGTAATTTCCCTCTCCCATGCTGAATCATGAATGAACTGTGATTAACCACAATTTTTTGGAAAGCTGAGTTAAATTTCACTTGCCACACCCAGGCCTGATTACTGCCAGACCTGTTAAATCAAGAAATCACATAAATAGAAGCTGTTTGATAAAGTAAAGCACGCTAACAGATCACAAAAAGCCACGCATCATGCCATAATCTACAAAAATTCAAAAACAAATTAGAAACAAAGTAATGTATATGTATTGGTCTAGGAAGGGTTTCAAAGCCATTTCTAAGGCTTTGGAACTCCAGTGAGCCACAGGGAGAGCCATTATCTACAAATGGCGATAACGTGGAATGGTGGTGAATCTTCCCAGGAGTGGCCTACAAAAATTACTCCAAGAGCATGACGACAACTTACCCAGGAGGTCATAAAAGAACCTAGAACAACATCTAAAGAACGGCAGGCCTCACTTGCCTCAGGTAAGATCAGTGTTCATGATTCAACAATCAGAAAGAGACTGGGCAAAAATGGCATTTATGGGAGAGTTCCAAGGCCAAAGCCACTGCTGACCAAAAAGAACACAAAGACTCATCTCACATTTATTAAAAAACATCTTGATTGTCCCCAAGACTTTTAGGCAAATATTCTGTGGACTGATGAGACAAAAATTTTACCTTTTGGAAGGTGTGCGTCCCATTACATCTGGCATAAAACTAATACAGCATTTCATAACAAGAACATCATACCAACAGTCAGACATAGTGATGGTAGCATGATGGTCTGGGGCTGCTTTGCCGCTTCAGGAGCTGGACAACTTACTATAATTGATGGAACCATGAATTCTGAGCTCTACAAGAAAATCCTAAAGGAGAATGTCCGGCCATCAGTTCGTGACCTCAAGCTCAAGTGTACTTGGGTTATGCAGCAGGAAAATGATTCGAAAGACAACAGCAAGTCCACCTCCAAATGGTTCAAACAAAGCAAAATTTTGGTTTTGGAGTGGCCCAGTCAAAGCCCTTAAATCCAATTGAGATGCTGTTTTATGACCTTACACAGGCCGTTCATGATAGAAAACCCTCCAATGTGGCTGAAACAAAACAATTCTGTAAAGAAGAGTGGGACAGAATTGCTCCACAGCAATGTGAAAGACTCATTGCCAGTTATCACAAACGCTTGATTGCAGTTGGTGCCGCCAAGGGTGGTATAACCAGTTATTAGTTTTAGGGGGCAATTACTTTTTCACATAAAGCCAGACAGGTTTGGACAGCTTTTTTGCATTAATAAATTAAACCATCATTTAAAAACTGCATTTTGTATTTACTCGGGTTATCTTTGTGTAATAATAACATTTGTTTGATGATCTGAGTCATTTAAGTGTGACAAATATGCAAAGAAATTAAAAATCACAAAGGGGGCAATACTTTTTCACACAACTGTATGTGTACATATTCTCTAACCCCCTAGGCAGTGCAAGTACATTTAACCCGTACAATGTATAGAAAGACAGACCCTACTGCATGGGTACATTCAACAGAAGCATGGAATTGGGCTTTAAAAGATAAGTAAAAAGCTGTTATTAGTAGTGTTACTGTAACATGTATTCGAGCCCAATAGTAGACCCAAAAAATGTGCTTATTCTGGGCTATGATGGGTGGAAACACTCCCTCCCTGCTGCAATGGGATAGTATTCATTGCCTGAGCCAACAACTGGTAGACCTAAGCAGTGTCATATGGAAAACTGTGAGCATTAATCTATATGCAAACATCTACTTTCAGAAAATCAGTACAGTACTTGCAAAGAATCCTCCAAAAGCACTGGCATTACTTTGAAATGGAACGCAGAAAAGCTAAGAGGTACATTCTGGCACCATATGGGGCACACTATAGAAATGATTTTTTTAGATTATGAACTTCATGCATATATACAGAAACATAGAAATAAATGAAGTAATGCTTTCATTAAAAAAAAAATCTTGTTTTTAAATGTAACTAGTACCTGAATTTATTTCACCTTTCTGCAGTCCTCTGCACAAAAGGACTCAGAATGGGAAAGGGAGGGAGGCCATTAGGTATACATTGCCATCAGCCTATTCTTGAAAGCTTGTTGACAGAAGAAAAGAAGTGATTACTCATCAGTGAGCTGCTATTCTTACCTGGTTCAGTCCGGAGGTTGAGGGTATCTCCTGGACCAAGCTGTAGGACTTAATGGCAGCAGAGGTCCAGGACATAGCCTTACTGCCTGCCGGGGTATCCTGGATTACAAGACTCTTCAGACCTGAATTACAAATCCTTCTGCAGGTAAAAGAGTTCACATTTCAGCCTTACTGTGTATTTAGCTGCTTGCATGGAGTTCAGGTTAAAGATTGTCTGTTATTTGTGATTTTCATAAATTCTGCCTTCTACAGGATACAGAATACAGTAGCAAATAACCTTGGAGGACCTCAGTCATAGAAGGTCCACTTGAAACTCTCTCAGTACAATCATGGTATTGATTTTTACAGTGGTTCATAAATACTTGTAGGATAAAGATGTGAATTTCATTGGAATGGAGGTTATGTTCAGCAGTTGGATGGTTACCTGATTTCTGACTTTTTTTCAATGGTATAGGTAGCCATAGACTTGTCCTTGTTGGCTACAAAGTCAAAAGGCTTTTTGTTTTAAAGTGATTGTAAAGGATCGTTTATTTTTTTTTTTAAATAACAAACATATCATACTTACCTCCGCTGTGCAGTTCGTTTTGCACAGAGTGGCCAGAATTGGATGCATTAAGGTGAAAAAACACGAAAGTTTACAATCCCTTTAACTTTTGGAATAAGTAAATGGTGTAAATCAGATTGCTTACCATGTACAAAAGAAATATGGCAGAATTTAATTTGTTAGTTTAATAATGGGTAGAGCACATCAAATATTATATAATGTAAATTATATAAAGTCTACACTATCCTTTTTAAATACATTTTACATATTTCAGTGAACTTCAGTATCATTGTTTTGGTTAAAGAAAGTCCTGCCTTCATATCTATTGTCATCTACAATGCTGTTTTGTAAGGCCATAAACAGTGAATGCCTTGCGTCATTATTAATATCAAGCAGCTGGCCCGACATTGAAGTCTGTATGGGCCTATGACGATCATCATGTTTGATATTCATGCAGAGGAGATTGATGGGATGGTTATAAGACATGGTGCTAAATGACTTCAAATTCCATAAATGAGTTTGTTAGGGCCAAAGTGATTTATGCAAAATGACTGGCTTGAATTATCACAAATAACAAAGACAAATTGTTCCACAGGAAGCACGAAGCCTGTGATTTTTTTTTAATAAGAAAGATAAAAAAATCAAATTATGTAGAATATATTTACAAAGTGTCAGTTTGTTATACAGATATGCATGTTACTATAAAAACATGTCTATGCTGTATAGCAGACTTTATTTTCATGGCAATATTGCACTCCAACCCACAGCAGCCAGTAAGCTTCCAGTAGTTTTGTGCAGTTACACCAATAACATAGAATCCTTGAGTATGAAGGTTGCAGCACAAGATTGCTCCTTGCACTGAATTAAAAAAAAAATAAGATCATGGCTATATAAACAGACTATATTTAGAGAGGTATTTTGTGTCTTAGAAGATTTTTAATTCAGAAATGGGCAGAAATACTTTTTATATTGAAAGTTGTGTATTATTTTCTAAATGTGAAAATGAGAGAAATACTCTTCTTCAGCTTTACCTTATGTATCGCCAGTGGAACTTGCATGTATGAGCACCTTATCAAAAGACATTTGCAAAAGTTACGTGACAAACAACAGCTATTGCTAATACACTACCCCTTTCTTCTGTGCAATGTATGAAATATTTGCTGCGCTATCACAAGCACTGCATCATGCAATGGACTGGCATGTGTTTCATGTTTTAGATTTCAGGCTTACAAAGCCAATAGATTTTACCTTTTTGGGGTTTTTTCTGTGAAATAATAGTATATATATTCAAAGGAAAGACAGTCAAATGAGGGGGCAAAATTGTCTGTTCTCAAACCACTGTACCTATGATTAAAGCCCAACTTAAAGTCCAACTCCAGGCACCTAAAATATTCCCTTGCAGTAGGGCTGGACCTACACTGCAAGGGTTAATTTTTCACAATTGCTAGGTTTAGGGCAGGAGTGTCCAACCTTTTGACCTTCCTGGGCCACATTGGAAGAACAGGAATTGTCCTGGGCCGCACATACACTAACAGTAAGGATAACTGATGAGCAGAAAAAGTTGAGCAGATCACAAATTAACGATCACTTACATAGATATAATGTACCTATGTGAGTAATAATTTTTCTTGAACAATCTTCCTTCATCGGCAACTTTCATTTTTTGGGTTCTGTTTTCTTTTGTGATGTGAAAGCCATGCTAGAATTAAAAAAATAATAGATAAGGGGATTGGATTTCAACTATATATACAAGTATATGTGCTGTGTTAGGAGGTAGAGGGGAAGTTTTGGGCAAGGAGGGGTGCATACCACCCCAGCACCCCCCCCCCCCCCCAGATACAGCCATGTGGCATTTACTTGCCCGGCATTATTGGGAGTCCCTGCCTTCACTGCTACCAGTGCCATTACAAACTTGGCAGCCCCAGCTGCTATGCTTGCACGGCATCCCCAGCGTCTCTCCATACGTGCATGTGCCTAGCTTGTCCATGTTGACTGCCTTGGCGTGTGTGCTTACATGGCATCCCTACAGACATGGCCGGGCCACATGCTGAACTCTCTTGGGTTGTGGGTTGGACACCCCTGGTATAGGGAAACAAAAAATAAAATTTACTTATCTGATCCTATGTTCCTCCCCTCAGCTAAACCTGTCATTGCAGCTTCTTCTTCTCCACATTCCAGCAGTCTAGGGTCCATAGCCATGCATTGGATGTTATGACCCTGAGGGACAGTCCACTGCTGGAGTTTCGGGAGCGCCATATGTTGGGGGATAGAGAATCATGTATATAAAACTGTTTCTTCTCTTCCCTAGACAAAATGAGCCATTAACCCTTGCAGAGTGGGAGCAGCCCAACTGCAAGAGACAATTTTACATTTTCCCAGAGTTGGCCTTTAAGCCAAATGTTTTTATTTCATTTTGGATAAGGCATGAAATGGTTAGAGATAGACCGTTTTTTTTTATTATTTTTTATTTAATTGAAAGCAGTGTTCCTGTTTTGGAAATGTCCCTTGACTTGTAAGGGCAAGTGACAGGAAATGATATCACTCCATAGAACATGTTGTAGAGTTGTTGTACTATGTTTTAGAGTTAAGGGTGAGAACTTCAAAGTTTTCGCAATATGAACCTCCCTGTCCTGAGGACAACCGCCTCCCCTTTTTTTGTACAGGTGTCACAGGGAGAGGAAATGAGGGAAAATCTTGCCAGAAGTACAGACAGGAATGGAAACCTGGCAATATAACTTTTCCTCACACTATTAAAAGAATGTCTGGTGTCCAACTATAGAGTACAGCTGTACCTTTGAAATAATGTTCATTACTGCTTGAGTGCTATCCACTAGGTGTTATACTCACCTTCAGCTTCAGTCCAGCGATCTCCACTGTGCAGATCAGTTTGGAAGCCTTTTTTCTGTAAACCTTCTGATTTATACTGCACATGTACAACTCTTATTCATTCATATGGGAAAGCTGTGCTCTGAGCAATGAGGCTGCCATGAGTATGGCTTTCCAAAAGCAATATATAGGGTCCTGGTACACATGCTCAGTAAGAAGCAGCCATGTTTGAGAGTATGGCTGTGCGGCTCAGAGTAGGACTGCACAGTTTAAAACGCTGGATTGGGGCTGAAAGTAAGTATAACACTGTGTGTGCAGAACTTAAAGTATTATATAAAATTATTATAGCTCAGTTATACAAAGGTACAGTTGTCCCTCAAGGGCCAGTGGTGCAGTTAGTAGTGTAGTCGGCACACTGCCTGTAGTAACTGTAACAAATTAAATGTATGGGACAGGTTCATGTTAGCATTATTTTGACAGCCTTTGCTACCAGTTATAATCCTGTCGACTAGAGGGATAAGTTTGCTGAATATCATATCTACCTTAATCTTCTTACCCACAATCCCCTGTTAGCATCATGTAACTGAAATTGGTATACCATGGTCCATAATTCAAGACTGCCATGAAGGCAACTGATGTATATTTTTCTTTTTGCCAACAATAGAATACTGTGGGAATTGTGAATGCTAAAATGCACAAATTATTCTGCAAATAAAAAACACAAGCAGTAAAGGTTGCATGGGACTGTCTTAGGGCTTGTTTGCACTTGCAGTAGGAGGGTGGTAAAAATAGGTAGCTAAGTCACAATAATCCCCCCCCCACCCCAAAAGATGCAAAGACAGCTGGATAAGGGTTATACATATGCAGGAACAATTATGCTATATTGAAAAAAGTATTGGGTCGCCTGCCTTTACACGCACATAAAGTTTAATGGCATCCCAGTCTTAATCTGTAGGGTTCAATATTGAGTTGGCCCACCCTTTGCAGCTCTAACAACTTTAAATCTTCTGGGAAGGCTGTCCACAAGGTTTAGGAGTGTGTCTATGGGAATGTTTGACCATTCTTCCAGAATTGCATTTGTGAGGTCAGACACTGATGTGGACGGGAAGGCCTGGCTCGCAGTCTCCACTCTAATTTGTCCCATAAGTGTTCACCTTTGGGATAAATTGGAGCAGAGATTGTGAGCCAGGCCTTCTCGTCCAACTTTAGTACCTGACCTCACAAATGCGCTTCTGGAATAATCGTCAAACATTTCCATAGACACACTCCTAAACCTTGTGGACAGCTTTCCCAGAAGAGTTGAAGCTGTTATAGCTGCATAGGGTGGGCCAACTCAATATTGAACACTACGGACTAAGACTGGGATGCCATTAAAGTTCATGTGCGTGTAAAGGCAGGTGTCCCAATACTTTTGGCAATATAGTGTATACTCTTGTCATGTTCTGTGGACAGTGCCACCGCTGCATGCAATCCATTCAAGTTCAAGGGATCTGCACTGCAATTGGCCTGCAATCTTTTGCAAATCATGCAGCCGGTGGTGCGTCATTTACAGAGTTAAAACAGGCAGTCAGAAGGTGACATATTGCTTCCTCACTGCCTGTCAAATGCATCTAAAAAGCAGCCCAGTGTGGCAAGGTCTACTGCATTTGTAAACTTAACCATAAAGTTCTGCAGCTTTAAATCTATGCCTATATCTACAGCAATATAGTACAATAATATTATGAATTGCTGCATACATGCATTTTCTATAATCCATGCATAATAATCTATACCAAAACCGTTTCTGCTTGTGGAAGAGATGACTTGCCAAAGGTTATGTTTGGCAGCAGCAGTAAATCTTTGTTCCCTTCAAACAACTAATTAGATACAAGCAATTCAAAACTTTTCCTGTTTTGGCTGCAACAGAATCTTGCTGGGCCAGTGTAAAACATATGGCTTTTGGTAGATTGTCCCAACAAAAAGCAATACATAAAATATCATAGTTATAGTCCCTCTAATGAGCATGCCCACACAATTAATCGTTATTTAATTGAAACCATGTATAAACTACCCGGTCTTACTATGAAAGAGAAGTTAGCAAAAGTACAATATCTTAGAAGAAAGGCCCACATAACAGGTTTTTCTGGGGCTGGCTGAGGTCATTGGTATTTAGCACTCTGCTCCGTGTCCTGTTTTACCAATAGCAAGTTCCTTAATCCTCTTCAATACTCACCATGCATGGTAGAAGGGGATTGTTTAAAAAATAAAATTGGTGAGATAAAAATGGCAAAAATTGAAAGCAGCTGACCAATAATATTCTCCAGTGGTGGCAGGTCCACGACTAGTGTCACTGCTACACCAAGGCTTCTTCCCTCACTTTTGGCACTTCTTCTGAGGTCTGGCACCTTCTCTCTTTGGCCATTGGGTGGCCAGTGATGATGTAACCCCTATGCATCCATACCAGAGTTACAGTGTCTTGCCACCTGAATTCATTCACGGCATCTTACACATGCCAGGAATGAGCCAGGAATGTATGCTAGGGCTAAGTTTAGTCTGATTTTGATCCAGTTTGCAGTGCAACTATGTAGTGCAACTTAGATGTGGATTGCATATTCTCTGGGGCCAAAATCATGCTGGGCCCAAAGTAGTACAGGAACCTTTTCCAAAATCACGCCATGCTGAGTTGCATTGATGTAATATGTCACAATTAAAAGCAATGTGATTTACGTAGTCATGCAATTCTTTGCGACTCAAGTTGCAAATTACACTAGTATAAACAGAGCCCAAATAAAACATTTTTGGGAGCAAGGAAAAATCTTTTTTTTTCAACAGAAAACATGAAATGTCCCACTTATATGCACCTTGCCAGCACTCCCCGGCCACTCCTTCCTTCATTACAGGCAACACCAAAATCCGCGTTGGCTGATGTCAGAAGCTAAGGTAATCAGTGACATCATAAAACAGTACTCAGGCCTAGCGATTGGGTGCAAGACCTGAGCACTATCTTATAGGATGAGTTGACATACTGTATTCCCCATACCTATAGTATAAGCACAAGGTATTTGAACCAGGTAAGGTAGCAGAAGTAGTGGCAGGGGAGTGCTGGCAATGTATCAGCGGGTTGTACAGGGGAGCTGGTCCTCTACACAGACACTTGGGTTGATTTACTAAAATCGGAGCATGCAAAATCTGGTGCAGCTCTGCATAGGAACCAATCGGCTTCCAGGTTTTGTTTTTTGTCAAAGCTTAATTGAACAAGCTGACATTGGGAGCTGATTGGCTACTATGCAGAGCTGCACCAGATTTTGCACTCTCGAGTTTTAGTAAATCAACCCCATTGTCACTTTTCTCTGAATGGGTACAGTGACTTTGCATTACATGACTAAATTTCTTCCACACAATGGTTAGGAAATGTAGTCAAGTAATCCAAAGGCCCATAATGAAAGTATGACTTTGCAATTCAAGTATGTGCAAGCAGTGCATTCTGTAGGCCCTGGACATATTTATAACAAGCTTGCATAATAGATTAAGTTTTTTTAAATCACAATTACATTTTTTTTTTCTATAGCTTAGAGCTGTGCAGTACATACTGTGTACTTTAAAACTGAGCATAATTTGCAGTACAGAGGTGTACATTAGTTGGACTATATGTTGCACTGGCAACTTCCAGTTTGTCTAGCTTAGTTGCTTTCACTGTATGTTTTTATATATGTTCTATGCGCACAAATGAAACTTAAAGTAATTCTAAAGCCATAACTTCTTTTTTTCCTCTTTTGGATAGAATAGGGAATGGTTATCAGCTAGGTCTTTTTGCCCATTTATACCCCATTGGGAAGATTTCATTTCAGTTTCCTGTGAAACTCAAAATTTGGAATTGGTGTAACTTTTTTTTTTATTATTGTTGCTGATATGGGACTTTAGTAAATTATGCTTCTGAATCTAATTTTCCTTGTGCTGGTTTTCACTTCATTGCTCAATTTTGTGCGGTACCACCATAAAGCCATGCAACCACCCTCCTCCATAGGGATGACCTATGAATTTGTTTGCGGGATGGTTTGATAAATTAGAAATAGCCTACTATCTAACCCTTTCCTGCTCTATCTAAAAACTATTTCCTACTTTAAACAAAAAGTTTTGGTTTTGGATATACTTTAAGAAAGAGAAAGAAAGTATCCAAGAAAATTTGTTAAAAGACAAGTTACTCTGAAAACAATGATTCTGCTAATAGAAGGAGTAGTGGGGCCACCATGTGGTCATCCTGCATCATTGCTATAAAGTGTTCATTTGATACTGTGAACTATGATTGCTGTCATTTAATGAGCTTTTGTTCATTTACATGTATTCATTTTCAAATGTTAGCTCCAAATCCATGTAACTTTTCAGTTCAAACAGCGTATAAACAAATGTTATAGTCATTATGTATGATCTGTAAATAGGAATAGCTAGATGAATATACAGGTTAGTAGTAAAGATTCTATAAACAGGTATATAACTTTGCATTAATAAGGATGTCGAATATAGCACAGACTAGAGCAAAGCAATCACTTAACAGACTTTATAATAAGAGATTACACAAAAAGAAAAAAATATGTTTATGGAAACAAAAGCACTCCGACCAGAAGACAATAGAAAGATTTTATATGAGAAGCACTTACCCAGAAAAAAAAACAGGGTTCACACTTTGCCTAATATATGCTTTTTTTTTTTTTTTTGCTCTGTATCCCTTGACTCCAACTGGCACCCTCCAGCTGTCCTTCACCATTTATTAATAGGAAAACAAAGTTCTGATCAGCCTGCATTCCCCATATAGGGAAGAGACAGTGTAGGCAGGGCAAGGGCTGAGGGGTGCAATAGAAGAAATTTCTTTGCCATGAGTGACACATGGAGGCTGCCATTGCTGACCTACTCATCTTAGCCCTCATGCTTTTTGCCATCCAGGTCTGTACACCGATTAGATCAGTGTGTATTTGTGTCAAGTATAGCCAAATGTTTGTGATCGATTGTGGACAGGAAGCCTGTAAAAATCAATGACAGGCTGACATTGTCAACGGCTGTCACTTGAAGGTGCAGTGGGGCCATCATGTGGTTAGGGAGAGGTGAGCAGATCTATACGCAGATATCCTTCCCTAACTGCAGGTAATTACTCCTTGTGCGCAGGCAGTACTGGTGACCCTCCTGTACTGGGCCCTGGTCCCATCAGTTCAAAAGGGGGGCCCAGGCACCTGCTGAGAAGGAGAGCAGGATGTACTGCCTTATTGAAAGAACTGATCATCAGTTCTAATATTTGTGCCCCCTGCTGTCCGAGCCCCCCTGTATGCCTCCTGCTGTCCAAGCCCCCCTGTGTGCCCCCCTCCCCTGCAGCGCTGCCAGCTCCTCTCCTCACCCGCCGGGAGCTGCTGCAGGCACACAGGGGGATCAGTTTCAGGATGAACGGGGGGGGGGGAGGTACAGGGCCCCATGATTTCTAACAGCAGCCCTGCATGTGCAATTGCATGCAAACAGCTGCAGAGCTTGCCATTGATTTGTAAAGGTGAGTGGCTGCAGCAGATCGCAAGCGCCTTGCTGCACCCACCACTGAATTATGCTGAACTGGATAGTGTACAGTTCTCAATGAATGTGAATGAGGTTTTAAAATGCAAGCTGCCTGGCTGTCAAACTGACTCTGCAATACTTTGAGTCACTGATCCAGAAAAAGTATGCAGATAAGGTCTTACTTGTATCAAGTTAGTGATTTAGAGGATACTCAGTGTGTTAACATGACAGACAGGAAAACGAGAATTTTCAAAAAGAGATCAGCAATAGCTACCTTAGTATTTTTCTAATGACAGGCTTTATTAAATTCCTCCTGGGGCAGTCAAAGTAGGATGACCCTGCAGATATAGGAATGTGATATACCAGAGCAACCACCCTATTGCTTGTTTACTGTCCTTTCCTGCAGAATGGATTGGACCTTTTCATCCTACATTCCAAGTTTTATTTACAGTATAAAGGGGCATATATTATTACTGGAAAAAAAAGATGAATAAAGATTTTTTTTTATTATTACTAGAGATATATGTATTTTGTTTTCCTTTTGTTTCATTTTTTTTATGTAAATAAGTGAAATATATTGTTTTGATATATTTTTATAGTTCATTGCATTATTCCAATATGAGTTGTCAGTTTTATATCGACATGTTAATTTAGAGGTCATTTATGATGTAAAACATAAGTATGTGTACTTTGAATAACCCAGCACTACCATATAAAAATAAACAAGTATTTCTTGAGAAACCTGTGTGTACCTGTGAATCGTTTATAACTAGCAACAATTTGATTTTAGTGAATACTGTTGAGTCTTTTGTTATCTCCAGAAATAAGGCTAAAATGGAAAAAAAAAACTAACCAGAAAACAAATATGACCAACATCATTCAGAAACCGCTTATGTAAATTATATCCTTTTGTGGTAAATAGCAGATTATGGTTCCACACATTGCAAGATACATAAATTCAAAGTGTTCTGCCTAACCTTTGACCGTAAGCCTACTACCTACACTACTGTTTGTTTTGTTTGTTTTGTTCAACCCAGCGAGCTTGAGAACTCAGGTCGGAGTCGCTGTACTAACATCAGATTGTCCCCGGCTTCTGTCAGACTGGCTGTCGTACACACGGGCCGAACGGGCCGGTTTCTATTGAACAGGCCGATGCTGGCTGACATTCAGCCGTGTGTACCAGGGGTGGATCCAGAGTCTAATCTCGGCAGGGGCACTGCCAAAATTTTGTGGACAATTTGTCGGGGCAATGGCTGGTGTTGGCGCTTCAATCATCACGGCATCGTGGTTGTATGGTGTCAGGATGATTGAAGCACATTATTTATATTACATTGTAATGTACAATGAAATAGTTCAACTCACCATAATGCAGAATCAGTGGGAGCCCTGAGGCTGTCACTTGCCACCGTCGCCCGCCACCAGATGGGGATTGTCACTTGCTATGTCGCCTGTTATCAGATGCAGCTTGTCACTTGCCCCTGTTGTCTGCCACCAGATGCAGCTTGTCACCTGCCACAGTTGCCTGTCACCAGATGCAGCTTGTCACTTGCCATTGTCGCCTGTCATCAGATGCAGCTTGTCACTTGCCACAGGCACCTGTCACCAGATGCAGCTTGTCACTGCAAGTGGCCAGTGACAGCGTCCCTGTTGTCTCAGAGTAAGGGCGGACGGTGAGAGACAGTGGCATCTCCAGCTTTCATATTTTTGGGGGGCACATGGGGGGGACAGGGACAAAAGTAGGGGGACCAACTATAAAATGCAATTTTATACATATATATATGTATATAGGTGAAGGGGAGGACAGCGTGGGAGCAGCCAGGTGGAAGGGAGAACAGAGTGGGAGTAGCCAGGTGAAAGGGAGGACAGAGTGGGAGCAGCCAGGTGGAAGGGAGGACAGAGTGGGAGCAGCCAGGTGGAAAGGAGGACAGAGAGGGAGCAGCCAGATGGAAGATAGGACAGAGTTTGAGCAGCCAGGTGGAGGGGAGGACAGGGTGGGAGCAGCCAGGTGGAAAGGAGGACAGAGTGGGAGCAGCCAGGTGGAAGGGAGGACAAAGTGGGAGCAGCCAGGTGGAAGGGAGGACAGGGTGGGAGCAGCCAGGTGGAAGGGAGGACAGAGTGGGAGCAGCCAGGTAGAAGGAAGGACAGAGTGAGAGCAGCCAGGTGGAGGGGAGGACAGAGTGGATGCAGCCAGGTGGAGGGGAGGACAGGGTGGGAGCAGCCAGGTGGAGGGGAGGACAGAGTGGGAGCAGCCAGGTGGAGGGGAGGACAGAGTGGGAGCAGCCATGTGGAGTGGAGGACAGAGTGGGAGCAGCCAGGTGGAGGGGAGGACAGGGTGGGAGCAGCCAGGTGGAGGAGAGGACAGGGTGGGAGCAGCCAGGTGAATGGGAGGACAGCGTGGGAGCAGCCAGGTGGAAGGGAGAACAGAGTGGGAGTAGCCAGGTGGAAGGGAGGACAGAGTGGGAGCAGCCAGGTGGAAGGGAGGACAGAGTGGGAGCAGCCAGGTGGAGGGGAGGACAGAGTGAGAGCAGCTAGTTGGAGGGGAGGACAGGGTGGATGCAGCCAGGTGGAGGGGAGGACAGGGTGGATGCAGCCAGGTGAATGGGAGGACAGAGTGGGAGCAGCCAGGTGGAAGGGAGGACAGAGTGGGAGCAGCCAGGTGGAAGGGAGGACAGAGTGGGAGCAGCCAGGTGGAGGGGAGGACAGGGTGGATGCAGCCAGGTGGAGGGGAGGACAGGGTGGATGCAGCCAGGTGGAGGGGAGCACAGGGTGGGAGTAGCCAGGTGGAGGGGAGGACAGGGTGGATGCAGCCAGGTGGAGGGGAGCACAGGGTGGGAGTGGCCAGGTGAAGGGGAGGACAGGGTGGATGCAGCCAGGTGGAGGGGAGCACAGGGTAGGAGCAGCCAGGTGGAAGGGAGCATAAGGTAGGAGCAGCCAGGTGGAGGGGAGCTCAAGATGGGAGCAGCCAGTGATCAGGTCATGTACCTCTATGGAAGCCTGCATTCCCGCCCCCCCCTCATTCCCATCCCTCTCGCACCCCCCACCTGGAGGTAAGTTTTTACCTTAGGGGATATATAGTAGAATCACTGGCACTTTCTCTCTGGCTCTCTCTACCCGACAGCCTCGTGGTCCCTCTTCTCTCCTCCTCTTCCCCCTCCTGCTCAGCATGTAGGGTGACCACATTTCCAAACTGCCATTCAGGGACACCCCCTTTACCGCTTTACCGCTGACGCCCTGGGCGGCACAGTGTGAAAGGGGTCTAATACCAAGGTGGTCACCCTATTTGGAATGAGATTGCCAGACTTTCCGCCACACAGAAATACATATGTGAAAAAAAAAAGGAAAAAAAAGGAAATTTTATTGTTACGAACATACAATGTCAGATTCTAGAAGGAACATTGTTAAAAGCAACACATGATTCATTGCAAGCATGCATGTTCTCATAGAATAGTATTAGTGAGTGGGTAGTGTACAAACCTGGAAGTTTGGCTGGCGGCTCGGGTCGCAGCCCTCGTGGGCGGGAGGAGGCTCAGGAGGAGAGAAGTTGGGCTGCTGGCTGCTGGCCTGGCAATGAGCTGCAGGCAGCGGGAGTAGTCGGCCCCTGGACTGGCACTGGGCACAGGCTGCCGTGGTGGATCCTGGCTTACCAGCAGTGCCAGTGGGATGGACAGGGGGACAGTGAGATGGACAGGGGGACAAGGAGATGGACAGGGGGACAAGGAGATGGACGGGGGACAAGGAGATGGACAGGGGGACAGTGGGATGGACAGGGGGACAGTGAGATGGACAGGGGGACAGGGAGATGGACAGGGGGACAGTGAGATGGTCAGGGGGACAGTGAGATGGACAGGGGGACAGTGAGATGGACAGGGGGACAGTGAGATGGACAGGGGGACAGTGAGATGGACAGGGGGACAGTGGGATGGACAGGGGGACAGTGGGATGAGAAGTGTATAAAGTGTAGCGCTATATGTGCAAATATTATAAATGAGAAAACAAAGTGAACTAAGCCCAAACCATACCTGGAGGGCCCACGAAAGAAATAAAAAATAATATGGTTCAAGGTTACATATAAGTGACTAAACACAGTCAGAAATAAGCTGAGTGCCACACACTGTCATATAAATTGATACTATTAGACCAGTGAAAAAAACAATGTGAAAAAATGATATAAAAGTGAAGAAATAGGGTTGGATATTAAGGCTTTTCGTTGGTGGTTGGACAAGGGACTGTATCGAATCGGACATTTTTTCACAAATGAGGGTCCTATCTCCTTGGAGCAAGTTGTAAGGCAACTGGAAATTCCGAACTCTGAGCGCTTCAGATTCCACCAAATAAGACATTTCCTCTGCCAACGTTGGAGAGGAGGTATCCCCTCACACACCGCCTTTACGCCATATGAATTATGGTGTGGTCGCTCTTTTGAACAGAGGGGAGGGATTTCCGTCATCTACCAGTCACTAGCCCTTCACCCCCAAAAAACCCCCTATATGCTTGACTGGGAGAGGGATCTAGCTTTTGAATGGGAAGTCTCTAAATGGAGATGCTCCTTTAACAGAGCCTTTAAAGGTATCAAAAACATTTCCTTAATCGAAGGAAGTGTTAAGGTTATGACAAGATGGTACTTCACACCTGCCAAGCTCTCCAGAATGTTCCCAACAGCTGACCCCAAGTGTTTTCGAGGGTGCCAGCTCTTGGGCACAATGGCCCATGTCTGGTGGGAATGCCCTAGACTAAGGCCCTTCTGGGATAAGATATTCTCCCTGATACGGAAAACAACACAGATCCAAATCCCGAAATCCCCGACCATAGCTCTTCTTAATGATAACTTGCCCAGGATGCCGAAGAGCTCACGTAAACTGATACACTTCATCCTCATAGGTGCAAAACTCACCATTGCTAAGGCTTGGACACAGCCCAAAGTCTCGGTGAAAACGGCAATCCACAAAATCTCGTGGATCATGGCACAAGAGAAATTGGCCAGCATCTTAGATGACAAAACTACGCAATTCGAAGCTATATGGGAGCCCTGGGCAAAGTTCGTCGGCATCTCTCTCATACCCGGAGTCCCACCCCAAAACTAAAAGGGGTCAATTTATGGGACGGGGGCCCCTCCAGACGGCTGGCTAACCTTCCTTTCTCACTTTTCCCTTTTCCTCTTTTTCTCTTCTGCTCTTTTAGTTGTAGTTCTCGTCGATCGTGTCCTTCTGCTGGGGGAAACTAGGACAGATCATCATGTAATTGTTGTATTGTATTTTCTGATCAGAGTTCCTTCATATTGGGACAAATATCACTCTTTTCGTTGCATAGTTCTCACTGATAGGTTATAATCTCCAGTAATTATATTGTAACGATCCTTGGGACCCTAGGGCCCTAGGTCAATCGCTGGTTAGGAGAGGATGGGAGCTCACACTGTGCACAGCATGATCCCTTTAGGGGTGCCGGTGGGATCCCCTAGTGCCTCTCTAGTCGACGGACAATCCTCTTAGTGGTCTCTTTCTATGTTTACACCAGTTACAAGGTCTCAAGCATTTGTTCCTATACGCCATAGTCAGACATTCCCAATGTGCCTTATAAATGCTAATTCTCTAGCCCCAGTAGGCGTATCTTATGTATCAGCTGATGTTACATGATATGTGATTACAAATCCTGTATTTTATTATTTTCTCTTGTTTTTGTATAAAACCAATAAAAGATTTTGAAAGTAAAAGTGAAGAAATAATAAAATGTCCATAAATGTTGAAAATTATGATCTAAATGAAATTCAACACCCGCCACCCAAAAGTCTCTGAGGGTTGGATAATGAAAACAACGATGGAGAGCTTCTGCCAAGTGGATAGATAAAACACCAGGTAAATAAGACGTCTAAATGAGTGTCGGGACCACCACCAGAGCATCAGAGGAGGCTTACCGGAACCAGGTGACTTGAGAAGACATACGTCTTACAAGTCTCAGAAAGCTTCATCTGGGCTCGTTAGCCGAAACATGTTAGGTGGACTCCCTACGATCACCGCGATTGATATACAGTTTTGAGCTTATTCTGATCTCCTAACATGTGAGTGTTCCTTTTTATTGTTCTAATAAATTCATGTTTTTAAACGATATCATGCCATGTGAGCTTTATTTCTCCCATGGCATGTAATTATATCCGGTTGGCCTGTTGATAAGTCTGGACGGCTGAAGCTGTGACGGGATCCCTATCTCTCTCCCCCCCCCCCCCCCCATTTAAAGTTGAGGACATCTGAGGATCCATTTTGCCAGCCTTGGTGGCTAAAACAAGCTTTCTGAGACTTGTAAGACGTATGTCTTCTCAAGTCACCTGGTTCCGGTAAGCCTCCTCTGATGCTCTGGTGGTGGTCCCAACACTCATTTAGACGTCTTATTTACCTGGTGTTTTATCTATCCACTTGGCAGAAGCTCTCCATTGTTGTTTTCATTATCCAACCCTCAGAGACTTTTGGGTGGCGGGTTTTGAATTTCATTTAGATCATAATTTTCAACATTTATGGACATTTTGTTATTTCTTCACTTTTATATCATTTTTTCACATTGTTTTTTTCACTGGTCTAATAGTATCAATTTATATGACAGTGTGTGGCACTCAGCTTATTTCTGACTGTGTTTAGTCACTTATATGTAACCTTGAACCATATTATTTTTTCTTATTTCTATTTTTCCTTTGTCTAAGAGGAGTGTCAGCTGCTTACTGTGTAACCATCCTCCATTATTATTGGTGCAGCGCTGTACTCATCTCCCATTGGGACAGTGGGATGGACAGGGGGACAGTGAGATGGACAGAGGGACAGTGGGACAGTGGGATGGACAGTGGGACAGTGGGATGGACAGTGGGACAGAGGGATAGACAGTGGGACAGAGGGATGGACAGTGGGACAGTGGGATGGACAGAGGGACAGAGGGATGGACAGTGGGACCGTGGGATGGACAGATGGACAGAGGGACAGTGGGATGGACAGAGGGACAGTGGGATGGACAGAGGGACAGAGGGATGGACAGTGGGACAGTGGGATGGACAGTGGGATGGACAGAGGGACAGAGGGATGGACAGTGGGACCGTTAGATGGAGAGATGGACAGAGGGACAGTGGGATGGACAGAGGGACAGTGGGATGGAAAGTGGGACAGTGGGATGGACAGTGGGACAGTGGGATGGACAGAGGGACAGAGGGATGGACAGTGGGACAGTGGGATGGACAGAGGGACAGTGGGATGGACAGTGGGACAGTGGGATGGACAGGGGGACAGTGAGATGAACAGTGGGACAGTGGGATGGACAGTGGGAGAGTGGGATGCACAGAGGGACAGAGGGATGGACAGTGGGATGGACAGAGGGACAGAGGGATGGACAGTGGGACAGTGGGATGGACAGTGGGACCGTGGGATGGACAGATGGACAGAGGGACAGTGGGATGGACAGTGGAACAGTGGGATGGACAGAGGGATGGACAGTGGGAGAGTGGGATGGACAGAGGGACAGAGGGATGGACAGTGGGACCGTGGGATGGACAGATGGACAGAGGGACAGTGGGATGGAAAGAGGGACAGTGGGATGGAAAGTGGGACAGTGGGATGGACAGTGGGACAGTGGAATGGACAGTGGGATGGACAGTGGGACAGTGGGATGGACAGAGGGACAGTGGGATGGACAGTGGGATGGACAGAGGGACAGAGGGATGGACAGTGGGACAGTGGGATTGGACAGAGGGACGGACAGAGGGATAGACAGGGGCACAGAGGGATGGACAGGGGGACAGTAATGGACTGTACATACCTCTCTCCTGCTGTCCCATTCTGTAAGCGGTCGGCTGCACACTGGCTGCTCCTTCTGCTGGGCTCCTGCAAAAGCGCTGCATTGACAGGGGCGAGGGGGTCAGGGCGGCCACTGCTTTGCTCTGCAAGTCTGCATGCAGAGAGAGGGACTGAGGGAGCCGGAATTAGGGGGCGGAGCTGAGGTGGACCGAGGAGCGTGGTGGACACGGAGGCGCGCTACTCAGCGCAGGGCAGCACTGGGTAAGCCTCGCTCAGCTGACGTCACTGGTTGCTAGATGCGATGCGGGACGGCCCTAGCAACCAGTTAGTTCGGCTGAGCGAAGCAATGTATCAGGGTGGCGAGCTGGCGGTATTTTTTTATTTTCATTCCGGGACACTGTATTGTCCCAGAATGAAGGTGCCCGGGACCCAACTATGCATTAAGGGACAATCCCGGGCAATCCGGGACACGTGGGCACCCTATCAGCATGTTGGGGGCTGCAGTGCACTCTCAGGGAATCGTCCTGGGCCAGCTGGTATCCGGCACTACATGTCCCATAATCCTCTAGTTGTTAGTTTCCCAGCCATTGGCCCTGAATGTAGCCAATAGGAGCGGGCATTGCTGGGCCGGGTGAATGAGAGCTGCTCGGCTCAAGGAGGAGAAGGGGGGGGTGGAAATCCCCTCCAGCTGCAGCTCTGCCTGTGTCCCTTCACAGAGCCTGTCAGTTTCAGCACTGCTGCCCTATGTCCTGTGGCAGCAGCGGCTGATGGAATGTGTGAGGGGGGGCCGGCATCAGCACCCGCTACACAAAAAAAGGCATTTTAAATGGAGGGGCACAGTATAATGTTGCCACTGGTGAGAGATGATATCTCTCTGCTCGCTCAGCAGCCTGCTCCCTCATCCGCCGAGTCACCCACCACCTGCTCACTGACTCACGGCACCTGCCAGCCTGCTTACTCACCTGCGGCAGCGGGCCGCTCAGCAGCCTGCCCGCTAAGTCACAGACAGCCAGCTCACTATTTTCTTGGGGGGGGGGGGGGGGGGAATTGCCCCATTGCCCTCCTGGATCCGCCCCTGGTGTGTACTAGGCTTAACCACTTACCGACCGGCCACTGTATATATACGTCATTACTTTGAAGATGGATATCTCGGTAACGGCAGCAGCTGCTGCCACAACCGAGGTATCCATCTTTAGGGCCGGCGGTTCTGTACCTGATAATGGTGGTCTCTGCGGCGGGTTCGCCACGAGATCACCGTTATCGGTGGCGGGAGAGGTGCTTTCACTTCCTCAGTATGGAGACGAGTGAGGCTAAGATGGCCCCCACCCGTCTCCATACCATAGGACGGCGGAAGCGACGTGATTACATCAGCTCCGCCCATTTGTCTTAAAGGCACAATTTTTTTTTTTCAAACGACTTTTTTTTTTTTTTTTTTGCATTAAAGTCTAAATATGAGATCTGAGGACTTTTGACCCCAGATCTCATATTTAAGAGGACCTGTCATGCTTTTTTCTATTACAAGGGATGTTTACATTCCTTGTAATTAGGGATGAGCCGAACACCCCCCGGTTCGGTTCGCACCAGAACCTGCGAACGGACCGAAAATTTGCACGAACGTTAGAACCCCATTGACGTCTATGGGACTCGAACGTTCGAAATCAAAAGTGCTCATTTTAAAGGCTAATTTGCATGGTATTGTCCTAAAAAGGGTTTGGGGACCCGGGTCCTACCCCAGGGGACATGTTTTAATGCAAAAAAAACTTTTAAAAACGGCCGTTTTTTCGGGAGCAGTGATTTTAATGATGCTTAAAGTAAAAAAAAAAAAATGAAATATTCCTTTAAATATCGTACCTGGGGGGTCTCTATAGTATGCCTGTAAAGTGGCGCGTGTTTCCCGTGCTTAGAACAGTCCCTGCACAAAATGTCATTTTTAAAGGAAAAAATCTCATTTAAAACTGCTTGCGGGTTTAATGTAATGTCGGGTCCTGGCAATATGGATGAAAATCAGTGAGACAAACGGCATGGGTACCCCCCAGTCCATTACCAGGCCCTTTGGGTCTTGTATGGATATTAAGGGGAACCCCACACCCAAATAAAAATAAGGAAAGGTGTGGGGCCACCAGGCCCTATATACTCTGAACAGCAGTATACAGGCGGTGCAAACAAGACAGGGACTGTAGATTTGTTGTTAAGTAGAATCTGTTTGTAATTTTGAACGGGTACATTTTTAACGTGTTTAGCTCCAGCCAAAAAAACTTTTTTAAGCTTTTTGGAAAACATAGGGAAGGGTTATCACCCCTGTGACATTTGTTTTGCTGTCTTTCCTCCTCTTCAGAAGATTTTACCTCACTTTTTGTCCCAATGACAAATGTTTTTTGAAAATTTGGGGTTTTTTGTGGAACAAGGATTGGAAAGCATCAGTGGAAAGGAGAAATGTTTTTCCCATATTAACTCTTACAGGAGAGAATTTCCCTTCCTAGGGGTAGATTTCATCTCACTTCTTGTTGTCTCCTTCCGTTTGCAAGTAAGAGTCGTTTGTAAGTTAGATGTTTGAAAGTAGGGGCCTGCCCTATATACTCAGCAGAAATTTGGGCCTTAGGTGTTGTTGTGGCCACAACACTGTAAGCCCTCACAGGGCCCTGCTGTGAAATATTAGATCAAGAATTGCAATTACATGCCCCTGTTGAACAGGAGCTGAAAAATTAGGCCTTAGGCACTGATGCTGGTGCCACAACACTGCAACCCCTCACAGACACTCTAGTTGGAACGCAGGAACGAGCCCTGCTGCAAAGTATTGCATCAAAAATTGTAATTACACGCCCCTGTTAAACAGGGGCTGAAAAATTGTGCCTTAGGCACTGGTGGTGGCGCCCAGAACCAAAAATGTTCTTACAAGCTATCAGCGTGATCATTGAGGAGGAAGAGGATAATTACTCAGGGATAGTCACTCAGCATCAGCATAGGCAGTCTTTGAAGGGATCTGAGATTTTCTTTGACTGACCGAGGCCTCAGCAACACGTTGTCCAGAAACAGGAGTTTGTAACCTCCCAGTCTTTGGGAACGCGTTGCACAGACCTTTCTGCAAGGCCTCCCGAAGGTGTTTCATCCTCTGCTTCCTCTGCGATGGCAAGATAAGGTCCGCAACCTTACCCTTGTAACGTGGATCAAGGAGGGTTGCCAGCCAGTATTGGTCCTTCTCCTTGATACCATGAATACGAGGATCCTTACACAGGCTTTGCAGGATCAGGGAGGCCATGCAACGTAGGTTTGCTGAGGCATTCGGTCCGGAGTCCTCTGGGTCACTAAGGACGACATGGTCCGCAGCCACCTCCTCCCAGCCACGTACAAGTCCATGTGTTTCCTGGGACTGATTCCTTAAAGACTGCTGCTGATGCTGAGTGCCAGGCTCCACCTCCATACTGACACAATCTTCCTCCTCCTCCTCCTCGTCCTCTTCCTGTGTGATCGGCGGGCACGCAGGAACACTGTCTGGATAAAGGGGGGCTTGAGAGCTAAGGAAGTCCTCCTCTTCCTGCCTCTGTTCTGCCTCAAGTGCCCTGTCCATTATTCCACGCAGCGTGTGCTCCAACAGGTGGACAAGGGGGACAGTGTCACTGATGCATGCACTATCACTGCTCACCATCCTCGCGGCCTCCTCAAATGGTGACAAGACAGTGCATGCATCCCTGATCATGGCCCACTGGCGTGGGAAAAAAAACCAAGCTCCCCTGACCCTGTCCTGGTGCCATAGTCGCACAGGTACTCATTGATGGCCCTCTGCTGCGTGTGCAGCAGCTGCAGCATGGCCAACGTTGAGTTCCACCTGGTGGGCATGTCACAGATTAGGCGGTTCTTGGGCAGGTTAAACTCCTTTTGGAGGTCCGTCAGCCGAGCACTGGCATTATATGACCGGCGGAAATGCACACAGACTTTCCTGGCCTGCCTCAGGACATCCTGTAAGCCCGGGTACCTGCCCAAGAACCGCTGCACCACCAAGTTAAGGATGTGAGCCAAACAGGGCACATGGGTCATTTGTCCCTGTCGGAGGGCAGAGAGGAGGTTGGTGCCATTGTCGCAAACCACCATTCCTGCCTTAAGTTGGCGTGGCGTCAACCACCTCTGAACCTGCCCCTGCAGAGCTGACAGAACCTCTGCCCCAGTGTGGCTCCTGTCCCCCAAGCACACCAGCTCAAGCACCGCATGGAATCTTTTGGCCTGCGTACTTGCGTAGCCCCTTGAACGGCTACGGAGCACCGCTGGTTCCGAGGACAAAGCACAGGAAGAGGCCATGGAGGAAGAAGAAGAGTAGGGGGTGGAGGAGAGAGGTATGTCACGATCATTAGCATTTTGGAGGCATGGTGGCGGAACAACCTCCAACACTACTGCACCTTGTCCTGCATTCTTCCCAGCTGCCAGCAGTGTCACCCAATGCGCCGTGAAACTTAGGTAACGTCCCTGTCCATGCCTGCTGGACCATGAGTCAGCGGTAATATGCACCTTACCGCTGACCGCCCTGTCCAGCGAGGCATGGACATTGCCTTCCACATGCCGGTAGAGAGCCGGAATTGCCTTCCGTGAGAAAAAGTGGCGTTTGGGTACCTGCCACTGAGGAACCGCACATTCCACAAACTCACGGAAGGGGGCAGAGTCTACCAACTGAAAAGGCAGCAGTTGAAGTGCTAGCAATTTTGCCAAGCTAGCATTCAACCGCTGGGCATGTGGATGGCTGGGAGCAAACTTCTTTCGGCGGTGCAGCAGCTGGGGCAGGGAAATTTGCCTGGTACAATCTGACGTCGGTGTACCAAAAGCAGATTGCCCACAAGTACTTGGCTGTGACACACCTAATTCTACACCTTCATTCCTATCAGTGCAGGTCTCAGAGAGGACAGAAGGTATAGTGGGGTTGGAAATCTCAGCTGATGAGGAGCAAGGAGAGGTCCTCTTTGTTCTTTGGTGTGGGTCTTTTAGATATGCTTTCCAACGAACTGCATGGCAGGTCAACATATATCTGGTCAAGCATGTGGTACCCAAGCGGGAGATGTTTTGGCCACGCGAGATACGCTTGAGACATATGTTGCAAATAGCAGCGGTGCGATCTGATGCACTCGTCTCAAAAAAGGCCCACACCAAAGAACTTTTTGAATAACGCACAAAGACTGCAGCGCCCTGCACATGTGGAGCTTTGGGGTGTGATGCAGTCAATGTGCTGCCCTTACGCTGGCCCCTGGAGGGCATCCTGCCTCGTTGGTGATGTGCCACCTCCTCCTCCTTCTCCTCTCTCCTATCAGGCACCCACGTTGAGTCAGTGACCTCATCATCCCCTCCCTCCTCATCACTGGAGCAAACCTGGCAGTATGCTGCAGCAGGGGGAGCATGACTGCCAGATTGCTGTCCTTCTTGGGCACCCCCTCTGTCCGTGCTCATGTTACTGCCTTCATCGAGCTCAGTATCATCATTAGAGCCTTCCAAACACTGGGCATCCTCCTGGAGCATGTACCCAACACTGTGGTCAAACAGTTTGAGGGACTCCTCAGGAGGACATGGTGGGGCTAGGGAAGGAGTCACTGATGACATTGAGCCGAGGGAAGAGGCCGCTGCTTTGCCAGACAAAGTACCCTGGGCATGGGTGAGAGAGGATGAGGAGGATGAGGACGGCTTGGTCATCCACTCGACCAAGTCTTCCGCATGTTGCGGCTCAACACGGCCAGCTGCCGAAAAAAAGGCCAAGCGTGTCCCACGGCCACGTGCTGATGAGGATGCACCGTCTCCATGACCAGCACTAGACACAGAGCCTGCTTGCCCTCTCCTTCTTGGCCTTCCAGACATACTAATGGCCTGTAGCTGCACTAAGCTGGGATATATATATATATATATATATATATATATATATATATATATATATATGTACTGATACTGCAGCTAGCAAAATCAACTGCCTGCCTGTAGTATGAGAACACCACCAACCTTCTACAGGTAGCTTTAGCTGAACACTGTGAGGTGGACGCACCCCACCAACTTGTAGGTTTAGCTGAAAACTGTGAGCAGGACGCACTGCACTAACTGTAAATAGTCTAGCTGCCTGACTGTGGTACTAATAGGATCAAAAGAACACCAGCAATTTTCTTCAGGTAGCTGTATATACTGTAACAAGACAAGCCTGCCTGTCAGTAAGAAGATAACAGGAACGGATCTAGCTGAACACTGTGAGAAGGACGCACCCCACTAACTTGTAGGTTTAGCTGAACACTGTGAGGTGGACGCACCACACTAACTTGTAGGTTTAGCTGAACACTGTGAGCAGGACACACCCCACTAACTTGTAGGTTTAGCTGAACACTGTGAGCAGGACGCACCCCACTAACTTGTAGGTTTAGCTGAACACTGTGAGCAGGACGCACCCCACTAACTTGTAGGTTTAGCTGAACACTGTGAGCAGGACGCACTGCACTAACTGTAAATAGTCTAGCTGCCTGACTGTGGTACTAATAGGATCAAAAGAACGCCAGTAATTTTCTTCAGGTAGCTGTATATACTGTAACATGACAAGCCTGCCTGTCAGTAAGAAGATAACAGGAACGGATCTAGCTGAACACTGTGAGCAGGACGCACCCCACTAACTTGTAGGTTTAGCTGAACACTGTGAGGTGGACGCACCACACTAACTTGTAGGTTTAGCTGAACACTGTGAGCAGGACGCACCCCACTAACTTGTAGGTTTAGCTGAACACTGTGAGCAGGACGCACCCCACTAACTTGTAGGTTTAGCTGAACACTGTGAGCAGGACGCACCCCACTAACTTGTAGGTTTAGCTGAACACTGTGAGCAGGACGCACTGCACTAACTGTAAATAGTCTAGCTGCCTGACTGTGGTACTAATAGGATCAAAAGAACACCAGTAATTTTCTTCAGGTAGCTGTATATACTGTAACAAGACAAGCCTGCCTGTCAGTAAGAAGATAACAGGAACGGATCTAGCTGAACACTGTGAGCAGGACCCACTGCACTAACTGTAAATAGTCTAGCTGCCTGACTGTGGTACTAATAGGATCAAAAGAACACCAGTAATTTTCTTCAGGTAGCTGTATATACTGTAACAAGACAAGCCTGCCTGTCAGTAAAAAGATAAGAGGAACGGATCTAGCTGAACACTGTGAGCAGGACGCACTGCACTAACTGTAAATAGTCTAGCTGCCTGACTGTGGTACTAATAGGATCAAAAGAACACCAGTAATTTTCTTCAGGTAGCTGTATATACTGTAACAAGACAAGCCTGCCTGTCAGTAAGAAGTTAACAGGAACGGATCTAGCTGAACACTGTGAGCAGGACGCACTGCACTAACTGTAAATAGTCTAGCTGCCTGACTGTGGTACTAATAGGATCAAAAGAACACCAGTAATTTTCTTCAGGTAGCTGTATATACTGTAACGAGACAAGCCTGCCTGTCAGTAAGAAGTTAACAGGAACAGATCTAGCTGAACACTGTGAGCAGGACGCACTGCACTAACTGTAAATAGTCTAGCTGCCTGACTGTGGTACTAATAGGATCAAAAGAACACCAGTAATTTTCTTCAGGTAGCTGTATATACTGTAACAAGACAAGCCTGCCTGTCAGTAAGAAGTTAACAGGAACGGATCTAGCTGAACACTGTGAGCAGGACGCACTGCACTAACTGTAAATAGTCTAGCTGCCTGACTGCGGTACTAATAGGATCAAAAGAGCACCAGCAATTTTCTTCAGGTAGCTGTATATACTGTAACAAGACAAGCCTGCCTGTCAGTAAGAAGATAACAGGAACGGATCTAGCTGAACACTGTGAGAAGGACGCACCCCACTAACTTGTAGGTTTAGCTGAACACTGTGAGCAGGACGCACCCCACTAACTTGTAGGTTTAGCTGAACACTGTGAGCAGGATGCACCCCACTAACTTGTAGGTTTAGCTGAACACTGTGAGCAGGACGCACCCCACTAACTTGTAGGTTTAGCTGAACACTGTGAGCAGGACGCACCCCACTAACTTGTAGGTTTAGCTGAACACTGTGAGCAGGACGCACTGCACTAACTGTAAATAGTCTAGCTGCCTGACTGTGGTACTAATAGGATCAAAAAAACACCAGTAATTTTCCTCAGGTAGCTGTATATACTGTAACAAGACAAGCCTGCCTGTCAGTAAGAAGATAACAGGAATGGATCTAGCTGAACACTGTGAGCAGGACGCACTGCACTAACTGTAAATAGTCTAGCTGCCTGACTGTGGTACTAATAGGATCAAAAGAACACCAGCAATTTTCTTCAGGTAGCTGTATATACTGTAACAAGACAAGCCTGCCTGTCAGTAAGAAGATAACAGGAACGGATCTAGCTGAACACTGTGAGAAGGACGCACCCCACTAACTTGTAGGTTTAGCTGAACACTGTGAGGTGGACGCACCACACTAACTTGTAGGTTTAACTGAACACTGTGAGCAGGACGCACCCCACTAACTTGTAGGTTTAGCTGAACACTGTGAGCAGGACGCACCCCACTAACTTGTAGGTTTAGCTGAACACTGTGAGCAGGACGCACCCCACTAACTTGTAGGTTTAGCTGAACACTGTGAGCAGGACGCACTGCACTAACTGTAAATAGTCTAGCTGCCTGACTGTGGTACTAATAGGATCAAAAGAACACCAGTAATTTTCCTCAGGTAGCTGTATATACTGTAACAAGACAAGCCTGCCTGTCAGTAAGAAGATAACAGGAATGGATCTAGCTGAACACTGTGAGCAGGACGCACTGCACTAACTGTAAATAGTCTAGCTGCCTGACTGTGGTACTAATAGGATCAAAAGAACACCAGCAATTTTCTTCAGGTAGCTGTATATACTGTAACAAGACAAGCCTGCCTGTCAGTAAGAAGATAACAGGAACGGATCTAGCTGAACACTGTGAGCAGGACGCACTGCACTAACTGTAAATAGTCTAGCTGCCTGACTGTGGTACTAATAGGATCCTAAGAACACCAGTAATTTTCTTCAGGTAGCTGTAAATACTGTAACAAGACAAGCCTGCCTGTCAGTAGGAAGATAACAGGAACGGATCTAGCTAAACTGAATACAGTGTATATATATATATGCAACACCTGGGATGCATATATATAGACAATACACTGTAAGTGCAGCTAACTGACTGACTGTTCTGCCTAATCTATCCAACTCAAATCAAATGTCACTGTCTGTCTCTCTCTCTCTCAATGAACGCCGGAACACACACTACACAGGGCCGCCGTGCAGGCGGCCTTATATAGTGTGGGGCGTGTACTAAATCCCCTGAGCCATAATTGGCCAAAGCCTCCTTGGCTTTGGCCAATTACGGCTCTCTGTTCAGGCGGCGCTGTGATTGGCCAAGCATGTGGGTCATAGTGCATGCTTGGCCAATCATCAGCCAGCAATGCCCTGCGATGCCGCAGTGAATTATGGGCCGTGACGCGCCACACGAATTTGGCGCGAACGGCCCATATCGTTCGCAATTCGGTGAACGACCGAACAGCCGATGTTGGAGTCGAACATGGGTTTGACTCGAACACGAAGCTCATCCCTACTTGTAATAGAAATAAAAGTGATCCAATTTTTTTTTTTTTTAAACAGTGAAAAAATAAATAAAATAAAATAAAATAAATAAGAAAACATTTTTTTTTAAAGCGCCCTGTCCCGACGAGCTCGCACGCAGAAGCGAACGCATACGTGAGTAGCGCCCGTATTTGAAAATGGTGGTCAAACCACACATGTGAGGTGTCGCCGCGACCGGTAGAGCATGAGCAATAATTCTAGCTCTAGACCTCCTCTGTAACGCAAAACATGCAACCTGTAGAATTTTTTAAACGTCGCCTATGGAGATTTATAAGGGTAAAAGTTTGACGCCATTCCACGAGCGGGCGCAATTTTGAAGCGTTACATGTTGGGTATCAATTTACTTGGCATAACATTATATTTCACAATATAAAAAAAAATTGGGCTAACTTTACTGTTGTCTTATTTTTTTATCCAAAAAAGTGAATTTTTTCCAAAAAAAAGTGCACTTATAAGACCACTGCACAAATACGGTGCAAAAAAAAAAGTATTACAATGACCGCCATTTTATTCTCTAGGGTGTTAGAAAAAAAACAATATATATAATTTGATGGTTAATCCAGCCCCCCCTCTCGATTTCTCCTCCTCAGTCTCCTCAAGATCTTGGCTGTGTGGCCTCTTTTTAGATATTTGTATAGTGTCACTTTGAATTTGCATATTTTCCCCTCACTTCTTGTCTGGTGAAAATGTTTTCCCCAGCACAGTAATTGAGAGGAAAGCACTCTAATAAAGCCTGTTTAAATTCACGATACTGAAATTTGTATTTCCTGGTGCCAACATGGCAGCATACTACCATCATGTACGTTGCCAAGGATTGGCGCCAGGAAAGGAAAATTACAAGTATTTGATACAATTTTCCATTTTTTTGTCATTGCTGCAAATAAATATATACATTTTGAACAAAAAAACAACAGGGATTATTATGGGTGAGTGACAACTGTGCGGATGTGTGAGACATTTGCACCGCCATTTTGTTATAAGTAGACCCCACAGTATTCGATTTTGGTATTCCTAATATGAGCAGTATGTACATCAAATCTCGCTATTTACGAAAATCCCACTGCAACTTTATGAAAATATTAACCATTCCCGTGTTTAAAAATTTTGGGGGAAATCTGTCAATTCTGTCGCACAGCAAGGCAGTGCTTAACATGAGCAATGAATCAGATTTTGAGACAGATTTCCTACAGGGTTACAGCTTGATTTATAAATTCTCCCTCAGCTACTCTAAAGTAGTTTTGTGACAGAATGAAACCTGACCACTTGTTAATTGTGTGTCTGTTTAAAATCATCTTCAGTTCTAATTCTGACTCAATTTGCTGCCTTCGCTTCTAGGAACAGAGGTTTGTAAATACACAGTTGCATAGACCTTGAGAAATGAAAGGCATCCCGGATGCATGATTTGCACCTAAACGTGTTGCTAATGTGCCAGATAAATGTCTCCCTCCATATAACCCTAAAGCCAGCCATAGATGACGCGATTTTCATTCCTGCAGCCATGGGTTGCAGGAAAGAAAATGGCTATATCCCCCCATCAACACAATCAGTGTTGATGAGGGAATGCCTTTCATGGAGCTATTGGGGTTGATTTACCAAAGGCAAATAGACTGTGCACTTTGCAAAGTGCAATTGCACTCTGCAAGGGGGAACATACTAAAACATTTAATGTGAAAATAGCTTAATGTAGCTTAACGTGTAATAAAGTGCCTAAACCTCAATCAACAGCCTAAGTTTTTACCTTTCCAACCCTATCCAAGAAGTTTCATGCATTTCGGTGTTTCACAAGGCAAACTAGGGACTTTAAGCTTGTTTTTTGGGGAGCTTAATGTGGCTTAACGTGCAAAAAAGACATTAAATGTTATCCAATTTCCCCCAAACTTCACACAGTAGAAGACTACATCCATGCCAACATATTCTGAAAATGTCAGCTCATTTGGTTAACCACTTGACGACCACCTCACGCTGATATACGTCAGCAGAATGGCACGGGCAGGCAAAATCACGTACCTGGTACGTGATTGCCTTCCCGTGGGCGGGGGGTCCAATCGGACCCCCCCGGTGCCTGAGGCGGTCACCATTGGTCTGGGAGCGTTCAGTGATGAGGGGGAGGCCATCCGATCGTGGCCCCCCCCTCGCGATCGCTCCCAGCCAATGAGAATCCTCCCCTGCCTGTGTGTAGTACACAGGCAGAGGATGTGATGTCATCTCTCCTCGGCTCGGCAGTTTCTGTTCCGGCGCCGAGGGGAGAAGACATCAATGTGAGTGCACAAACACACACACACTCAGTAGAACATGCCAGGCACACAAAACCCCCCCTGACCCCCCCCCCCCCCCCCCCGATCGCCCCCCGATCACCCCTCCCCCCCCTGTCACACTGACACCAAGCAGTTTTTGTTTTTTTTCTGATTACTGCATGGTGTCAGTTTGTGACAGTTACTGTGTTAGGGCAGTTAGGGTTAGCCCCCTGTAGGTCTAGGGTACCCCCCTAACCCCCCTAATAAAGTTTTAACCCCTTGATCACCCCCTGTCGCCAGTGTCACTAAGTGATCATTTTTCTGATCGCTGTATTAGTGTCACTGGTTACGCTAGTTAGGGATGTAAATATTTAGGTTCGCCGTCAGAGTTTTATAGCGACAGGGACCCCCATATACTATCTAATAAATGTTTTAACCCCTTGATTGCCCCCTAGTTAACCCTTTCACCACTGATCACCGTATAACGGGTGACGCTGGTTAGTTCGTTTATTTTTTATAGTGTCAGGGCACCCGCCGTTTATTACCTAATAAAAGTTTAGCCTCCTGATCGCCCGGCCGTGATATGCGTCGCCCCAGGCAGCGTCAGGTTAGCGCCAGTACCGCTACCACCCACGCACGCAGCATACGCCTCCCTTAGTGGTATAGTATCTGTACGGATCAATATCTGATCCGATCAGATCTATACTAGCGTCCCCAGCAGTTTAGGGTTCCCAAAAACGCAGTGTTAGCGGGATCAGCCCAGATACCTGCTAGCACCTGCGTTTTGCCCCTCCGCCCAGCCCAGCCCACCCAAGTGCAGTATCGATCAATCACTGTCACTTACAAAACACTGAATGCATAACTGCAGCATTCGCAGAGTCAGGCCTGATCCCTGCGATCGCTAACAGTTTTTTTGGTAGCGTTTTGGTGAACTGGCAAGCACCAGCCCCAAGCAGCGTCAGGTTAGCGCCAGTAGCGCTAACACCCACGCACGCACAGTACACCTCCCTTAGTGGTATAGTATCTGAACGGATCAATATCTGATCCGATCAGATCTATACTAGCGTCCCCAGCAGTTTAGGGTTCCCAAAAACGCAATGTTAGTGGGATCAGCCCAGATACCTGCTAGCACCTGCGTTTTGCCCCTCCGCCCGGCCCAGCCCAGCCCACCCAAATGCAGTATCGATCGATCACTGACACTTACAAAACACTAAACGCATAACTGCAGCATTCGCAGAGTCAGGCCTGATCCCTGCGATCGCTAACAGTTTTTTTGGTAGCGTTTTGGTGAACTGGCAAGCACCAGCGGCCTAATACACCCCGGTCTTAGTCAAACCAGCACTGCAGTAACACTTGGTGACGTGGCGAGTCCCATAAGTGCAGTTCAACCTGGTGAGGTGGCAAGCACAAGTAGTGTCCCGCTGCCACCAAGAAGAAGACAAACACAGGCCCGTTGTGCCCATAATGCCCTTCCTGCTGCATTCTCCAATCCTAATTGGGAACCCACCGCTTCTGCAGCACCCGTACTTCCCCCATTCACATCCCCAACCAAATGCAGTCGGCTGCATGAGAGGCATTTTCTTTATGTCCTCCCGAGTACCCCTACCCAACGAACCCCCCAAAAAAAGATGTCGTGTCTGCAGCAAGCGCGGATATAGGCGTGACACCCGCTATTATTGTCCCTCCTGTCCTGACAATCCTGGTCTTTGCATTGGTGAATGTTTTGAACGCTACCATTCACTAGTTGAGTATTAGCGTAGGGTACAGCATTGCACAGACTAGGACACACTTTCACAGGGTCTCCCAAGATGCCATCGCATTTTGAGAGACCCGAACCTGGAACCGGTTACATTTATAAAAGTTACAGTTACAAAAAGTGTTAAAAAAAAAAAAAAAAAAAAGAAAAACACAAAAAAATATATAAAATAAAAAAAAATAGTTGTCGTTTTATTGTTCTCTCTCTCTCTCTCTATTCTCTCTCTATTGTTCTGCTCTTTTTTACTGTATTCTATTCGGCAATGTTTTATTGTTATTATGTTTTATCATGTTTGCTTTTCAGTTATGCAATTTTTTATACTTTACTGTTTACTGTGCTTTATTGTTAACCATTTTTTTGTCTTCAGGTACGCCATTCACGACTTTGAGTGGTTATACCAGAATGATGCCTGCAGGTTTAGGTATCATCTTGGTATCATTCTTTTCAGCCAGCGGTCGGCTTTCATGTAAAAGCAATCCTAGTGGCTAATTAGCCTCTAGACTGCTTTTACAAGCAGTGGGAGGGAATGCCCCCCCCCACCGTTTTCCGTGTTTTTCTCTGGCTCTCTGACCCCAATTTTTTCAAAAAAAGAGTACCTGTCACTACCTATTGCTATCATAGGGGATATTTACATTCCCTGAGATGACAATAAAAATGATTTAAAAAAAAATGAAAGGAACAGTTTAAAAATAAGATAAAAAAGCAAAAAAAAAATAAAGAAAAAAAAAAAGCACCCCTGTCCCCCCCTGCTCTCGCGCTAAGGCGAACGCAAGCGTCGGTCTGGCGTCAAATGTAAACAGCAATCGCACCATGCATGTGAGGTATCACCACGAAGGTCAGATCGAGGGCAGTATATTTAGCAGTAGACCTCCTCTGTAAATCTAAAGTGGTAACCTGTAAAGGCTTTTAAAGGCTTTTAAAATGTATTTATTTTGTTGCCACTGCACGTTTGTGCGCAATTTTAAAGCATGTCATGTTTGGTATCCATGTACTCGGCCTAAGATCATCTTTTTTATTTCATTAAACATTTGGGCAATATAGTGTGTTTAAGTGCATTAAAATTTAAAAAAGTGTGTTTTTTCCCCAAAAAATGCATTTGAAAAATCACTGCGCAAATACTGTGTGAAAAAAAAAATGAAACCCCCACCATTTTAATCTGTAGGGCATTTGCTTTAAAAAAATATATAATGTTTGGGGGTTCAAAGTAATTTTCTTGCAAAAAAAAATAATTTTTTCATGTAAACAAAAAGTGTCAGAAGGGCTTTGTCTTCAAGTGGTTAGAAGAGTGGGTGATGTGTGACATAAGCTTCTAAATGTTGTGCATAAAATGCCAGGACAGTTCAAACCCCCCCCCCAAATGACCCCATTTTGGAAAGTAGACACCCCAAGCTATTTGCTGAGAGGCATGTCGAGTCCATGGAATATTTTATATTGTGACACAAGTTGCGGGAAAGAGACAAATTTTTTTTTTTTTTTGCACAAAGTTGTCACTAAATGATATATTGCTCAAAAATGGCATGGGAATATGTGAAATTACACCCCAAAATGCATTCTGTTGCTTCTCCTGAGTACGGGGATACCACACGTGTGAGACTTTTTGGGAACTTAGCCGTGTACGGGACCCCAAAAACCAAGCACCGCCTTCAGGCTTTCTAAGTGCGTAAATGTTTGATTTCACTCTTCACTGCCTATCACAGTTTCGGAGGCCATGGAATGCCCAGGTGGCACAACCCCCCCCCCCCCCCAAATGACCCCATTTTGGAAAGTAGACACCCCAAGCTACTTGCTGAGAGGTATAGTGAGTATTTTGCAGACCCCACTTTTTGTCACAAAGTTTTGAAAATTGAAAAAAGAAAAAAAAAATTTTTTTCTTGTCTTTCTTCATTTTTAAAAACAAATGAGAGCTGCAAAATACTCACCATGCCTCTCAGCAAATAGCTTGGGGTGTCTACTTTCCAAAATGGGGTCATTTGGGGGGGTTTTGTGCCATCTGGGCATTCCATGGCCTCCGAAACTGTGATAGGCAGTGAAGAGTGAAATCAAAAATTTACACCCTTAGAAATCCTGAAGGCGGTGATTGGTTTTCGGGGCCCCGTACGCGGCTAGGCTCCCAAAAAGTCCAACAAATGTGGTATCCCCATACTCAGGAGAAGCAGCTAAATGTATTTTGGGGTGCAATTCCACATATGCCCATGGCCTGTGTGAGCAATATATCATTTAGTGGCAACTTTGTGCAAAAAAAAAAAAATTTTTCACTTTCCCGCAACTTGTGTCAAAATATAAAATATTCCATGGACTCAACATGCCTCAAAGCAATTAGCTTGGGGTGTCTACTTTCCAAAATGGGGTCATTTGGGGGGGGGGGGGGGTTTGTGCCATCTGGGCATTTTATGGCCTTTAAAACTGTGATAGGTAGTGAGGAGTAAAATCAAAAATGTAAGCCCTTAGAAATCCTGAAGGCGGTGATTGGTTTTCGGGGCCCCGTACGCGGCTAGGCTCCCAAAAAGTCCCACACATGTGGTATCCCCGTACTCAGGAGAAGCAGCTGAATATATTTTGGGGTGCAATTCCACATAGGCCAATGGCCTGTGTGAGCAATATATCATTTAGTGACAACTTTTTGTAATTTTTTTTTTTTTTTCATTATTCAACCACTTGGGACAAAAAAATTAATATTCAATGGGCTCAAAATGCCTCTCAGCAATTTCCTTAGGGTGTCTACTTTCCAAAATGGGGTCATTTGGGGGGGTTTTGTACCGCCCTGCCATTTTAGCACCTCAAGAAATGACATAGGCAGTCATAAACTAAAAGCTGTGTAAATTCCAGAAAATGTACCCTAGTTGTAGACGCTCTAACTTTTGCGCAAACCAATAAATATACGCTAATTGACATTTTTTTTACTAAAGACATGTGGCCGAATACATTTTGGCCCAAATGTATGACTAAAATTGAGTTTATTGGATTTTTTTTTATAACAAAAAGTAGAAAATATCATTTTTTTCAAAATTTTTGGTCTTTTTCCGTTTATAGCGAAAAAAATAAAAATGACAGAGGTGATCAAATACCATCAAAAGAAAGCTCTATTTGTGGGAAGAAATGGATGCAAATTTCGTTTGGGTACAGCATTGCACGACCGCAGTTAAAGTGACGCAGTGCCAAATTGGAAAAAGTCCTCTGGTCCTTAAGCAGCATAATGGTCCGGTCCTTAAGTGGTTAATCACACCAAAAGTTATTCACATTAAGCTATATTTTACAATGCTAAAACATTTAATGTGAACAGCTTAATGTAAAAAGAGCTTAATGTACCTAAACCTCAATCAATTGTCTTGAAACTTTGCACAGCCTAAGTTCTCAACTTCCCAAACCTATCCTTTAAGTTTCATGCATTTCGATGTTCCACAAGGCAAACTAGGAACATTAAGCTTGTTTTTTGGGGAGCTTAATGTGGCTTAACGTACAAAGAAGACCTTAAATGTTTCCCAATTTTTCCCAAACTTCACAATAGAAGACTCTATCCATGCCAACATATTCAGAAAATTTCAGCTCATTTGGTTAATCACACCAAAAGTTATTCACTTTAAGCTATATTTTACAATGCTAAAACATTTAATGTAAAATATTTTAAGACAGACAGACCCCTGATGACGTCAGTTGTGACGAAACGGCCGTAGGGTCACAACGTTGATGCGCATCGCGCAAGCGCGGATTGATTTTAAATCACTAAGGAGTTTTTCTTTTTCTTTTCACTGTCATTTTGCTGTAAGTGCTTTAATGCATTCTAGCTTAAATAAATCGGCCCAATTTTTTCAATCTACACTATTGGAGTCCTGTTTTATTTTTTCTCTTGGGATCTGTGGCTTACCTGTACCTGGCCTTTCCGAGAAGGAATATTGAAGTAATCCCTGGGAGCATGCTTCCACATCGGGGTCCCCGTTGCTGTGGGCTGCCTGTCTGATGAAGAGAGAGAGAGTTCGGAGGGTCCATCATCCTTGGATATTTCCACTACTAAGCCTGTTTTGACCCCCCTGAATAAGGGCGGTTGCAGGCTTTTCGGTAAGCCTTCAATTTTACCATTTGGTGGTGGGCCGCACGAGAGGTGGATCAAGTAATCCCGAACCCTGCAAAAACATCTTTTCTGGATTTCTTTGGAATTTACACATTGTTATCTGGGACATTTTTTGAACTTTTATTTTACATTTTTAATTTAAATTTTTCACATAACAATTTGCTTTTATATATCATTTTGGGTATGGACCCACACTAATAAGGAACATCACCCATAAGATTTTCACTATTTATCATATGTAGATATAAGCCCTAGATGAGTAATCTATGTGTGTTTATAGTATATATTTTGGCATTGTATTATTAGTTTAATGCTGCACTTTTTATTATACATATATTTTTCCTCACTGAGGATATCTTATTCAATTGATATCTAGTAATATTAGAGATTGTGCACAATATCTTTTGGTCACTAGTCACATTGATGATTTGTTTTTTATGTCCAGCGCTACACTGATTATTATGTACTTGGTCTTTGCCTTATATCGAGGTTTTAGTGTTTAGCAGCAGGATTTTTTCAATTTTGTCATTCACGATTCACTTATTTTATGTTTTCATTATTTATGCACGCAGTACAGCTCTTTATTAATTTTTAATGTCCCTAGTTTGCCTTGTGGAACACTGAAATGCATAAAACTTATACGATAGGTTTGGAAAGTTGAGAACTTAGGCTGTTCAACGTTTCAAAACAATTGATTGAGGTTTAGGCACATTATGGTACATTAAGCTCTTTTTACATTAAGCTGTTCATATTAAATGTTTTAACATTGTAAAATATAGCTTAACAGCTTCCTGACCAACCGCCGCAGTTATACTGCGGCAGGTTGGCTCCCCTGCGCGAGCCGTTGTAGCTATGCATCGGCTTGCGAGGTCGGGATAGCAGGAGCGTGCGTGCGCCCGCTGCACAGTGGGGGTGCCAATGCTCATGGCCGACGGTCGCGATGTCTGCCAGCCCAAAAGTGATCGTGAGCAGGAGTACCTGAACAGGGACGAGTGTGTGTAAACACACACTTCCCTGTTCTGTTCTGACAGGAGTGACAGATCCTGTGTTCCTATTAGCTAGGAACCACAATCCGTCACTTCCTCTAGTCAGTTCCCTCCCCCTTCAGTTAGAATCACCTCCCAGGGAACACAGGTAACCCCTCAATCGCCCCCTAGTGTTAACCCCTTCACTGCCAATGACATTTTTCCAGTAATCAATGCAATTTTATAGCATTGATCGCTGTATTAATGCCAATGGTCCCAAAAATGTGTCAAAATTGCCCGATGTGTCTGCCATAATGTCGCAGTCATGATGAAAAATGCAGATCGCCGTCATTACTAGTAAAAAAAAAATAATAAAAATGCTATAAAACTATCCCCTATTTTGTAGACGCTATAACTTCTGCGCAAACCAATCAATTTACGCTTATTGCGATTTTTTTTTACCAAAAATATGTAGAAGAATACATATCGGCCTAAACTGAGGAAAAAAAATTTTTATGCGCCCTGGTCTACCTTTCATACAGTTATTGTCGTGACCCTTATATCTAAAAAGCAGAAGAAGTGTTAAAGTTTGCTAAAATGTATATAACTGGCCTTGAGAGAGAGGTGTTTTTTTATTTTCCAATACATTTTTATTAGAAAGTATCAAATTTAGATACAACTGAAAAACCATTACAGTTTCAAATGTGAACTTCAAAAGCATAGAGCTTTACAATTATGCAATTGCACTTCTATACAGAATGACAAATGAACAGTATCAACTCTCACATATTGGGTTCACAGTTATGACATTGACTAAAAGAAAGTGCAATTGTCTTGGGTGGTAAGTAATATTGCAAGTCTTCTTACTGACAAAATAGCATCATTCAGTTCCTTTATGGCTGGAAGGAACCCTCCCCAGAAATTCAGATGGTCAGCAACCAATATTGGCAATGTCAGGAAGTGAGAATGGTGAAGAAAATGAAGGAGAAACGGGGATGACAATCATAGTGCAGTAGAAAGAGGAAGGTATACAGTAGGTCGGAAAGAAGAAATTATAAGAGAAGAAGAAAAGAAAAAAAGGCGGGGGGAAAGGAGAAAGAAAAAAGCCAGGAAACAACTTCTGTAGGCTGTCAGTATACCACAGGCAGGCCTCACAGAGGATCCCGCTACACAAGCAACAGAGACTGGTTTGAGTATTTTGGAAAGTAATGTGCTATCCAGGGGGACCATATTTATTATAGATATTTATATAGGGCCAGTCATTTATACAATGCTTTACACATATATTGTACATTCACATCAGTCCCTGCCCTCAAGGAGCTTACACTCTAAGGCCCCTAACTGTCAGGGCTTGGCTCAGCCCTTCCTTCTCAAACCTGTCCGCTCAGCTGCCAGCTCCTATCTCTCCACAGTGACTCACCTATTGATGATATCCTGCTCATCAGTCCTGCCTACTTAAGCCATCCAGTCCAGATGATTTCTGCCTTCGCCTTGGTCACATCTCTAGAGACGCTCTCCTGTGTTCCTGTTAGAGACTTACTTGGCTGACATTCATTCTGGCTCCAGATCCTGCTTGCTGTTCTACTACGCTCATTTCTGGCTCCCTGACGTTTTGGCTTGTCTGACTATCCATTCCGGTTCCTGAACCCTTACTATGTTTTGACTATGTTTACTCTGTTTACCTTTTTTTATTATTATTAAACAAGTGTGATTTAACTGTACTTCTGTCTCAGTCTGATTCATGGTTTCTGACAGTAGGCGAAGGCCATGAATTCAGAAGATGCAGTGAATCTACTTTTTGGTAATATTTTTTCAAGATTGGATGAGCAGGATCACCACATGGATCAGTTTGCCATGGCGTTACAAATGCTCCTGAGTCGCACGGCTCCCCTGGAATCTCCCACTGTGGCTGCTCCGGTAAAATCTGTGTTGCTGGCCGTCCCTGCTGCTCCAGTCTCTGTGCAGGCACCCGCCTCAAGTATTACCTCTATAAGAGGTATGTTTAGTTCCGCTCCGCTTCCCCAGCAATTTGGGGGCGATCCAGTCCAATGCAGAGGGTTTCTCAACCAGGTTGTGATACTTTGAGATGCTGCCCCAGGCATTTCCCATTGACAGAAGCAAAGTAGGTTTTGTGATATCTTTGCTTTCTGAGAGAGCCTTGGCCTGGGCAAACCCTCTATGGGAGACGCAAAAACCTGTTGTCTTGAGTTACCCTGAGTTTGTGACTTCTTTTAGAAGGGTATTTGATGTTCCCGCACGCTCCGCTTCTGCTGCCAAGTGCCTCATGTCCATCAAACAGTAAGTGAACTGTTTCCGATTACACCATTGAATTCCGTACTCTGGCAGCAGGGGTTGCTTGGAACAATGAGGCCTTTGTGGCTGCTTTTTCTCATGGTGTCTCGGATACCATCAAGGCTGAGAGAGCAGCCCGAGATATACCCACTAAGCTGGAGAGGTTGATCACGTTTGCCATCCTCATTGACTCCAGACTCAGAGAATGTCTCCCTTTTAAGGAGCGCTTGCGGAAGCCTCCTGTACATTTGTCTCCAAACTTTGCAGTCCCACCCCTTGCCTCCCTCACCTCCCATGCCTCCTGGTACTGAGTCGGTCTGTGAAGATGAATCCATGCACTTGTGCTTCACGTGTCTCTCTGCGGATGAGAGAACCCTTAGGAGGAGGGAGAGATTGTGCCTTTATTGTGGCCAGGCAGGTCACTTTTTGAAGTCTTGTCCTACCCGTCCAGGGAATGCCCGAACCTTGAGGTCCTGTCACAGACAGACCTTAGGTGGCGTTGTTTCGTCCACAGTTATCCAGAAGGATAACCCCCTGGTTTTGGTTACCCTTTCTTGGGCCAAATCGTCCGTCGAAATACAGGCTCTAATAGAATCTGGGGCTGCAGGCCTGTTCATTGATGCTGCCTTTGTACAGAAGAACTCGATTCCGATGCAGCTGCGTGACACTCCACTTGCCATTGAGGCTTTTGACGGAAGACCTCTACAGCCTGCCCATGTGACTCATGAGACTGTTCTGTTGTCCATGGTCGTAGGGGCTCTTCACCATGAGATAATCCAATTCCAAGTTATTTCCTCACCTAAGTTTCAGCTGGTTATTGGTTATCCTTGGTTACAGAGGCACAACCAGTCTTTTGATTGGCTCTGTGCTAAGGTTCTCTTCTGGTCGCCACAATGCAGTAAGACATGCTTCCAGAAGGTAGCCAAGGTCCTGTGCACCTCTTCGCTCTCCTCCCTGCCGGAGGAGTACCACGATTTTACCAATGTCTTTGACAAAGATCAAGCAGGTAGTTTGCCTCCACACTGGTCGTATGATTGCACAATTGACCTTCAACCTGGTGCCATACCCCCTCATGGCCGGGTTTACCCTTTGTCGGTCTTGGAGGATAAGGCCAGGGAGGAGTATGTTGGAGACGCACTTTCTCAAGGTTTAATCCGCAAATCCTCGTCTCCTGCTGGTGCTGGTTTCTTCTTGTGAAGTATTGATTTTAGGGCTCTAAATCATTTTATGATTAAGAATGCCTATCCGAGTTATTTGACCGCCTTAAGGGAGCAATGGTTTTCACGAAACTTGATTTGAGAGGGGTATACAATCTTGCGAGGATTAAGGAAGAGGACGAGTGGAAAACTGCGTTTAATACCAGAACAGGCCATTATGAGTACCTTGTAATGCCTTTTGGCCTTTGTAACGCCCCGGCAGTTTTCCAGGAATTTATTGACAATGTCCTCCGAGATTTGTTGCAGTTATGTGTGGTGGTTTATCTCGATGATATCCTCATATTTTCCAAGTCCCTGGAGAGCCACCACACAGATGTCTGTCGTGTGCTTCAGAAACTAAGAGAGAACAATCTCTATTGTAAATTGGAGAAGTGCGAATTCCATCGTGAACAGGTTAAATTCCTGGGTTATGTCATTTCCACTGCTGGTTTTTCGATGGACCCAGACAAACTTTCTGCAGTCCTACAGTGGCCCCGACCCATGGGTTTACATCCTCTGCAGTGTTTTCTTGGCTTTGCCAACTATTATCGGAAGTTTATTCATAACTTCTCGTCTCTGGTCAAGCCCCTGACTCATATGACCAGAAAGGACGGTAACCCACAGAGTTGGTCTCCGGAGTCTATTAAGGCCTTTGAGAGTCTCGAGGCTGCCTTTGTTTCTGCTCCTGTGTTGGCACATCCTGATCCTACGTTACCTTTTATCTTTGAGGCTGATGCGTCTGAGACTGGAGTTGGCGCCCTTCTGTCTCAACGTCCTACCTCTGAGAGCGCTATTCATCCTTGTGGCTAATTTTCTAAGAAATTGTCACCTGCAGAGTGCAATTATGAGATTGGTGACAGAGAGCTCAGATCTGTGGCCATTGTGGGTTTGCTGCATAGTAAATGTGTCACTGTGAAAAATTATAATTCGTAACTTAATAGAAATTAGAAACAAGCATATCCAACATGATACAAGGCTCATTGATACAGCAAAGCATATCATTTTTCACTCATAAGATTTCATGGAAGGAACATGACAGGTGAATGAGGTATATGAAACATGGTTTTGTGAGTCATTTGTTTTCAGTTTATGTCCCTAAGTAAAGCTGTTTCCAGGTAGAGCTTTTTTAGGGATGAGAAGCTATTACAGTAATAGAATGAATGTGTGCTGGTAAGAGCCATTCGCTAAAAGAACATTATGCTTTTCTGCAGAATAAAAATAGTCAGCTTGTGATTCGTTTTCTAAAGACAGCATCTTTGGAGTCTAGTAATGTTAGTGGGGCTCACTAAAATGTCCTTAATAAAGAAATCAGAGGCTTTCTCATACATTTTAACAGCCACTGGCCTACTTTTCTTATCATTTCAATGAAGAAGTAGTAATCGTCTAAATTTAATATTTTGCACACATAGTTCTTCTCTCTTGATGCCAGCTTAAAAACTGAATGAATTAACACCACATACATTTGTTTATTTTGGCAAAAAAAAAATAGGATTTTTTATAACAGCTTACCTGTAAAATCCTTTTCTTTCGATGGACATCACGGGACACAGAGCCACAGTAATAACTGATGGGTTATATAGGTATCACTAGGTATTGGACACTGGTCACACCCTAAACAGGAAGTTCAACCCCCCATATAATCCCTCCCCTTACAGAGATACCTCAGTTTTGTAGCAAAGCAATATAAGTGTATTAGAAGAGGGGTGGGACCTCTGTGTCCCGTCATGTCCATCGAAAGAAAAGGATTTTACAGGTAAGCTGTTATAAAAAATCCTATTTTCTTTTTTGAACATCACGGGACACAGAGCCACAGTAATAACTGATGGGATGTCCCAAAGCATTGCCAACTGAGGGGGGGAAATCACAACCAAGTAGGGTGCAATCAGACCTGAGGACCCTGTACCGCTGTCTGCAGCACACTACACCCAAAGGCGATATCCTCATGCCTTCTCACATCCACCTGATAAAATCTGGTGAATGTATGAACTGAAGACCAGGTTACGGTCTTGCAGATCTGAGCCATAGAGGCCCAGTGATGCACTACCCAAGAAGCACTAATAGCCCTTGTGGAATGTGCCTTGATCTGAAACGGAGGGATCATCCTTGTTTCAAACCGTAAGCTTGAATAATCAATTGTTGAATCCATTTAGAAATGGTAGCTTTTGACGCTGCCTGTCCTTTATTGGGACCCTCTGGCAGCACGAACAAAACATCCGTTTTGCGAATTTGAGCAGTTGCCTGCAGATAGATCTTGACTGCTCTTACTACATCCATAGAATGTAGTGACCTTTCTTCCGAAGAACAGGGATCTGGAAAAAAGGAAGGCAGAACAATGTCCTGGTTTAGATGAAAATCTGAAACCACCTTCGGTAAAAAACTAGGATGAGGGCTCAATACCACTCTATCCTTGTGTACAATCAAATAAGGCTCCTTACAGGAAAGAGCTGCTAATTCTGATACTCTTCTAGCAGAAGAAAAGGCTACCAGAAAAATTAGTTTCCTTCTCAGCAAGACCAAAGGAATCTGACGTATTGGTTCAAAAGGCTGTTTCTATAACACCGACAGAACCAAGTTCAAGTCCCAGGGGTTTAGGGGCGCCTTAACTGGAGGATTAAGACGCATCACCCCCTGCATAAAGTTTCGGACCAAAGAATGCGAAGCAAGTGGCCGTTGAAACAATATTGATAAGGCCGAGACCTGGCCCCTGATGGTACTTAAGGCCAGCTTCATCTCTAAGGTAATAAAGGGAGATGCGGCGCTAAAATAATGAAACAGAAACACTCATAATTGAATACCAAAGGGTAAAATAAACCACTAAATAAATGAATAGTATGGAGAATGAACGTGAGGATAGAGGCAAATTGAAAACACTGCTATCCAAAAATCAATCAAGAAAGAGTGAATAAACACATTAGTGAAAACAAATTCATACACTGATAATCTAAAAATTAATAGTGATTAATTACCCAAAGTGAGAGAGGTAACACATTCAGTGAAAATATTCCAAAAATATATAAAAAGTCCCAAAAAAGATATATATTTTTTATATATATATAACCAAAAAAGAAAGTCCGTGATGGAAAAGGAAAAGGTGCCAAAAAAAAAATTATGTGAAGGTAAAGGTGCAGATAAGGAATCCTCCAATGAGTCTTCACACCCAAGGTGTAATATCAGATGCGCTTACCGAATCCCAATGACTGCTATTACGGCAGTCATAAACGGCACAGGGAATATAGGTCTCCCCACAACCTCAGTATACGATGCCCGTGAGCGGCAGGTAGTATCTCAGGAGTAAAAGACAAGAGGACAAGCCATAGCGTAATAAAGTCTGCACAATCAATTTATTTAAAAGGAATTGCACTTACAGGACTTCAGTGAGTCAACAGCATAGATCGAAATGTCAGCCAAAACAGCGTCTCCGTCTACTGCCTCCGCTTCCTAGGTTTGTGTATGCCCAACACGAGAACAGACGTGGTGACGTCGCAGGCTCCTCCCTACGCGTTTCGTCACGATAGGACGTCGTCTGGGGATTGGCCAATCCCCAGACGACGTCCTATCGTGACGAAACGCGTAGGGAGGAGCCTGCGACATCACCACGTCTGTTCTCGTGTTGGGCATACACAAACCTAGGAAGCGGAGGCAGTAGACGGAGACGCTGTTTTGGCTGACATTTCGATCTATGCTGTTGACTCACTGAAGTCCTGTAAGTGCAATCCCTTTTAAATAAATTGATTGTGCAGACTGTATTACGCTATGGCTTGTCCTCTTGTCTTTTACTCCTGAGATACTACCTGCCGCTCACGGGCATCGTATACTGAGGTTGTGGGGAGACCTATATTCCCTGTGCCGTTTATGACTGCCGTAATAGCAGTCATTGGGATTCGGTAAGCGCATCTGATATTACACCTTGGGTGTGAAGACTCATTGGAGGATTCCTTATCTGCACCTTTACCTTCACATAATTTTTTTTTTTGGCACCTTTTCCTTTTCCATCACGGACTTTCTTTTTTGGTTATATATATATAAAAAATATATATCTTTTTTGGGACTTTTTATATATTTTTGGAATATTTTCACTGAATGTGTTACCTCTCTCACTTTGGGTAATTAATCACTATTAATTTTTAGATTATCAGTGTATGAATTTGTTTTCACTAATGTGTTTATTCACTCTTTCTTGATTGATTTTTGGATAGCAGTGTTTTCAATTTGCCTCTATCCTCACGTTCATTCTCCATACTATTCATTTATTTAGTGGTTTATTTTACCCTTTGGTATTCAATTATGAGTGTTTCTGTTTCATTATTTTAGCGCCGCATCTCCCTTTATTACCTTCTATGATGAGATTTGGAGACTAGATCTTGGTGCAGGCTGCTTTTGTGTCACACAATTTTTTGAACTATTACCCTGAGCGCAGCTTTTACCTGTTTTTGTTCCAGCTTCATCTCTAATCCTAATTGTAGAAAATCAAGGATTCTACCTATCACATATTTTCTGGGATGCCAACCCCTGGATTCACACTAGGATACATAAGCTTTCCAGACTCCATGATAAATCATTCTGGAAGCAGGCTTCCTAGCATTGATCAAGGTAGATATCACAGGACCTGAAAGCCCATGACTCTTCAGAACGTGGGTCTTAATAGCCAAACCGTCAAATTTAGCGTTTGTAAGGCAGGATGGAACACTGGACCTTGAGATAACAGGCCTTGGCGTACCGGTAGGGTCCACGGGGAACCCACCGTCATCCTTACTATATCTGCATACCAAGTCCTTCTGGGCCAAGCGGGGACCACCAGAAGTACCGACTTTCCTTCCTGCCTGATCCTGCGAAGGAGCCGTGGCAGTAGCAGAATAGACAGGAATGCATAAATTAGTGAGAACCGATGCCATGGAATCACCAACGCATCCGTCCTGCATGCAAGAGGATCCCTTGTCCTTGCCACAAATCTGTCTATCTTTTTGTTGAATCGGGAAGCAAAGAGATCTACATCTGGAACCCCCCATCTTTGGCATATGGCCCAAAAGACGCGGGATGCAGAGACCATTCCCCTGGGAGTAACTGCTGGTGACTTAGATAGTCCGCCTGCCAGTTATCTATCCATGGAATGAAAACTGCTGATATGCATGGCACATGCATCTCTGCCCAGACTAAGATCTGGTTCACCTCTTTTTGAGCAGCACTGCTCCTGGTGCCTCACTGATGATTGACATAAGCCACTGCTGTGGCATAGTCGGACTGGATCCTGACTCGGCAAACCTGTAGCCTGATAGTCCAGGCCTTTAGGTCTAGATATATTGCCCGGATCTCCAGAATGTTAATGGGTAGAGACCTCTCGGAATTGGACCATACCCCTTGGACCACTGACTGTTCCAGAACTGCTTCCCAACCCGAAAGACTGGCATCCGTTGTTACCACCGTTCAGGTGTCCGGTAGGAAGGACTTCCCTTTCTGCAAGCTTTCGGGTATTACCACCAATTGAGGCACTGACGCACTGCATGAGACAAGTGCATTGGAAAATCTAATGCCTGAACCTTCTTGTTCCAGGCCGACAGGATACTGTGTTGCAACAGACCTGACTAAAACTGAGCATAGGGAACTGCTTCGAACTAAGCTACCCTCTTTCCCAGCAGCCTTATACAAAGGCGGACAGAAGGACCCTTCTTGGTCCTGACCAGAATCAGCTCCCTTAAGGCAGTGACCCTTGCCTGAGGTAAGAATACCTTCTACCTGGCTTGTATCTATGATCAGACCCAAATACTTCAGCTTTCTTACTGGTTTTAGGAAAGATCTTTCTAGGTTGAGGATCCAACCTAGGTGTTTCAGATACCTGCCTATGGTCCTCAAGTTCCCGTTCAATGAGGCTACCGACCGGTCTATCAAGAACAGGTCGTCTAGGTATGCTATGACAGTTATACCCTGAGCCCTTAATCTGGTCAGAGGAGGAACCAAGATCTTTGTGAACACTCGAGGTGCAGTGGCTATCCCAAAAGGCAGAGCCACAAACTGGAAATGGCGCCCTCCTATCTCGAAGCGCAGAAACTTCTGATGAACAGGAAAAATGGGCACATGCAGATATGCATCTCTAATGTCTAATGATGCCAGAAATTCTCCTCCCTGCAGGATGGAGACTACTGTCCGAATTGATTCCATGCGGAAGAACCGAATCCTTCGGGGAAACCACTTCTTGCGACAAAAAGTCGATCTAACGCTAGAAGGAGCGACTGCTTCTTCTCTGGATCTCTGGGGCCACTTGATCTGAGGAAACGAGGAGAGGGAAACTCTTGGAACTCCAGTGTGTAACCTAAGGTTACCATGGAGATTACTCATCTGTCCTGAAATCCTCCTGCCAGAGCTTTGAGAACTGTAGCAGGCTTCCCCCCCACTCGAACGAGCAGGGGCAGCCCTTCATGAAAAGGCCTTAGAGTCCTGTCTAGCAGGCCTCTTCCCCTCTGACTTCTCTGTCTCAGGGGTTTGACTCTAGTTTCATGACCCAGACGGAGAAGACCGTCGCAACTGCCTAGAGGCTGATGCCCCTGGCACTGGGGAAAAGAGTCCGTTTGAAAGAGGGACGCTTACTTCTCTTCTTAACAGATAAGAGAGTGCTCTCCCACTAGAGAACCCTTGAATATAATTATCCAAGTCTTCTTCATGCACCCTGAAAGGGAAATCCAGCCAGAAGCTTCTTATATGGTGCTTCAGCTGACCAATTTTTTAACCATAAGATTCTACGCATATGCAGTAACCCAAGTGAAAAAACGAGGGGTTTGCCTGATAGAATCTCTAATGGCGTAAACAGCAAAACATAAGGCCGCTGGAAGGTTAGCCAATCCCTGGGCCTGCTGTTCGAGTAAAGCTTTGATGACCTGCTTAACATGGTCTCTTAAGTTTTGACAGACACCGATCGCTGCCACTGCAGGTTGAACTACTGAAACCTGCTAAGGAGAAAATCTCCTTCAATAGGGATTCCATCCTTTATCCACAGGATCCCTGAGCCTCTGAGCATTGTCTTCAGGACAAGTCAGACTACAGAGGAAATGGCGGCATCCCGCACATCTGTATAAACATTTCTTCCATAGGATAAAGTGTTGAAAACTTTTCCAGGCGGAAAAAAACGTCTATCTGGGTAATCCCACTCAGAATAAATGAGCTTTTTCAAGTAATTTATAAACAGGAAAAGCATGTGTTGTTTAAGGAGGTTTCAGTCTTGACCCCAAAGAAATAGAGGGTCTTTAAACAGATTCAGATACGGGTACTTTAAATGTGGAGCGGACCAATCCAGCAAGGATCTGTACTAAGACTTTCTCATCCTGAGAAGCGAAGAGGGCCCTTCTCCACTTGATTCCTCAGAGAAGGAATCATCCGTCCCATCCCGATCCTCTGAAAGGGATTTTTCTCCCCCATCCCAGAGCTCCTCTGCTTGAGGGTCCTGGGTAACAGAGGAACACCTAGTGCGATTTCTTCCACTGAGTGAAGATGCAACTATGGCCATTAATCCTTCCTCTAGACCATTAATGGCTGAGGAAAAAAAAACTCCTGTGTAATTAATGCAGGGGCTGAAGTGCAAAAAGCAGGTGTAGCCCCTGACCCCAAAGGCTCTCCCTGGCTAGCCGTCCCTGGCCCCTAAGGGGGGGAGGTGCTGCCGAAAGGGGGTCCTCAGAACCTGAACGAGATCCCCTAGAGTCTCTGGTTCTTGGCGTATGTGAACCTCTTCTACCTATAGTGCAAAGCAACAAGGTGGAGGTATCACAAAATGAACACTGACTGCTGAGCGATAGTCTGTCGAAAACCTTGCTACCAAATGCCCAGTCTGGTGTTTCTTAGTAAATGCTGCCTAGGAGAATGCCTGTGTCCCACCTTACATTCGACCATCAGCTCTGTGTCCCTCCAAGGCTTTGTGCACCTGTACAGTGTGCCTTTAATAGCCTGCAGCCTGCAATGTGGATGTCTAAGCACACTGGATGCTGTGCTGACACCCCGTCCCCCCCCCTCTACCGCCCCCCCCCCCTTTCGTTTTTCGAAAAAACGAGCGCTTCCTGCGCTAGCCGACCCTTCCGGAACCAACATGGGGGAAGGCTGGGGGAGGGGGAAGAAGGAGAGAGGCCGGTAGTAATGGGCCTGCACGTGCAATGGCGGCGGCGGCCACCGTGGCGGCGGTGATAGTGCGCTGTAAAAACCACCTTACAGCCCACCTGCGGCCTCCCCCTAGCCTGGGGGGAATATCCCAGAGGAGAAAACCCCCCATCCCATCCTACCTGGAGCCGGCCGGAGGAGCTGTGCAGTGTCGAACACTGAGACAGACATCACCATGAGAAGGTATGTGCTCTTGGCAGCCCCTGGTGGTCACAATAGGCATAGTATGCATTTACCTTAAAGGAGAAAACCTACTAGAATTAAAACATTCTGTGGAATCTCCTCCAATCTTCACCTCTCACGGTGGGCTCCGTTTGAAAGAACCGTCAGAGACTGGGGCCCCCTACGAATAGGGGGATCCTGCAGTTCTGGCCCTGTAAAGCACATGCCCAGAAATAAGGTGTTAAAGACCCTTTTCTGATATGCGGGGTCCAGCTCTATAAAAAGAGAAGCGTTACAGGTAAAACCTCGTTTCTTCGGACACGAGGCCCAGGTACCATCCAATTCAGCCATGAAAAGACACTTTGAATGGATCCGGTTCGCCTGGCTTGCCCCAGTATAGGATATCAGGATATTCCCTTTGGAGCTTCAGCACAGGACATCTTTACACGTCCAACACCTAAGACACTGGCATAAAAAACTGAGGTATCCCTTTAAGGGGAGGGATTATATAGGGGGTTGAACTTCCTGTTTAGGGTGTGACCAGTGTCCAATACCTAGTGATATCTATATAACCCATCAGTTAATACTGTGGCTCTGTGTCCCGTGATGTTCGAGAAAGAAACAGTGATTAATATTGAAAAGAAAAAAGAAAACAGAGTCATTAAAAAACATCTATCGCTCAAACATCTTATTTACTGTTTTTCCATGCAAGTCACAGATAACTCTAGGTCAAAGGTTTGCATAGCAAGTAGCCCAGTGAAAGTGCATGTACATTCGTTCCTTGTAAATGGGTAAAAAAAACGAATGGTATTTGGCTATTTCCTGTGCTAACTGAATGTTTTTCATTGATTTAAAACAGAAAATGTTGCATTTGGCCACAAGATGGATTGATACTTAGCACCATATAGTGCTAAACAATTCCAGGGGAATCACAGGAGGAAAAGAGGAATCAGCGCCACAGAGACCAATGGATTATTGTGGATCCTAATTGAGAGTGCTGCCGCTCAATCCTAGTAAAACACTAGTAAATAATCAGAATAAACAAACATACAGCGCAAATATATAGGAAATCCACAATCACACGAACAATTCTCAAAATCTAAAAATGATGGAATCCTTATAGTTTTTTAAATATTTCGTAAAACACCTCCCTGCCAATCCTCTGCCACTAATTCATGTGTTTAAATAACCTACAATGTGCATATATAAATAAAGTGCAAGTCTTAAACCAATAAAGTGCAAGTGCAAATTCAATATAGTATATATAAACATATTTATGGTCGTGGCCCTATGACCAAGAGAGATGTGGATCACATAAACACGCGACAAGAATTACAACATAAATAGACCTGAAGTGTGCCTTGGTGGTCTGGTCAGTATGCTAAGAAAAGGGGGCATACCCAAGGTAAAGTAATGGGTAGTTTATGAAGAAGGATGTGCTGAGTAGTGCCCTGAAAAAGGGAAGGGCGGGAGGGTATCGCGCACTGGAACCGACAAAGAGCATGGGCGAGTGGGCTGCTTAAATACCTTTAGGGCTCCTCCCATAAATTCAGGCCACCATACTGGCCTTCTTATTTATGGTCATGGCCCTATGACCAAGAGAGATGTGGATCACATAAACATGTGACAAGACTAACAACATAAATAGACCTGAAGTGTTCCTTGGTGGTCTGGTCGGTATGCCAAAAAAAGGGGGCAAAAGACTCAGATAGGGGAATAACTCTTGATTGATTCTTGTGGTTATTGAGCCAGTTTGGTGAAGGTTTGTGCCATTTCTTCCTGAGGATTTGGGATGTATGTGGCAAAACAAGCTGACTTCCATCGGCTCCATTTCTTGATTACGTGGTCTGGTACTCCATGCTGGGGCCCCTGGATGATGTGACTCTATCACGAAACGCCGCGTAGGGCAGAGCGACGTGTTCTCGTCACCTCCCATTGCTGCTGTTGTTTCCAGTAGGACGGGCTGTCTGTGAGCTTCCGGACGGCGCTCCAGACTACACTACATGCCTACTATTGTCTACTAACATGTGAGTTTAACCTTTTACTTATCCAATAAAGTCAATGATTTTACACTATATGGAGCCTTTTTTTTCCTTCTATGACCATATCTGCAATGCTGTGGGCTGATGTCTGAGTACCTGTCAGTGTGAACATCTTTAGCCTGACCCTGCAGTCTTTGATGTCCCATCTCGGTATAAGGTCTCTGATCCATTGGTCGTGGTTCGAAGCAGTATTAACAAACAGCTTTCTCTGATCCTCTGTAATGGGGGATCATGAGTTTCTGGTAAGCGGCCAGTCTGATTTCACGGTGGTGGAGCAAGCATGCTTTTTTCTTCTCACAGCAAGAATATATGTTTTTTGGTACTTTTTTAGATACTTTTATATCACTTGGGTTATTTATTTTTTACACATGGACTTTTTATTATCACTTTGAACATTTTATTTTTGGATTGATTATTCATTTGACATGTGTTTTGTATATTATGTATACACTAAAGGGGAACTCTTCACTTAGTTCTAAATATTTGGTTTGGTGATGATGTGTATGATCACCAATCTGTTTTAGCGCGATTCAACACCCCTTTTTTCTTATTTTATTTCATTGTGTTTGTGTTACATAGATGAATCGCCCGTATAATTGTTATTGTTTATGTATTTCACCGTAGCGTAGTTATTCCCCTCATTTTTCTTACTCCATGCTGGGAGGCAGCTGAGGCTGCTCCAATCCGGAAGGAATGTCCAGAGAACTGACTGGGGTTGAAGCCCAAGTTGCTTAGGAGGATCCTGACATGTCTGATAAACTGGCTGCCACTCAGAGGGCTGGTTAGAAAGGGTAGCAACGAGCTACCATCAGATTGGCTGGGTAGATGGGACAGTAGTCGGTCGAGCACCGTCACTGGGCACCAGGCGTTGTTAGTCTAAAACAGGTTGATGTCAACCCCGGGGCCTGTTTTTTTGCGTTTTGCAGACTGTGAGATGAAGGGTGTAATGTTTTGGAAAGCGAGTCAGTTAGCGTGGGAGCAGTGTCTGATGCAACTGCTCCACTGACGGTAAATTCATTAGAGCGTAGGAAACCGTAGAAGGCCTGGTAGATGGCCGCTTGGATGACTAGGCTGGGCAAAGCCCCAAACGGAGAACGAGTAAGGATTTCAGACATGTCCCTGAAAAGTGACAGGTAGGGGTTTGCCACTGACTATGGGTTGGTGCTTCAGTATGCCCCGCAGGAGGGAATTGACTGCATGGGCCAAGAATACTGACGGTTTACTGGGGTCCTGTAAGGACAGGAAATGCTGGACGCAAGCTAGGTAAAGCCTGATAGTATTTTGAGAAAGGGCCAGCTGCGTATGGCAATACGATATAAAGGCTAGGACGTGTCTAACTTCGCCTATCGCTACTCCAGGGCAAGAGGCCAAAAACTTGCAGCAAGTGTTCCAAGCAGTGCGATAGACCTTCAGTGTGTTGCGTGCCAAGAAGTGGTTAATGAGCTGGATTGTGACTTCAGTCCATCGCCAGCAACGACCAGGGTGGGACAGGAGTAGTTGTTGGGTCGGCTCCAGGCTCCTGCTGGAAGAACAAAGTAAGGTTGAAACGGGACAGTGCATCAGCTGAGATTTTGCATTTGCTTGGAATATGTCTACAGAAGATATTAAACTGGTGATGGAGTGACAACTGCGCGAGCTTACGCAGGTAGGACATAATGGGGAGTGACTTGGATCTACCTTTATTGATGATGTTGGCCGTGGCCTGATTGTCCGTGGTGAAGAGCACGGCCGGTCCTGTCCAAGTGTGGCCCCAGACCTGCAGCTGCCACGATGGGATACAACTTGAAGAGTGATGAAGACTGGGTGAAAGCAGAAATTTAAGAGAATTTCTGGGGGCCAAGGTTCAACCAGTGGCTGCCGAAAATGGCCGCGAAGCCCGTGGAGGCTGTGCCATCGGTGACCACCAGTGGTGGCTTGGCTGACACTGCTGGGATGAACATTAAAATGCCGTTCCAGCTGGTGAGGAACTTGTCCCACATAGCTAAGTCTGCAACTGCTGCTTGGTCTAGTTTGAGAACTTGGTCTGGATCTTGCACTGGTGTGAGAAAAACTAAAATCTGTGATATAAAGGACCGCCCTTGAGGAATAATCCTCATTGTGATGTGCAGCATCCCTAATAATGATTGCAACTGCCGCATAGTGCACCCTTGTGACCGGGTTTAATTCAGGGATAACAGTCCTGATATGGGCTAGCCTGTATGGCACGCGTGTCGAGTGACACAGGAAGGTGACAGAGTGTGCCGGGCCTTCCACTTTATGCTCAGCTATGGGCACGTTAAGGTTTGCGAACACTATTCTCAACCTGTCTAGATCTGCCGGTGGTGTGCCTGGTTGTTCGATGAGCAGGAAGTCATCGAGGTGGTGGATAATTGTCTAATTGACAGTAGGCCTGGTGTGACTTTTATCTGAAATAAAGTGGCCCACCCCTGTCATGCGACTGACCCTGGTGAAGATGCAAACTGTACATTCTTCCTCCTATTTATTTTTATCTATTTATTTATTTATTTTTATTTTATTTATTTGGTTTTTTTTGTTTTTTGTTTTTTACCTAGGGAGATAAAGTCCAACCAGGTGCCGAATGGAAACCTGAACTAACCTCAGGGAGAAAGACAGAGAAAGATGAGTGGCCCGCATGCCACTGGAGATGAATGGCCAACTGGGTGCCGCTGCATGTTTATTTGGCTGATTGTGTGCCACTGAGGTATGTTTGCAAATTAGTTTGTATGTCGGTTTGCACGTAGGTGCGTGGCGCAAAGTGTTTTATACTACTGGAGAGGATATTGCGTGACTGCAAGGGTCTCGGTCAGTGTCAGGTTGCTGGGACGATATTGCGTGGTTGCAGGGGTCTCGATGAGTATAAAGGTTTGTTTTTTGAGACGACATTGCATGGTTGCAAGGGTCTCAATGAGTATGAGGTTTGTTTTGAGATGACATTGCATGGTTGCAAGGGTCTCAGTCAGGTTTGCTGAGACGATATTGCGTGATCGCAAGGGTCTCAGTCTGGTTTGCTGAGACGATATTGCGTGGTTGCAAGGGTCTCGATGAGTATGAGGTTTGTTTTGACACGATATTGCGTGCAGAGGCGGCTCTCTAATTAGGCAAATTAGGCGATGGCCTAAGGCCTCGCCCTCTCAGGGGCCTCACCGCCGCCTAGTTTGCCTAAAGAGCCGCCTCTGCTATCCTCCTGCATCAATCTAGTACAGTCAGTGCAGCGGAGCTTCATGCCCGCCTCGTTCAGTTTGCAAACTGTCCTCCTCCTCTCTGCTCTGTAACACCACGCCCCATCAGATCACTGCCCAGTCTCCACACAGCCCGCAGAGACACACACAAAGACCGACAACTGCCCCGCCCATCACCGCCCCACCAGCAAATGCTGTTCATCCCTTGAGCCGATATCTCGTGCACGGGCCAGGCACAGCTAGCACCTCAGTAGGATCGCGAGTCCACCCTCCTTCCAGGGCGGGGCTTCTGTGGTGGAGGCGGAGTCAATGCCAGTTCACTCGCTGTAGCCAGTCTGTCTGCAGCCGACTGACTGCTGAGCTGAGGATGCGCTGACTGAGCCGTGAGGGGACAGAGCCACTATGTGTGAGGTACATGTGACTGGGGGTTCGTGTGCATGTCACTAGGGGGATGAACATGTGATTAGGGGGTTGAACATGTGATTAGGGGGTGTGCATGTCACTAGGGGAAGTGAACATGTTATTGGGGGGTGTGCATGTCACTAGGGGGGTGTGTGCATGTGACTGGTGGGGTACATGTGACTGGGGGTGTGTGTATGTGACTGGGGGGTGTGCATGTGACTGGGGGGTACATGCGACTGGGAGGTACATGCGACTGGGGGTGTGTGCATGTGACTGAGGGGTGTGGGCATGTGACTAGGGGGGTACATGCAACTGGGGGTGTGTGCATGCAACTGGGGGGGGTGTGCATGTGACAAGGGGTGTGTGTGCATGTGACTGGGGGGATGTGTGCGTGTGACTGGGGGTGTGTGCATGTGACTAGGGGGGTGTGTGCATGTGACTAGGGGGGGTGTGCATGTGACTAGGGGGGGGTGTGTGCATGTCACCGGGGGTGTGTGCATGTGACTGGAGGGGTACATGCAAATGGGGGGTGTGCATGTAACTGGGGGGTCTGTGCATGTGACTGGGGAGGTGTGTGCATGTGACTGGGGGGGTACATGCGACTGGGGGGGTGTGCATGTGACTGGGGGGTGTGCATGTGACTGGGGGGTGTGCATGCGACTGGGGGGGTACATGCCACTGGGGGGGTACATGCCACTGGGGGGTGTGCATGTGACTGGGGGGGTGTGGGCATGTGACTGGGGGTACATGCAACTGGGGGGGTGTGTGCATGTGACTGGGGGGGTGTGCATGTGACTGGGGGGTGTGTTCATGTCACCAGATGGGTGTGAATGTGACTGGGGGTGTGTGCATGTGACAAGGGGTGTGTGCATGTGACAAGGGGTGTGTGTGCATGTGACTGGGGGGATGTGTGCGTGTGACTGGGGGTGTGTGCATGTCCCCGGGGGGTGTGTGCATGTCCCCGGGGGGTGTGTGCATGTCACCGGGGGGTGTGTGAATGTGACTGGGGGGTGTGCATGTGACTAGGGGGGTGTGTGCATGTGACTAGGGAGGTGTGCATGCGATGCAGGGTGCATGCGATGGGGGTGCGTATGTGACTGGGGGGTACATGCGACTGGGGGTGTGTGCATGTGACTGAGGGTGTGTGCGTATGTAACAGGGGGGTGTGCATGTGACGGGGGGGGGTGTGCATGTGACGGAGGGTGTGTGCATGTGACTAGGGGTGTGTGCATGTGACTGGGGGGGTACATGCGACTGGGGGGGTGCATGCGACTGGGGTGTGCATATGCGACGGGTGTTGAGCATGCAATGGGGTGTGAATGTGACTGGGGGGGTGTGCATGCGACAGGGGATGCGAATGTGACTGGGGGGTACATGTGACTGGGGAGGTGTGCATGCGACAGGGGGTGCGAATGTGACTGGGGGGTACATGTGACTGGGGGGGTGTGCATGTGACTGGGGTTTACAGTCAGGTCTGCTCAGTCCTCTGCCAGTGTCCCAGTGTGCCTGCCTGTGATTGACAACCTGGGTCCCCCTGAGCTGACTCCACCCTCATCCCCAGCCACCCAGGGCTCCACTGCGGTGGTCAGGAGGTCCCAGCTCAGTCCAGTGCCGATCCTCAGCCATGGTGGGCAAGGTGCTCTTCATTCTGTGCTGGCACTGCTCATGATCGGCTTCTCTGCGGCTATCTCCCACCAGGAGCTCTTCCACTATGAGGAGTCCAAGGGAACCTACTGCTGCTCAACAGGGATGATGACGAGACCTCCGAGGTGGTGAAATTTCGCACAGCCCCTTCTCTTCTATGAGGCCGAGTTCAAGAAGCTCTATGTGAGTACAGCACCGAGAGAGACAGAGCACTGACGCCAGCACCGAGAGAGAGAAAGAGGTTACTGACATCAGCGCTGAGATAGAGCACACTGCACTGAGATGGAGTGCCCCGACACCAGTACTGAGAGCATGCCAGCACTGACACCGGTACTCTTAATGCAATTCAATTTTATTGCTTGAATTATTTTTTCCCTTATGGACGTGAGTGGGGCCTCATGTCTAAGTTATGCCTAAGGCTTCACAAAGCCTAGAGCTGCCTCTGATTGCGTGGTTGCAAGGGTGTCAGTCAGGTTGCTGATATGATATTGCGCGGTTGCAAGGTCTCAGTTAGGATGCTGAGACGGTATTGCGTGGTTGCAAGGGTCTCAGTGATTGTTAGGCTACTGAGAAAATATTTCATGATTGCAAGGATCTCGATGAGTATGCGTTTTTCTTGGGGTTTTTTTATGATGATATTGCGTGATTGCAAGGATCTCAGTGAGTGTCAGGTTGTTGAGACGATATTGCGATTTGCAAGGGTCTCAATGGGTGCCGGGTTTGCAGAGACGATATTGCGTTTGCAAGAGTCTTGATAAGTTTGAGGCTGATGAGACAAAATTTGCGTTTGCAAGGGTCTCAACAAGAGTGTCAGGCTGCTAAGACGTTTTGTCTGGCTGCAAGGGTCTCAATGAATGACAGGTTGCTGGGGCGAGACTGCGTGGTCACAAAGGTCTTGATGAGTGGGGGGGTTGCTTGAGACGGTATTGTGTGGTTGCAAGGGTCTCTATGAGTGTTAGGCTGCTGAGACGATATTGCAAAGTCGCAAGGGTCTCGATGAGTATGAGGTTTGTCTTGAGATGATATTGCGTGGTTGCAAGGGTCTCGATGAGTGTGAGGCTGCTGAGACGGTATTGCATTTGCAAGGGTCTCAACAAGGGTGTCAGGCTGCTGAGACGATTTTGCCGTTCATGACGCACAGAAAATAATTTTGGTTTGGTAAATAAATGAGAGAAGAACCGTGTACAAACAATTCGTAAGTTCCGCTGCGGGAACTAAAACACACGGCATGGGGGTTACAACGAATGGCAACGATAGAAAGTATGCAGTGTATCTGATACAAATCGGTTGTAAAGAGAAATGACTCTGATACGAATCTGTTGTAAAATTTATGAAATGAATCCAATACGAATCGGTAGTAAGGAGTATTAAATGAATCTGATACGAATTGGTTGTAGAGTGTATGCCACCCCTTACTCTGAAACCGAACACATGCCAACCACCCAGCCCCCCAGGCTAAGCAAAGTGCAGACAAGGCACCAGGTGGGTCTAATTACCACCTCAATCAGCCACAGAACCCATACAAGCAATACATGCTCATCTCCAAATGGATGAGACGGCAACCCTATGGACAATGAATCTTATAACCAGTGAAGCCTACGTCGAGTGATATCGTACAACGACCGACAGCGGCTCGGAGGCTTGGATTTACAAATGAATCGTGTTTGGCAGAAAGAACTTACGAATGTACTACGCCTGTTGCAAATGATGTCGGGACATGAGCAACAACAACTCAGAGGCAGGTTTTTTACGAAAGGGATGCAGGATAGGAAGCATGCCGAAACCCAAGATTGCACATGATACAAAAAAGGTTTGAATACTTCCTGCAACAGTGAGCGGGAACCACCGACAAAGACCATGAACGGAGAAGCCGCAATGCCCTTGCGATCGAATGCACAGACTCACGAACATAAGGTAAGCTGGGAAGAGTCTGCTCAGTGACGTGTAATATCGCGCACTGGAACCGACAAAGAGCATGGGCTGGTGGGCTGCTTAAATACCCTCCGGGCTCCTCTCATATATTCAGGCCACCATACTGGCCTTCTTATATATATATATATATATATATATATATATATATATATATATATATACACACACACAATGGCTTGCGAAAGTATTCGGCCCCCTTGAACTTTTCAACCTTTTGCCACATTTCAGGCTTCAAACATAAAGATATAACATTTTTATTTTTTGTGAAGAATCACCAACAAGTGGGACACAATTGTGAAGTGGAATGAAATCTTTTGGATTTTTGAAACTTTTTTTAACTAATAAAAAAATGAAAAGTGGGGCGTGCAAAATTATTCGGCCCCTTTGCGTTAATACTTTGTAGAGCCACATTTTGCTGCGATTATAGCTGCAAGTCGCTTGGGGTATGTCTCTATCAGTTGTGCACATCGAGAGACTGAAATTCTTGCCCATTCTTCCTTGCAAAACAGCTCGAGCTCAGTGAGGTTGGATGGAGAGCGTTTGTGAACAGCAGTTTACAGCTCTTTCCACAGATTCTCGATTGGATTCAGGTCTGGACTTTGACTTGGCCATTCTAACACCTGGATACGTTTACCATTCCTTTGTAGATTTTGCTGTATGTTTGGGATCATTGTCTTGTTGGAAGATAAATCTCCGTCCCAGTTTCAGGTCTTTTGCAGACTCCAACAGGTTTTCATCCAGAATGGTCCTGTATTTGGCTGCATCCATCTTCCCCTCAATTTTAACCATCTTCCCTGTCCCTGCTGAAGAAAAGCAGGCCCAAACCATGATGCTGCCACCACCATGTTTGACAGTGGGGATGGTGTGTTGAGTGTGATGAGCTGTGTTGCTTTTACGCCAAACATATCGTTTTGCATCGTGGCCAAAAAGTTCGATTTTGGTTTCATCGGACCAGAGCACCTTCTTCCACATGTTTGGTGTGTCTCCCAGGTGGCTTGTGGCAAACTTTAGACGAGACTTTTTATGGATATCTTTGAGAAATGGCTTTCTTCTTGCCACTCTTCCATAAAGGGCAGATTTGTGCAGTGTACGACTGATTGTTGTCCTATGGACAGACTCTCCCACCTCAGCTGTAGTTCTCTGCAGTTCATCCAGAGTGATCATGGGCCTCTTGGCTGCATCTCTGATCAGTCTTCTCCTTGTCTGAGCTGAAAGTTTAGAGGGACAGCCAGGTCTTGGTAGATTTGCAGTGGTCTGATACTCTTTCCATTTCAAAATGATCGCTTGCACAGTGCTCCTTGGGATGTTTAAAGCTTGGTAAATCTTTTTGTATCCAAATCCGGCTTTAAACTTCTCCACAACAGTATTACGGACCTGCCTGGTGTGTTCCTTGGTCTTCATGATGCTCTCTGCGCTTTCAACAGAACCCTGAGACTATGACAGAGCAGGTGCATTTATACAGAGACTTGATTACACACAGGTGGATTCTATTTATCACCATCAGTCATTTAGGACAACATTGGATCATTCAGAGATCCTCGCTGAACTTCTGGAGTGAGTTTTCTGCACTGAAAGTAAAGGGGCTGAATAATTTTGCACGCACCACTTTTCAGTTTTTTAATTGCTAAAAAAGTTTAAAATATCCAATAGATTTCGTTCCACTTCACAATTGTGTCCCACTTGTTGGTGATTCTTCACAAAAAATTTAAATTTTATATCTTTATGTTTTGAAGCCTGAAATGTGGCAAAAGGTTGAAAAGTTCAAGGGGGCCGAATACTTTCGCAAGCCACTGTGTATATATATATATATATATATATATATATATATATATATATATATATATATATATATATATATATATATATATATATTGTCAAAAGTATTGGGACGCCTGCCTTTACACGCACATGAACTTTATTTAGTCCATAGGGTTCAATATTGAGTTGGCCCACCCTTTGCAGCTATAAAAGTTTCAACTCTTCTAGGAAGGCGGTCCACAAGGTTTAGGAGTGTGTCTATGGGAATGTTTGACCATTCTTCCAGAAGGGCATTTGTGAGGTCAGGCGCTGATGTTGGACGAGAAGGCCTGGCTCGCAGTCTCCACTCGAATTCATCCCAAAGGTGTTCTATGGGGTTGAGGTCAGGACTCTTTGCAGGTCAGTCAAGTTCCTCCACCCCAAACTCGCTCATCCATGTCTTTATGGACCTTGCTTTGTGCACTGGTCCAAATCATTTGATGGAGGGGGTATTATGGTGGTGGAGGGGGGGGTATTATGGTGGGGGGTTGTTTTTCAGGGGTTGGGCTTGGCCCCTTAGTTCCAGTAAAGGGAACTCTTAAGGCATCAGCATACCAAGACATTTTGGACAATTTCATGCTCTCAACTTTGTGGGAACAGTTTGGGGATGACCCCTTCCAACATGACTGCGCACCAGTGCACAAAGCAAGGTCCATAAAGACATGGACTTAGCAGGGGTGGTGGGAAATTAACTTCAAGTGCAATAATTCACATTATAACTGTAACTAAAACATATACAATTAAGTGTAACACTCTAAAAAATAAAAAATCCAAAGTGCTATAATGGTGTGAACCTCCCAACTAAAAAGTTGTTGCACTCAAAGGTAATTTGTATTGCAATAATCTGTAGAGGGGTTTCCACCATCCCTGCTAAGGCAGCACTGATGGGCACTGATAGGCAGCACTGATGGGCACTAATAGGCTGCACTGATTGGCAGCGTTGATGGGCTCTTATTGGTAGCACTTATGGGCACTGATAGGCTCTGATTGACAGCACTGATTGGCAGCACTGATGGACACTGATTGGCACTGATAGGCAGCACTGATTGGAAGCACTGATGGGCACTGATAGGCTGCACTGATAGGCAGCACTGATGGGCACTGACTGGCAGCACTGATGGGCACTGGTAGGTGGCACTGATAGGCAGCACTGATGGGCACTGATTGTCAGCACTGATTGGCACTGATAGGCAGCACTGATGGGCACTGATATGCAGCACTGATGGGCACTTATATGCAGCACTAATGTGCACTGATTGGCAGCACTGATGGGCAGCACTTATGGGCACTGATTGGCACTGATAGGCAGCACCGATGGGCACTGATAGGCAGCATTGGTTGGCACTGATTTACAGCATTGGTTGGCACTGATAGGCAGCATTGGTTGGCACTGATAGGCAGCACTGGTTTGCACTGATAGGCAGCACTGGTTGGCACTGATAGGCAGAATTGGTTGGCACTGATAAGCAGCACTGGCACAGATAGGCAGTACTGGTTGGCACTGATAGGCAACATTGGTTGGCACTGATAAGCAGCACTGGCACTGATAGGCAGCATTGGTTGGCACTGATAGGCAGCACTGGTTTGCACTGATAGGCAGCACTGGTTTGCAATGGTTGGCACTGATAAGCATCACTGGCACGGATAGGCAGTACTGGTTGGCACTGATAGGCAGCATTGGTTGGCACTGATAGGCAGCACTGGTTTGCACTGATAGGCAGCACTGGTTTGCAATGGTTGGCACTGATAAGCATCACTGGCACGGATAGGCAGTACTGGTTGGCACTGATAGGCAGCATTGGTTGGCACTGATTGACAGCATTGGTTGGCACTGATTGGCAGCATTCGTTGGCACTGATAGGCAGCATTGGTTGGCACTGATTGGCAGCACTGATGGGCACTGACTGGCAGCACTGATGGGCACTAATTATCAGCACTGATAGGCAGCACTGATGGGCACTGATATGCAGCACTGATGGGCACTGATATGCAGCACTGATGGGCACTGATTGGCACCACTGATGGGCAGCACTTATGGGCACTGATAGGCAGCACTGATAGGCAGCATTGGTTGGCACTGATTGACAGCATTGGTTAGCACTGATTTACAGCATTGGTTGGCACTGATAGACAGCATTGGTTGGCACTGATAGGCAGCACTGGTTTGCACTGATAGGCAGCACTGGTTTGCACTGATAGGCAGAATTGGTTGGCACTGATAAGCAGCACTGGCACAGATAGGCAGTACTGGTTGGCATTGATAGGCAACATTGGTTGGCACTGATAAGCAGCACTGGCACTGATAGGCAGCATTGCTTGGCACTGATAAGCAGCACTGGCACTGATAGGCAGCATTGGTTGGCACTGATAGGCGGCACTGGTTTACAATGGTTGGCACTGATAGGCAGAATTGGTTGTCACTGATAAGCAGCACTGGCACAGATAGGCAGTACTGGTTAGCACTGATAGGCAGCATTGGTTGGCACTGATTGGCAGCATTGGTTGGCACTGATTGGCAGCATTGGTTGGCACTGATAGACAGGATTGGTTGGCACTGATTGGCAGCATTGGTTGGCACTGATTGGCAGCATTGGTTTGCACTGATTGGCAGCATTGGTTTGCACTGATTGGCAGCATTGGTTGGCACTGATAGGCAGCATTGGTTGGCACTGATTGGCATCATTGGTTGGCACTGATAGGCAGCATTGGTTGGCACTGATTGACAGCATTGGTTAGCACTGATTTACAGCATTGGTTGGCACTGATAGACAGCATTGGTTGGCACTGATAGGCAGCACTGGTTTGCACTGATAGGCAGCACTGGTTTGCACTGATAGGCAGCACTGGTTGGCACTGATAGGCAGAATTGGTTGGCACTGATAAGCAGCACTGGCACAGATAGGCAGTACTGGTTGGCATTGATAGGCAGCATTGGTTGGCACTGATAAGCAGCACTGGCACTGATAGGCAGCATTGGTTGGCACTGATAGGCGGCACTGGTTTACAATGGTTGGCACTGATAGGCAGAATTGGTTGTCACTGATAAGCAGCACTGGCACAGATAGGCAGTACTGGTTAGCACTGATAGGCAGCATTGGTTGGCACTGATTGGCAGCATTGGTTGGCACTGATTGGCAGCATTGGTTGGCACTGATTGGCAGTATTGGTTTGCACTGATTGGCAGCATTGGTTGGCACTGATAGGCAGCATTGGTTGGCACTGATTGGCATCATTGGTTGGCACTGATAGGCAGCATTGGTTGGCACTGATTTACAGCATTGGTTAGCACTGATTTACAGCATTGGTTGGCACTGATAGACAGCATTGGTTGGCACTGATAGGCAGCACTGGTTTGCACTGATAGGCAGCACTGGTTTGCACTGATAGGCAGCACTGGTTGGCACTGATAGGCAGAATTGGTTGGCACTGATAAGCAGCACTGGCACAGATAGGCAGTACTGGTTGGCATTGATAGGCAGCATTGGTTGGCACTGATAAGCAGCACTGGCACTGATAGGCAGCATTGGTTGGCACTGATAGGCGGCACTGGTTTACAATGGTTGGCACTGATAGGCAGAATTGGTTGTCACTGATAAGCAGCACTGGCACAGATAGGCAGTACTGGTTAGCACTGATAGGCAGCATTGGTTGGCACTGATTGGCAGCATTGGTTGGCACTGATTGGCAGCATTGGTTGGCACTGATAGGCAGCATTGGTTGGCACTGATTGGCATCATTGGTTGGCACTGATTGGCATCATTGGTTGGCACTGATTGGCATCATTGGTTGGCACTGATTGGCAGCATTGGTTGGCACTGATTGGCAGCATTGGTTGGCACTGATAGGCAGCATTGGTTGGCACTGATTGGCATCATTGGTTGGCACTGATAGGCAGCATTGGGTGGCACAGATAGGAGAGAGGGGGAGTTTCACATTCAGGAGATCGTGAGAATTGCCAGAGCTGTTCAGTGTATGAAACTGTCAGCTAATGACACTGCATGCAGGGAGAGACACCAGCTGTTAAAAGTCAGCGGTGATGCTGGTGGTGGGCGGGACTGAACAGTTACCAAACACCAGCCAATAGGATGGGTCTGGGCGGGCCGCTACATTTCTCTGGCTCCGCCCCCTCTCTGAAGCAGCCCAATCATTGGCTGGTGTTGGCGCTTGATCCCGCCCACCCCCGACATCGCGGCTGAGTTGTGATGACTTACAACTCAGCCGCGATGTCGGGAGTGGACGGGACCAAGCGCTATAAACACCAGCCAATGTTTGAGCTGCTTCCAGGGGCGGACTGATAACTCATGGGGCCCCCGGGCAATAGGAGATTATGGGGCCCCCAGGCAATCAGAGATTATGGGGCCACACAGTATACACACACACAGTGTACAATCACACAGTATACACATACATGTTCACACAGTATACACAGACAGATGTAAAAAAAACACAGATTTATTCATACTGTCCCTGGTTTTACTGAGGCTGGCATCCCTGATGGGGCCCCCTAGTGGCCCAGGGCCCTCGGGCAGTGCCCGAGTGGCTCAATGGTCAGTCCGCCCCTGGCTGCTTCAGAGAGGGGGCGGGGCCACCTAAATGTAGCGGCCCGCCCAGACCCCATCCCATTGGCTGGTGTTTGATGGCCGTTCTGTCCCGCCCACCCCCGACATCACCCCGACATTTTGACAGCTGTTGTCTCTCCCTGCATGCAGTGTCATTATCTGACACTTTCATACACTGAACAGCTCTGGCAATTCTCACGATCTGCTGCCTGTGAAACTGTTTCACAGGCAGCGCAGGCCACACCCTCTCTTGGATGCAGCATTTTGGGGCAAATCTCTGGACACAGCACGGGGTGATTAGGGTGTGCCCAGGCACACCCGGCACACCCCGTGCGCACGCCTATGGGTTTAAGACTTGCACTTTATTTATATATGCACATTATAGGTTGTTTAAACACATGAATTAGTGGCAGAGGATTGGCATGGAGATGTTTTAAGAAATATATAAAAAAAAAAAGCTGAAAAGCAACAAACGAAAAGATTTTTAGAGACTTTGAAGGTGATTCCTCAACAAATAAATAACTGAAAACCAATTATAATTATATAAAACAGAGCCTTTATTGTATACAACTTGTTAATAGTGCGTATGGATATATATAAATGATTAACACCCAAAATGGAGGTGACCTCAAGAACCATGATCTTATATCAAATATACAGATGTTCATGTATGTATCATAGTACCCAAAATGCTGGTATCTTGATGAGGATGACTGCTTAGTCTCAACATGTTTTGCTAAACAACTTCATCAGGAGATGGGTGCTGCAAATATGAAAACAATACAAAAAATTATAATCACAACAATGTGGAGCAGATGGTCAACAGTGCATGCACCAAGGGCCAGCCAGACTTACACCACAGTATGTATCCAGTACGATTAGAAACAAAAACAGCATACATGTCCCGGTAGAGTACATGCACCGTACATAGCATTTGACATATCATGGGGCCCCCCAAACACAAAAGGGGAAGCCAAAACAAACTGATCAAACCAGAATATGAATGCTGGGGATAAAACAGAAAGTAGGGGGAAAAAAGCCCCTTATTAATACAGGGGGTCCCCGGGTTACAAACAAGTTAGGGACTGTAGGTTTGTTCTTAAGTTGAATCTGTTTGTAAGTCAGAACAGGTACATTTTTTGTAGTGTAGCTCCAGCCAAAAAAACTATTTTTAAGCTTTTTGGATAGCATAGGGAAGGGTTATCACCCCTGTAACATTTGTTTTGCTGTGTGTGCCCCTGTTCAGAAGATTTCACCTCACTTTCTGTCCCAATGACAATTGGATTTTGAAAATTTTGGGTTATTGTGCAAACAAGCCTTGGTGATAAAGCATAAGGTGAGGTACCTTTTCCCCATAATAGCTCTTACAGGAGTGAATTTCCCTTCCTAGGGGTAGATTTCCTCTCACTTCCTGTTGTCTCCCTTCGTTTGTAAGTAGGAGTCGTTTGTAAGTCGGATATTTGTAACTAGGGGACCCCCTGTATAAGGATAATAAAAAATGGAGCAGCACATCTATATATCCTAACAAGGCAAAACTATATATACTCACAGAGGGAATGGAGGCTTTCAAGGTTCCAAACAGACTAATAGCAAGGGCTGAAAAAATATACAAAAAATGTATGTAGCAAGGTCCCGGACCTCTAGAGGCCTAAAGGTGACCTACAGAGTCAGGGAGAGCTGACATCCTTCTGTGTAGAGTGGGTTATAAGGCATTGTGGGTGCAATGCAAGCTGAAGTGATGGGCGCCAAACACTTTTTGAATGCAAAGAAATTTATTGTCTCTTGAACAAGAACTGTGGGAGAGAGGGTTAGGGCCAGGACACCCTTAAGTAGATGCAATGACAACTGTCAGACTCTGAGACTTCTATAGGTAAACTATATAGTGGAAGGCCTCCAGCCGGACATCACTTCTGTGTAGGTAGGACCGCTGTCTCCTATGGCAACAAATCTTGTAACAGTCACTAACGGCAGTTGTATTTAACTACTGGTAACACAAATAGTTCTTCCACTTTACAGTCTCTCACTGCAGGTCTTCACTCACCGAGCTCCCAGTCTCTCACTAGACTCTCAGACCCAATCGCCACTGGATCCCATGAGCTCCAGTTCCACTTCCATAGCTTGGCAGCACCCCCGCTTTCCTGCTGGGTCCCTGGCTTGGCACTCACAGATACTCCTCAAGTGTCACCCCTGCTGCCCTGCTAGGTCCCTGGCTTGGCACTCACTCATGCTTCTCAAGCGTCACCTCTGCTGTCCTGCTGGGTCCCTGGCTTGGCACTTGCTGAAGTTTTCCCACTTCTTCACCGTCCCCAGCTGGTGAGAAGACTGCTCTGGTACTGGCTCCAGCTTACAGCGGTCTCTGGTAACAAGGTGGATTGACCCTTAGTGGCGACAGCTTCCCCTCTACCCCTGACCACAACTGGTTCCCCGTCCGGCGGAACCGTTACTTTTGGTTGGACTCCAATCCTGCAGTCCCAACCCTGCACTGCTTCTCCTGCTTCTGGATAGGCCCTCAGACAGCCTTGCAGCCAGATGTCCCTGGAATAGGCCTCAGGCTTTCGGCCTAGCAGCCCGGGGCAGTATAACTCACGTCCAACCAGACAGCCGTCTAGGTGGCACAGAACCCCGATCACCTGACTCTACCCAAATAAATAGGATCTCCCAGTAGGCCAAGGGACTAAAGAAACCCTGCGCTAAGGTGAAAATGTCAATCTGGAGATCATTAATGCATATGAGGTATACTGAAAATACCGCATAAGCGGCCTATCCAGCCACAGCAAGGCACAAAGGATATATGTATAAAAAAAAAAAAATTTTTTTTTTAAAGTGATTATAAGGTGCAATGTGTAAATAATATACTAGATGTATACCATTAGAATAAGAGTAGCGATGATTAAACTACTAACTGTATATATAATAAATGAAAAATTATTTATATAATCTGAAATTTACCGTGTAAAAAATATATATAAATAATATCACAGTGATAAGTGCAAAAAATACAACAAAGTGGCAAGTGCCACACAATGAGTGTGAATATCAAATCCAAGATGTGATACGTGGTTATTAAAGTCCAATTTATGAAAGAAATGCACATAAAGACAATAAAAACAGTTCATAAAAAATCCAACGTGCGTGCATTAACCACTTAGGGACCGGAGCATTATGCTGCTTAAGGACCAGAGGACTTTTTCCAATTTGGCACTGCATCGCTTTAACTGCTAATTGCGCGGTCATGCAATGCTGTACCCAGACAAAATTTGCGTCCTTTTCTTCCCACAAATAGAGCTTTCTTTTGATGGTATTTGATCACCTCTGCCGTTTTTATTTTTTGCGCTATAAACGGAAAAAGAACTAAAATTTTGAAAAAAAAATGATATTTTCTACTTTTTGTTATAAAAAAAATCCAATAAACTCAATTTTAGTCATACATTTAGGCCAAAATGTATTCGGCCACATGTCTTTGGTAAAAAAATGTCAAGCGTATATTTATTGGTTTGTGCAAAAGTTATAGCGTCTACAAACTAGGGTACATTTTCTGGAATTTACACAGCTTTTAGTTTATGACTGCCTATGTAATTTCTTGAGGTGTTAAAATGGCAGGGCAGTACAAAACCCCCCCAAATGACCCCATTTTGGAAAGTAGACACCCCAAGGAAATAGCTGAGAGGCATGTTGAGCGCCTTGAATATTTATTTTTTTTGTCCCAAGTGATTGAATAATGACAAAAAAAAAAAATTACAAACAGTTGTCACTAAATGATATATTGCTCACACAAGCCATGGGCCTATGTGGAATTGCACCCCAAAATACATTCAGCTGCTTCTCCTGAGTACAGGGATACCACATGTGTGGGACTTTTTGGGAGCCTAGCCGCGTACGGGGCCCCGAAAACCAATCACCGCCTTCAGGATTTCTAAGGGCGTACATTTTTGATTTCACTCCTCACTACCTATCACAGTTTTGAAGGCCATAAAATGCCCAGATGGCACAAACCCCCCCCCCCCAAATGACCCCATTTTGGAAAGTAGACACCCCAAACTATTTGCTGAGAGGCATATTGAGTCCATGGAATATTTTATATTTTGACACAAGTTGCGGGAAAGTGACACTTTTTTTTTTTTTTTTGCATAAAGTTGTCACTAAATGATATATTGCTCACACAGGCACATTTAGCTGCTTCTCCTGAGTATGGGGATACCACATGTGTGGGACTTTTTAGGAGCCTAGCCGCGTACGGGGCCCCGAAATCCAATCACCGCCTTCAGGATTTCTAAGGGTGAAAATTTTTGATTTCCCTCTTCACTGCCTATCACAGTTTCGGAGGCCATGGAATGCCCAGGTGGCACAAACCCCCCCCCAAATGACCCCATTTTGGAAAGTAGACACCCCAAGCTATTTGCTGAGAGGCATGGTGAGTATTTTGCAGCTCTCATTTGTTTTTGAAAATGAAGAAAGACAAGGAAAAACATTTTTTTTTTTTCTTTTTTCAATTTTCAAAACTTTGTGACAAAAAGTGAGGTCTGCAAAATACTCAATATACCTCTCAGCAAATAGCTTTGGGTGTCTACTTTCCAAAATGGGGTCATTTGGGGGGGTTTTGTGCCACCTGGGCATTCCATGGCCTCCGAAACTGTGATAGGCAGTGAAGAGTGAAATCAAAAATTCACGCCCTTAGAAAGCCTGAAGGCGGTGCTTGGTTTTCGGGGTCCCGTACGCGGCTAGGCTCCCAAAAAGTCTCACACATGTGGTATCCCCGTACTCAGGAGAAGCAACAGAATGTATTTTGGGGTGTAATTTCACATATTTCCATGGCATGTTTGAGCAATATATCATTTAGTGACAACTTTGTGCAAAAAAAAAAAAATTTGTCTCTTTCCCGCAACTTGTGTCGCAATATAAAATATTCCATGGACTCGACATGCCTCTCAGCAAATAGCTTGGGGTGTCTACTTTCCAAAATGGGGTCATTTGGGGGGGTTTTGAACTGTCCTGGCATTTTATGCACAACATTTAGAAGCTTATGTCACACATCACCCACTCTTCTAACCACTTGAAGACAAAGCCCTTTCTGACACTTATTGTTTACATGAAAAAGTTATTTTTTTTTGCAAAAAAATTACTTTGAACCCCCAAACATTATATATTTTTTTAAAGCAAATGCCCTACAGATTAAAATGGTGGGTGTTCCATTTTTTTTTTTCACACAGTATTTGCGCAGCGATTTTTCAAACGCATTTTTTGGGGAAAAAACACACTTTTTTAAATTTTAATGCACTAAAACACACTATATTGCCCAAATGTTTGATGAAATAAAAAAGATGATCTTAGGCCGAGTACATGGATACCAAACATGACATGCTTTACAATTGCGCACAAACGTGCAGTGGCAACAAAATAAATACATTTTTAAAAGCCTTTAAAAGCCTTTACAGGTTACCACTTTAGATTTACAGAGGAGGTCTACTGCAAAAATTACTGCCCTCGATCTGACCTTCGCGGTGATACCTCACATGCATGGTGCAATTGCTGTTTACGTTTGACGACAGACCGCCGCTTGCGTTCGCCTTAGCGCGAGAGCAGGGGGCGACAGGGGTGCTTTTTTTTTAATTTTTTTTTCTTTATTATTTTTTTGCTTTTTTTTATCTTATTTTTAAACTGTTCCTTTCATATTTTTTTTTTTAATCATTTTTATTGTTATCTCAGGGAATGTAAATATCCCCTATGATAGCAATAGGTAGTGACAGGTACTCTTTTTTGAAAAAATTGGGGTCTATTAGACCCTAGATCTCTCCTCTGCCCTCAAAGCATCTGACCACACCAAGATCGGTGTGATAAAATGCTTCCCCAATTTCCCAATGGCGCTATTTACATTCGGCAAAATCTAAGTCATAAAATGCTCGTAGCTTCCGGTTTCTTAGGCCATAGAGATGTTTGGAGCCACTCTGGTCTCTGATCAGCTCTATGGTCAGCTGGCTGAATCACCGGCTGCATTCTCAGGTTCCCTGTTGAGACAGGAGAGCCAGAGAAAAACACAGAAGACGGTGGGGGGGGGAGCATTCCCTCCCACGGCTTGTAAAAGCAGTCTAGAGGCTAATTAGCCGTTAGGATTGCTTTTACATGAAAGCCGACCGCTAGCTGAAAAGAATGATACCAAGATGATACCTAAACCTGCAGGCATCATTCTGGTATAACCACTCAAAGTTGTGAATGGCGTACCTGAAGACAAAAAAATGGTTAACAATAAAGCACAGTAAACGGTAAAGTATAAAAAATTGCATACCTGAAAAGCAAACATGATAAAACATAATAACAATAAAACATTGCAGAATAGAATACAGTAAAAAAGAGCAGAACAATAGAGAGAGAATAGAGAGAGAGAGAGAGAACAATAAAACGACAACAATTTTTTTTTATTTTATATATTTATTTATTTTTTGACACTTTTTTTGTAACTAACTTTTGTACCTGTAACCGGTTCCAGGTTCGGGTCTCTCAAAATGCGATTGCATCTTGGGAGACCCTGTGAAAGTGTGTCCTAGTCTGTGCAATGCTGTACCCTACGCTAATACTCAACTAGTGAATGGTAGCGTTCAAAACATTCACCAATGCAAAGACCAGGATTGTCAGGACAGGAGGGACAATAATAGCGGGTGTCACGCCTATATCCGCGCTTGCTGCAGACACAACATCTTTTTTGGGGGGGTTCGTTGGGTAGGGGTACTCGGGAGGACATAAAGAAAATGCCTCTCATGCAGCCGACTGCATTTGGTTGGGGATGTGAATGGGGGAAGTAGGGGCGCTGCAGAAGCGGTGGGTTCCCAATTAGGATTGGCGAATGCAGCAGGAAGGGCATTATGGGCACGACGGGCCTGTGTTTGTCTTTTTGGTGGCAGCGGGACACTACTTGTGCTTGCCACCTCACCAGCTTGAACTGCACTTATGGGACTCGCCACGTCACCAAGTGTTACTGCAGTGCTGGTTTGACTATGACCGGGGTGTACTAGGCCGCTGGTGCTGGCCAGTTCAATAAAAAGCTACCAAAAAAACTGTTAGCGATCACAGGGATCAGGCCTGACTCTGCAAACGCTGCAGTTATGCGTTAAGTGTTTTGTAAGTGACAGTGATCGATCGATACTGCACTTGGGTGGGCTGGGCTGGGCCGGGCGGAGGGGCAAAACGCAGGTGCTAGCAGGTATCTGGGCTGATCCTGCTATCACTGCGTTTTTGGGAACCCTAAACTGCTGGGGACGCTAGTATAGATCTGATCGGATCAGATATTGATCCGTTCAGATACTGTACCACTAAGGGAGGTGTATGCTGCGTGCGTGGGTGGGTGTTAGCGGTACTGGCGCTAACCTGACGCTGCCTGGGGCTGGTGCTTGCCAGTTCACCAAAATACTACCAAAAAAACTGTTAGCGATCGCAGGGATCAGGCCTGACTCTGCGAACGCTGCAGTTATGCGTTTAGTGTTTTGTAAGTGACAGTGATCGATCGATACTGCACTTGGGTGGGCTGGGCTGGGCGGAGGGGCAAAACGCAGGTGCTAGCAGGTATCTGGGCTGATCCCGCTAACACTGCGTTTTTGGGAACCCTAAACTGCTGGGGACGCTAGTATAGATCTGATCGGATCAGATATTGATCCGATCAGATACTATACCACTAAGGGAGGTGTACGGTGCGTGCGTGGGTGTTAGCGCTACTGGCGCTAACCTGACGCTGCCTGGGGCTGGTGCTTGCTTGCCAGTTCACCAAAATGCTACCAAAAAAACTGTTAGCGATCGCAGGGATCAGGCCTGACTCTGCGAACGCTGCAGTTATGCGTTTAGTGTTTTGTAAGTGACAGTGATCGACCGATACTGCACTTGGGTGGGCTGGGCGGAGGGGCAAAACGCAGGTGCTAGCGGGTATCTGGGCTGATCCCGCTAACACTGCGTTTTTGGGAACCCTAAACTGCTGGGGACGCTAGTATAGATCTGATCGGATCAGATATTGATCCGATCAGATACTATACCACTAAGGGAGGCGCATGCTGCGTGCGTGGGTGTTAGCGGTACTGGCGCTAATCTGACGCTGCCTGGGGCGACGCATATCACCGCCGGGCGATTAGGGGGCTAAACCTTTATTCGGTAATAAACGGCGGGTGCCCTGACACTATGAAAAATAAACAAACTAACCAGCGTCAACCGTAACGGTTATACGGTGATCAGTGGTGAAAGGGTTAACTAGGGGGCAATCAAGGGGTTAAAACATTTATTAGATAGTATATGGGGGTCCCTGACGCTATAAAACGCTGACGGCGAACCTAAATATTTACCTCCCTAACTAGCGTCACCAGCGACACTAATACAGCGATCAGAAAAATGATCGCTTAGTGACACTGGTGACGGGGGGTGATCAAGGGGTTAAAACTTTATTAGGGGGGGTTAGGGGGGTACCCTAGACCTACAGGGGGCTAACAGTAACTGTCCTAACACAGTAACTGTCACAAACTGACACTATGCAGTAATCAGAAAAAAAAAAAAAACTGCTTGGTGTCAGTTTGTGACAGGGGGGGGAGGTGATTGGGGGGGGATCGGGGGGCGATAGGGGGGGGGGGGATCAGGGTGTTTTGTATGCCTGGCATGTTCTACTGTGTGTGTAGTGTTGTGCACTCACATTGATGTCTTCTCTCCTCGGCGCGGGAACGGAAACTACCGAGCCGAGGAGAGACGACATCATTTCCTTTGCTGCTGTTTAGCATACAGCAGCAAAGGAATGTTCCCATTGGCCGGCGGCGATCGCGAGGGGGGGGCCACGAACGGACAAAACGGGACCGCCTCGGGCACCGGGGGGGGGTCCGATCGGACCCCCCACCCGCGGGAGGCAAATCACGTACATGTACGTGATTTTGCCTGCCCGTGCCGCCTTGCCGACGTACATCGGCGTGAGGCGGTCCTTAAGTGGTTAAATGCTGTTTTTGGATATTTATTATAGCAAAAAGTAAAAAATATTGTTTCTTTTTCAAAATTGACGCTCTTTTTTTTGTTTATAGCACAAAATATAAAAACTACAGAGATGAGCAAATACCACCTAAAGAAAGCTCTATCTGTGGGGGAAAAAAAGGACATCAATTTTGTTTGGGTACAATGTCACACGACCGCGCAATTGTCAGTTAAAGCGACGCAGTGCCGTATCGCAAAAAATGGCCTGGCCATTAAGGGGGCAAATCCTTCCGGGGCTGAAGTTTTAAAAAAAAAAACATAAAATACATGCAAGTTATATTATTTTTATTTGATTTAGTTCTCAACTACAGTTGAGAACCATTGTTAGGGCCAGTGTCAATGGGCTTTTCTTTGTTTTGCTTCAGCTTAGTAACTCTTTTATCCACTTTCGGACCGCCCTATAGCAGATTTACTGCTACAGGGCGGCCCACCTGTGTGGGATCACATATATGTAGGAAGGCCAGTATGGTGGCCTGAATTTATGGGAGGAGCCCGGGGGGTATTTAAGCAGCCCGCTCACCTGTGGTGCTTGTCGGTTTCCTGTGCGCGATATACGTCACTAGGCCGACTATTCGATATACCAGCGTCCGCAAGTTCTTGCCTCGCAAGTTCCTGTATTCGATACTCCGTACTCAAAACTTTCGAAGTCCGCGTTTTTCGTTCCTAGTTTGTACCACGCGTCTGGCTTGGCTGTCGCAGGTAAGGTCCCGTCGGACTTTTCGTTTTCATATCATGTCACAAAACCGTGAGTTCAAATTTCGTTTCACCCGCATCTCACAAACTGCAATGTATATCGCTCGTACTTTCGATATGTTACAAATTCGACAGCACAGCGACGCTGACGTCGCTTCATTTCTAGCATGTCGGTATCGATAGACAGCCATAGCCAGTCGCAAGTGGTAAATTATCAAAGCAAGTTAGTTCGATACCAATCATTTCTCATTTCTGAAACATTCTAAACTCATTTCTGACATTTCAAATCATTTCTGAAACATTCTAAACTCATTTCTGACATTTCAAATCATTTCTGAAACATTTCTAAACTCATTTCTGACATTTCAAATCATTTCTCATTTCTGAAACATTTCTAAACTCAATTCTGACATTTCAAATCATTTCTCATTTCAGTCACCTACCGCGCTCCGATTCGAATCCAGTCGCACCAAAGATGCGCCGATTCGTTCCGGTGTGCCCCAGTTATTACGGCCTCATTTCTATACATGCTCCAGAGTTACGTTATTGTCAGTCAATTGTACCTCTGTCATGGTTATCATTTCATTTCCATGTATCACGTTCCGACATGAATTCAGTCGCATGAAAAATGCACCGATTCGTCTCGGCGTGCCCCAGGATTGGCCTCATTTCTATACATGCTCCAGAGTTACGTTTCATCAGTCATTTGTACCTCTGTCATGGTTATCATTTCATTTCCATGTATCACGTTCCGACATGAATTCAGTCGCATGAAAAATGCACCGATTCGTCTCGGCGTGCCCCAGGATTGGCCTCATTTCTATACATGCTCCAGAGTTACGTTTCATCAGTCATTTGTACCTCTGTCATGGTTATCATTTCATTTCCATGTATCACGTTCCGACATGAATTCAGTCGCATGAAAAATGCACCGATTCGTCTCGGCGTGCCCCAGGATTGGCCTCATTTCTATACATGCTCCAGAGTTACGTTTCATCAGTCATTTGTACCTCTGTCATGGTTATCATTTCATTTCCATGTATCACGTTCCGACATGAATTCAGTCGCATGAAAAATGCACCGATTCGTCTCGGCGTGCCCCAGGATTGGCCTCATTTCTATACATGCTCCAGAGTTACGTTTCCTCAGTCATTTGTACCTCTGTCATGGTTATCATTTCATTTCCATGTATCACGTTCCGACATGAATTCAGTCGCATGAAAAATGCACCGATTCGTCTCGGCGTGCCCCAGGATTGGCCTCATTTCTATACATGCTCCAGAGTTACGTTTTATCAGTCATTGTACCTCTGTCATGGTTATCATTTCATTTCCACGTATCACGTTCCGACATGAATTCAGTCGCATGAAAATGCACCGATTCGTCTCGGCGTGCCCAGGATTGGCCACATTTCAGTACATGCTCCGGAGTCCGATTCGCAGTCAGTCGCTACAATAGCACGACCGATTCGAGCCTCCGTCATGGCAAATGATATGTTACACCCTCACTTACCGCGCTCCGTTTAGAATCCAGTCGCATCTCTGATGCACCGATTCATTACGGCGTGCCCAGGGCTCGGCCTCATTTCTGATACATGCTCCAGAGTCCGGATCATAGCTAGTCACAGACATCGGGGGATTGATCCATATCGCTGTCATGCAATTTCTACCATTTCACTCCCACAACACATCACCGTTTCGAAACCAGTCGCATCTGAGGTGCATCGATTCGTCACGGCATGCATCACTGGTTCCGATCGCATTTCATATCTATACCAGAGCTCGGTTAGTTGCCAGTCGCTAACACGGCACAACCAATTCGAGCCTCGGTCAAAATAATCATTTCTCTCATTTCATTTCATACTGCACTCCGATTCGAATCCAGATGCATCTAACAGGCACCGACTCGTCCCAGGAGCACCAATATTTTCAGTTGCCTCATTTCAATACATGCTCCAGAGCCCGGTTCACGGTCGAACAAATCATGACACGACCAGGCCGGACCTCTGTCATGCAGTTCATTCATTTCATAATCAAGGCAAACATTTCAAATCATTTAATTGTCACAAGATTGCAAGCACCATACAGATCATTGCTTCAAGTTAGTTAGCAATCCCTTCACGAATTGTCACCACCTTGGCCTTTGGCATGCTGAGAGACGTTCTATGCTCAGCCGCCCCCAGCAGAAGGGAAGAGCTGGATTGTATCTCCATACGGTAGTAGACTTGGGCCACAAGTATGGAGGATTTTCCTTTTACGAGTACCACCGTTCCTTTTCCGCAAAGGCTGCCGCCAGACTCACACAGTTCCAAACAACAACAAATTGGAGTCTCATGGACACAGAGCTCTTCTGCCGCCATTTTTTCCGGCTTACGCTCACCCCTAGGTGCGATTTACCAGACCTCCACCCACACTGCCACCTGGTGCGCCAATGCGACTTTCAAACGTCCTTTCGAATTTCCCTCTACCTCCGGTGCACTTCAGGGTCAGTCGGCCCCTGAACAAACGCCTCAGGTGGACAAATTCGGAAGCCCAGTCCGAACCGTGGGAGGGGCAGCCATCTGCAATAATTACAAATTATGGGTCCTGCAACGTCAGTCAGTGCCGCCTACTCCACATCTGCACCTTATGCTAAAGAGCGCACCCAAGGAACTTGTGCGAAGTCAAACAACAGAAGAGGGCATGACTAAACCGAAGCAACGTCTTATGGCTAAGACTCTACCTCACCTCACATCCCACCCCCTCTCTGGCCACCTACCTTATTCAGGGCTTCACAGTAGGCTTTCACACCGGCCTCATTTCACTACCCCACAGTACGTACGAATGTGGGAATCTTCGTTCAGCAGCCATCGACGAACAAACCATAGATCGGCTCTTACAAACAGAACTAGACCGAGAGTACGTTATAGGCCCTTTCACTCAGCCCCCTTTCAGCACTTGGAGAGTCAGCCCTGTTGGGGCTTGTCAAGGGCAAATTCACAAATAAATTACGTTTGGTGTACGACCTGTCTGCACCTCATTCTTCCCACATCCCCAGTCTCAATTCCCTGATTCCCTCCGAAGAATTCTCCATAAAATATTCCTCCGTAGACATGGCGATACAAGCAGTCATCAAAGCAGCTACAGGTGCTTTCCAAAGCCGACATCTCGGATGCCTTTAAGCTCCTGCCTATCCACCCATCCCTTTGGTGCTGGCATGGCATCAAGTGGAAGGAGGCATATTATTTAGGCCACAAAACAGACGTTCGGTTCGAAGAGTAGCCCTTGGCTCTTCGACACATTCGCTCAGTCTCTTGCTTGGATACTGTTACACAAGGCTCAGTGACAAGAAGTCATCCATTACCTGGACGACTTCCTACTAATAGAACCTCCCAGGAAGCCCCCAGGAGACCTCGACAAACTCAGAGCGATATTCGGAAAACTCAATCTTCCCATCGCCGAGCACAAAGTAGAAGGCCCAACACATAACATCACCTTTCTCGGGGTCAGCTTAGACACCTGCGCTATGCAAGCCAGTCTCCCCCTCGACAAACTAACCCGCATTAAGGCGGTCCTTCACAAATTCACCCACACCAAGGGGTGTACCAAGAAGCAGTTGCAATCTCTCCTGGGAATGCTGAATTTCGCCATGCGAATTATTCCACAAGGCCGCACCTTCGTGCCACGCCTGCTGAGATTCCTGCCAGAAACACAAGACCCCGATCAGATCTTAAATCTAGACTCCGCAGCAATAGCGGACCTATCTATGTGGGACGAATTCCCGTCCTGGAATGGTATATCCCTAATTATACCCATGGTTTCAGCCCTGTCACCCCAGGTGGTGACAGATGCTGCAGCCACCACAGGTTTCGCGGCAATTTTTGGCCATCATTGGTTTTCAGGACCCTGGCCTCAACAGATACTGTTGATACCCGGCTTTATTCAAACATCTTCCCTCTTCGAACTCTATCCCATAGTGGCAGCGGCACAACTCTGGGGTCACCATTGGACAGGGCAAACAGTAATCTTCACCACCGACAATCAGGCCACGGCAGACATCATCGACAAAGGCAGGTCCAAGTCCCTAGCAGTCATGTCCTTCCTGCGCAGATTGGTACAACTGTCCTTACAGCATCAGTTTAACATACACTGTGCATTATTCCAGGCAGATACAATTTAGCTGCTGACGTACTGTCACGTTTTAACTACACCTCCTTTTCAGACAGATTCCCGGAGCCAATCCAGTGTCGGCCCCTATCCTTGCCTGGTCACAACTGACCCTGGACTAGTTCAACATTTACAAGGAGCAACGCAGCTCATCAATCACTCACTCTCTCATAACACAATTTCTCACATCCTGCCGTAAAGGACCAATAGATGTCAAACAGGTACTGGCCTTCATTTCATACTGCCACACTCAGCTGGCCTTATCGTACAATACCATTCGGCTATACCTAGCCGGCATACAACATTTCGTGACCCCGGAAGACCCCACAAAATCTTTACTGTTCTCATCACACGCTATACGAGCCATCCTAAGGGGCATCCAGGAAACGACAACCAGAGATCAGCACTAAGCGCTTACCCATTACGGGGCCCATCTTCAGGGATATGTCGACTATTCTGGCTACTTCGCCATTCGGTCTGCTGCCCAGCACGGTACTACAAGCAGCCATATAGTTGGCTTACTATGGGTTCTTGCGACCTGGCGAATTCACCTATAACAACCCCACAGACCAAGTATTATGCAGACGGCACTTGCTTCGCCACCAAGACCATTTCATCCTGCACCTCGAGGTTTCTAAAACCCAGCAAACAGGCTCTGGAGTGGACATTCACCTCTACAGAACCAATAACAGCTGGTGTCCAGTCACCGTACTTAACCGTCTCCTCTCACTCCTGCCTGAACAACCGGACACCAGTCCTCTTCTACCATTCCCAGTTAAACCCTTAAACGCATGTCAGTTTGTAAAACACATAAGGATACTTCTCCGCAATCTTCACCTTAACCCCAGTCAGTACTCCGGACACTCCTTTCGCATCGGAGCAGCCTCCGCAGCATCCCGCCATGGGGTTCCAGACCACGTCATCAAAAGACTAGGCAGGTGGAAATCAGCCTGCTTCGCCCGGTATATACCCAATCCTCAAGTAGAGATGGCACAGGCATTCTCCAAACTGGCTCAATGAATACCTGAAAACCAAAAATATTATACCCCTACCTGAATGTTTTTGCCCCCTTATTTTGGCATACCGGCCATTAGACCAAGGCACACTTTCAGGTCCATTTCATATGGTAAGTCCACACTTCCAGGTCTATTTCCGATGGTAAGTTTTATGTTAACTACAAATGTTATCTATGTCCATATCGGACATAGGGCTCCGACCATAAGTAGGAAGGCCAGTATGGTGGCCTGAATTTATGGGAGGAGCCCGGGGGGTATTTAAGCAGCCCGCTCACCTGTGGTGCTTGTCGGTTTCCTGTGCGCGATACCCACCCTCCCATCCCCATTTCAAGGCATTCATTTCATTCATTCATTTCATTTCATTTCTCTCTACAGAATAATCATTTCTTAAAACCAGGGTATGCCCCCTTATTTTGGCATACCGGCCATTAGACCAAGGCACACTTTCAGGTCCATTTCATATGGTAAGTCCACACTTCCAGGTCTATTTCCGATGGTAAGTTTTATGTTAACTACAAATGTTATCTATGTCCATATCGGACATAGGGCTCCGACCATAAATATATATATATATATATATATATAATCTCTGTCCTATCTTCTCTGCCTGGTCTAAAAAAGTGTTAAGTTTGGTGCAATTGCATCTAAGTCGCATAAGTTGTCCTTTAGGGACATTATAGTGCCAATTTTTGTGATGGCAACTCTCTATTGGGAGATCACTGTTCCTATCCACATTTTTAAAGTGCGTTTGTGACCAGAGTTTGGAGTCTTCTTGTATAATCTCCAGATCTAGGAAAGTCACACTCTTCTCACTGATATCCCAAGACAGTGTAATATTCCTGTCATTCTTATTCAATTTCTCAAAGAATAGGGTAATTCTATCAGGGTCTCCTTTCCACAATACAAAAACATCATCTATATATCTTTTGTATATTACTAATTCATCAGGTCTGTCATTGAACACATTTTCCTCTTTCCCACTGGGCCATGAATAGGCCAGCCACACTTTGGGCGGTCTGTTGATGGTAATAATTTTTGTCATACCAAAAGTAGTTATTTTTTAATAACCTTTAACCTTTAACCTTTGTATACAAGGTAATTTTGTGTATGTCCTCAGGCCCCATTTGGCAGCTTTACATGCTTGGTAGTGGAATATTATCGTGTAAAGCAGGGGTCTCAAACTGGCGGCCCTCCAGCTGTTGCGAAACTACAAGTCCCATCATGCCTCTGCCTGTAGGAGTCATGCTTGTAACTGTGAGCCTTGCAATGCCTCATGGGACTTGTAGTTTCGAAACAGCTGGAGGGCCACCAGTTTGAGACCACTGGTGTAAAGAGATGAAACGTCTGCGGTGGCCATAATCCAAGGTCCTTCTTCTTTAGGGATGTTTTCCAAAATCTGCAACATTTGTTCTGTATCTCTTAGGTATGCTTGTGTGCTTTGTACAGCTGGTTGTAAAAAAAATCTATGTATTGGCCAATTCTGGAAGAGAGTGAATCTATTCCATTCACTATTGGCCTCGGTGGTGGATTTAGTTTGTCTTTATGTATTTTAGGTAATGAGTATATGATAGGCGTTGGTTATATGTTTATTATACACTGCATTTGCGATTTTTGCACATATTGATCGCATGTTGCACATTTAATGTATTAATTGCTGTTTTTTGCCTACTTGCACGGTCCATTGAGGTTTTTAGTGATTGTATATTGATTTTAGTGTTTCCAGTAAGATACTTATCACATCTGGCTTAAGTGATTATATAATTAATGTGGTATTGTAATTACTGTTTGATATTTCCAATTCTTAAAATTTCATGAAACTAAACATGGCAAAAGGCTGATGATTACAATGTCTCATATTCTGATTCTTGAAAACCTTTATTTTTAGTATTAAAAGGGACAGTAACTGCTAACTCTTTTATTGTGTCAATGATATGGAGACTCTTGGCTATGGCATGACTCTATGGCAACAAAGCTGAACTCTTCATCATCATAGAAATAATGCTGTGGCTGATCCAACCATCAATGTCTACAGGACAATTCACCATAGAAAAGGGGTGAATCCTTTCTTCAGCATGGCAAGGAGGTCAATCCATCTATCCTTATGATGATGATGATGCTCACTTCTTCTTCGTCATGACAACAATCGTTTTATCTGCTGCCATAGCAATGTAATTGATCCTTCCACCATCGGGTCTACTTCTACTTTTGTGATGGCAAAGATAACATGGCAAATCCATCTGGTAACATGGCAATGTAAACAGTCCCTTTTTCTTTTGGCAAGTGTGATGATCCCTCTCTAACTATGGCAATGCTGCCATTCCTTTTGTTGCCATGGCAACAGGGGAAATTGCAAAATAACCACAGCAAAGGGGCCGATTAACTTGTCACTGGCCAACCCCTTGTGTTGCTATTGTAATATGGCTGATCCTTCCATGCCATGGCAACGATGCTGCAGTTTTGTCAGCTGGGCCAACCATCCTATCACCCCAAAAAAATAGGATTTTTTATACCAGCTTACCTGTAAAATCCTTTTCTTTCGATAGACATCACGGGACACAGAGCCACAGTAATAACTACCTTTTAGGTATTGGACACTGGTCACACCCTAAGCAGGAAGTTCAACCCACTATATAATCCCTCCCCTTCCAGGGATACCTCAGTTTTGTAGCAAAGCAATATAAATGTATTAGAAGAGGGGAGGGACCTCTGTGTCCCGTGATGTCCATCGAAAGAAAAGGATTTTACAGGTAAGCTGTTATAAAAAAATCCTATTTTCTTTCTCGAACATCACGGGGCACAGAGCCACAGTAATAACTGAAGGGATGTCCCAAAGCAATGCCAACTGAGGGGGGGGGGATCACAACCAAGTAGGGTGCAATCAAACCTGAGGACCCTGTATCGCTGTCTGCAGCACATTACGCCCAAAGGCGATATCCTCATGCCTTCTCACATCCACCTGATAGAATCTGGTGAATGTATGGTCTGAAGACCAGGTTGCAGCCTTGCAGATCTGAGCCATAGAGGCCTGGTGATGCACTGCCCAAGAAGCACCAATAGCCCTTGTGGAGTGTGCTTTGATCTGAAATGGAGGAATCTTCTGTTTCAAACCGTAAGCCTGAATAATCAATTGTTGAATCCATTTACAAATGGTAGCTTTTGACGCTGCCTGTCCTTTATTGGGACCCTCTGGTAGCACGAACAAAACATCCGTTTTGTGAATTTGAGCAGTTGTTTCCAGATAGGCCTTGACTGCTCTTACTACATCCAAAGAATGTAGTGACCTCTCTTCCGGGGAACAGGGGTCTGGAAAAAAGGAAGGCAGAACAATGTCTTGGTTTAGATGAAAATCTGAAACCACCTTCGGTAAAAAACTAGGATGAGGGCGCAATACCACTCTATCCTTCAGGAAAAAGCTGCTAATTCTGATACTCTTCTAGCAGAAGAGATGGCTACCAGAAAAATTTGTTTCCTCGTCAGCAAGACCAAAGGAATCTGACGTATTGGTTCAAAAGGCTGTTTCTGTAACACCGACAGAACCAAGTTCAAGTCCCAGGGGTTTAGGGGCGCCTTAACCGGAGGATTAAGATGCATCACCCCCTGCATAAAGTTTCGGACCAAAGAATGCGAAGCAAGTGGCCGTTGAAACAATACTGATAAGGCCGAGACCTGGCCCTTGATGGTACTCAAGGCCAGCTTCATCTCTAATCCTAATTGTAGAAAATCAAGAATTCTACCTATCACATATTTTCTGGGATGCCAACCCCTGGATTCACACCAGGATACATAAGCTTTCCAGACTCTATTATAAATCATTCTGGAAGCTGGCTTCCTTGCATTGATCAAGGTAGGTATGACAGGACCTGAAACCCACGACTCTTCAGAACGTGGGTCTCAATAGCCAAACCGTTAAATTTAGCGTTTGTAAGGCAGGATGGAATACTGGACCTTGAGATAACAGGTTTGGGTGTACCGGTAGTGTCCATGGGGAACCCACCGTCATCCTTACTATTTCCGCATACCACGTCCTTCTGGGCCAAGCGGGGGCCAACAGAAGTACAGACTTCCTTTCCTGCCTGATCCTGCGAAGGAGTCGTGGCAGTAGCAGAATAGGCGGGAATGCATAAATCAGTGAGAACTGATGCAACGGAATCACCAACGCATCCGTCCCGCATGCAAGAGGATCCCTTGTCCTTGCCACAAATCTGTCTATCTTTTTGTTGAATCGGGATGCAAAGAGATCTACATTTGGGACCCCCCATCTTTGGCATATGGCCCAAAAGACGTCGGGATGCAGAGACCATTCCCCTGGGAGTAACTGCTGGCGACTTAGATAATCCGCCTGCCAGTTCTCTATTCCTGGAATGAAAACTGCCGATATGCATGGCACATGCATCTCTGCCCAGACTAAGATCTGGTTCACTTCCTTTTGAGCAGCTCGGCTCCGGGTGCCTCCCTGATGATTGACATAAGCCACTGCTGTGGCATTGTCGGACTGGATCCTGACTGGGCAAACCTGTAGCCTGATAGTCCAGGCTTTTAGGGCTAGGTATACCGCCCGGATCTCCAGAATGTTGATGGGTAAGGTCCTCTCGGTCTTGGACCATAGCCCCTGGATCGCAGACTGTTTCAGAACTGCTCCCTAACCCGACAGACTGGCATCTGTTTACCACCGTCCAGGTAACCGGTAGAAAGGATTTCCCCTTCTGCAGGTTTTCGGGTATGAGCCACCAATTGAGGCTCTGACGCACCGCATGCGACAGGTGCATCGGAAAGTCTAATGCCTGAACCTTCTTGTTCCAGGCCGGCAGAATACTGTGTTGCAGTAGTCTTGAATGGAACTGAGCATAGGGAACTGCTTCGAATGAAGACACCATCTTTCCTAGCAGCCTTATACAAAGGCGGACCGAAGGCCCCCTCTTGGTTCTGACTGTCAGAATCAGCTCCCTTAAAGCAGTGATCTTTGCCTGAGTAGGAAAAACTTTCTCCTGGCTTGTATCTATGATCAGACCCAAATACTCCAGTCTTCTTACTGGTTTTAGGAAAGATTTTTCTAGGTTGAGAATCCAACCTAGATGTTCCAGATACTTGACCGTGGTCCTCAAGTTCCCGTTCAAGGAGGCTACCGACCGGTCTATCAAGAGCAGGTCGGTTAGGTATGCTATAACAGTTATACCCTGAGCCCTTAATCTGGCCAGAGGAGGAGCCAAGATCTTCGTGAACACTCGAGGTGCAGTGGCTATCCCGAAAGGCAGAGCCACGAACTGGAAATGGCGCCCTCCTATCTCGAAGCGCAGAAACTTCTGATGAGCAGGAAAAATGGGCACATGTAGGTATGCATCTCTGATGTCTATTGATGCCAAAAATTCTCCTCCCTGCAGGATGGAGACTACTGTCCGAATTGATTCCATGCGGAAGGACTGTATCCTTAGGAATCGATTCAGATCCCTTAAATCCAGAATGGGTCTGACATCCCCATTTGGTTTTTGGACCGTAAAAAGGTTGGAATAGAAGCCCAATCCTTGATCCTTTGTGGGAACCACCATAATGACCTCTTGCGACAAAAGTCGCTCTAACGCTAGAAGGAGCGACTGCTTCTTCTCTGGGTCTCTGGGAACACTTGATCTGAGGAAATGAGGAGAGGAAAATTCTTGGAACTCCAGCCTGTACCCTAAGGTTACCGTGGAGATTACCCATCTGTCCTGGAAGTCCTCCTGCCAGAGCCTTGAGAACTGTAGCAGTCTTCCCCCCACTCGAGCGAGAGGGGGCGCCCCTTCATGAAGAGGCCTTCGTGTCTTGTCTAGAAGACTTCTTCCCCCAGGACTTCTTTTGTCCTTGGGGTTGACTCTTGTTTCTTGCCCCAGACGGAGGAGGCCGTCGTGACTGCCTGGAGGCTGATGCCCCTGGAGCTGGGGAGAGAGTCCGTTTGAAAGAGGGATGTTTACTCTTCTTCTTAACAGGTAAGAGAGTGCTTTTCCCACAAGAGATTCTCTTGATATAGTTATCCAAGTCTTCTCCAAACAACCTTGCACCAGGAAAAGGAAACCCAGCCAAGAGCTTCTTACATGGTGCTTCGGCTGACCAATTTTTCAACCATAAGATTCTACGCATATGCACCAACCCAAGTGAAAGGCGAGAGGTTTGCATGATAGAATCTCTGATGGCGTCAACAACATAACATAAGGCCGCTGGAAGGTTAGCAAACCCCTGGGCCTGTTGTTCAGGTAAAAACTTTGATGACCTGCTTAACATGGTCTCTTAAGTATTGACAGACTCCAATCGCTGCTACTGCAGGTTGGGCCACTGATCCTGCTAAGGAAAAAACATCCTTTAATAAGGATTCCATCTTTTTATCCACAGGATCCCTGAGCATCTGAGCGTTGTCTACAGGACAAGTCAGACTATTATTTACAGAGGAAATGGCCGCATCAATGGCCGGAATTCCCCACATCTTAATAAATTTTTCTTCCATAGGATAAAGTGTTGAAAACTTTTTCGGCGGAAGAAATCGCTTATCTGGGTGATTCCACTCAGATTAAAAGGAGCTTTTCAAGCAAATTATGAACAGGAAAAGCATGTGCTGTTTAAGAAGGTTTCAGCGACCCCAAAGAAGAAGAGGATTCCTTAACAGATTCAGGTACGGGCAACTTAAATGTGAAGCGGACCAATCCAGTAAGGATCTGTACCAAGACTTTCTCCTCTTGGGAAGCCGAAGAGGGTCCTTCTCCACCTGATTCCTCAGAAGAGGAATCATCTGTCCCATCCTGATCCTCTGAAAGGGATTCATCTCCTTTATCCCAGAGCTCCTCTGCCTGAGGGTCTTGGGAAACAGAGGAAGGCCTAGTATGTTTTCTTTCGCTGAGTGAAGCTGTAATCACGGCCATCAATCTTTCCTCTAACCCAGTAATGGTTGAGGAAAAAACCTCTTGTGTAATGTATACAGGGGCTGAAGTGCCGGAAGCAGGTACAGCCCCTGACCCCAACGGCTCTCCCTGGCCAGCCGTCCCTGGCCCCTCAGGGGGGGAGGATGTAGCAGACAGGGGGTCCTCAGAACCTGAACGAGATCCCCTAGTGTCTCTGGTTCTGGGGGTACTTGAACCTCTTCTACCCATAGTGCAAAGCAACAAGGTGTGAGGTATCCAAAATGAACACTGACTGCTGAGCGATGTAGTCTGGCAAAAGCCTTGCTACCAAATGCCCAGTCTGGTGTTACCTTAGTAAATGCAGCCTAGGAGAATGCCTGTGTCCCACCTTACATGCGACTGTCAGCTCTGTGTCCCTCCAAGGCTCAGAGCACCTGTAAAGTGTGCTTTAAATAGCCATGCTTCTGGCACTGTGGGCGTCTGGGCACGCTGACGCTATGCTGACGCCCCTGCCCCCCCCTTTGTTTTTTTTCGAAAACGTGCGCTTCCCGCGCGAGCCTGACCCTTCCGGAATAAGCATGGAGGAAGGCTGGGGGTGAAGGAGGAAGAAGAGAGGCCGGCAGCGATGGGGCCTGCATACATGCAATGGCGGCCTGGCGGCGGCCGCGGCGGTGACAGTGCGGTGTAAAACCGCCTTACAGCCCACTTGCGGCCTCCCCCTAGCCTGGGGGGAATATCCCAGAGGAGAAAACCCCCCCATCCCATCCTACCTGGAGCCAGTCAGAGGAGCTTGTACAGCGTTGAACGCTGAGACAGAAATCAGCATGAGAAGGTATGTGCTCTTGGCAGCCCCCGGTGATCACAATAGGCATAGGATACATTTACCTTAACCACTAAGCCACCGCCCACCATCATATGACGGCTGGACGAGGCTTCTATTGTTCTGGGCGGGCGTCATATGACGTCCTCGCCCTCCCGAGCCACTAGGGGGCCCGGCGCCCGCGATGTCCGCCGGGCACCCGCGATTGCCGGGTAACAGAGCAGGACTGTGGATCTGTGCATGTAAACACAGATCCACGTCCTGTCAGAGAGGAGAGGAGACCGATGGTGTGTCCCTTGTACATAGGGACACCGATCGGTCACCTCCCCCAGTCAGTCCCCTCCCCCCACAGTTAGAATCACCTCCTTAGGTCATACATTAACCCCTCGATCGCCCCCTAGTGTTAACCCCTTCCCTGCCAGTCACATTTACACAGTAATCAATGCAATTTTATAGCATTGATCGCTGTATAAATGTGAATGGTCCCAAAAATGTGTCAAAAGTGTCCGATGTGTCCGCCGCAATATCGCAGTCACAATAAAAATCGCAGATCGCCGCCATTACTAGTAAAAAATAAATAAATAATAAAAATGCTATAAATCTATCCCCTATTTTGTAGACGCTATAACTTTTGCGCAAACCAATTAATATACGCTTATCGCAATTTTTTTTTACCAAAAATATGTAGAAGAATACATATGGGCCTAAACTGAGGAAAAAATTTGTTAAAAAAAAAATAAAAAATTGGATATTTATTATAGCAAAAAGTAAAAAATATTGTGTTTTTTCAAAATTGTCCCTCTTCTTTTGTTTATAGCGCAAAAAGTAAAAACCGCAGAGGTGATCAAATACCACCAAAAGAAAGCTCTATTTGTGGGGAAAAAATGATAAAAATTTCTTTAGGGTGCAGTGTAACATGACCGCGCAATTGTCATTCAAAGTGCGGCAGCGCTGAAAACTGAAAAATGGCTTGGGCAGGAAGGGGGTGAAAGTGCCCTGTATTGAGGTGGTTAAAGGAGAAAACCTACTAGAATTCAAAATTCTGTGGAATCTCCTCTTACCTTATCCAGCCGCAGAATTCTGTATATACAGACCCAATCTTCACCTCTCACGGTGGGCTCCGTTTGAAAAAAACGTCAGAGACTGGGGCCCCCTACGAATAGGGGGATCCACAGTTCTGGCCCTGTAAAGCACCCAGCAAGTAATAAGGTGTTAACGACTCTTTTCTGATATGCGGGGTCCAGTTCTCTAAATAGAGAAGCGTTACAGGTAAAACCTTGTTTCTTCGGACACGAGGCCCGGGTACCATCCAATTCGGCCATCAAAAAGACACTTTGAATGGATCCGGTTCGCCTGGCTTGCCCCAGTATAGGATATCAGGATATTCCCTTTGGAGCTTCAGCACAGGACATCTTTACACGTCCAACACCTAAGACACTGCCGTAAGAACTGAGGTATCCTTGGAAGGGGAGGGATTATATAGGGGGTTGAACTTCCTGCTTAGGGTGTGACCAGTGTCCAATACCTAAAGGTACCTACATAACCCATCAGTTATTACTGTGGCTCTGTGTCCCGTGATGTTCGAGAAAGAAATGAGACCAGTCTTTTTGTCACCACCGCAGCTCTGACAATCCCTTCACTGCCATGACAACAATACAACAGCTACCGCCATGTGACAATACTGGACCAATCACTAGTGCTGTCACATGGAGTAAAAAATATGCTCTGTCTTACTTGGAAGTACAGTCATGTCAACTCACTCTGAAAACCCCTTTATTTTTTCCCTTCTCACCCTGCATGATGGGTAGTTCTCCCTTGATTCCCATCATTCACCTGACCTGCCCCCTTTCCTCTCTTTGGTTCAAGGTTATTGTGCAACACAGTTCTGAGATCTTCCTACAATACAGCAAATGTTTACTTTTCTGTTTTCGGCAGAGGTGGCTCTCTAATTAGGCAAATTAGGCGGTCGCCTAAGGCCTCGCACTCACAGGGGCCTCGCGGCTGCCTAATTTGCCTTTGATCAATCACTGATGTCACAGCCTCATCACGGAGTGTCCTGGTCCAGTGGCAGCAGGTGCGGGGAGCGGGACAGTAGAGGCCTGTAGGTGGCAGCAGTGGCTGGTTGACAGCACCCGTCTCCAGGCGCCATCTCTACAAGGCATGCGGGTGGCATGTCTATGTGGGACCCGCAGCTGAGCTGCTTCTTTAGCCTGCTCCGCTTACCCGACCTGTCCACACCTGCCTCCTCTTCGGTTCAGCAGTCGGGGCCGGGGGGGCCACTGAAACTATCCAGCTGAGCTGCCCCATGAGTGTGAAGAGGAAGGAGCTCCACCTCCAATGTCCTTATGCTGTCTGACCGACTGGAGAGAACGTGAGTGCCCGTGCAGCCTCCCTGTGTGCCTGGATAGGAGGAGTGGTGGGGAGACTGCACATAGTGGAATAGATTTTTCCATATTCCTCCTGCAGCCGCTGAATGTCTGCAGGAGGGAGAGGAGGAGAAGTGATCATTCAGCGGCTGCAGGAGGAATATGGAAAAATCAATTCCACTATGTGCAGTCTCCCCACCACTCCTCCTATCTAACTTCTTCTGCATCCCCGTGCTCTCCAGCCCCTCCTTGTGCTCCCTGGCTTCTCCCCAGTGCTTTCCAGCACCCCCCTGCTCTCCACTCCAATTCTTTCGGCCCCCCGCTCTCAAGCCCCCCCAGCCCCCACCCCTCCTGTTCTCTCCACCTTTCTCAGTGCTCTCTGCCCCACCAGCACTCTCCGGCCCCCACCCCCAGCTCCTCCTTGCTCTTTACCCCCCAGTGCTCCCACAGACTGGGACATGGGGCACAGGAGGGGCTGCAGACAGGGACAGGGCTAGGGATCTCTCTCGCCCCCCTTTTCCTCACCCCCTCTTTCTCACCGTCCCCTCTCTCCCCCTTCTCTCTCTTACCCCCTGTCACCCCTCTCTCTCCCACTTCACTCCCTCTCCCCACTTCCTCTCTCTCCCTCCCCCCTCACTCCCTCTCTCCCTCCCCCCTCACTCCCTCTCTCCCCCTTCCTCTCTCCATCTTCCCCCCTCTTTCCCCCTCTCTCACCCCTCACTCACTCCCCCCTCTCCCTCCCCCTCTCCACGTCCCCCCTCTTTCTCTCTCTCCCTCCCCCCTCTCTCTCCTCTATCCTTCCCTCCTCTTTCCCCCCTCCCTCTGTCACCCTCCTTTCTCTCACACAGTCTCTCTCTCTCTCTCTCACCACCCCTCTCTCCCACAACCCATCTTCCTCTCCCTCACCCCCTTTCTTTCTCACCTCCCTCTCTCACTCCCCTCCCCCTCTCTCACCCTCCTCTCTGTCACCCACGTCTCTTTCTCTCTCTCACCACACTCCTTCTCTCTCTTACCCCTTCCTACCACTCCCTCTCATATCCTCCCTTTCTCCCTCTCTCTCTCTTCCCCCCTCTCCTCACCTCTCCCCCTCCCTTCTCTCTCCCCCCTCCTCTCTTCCACTCCCTTCCTCCTCCCCTCTCCCTCACTCCCCACCTCTTTCTCCCCCCTCTCTCTATACCCATCTCACTCTCCCTCCCCCTCTCTCATCCACTCTCCCTCTCACTCACAATCTCTTGCTTCCCCTCTCTCCCCCCCCCCTCCATCTTTATCTCTCTCCCTCCCTCTCTCTGCCCCCTATCTCCCTGCACTTTGCTGGGATCCCCCCACTCTACTTCCTCTGTGGATGTGGAATGACTCAGTGACATCCTCTCCCCATTCTCCCAAGACTCGGGAAATTCTTAGAGGGGTTGCCACCTTGCTGGGTCCCAGATGTTTTATTGGCTGCATATGTCTGATGGGTGAGGAGGGTGCCCTGGAAGTGGTGCTGATGAACTGTGCGCTAGATCCATGCATCTTTTTGCAGTAATTTTTATTGCTTGAATGTATTTTTCCATTATGGGCGGGATTGGGGCCTCATGTGTAAGTTTTGCCTAAGGCCTCACAAAGCTTAGAGCCGCCTCTGGTTTTCGGGTATGGTTTCTAAAATGTTCCCGCCATTTATGTATGAACATTACACATATGTAATGTCTTTTGTTACACACACTTAAGAAGAAGAGCTTGTTTACATCACCTGCATTGGTCAATACAGTCCCAACGCATGGACAAGTCGAAAGCCTTAACTTCTATTGAGTCATTTCACACCAACATAGCAGCACTGTTATGCACTTTGCAATGTTTGGTAAAAGCAATGAAGTAAAAAACAAAACAAAAAAAATAACACTGAAATACTTTATAAAAAAGGCAATGTAGTGCAACACAATGTAAAATCACATGTCATTGTGTATGCACTATGCGTGCTGTAATGGTGCTCTATGATGAGAATGGGCTCTAATTCTCTAAAAGTTCTAAAAGTAATATAGTACAACTTTGTAAGCCACACCCCTTACACAATTTAGCCATTTTTTTCCTATGGCTTGCCACTGTAATATTACCCTAAATTGTTCTCCAAGGTTGGCTTATCCGGAAGTACTGGTAATTTTTTTTTTTTTTTTTTTACTAGGAAAGGCGAATGTTTTGCTGAGAATATGAAAGTATAACTAAAGGCAAAGTGATAGCGTGGGAGGGATTAGAATGCCTGTCAGGTTCTTATTGGGTCCCGTAGACACTGAACTTTAAAAACGCTGCTTGTAGGGGTGTCTGGCATTTTTTCCTGCCTCTAAATGCCCCATGCACATGTAGGGAAGTGTTCTTTTGTACACTGTGAGGTTGTTTACATTCATGCTTGGTAACTATCATAGAGTTCTTATTACAAACAGATTCTTCCTGTTAAGTTGTTTCCTGCCCCTGCTTAAGGGTTAGGAAACCCCTCAAGGCTATATATGTGGATGTCTTAGAGGAAGTGAAGGAGAGAGTGGCCAGACACATGCTGTGCAAGCCGGAAGGCACTGAAGGCTGATTTTGTGCTGTATCCATCCTTCCAGCCTGAAAAGGGACAATAGGCAAGTGGTACTGCATTGTGTAGCTCACTGTTTGTTATATTACTATCACTCCTGTGTGGAAATCAGAGATATCTGTCAGAGGCTTCTCTGATTCACTGAAACTTTCTATTTGCATACTGCAATATACTTGGGTTATTCTCAAGTGTATGAGAGCAAAGCTTATTTTATTACAACCTATCAAGTGACTGGTTTGTGTTGAAGCGTATATCTACCCCTTCATTATCTAAAGCAACAGTGTCCCTTTTTGGTCCTGGGGGGGGTTCCTAGCTAGTATTAGCCTAAGGAACAGTAAAGAGCTCAGGTAGTGACAGGATAGGCTTCTGACGGCCATTTAGATAGGTAGTGGTCCAGTAGCATTGATAGCCTATAGTCAGGTTAGGGACCAAGAGATAGGCTAGATAGACCTGATTTGGCTTGCAGGTGGCGCGTTCCAGACTGCTTCACCATCAGTGTGTTTGTCTGTACAAGCGTCTCCAGGAAGCCACCGCTCCACAGATGCATCCGCATTCGTCAAGCTGGATTGTGTTACGCCTTGCAAGCAAGATCATCAGGGGCCCCTGCAAATGAACTGTGCCACAGGGCCTAATTGGAGGTATTGGTGTTAAAGGCCTTTAGTTATATATCCGGATAAAGCCCAGTTCTAGGTGGAGGCACTGCCAATTATATATTCATAGTCCACTCTACCTTTAGCAGAGTCTCTGGATCATAGCCTGTTTGGAGAGGGTAACTTCATATGATCCCCCCAATAACAGGGCTACACCCACATAGGCATTTAGAGGTGTTTAGAGGCAGAAAAAAACCCCACTGCCAGAACGTCCAGGAGCAACAGCATTTTGGCACAAAAACTGCTTGACGCATGTAAAAGTGTAAACAGACATTACCGCTAGGCACAGCAAGTGCTGGAGCGTAATTCATTTCAATGGCCAAAAGAAGTTATTATTCTGGCCAATTAATTAATGGCCAAACACTGGATGCACCTAAATACGTCTAGATGCATTTGCATGTGTTATGCATTTTTTTTGCCAAAGCGCTGCTGCCAGGAAGAAAGGCATTTAGGAGAGTTGGGCAAATGCCCTTTGTACATTAGACCTTACTGTCTGTGTCCCCATTAAGGAGCTTCACCGCCATTACTAGTTCAGTTTACGGTTATCATTAAAGATGAAAGTAAAAGAAAGTCCCAAATTTTGGGTTGTAATCCCAGAACAGTAATAGAGGGGGAAATCTTCCAACTGGTATACTAAGGCCTGCCACAGACGGAGTGAATTTCTTTCCTGCAACCACGGCTTGATTCCCCCATCAACACAGACAGTGCTGACTGGGGAAACCCTCCTGCAGAGCCATTGTGTTCTCCCAACGGGGGTGGGGGGGTTGGAGCAGGGGAAGTCGTCCGTAAACAGTGATGTTTGCTAGCAGCTATAACAGCCTGTAGCAATAATCACATGTAAAATCCAGCAGGCTGATCAATCAACTTGGGTACATTTAGTCTGCCCATACATGGTTCGAATCTCAGCTGGTTCCTGCTTAACCAGCCGAGATTTGAACTGTCTATGGCCGGCTTTATTCTGGTGACAACTAGGGATTTAAGTGGTGTCCAGCACCATATTTTTCTTTTTTCTTTATGAAGTTATCTAAATTGTTGGGACACCTGCCCTGTACTGTTGGGAAGCAGCATGTAACTCATCATGGCGGGGGGGGGGGGGAATAATTTCATCCCCTGCAGATTTTGTAAGTTTGCCAACTAGAAATGAAGGGTCTACCATTTTTATCACAGGTGTATTTTAAATGATAGAGACAGAATATCCACCAAAAATCCTGAAAAAACATGATACAAATGTTATAAATTGAGTTGCAGTTCGGTGAATGAAAGTATTTGATCCCCTAACAAAATATAACTTAGTACTTGATGGAGAAACCCTTGTTGGCGAGCACAGAGGTAAGACATTTCTTGTAGTTGGTTACCAGATTTGCACACATCTCAGGAGGGATTTTGGTCCACTCTTCTTTACAGATCTTCTCTCAGTCCTTAGTGTTACTAAACCCACAACAGTAAAATCAGTCTGTATATGCAGTAAAGCATGCTTGTTATACTCACGGTGGAACCTAAGGGGTAATCCTCTGCATTGTGAAGAAAGGCTGTTTGATCCTGGCTTCTCTTATCCTCCCCTCCTTCTACTGTCCCCTGATAATTTCCTGATAACACAGTCTATGGAGTCAGGCTGCACATGCTCAGTTTGGTGTGTATTGATAGAAAGTTTTTCTTTTTCTTGGGAGTGCATTTGATCAGCACAGGGCCAATCAGCACTGTCCAGACAGGGGTCTTGCAGTCTCATAGGACGGTCAGAAAACTCATCCTACAAGCTTTTTTTTTGGGGGGGGGGGAATAATTTGTATTTGTTTACATTATACAAACACGGTATCATAGATACCCAAAGAAAAAAAAACAATAATTACAACAATATCTGGCTCAGGTAACTAAAAGAACCAGAAAGTCAGAATGCCCATCAAAGCCCCACCCCTAGTGCAACACCTTAAAGTACAAAATATTATTTTGTTTATGAAAAGCATCCTAGAAAAACTTCAGTAAGGAAAAAAGGAATAGTCATTGCAGATTTTTAATGGCATCTTTATTTATTTAATAAGTTTTTTTTTTTTTTACATGACTATACATCTGTTAGCCAAGCCTATGGTACCCATAGGGGCTAATGGGCATGGTCTCTGGGAGGCTTTAATCTACATGTCTATCGAGTGTATTCTAATATCCATGTGGCTGGGTATGAGCAAATCTGTTCCTAAACAGCTATTTGGATATATGGATTGTGATATCACTCTTGTCCGCTAGAGGGCGATGACTGTACTCACAATGCCTGCAATATAATGTACTATAATTTTTTTCGTTGATTTTATTTTAATGTTTAGATTGCCATTTATGTTAACCACGGTAGGAGTGGCACCTCTTTTTCCCTTATGTTTATATATCATGAGGTTGTCTGCATAACTATGAGTAGGGAATATATCCATAGACTATATTCAGCTTGGAACGGTTTTATCATTATTTTTTAATTTATGTACTATAAGTATTTGTGATACACGTCTTTTAAGTGATTGTATACGCCTTAAGGGTAAGCAGAATCCATCTTTTAATTGGCTTTTCGCTGATTCTAAAAACTTTTTATTGTTTTTACGGAAATCTTTGTTAATGATCCTGGCCAACCACGGCCATTTTTGCTGCTATTCAGGCTCAGAGAAAATGGAGTCAGACCCACTTCCGCGCGCTCTAGCATGAAATGCATAGAGGTGAGGCCTGACGCTTACAACCATAGGAGCCTTATACTATTGCTTGCACAACCGATATGCACCATGCACATTGTGAGCTTTATACCGGCGTCGGACCGGTTTCTGCTTCCCTCTGAGCGGATTGCTTGTGATTTCATGCTGGACTATGCAAGTGCTCTTTTTAAGCAATAAAACATAAAGCATAAACACAGACCTACTTGATGCAAAATTGATATATGCAGTGGAGAGCTGTTATAAGGTCAAGACACCTACATTTGTATACCTGAAAAGTGGATTGGGACCCAGCTTTCTCCATATATGATTGCTTGATTGGAATGGGATGCATAAAGGATCTACAGCATTGAATTAAGGAGTCCTTCCCATTAAGGTAGTCATGCTTTGAGGTCACTTTGTGGCCGAGGCGATCTGGTGAGTGCATTTTATTATCACTTCGGGTGAAGTACTTTTAGCAAGTTTACGAAAGCACGTGTGCACTTTATTTTCATGGTGTTGGAGCATACACAAGAAGATTTGTTCACATATGATTATTATGGACATTTGTGATGGTTTATTTTATTGTGCACTCTATTAATCAAATATACATTGTATATTATTAATTTGATCTTTGTATTGTTTCCTTTGCACCCTTTATATATATATTTGCATTGCTATTAGTTTTCTACTAATTTTAGGTGCAGCATTGGTATTTAATCAACACATTGTTTTTTTGTATTGTGGCACTGAGATCCAACATTTTCCCCCTGCAGTATGACAATACCTACGTCACAAAAATCCCACACCATGTTAGCATATTGACTCCACTCGCCCACAAGGGGCAGCTATCCAAATCCAAAAAAGAGGTTTCCTGACAGACTCCATGGCAGCCTACGTATGGGTTAATCCCGCCTCTCATACCTCATAGGACCCCACTCCCATAAATCTTTGCTTCTAGACTGAGACTGTGTTCCTTTTTTGTCCTCCTCCTAGGACCAAGGTGTATCTCTTACCTTATGAAGTTTTGTTGATCCAGTCCTGGTGGTTCGCACGTGTTTGATGATGGCGGTGTCTTGTTGGAGTCCAGCTTCCCCAGCTATTAGCAGGGCAGACATACGGGGTTCACTCTGATGCCTGGAAGAGCTGATTATACCGGCCATTGGCTGGGAAGCGGCATCTCGGCCAATCGTCCCAGCTATTAGCGGGTGGCCTCCTTTATTATTACCCCGGTCGTGCGGTGAGCGCTCCTTTTGCTCCCATTTCCAGGATGGATCCCCTCAGGTGCCGTGGTAATGTATGCTCTTCTCTTTATAAATTTTTGGCAGCCTGTTGTGTGTGTTGTTTTGTCTTAAAAAGCTTTTCCTAGTGGCCATGGCGGCTGGGACGCATCTGCGTTCCAGTCCGCCGCTTCCCCGCTCCGACTGCGCAGCTGCGAAGTCTCGATTGAGATCGAGGCTTGGTTCGCGCCTGCGCAGTCCGCGCGTGATGACGGTGACTGCGCATGCGCGCGAGCGCCGTGGAGCAGCGTCGGTCACAGCGTAGGGACGCTGTGGCCGCGATGACGTCATCACAGGCGGCAGATTCAAATAGCTGTCACATACAGCTATGGTTTGGGTTGCTCTTTCGCTTAGGCAGCGGCTTCCCTGTGTCCATCTCTCTGGCTTCTGAGGTAAGGAGCTTTGCTGTACCTTCCTGTGTCTAGGTCTCTTTCTCCAAATAGGGGAAAGAGAAAGTGAAAGTATACATAGTTAGTTATTGGTTTCTTATTGATTGTGTTTGTAGTCCTTTGTTTCTGTCGCCATGAATGTGTCACCGCCCCCTAGTGGCCAACCCTTACACCGCAGGTAGGATGAAGTATTTTTATTTTCATTCTGCCTGTATTGTTTGGGGTACTATTTAGGAACAAAGTATTCTTTTCTCCCCCTTCAGCCCTTCTAGGTCTGAACCACAGCTATCGGCACATAAAGAAAAAGACCAGTTTAGGTCTCATCATCACCAGTCTACATCGGGTTCTAGACGTACTAGGTCATCTTCCAGACACCGCAAAGAGGGGTCAAGGTCTAAATCTAGCCATCATTCCCCCCGCCATTCCAGCCGGCCTGAGAGGAAAGCTTGCTGGGGATGTAAAACTCAGGTCCCAGAGGGTAAATCTCTTTGTGAGTTGTGCTTTTCGAGAGCCACGAAGGAAAGAGGAGCTGAGGACCAGCAAGTGGAGGCTCTGGTCAGGAAAGTGGTCCAAGAATCTCTTAACAAAGCAGATTTTGACCGGGCAGTAATTCCTCCTTCTGTTATAGCTCCAGTTGCTGAAGAAATTGAGTCCGAAGTTCCGGGCCCATCTCATCATAGTCTCTCTTTTAGCGGTTCCTCGGACAGCGAAGCAGAGATAATTGAACCTGGTGCAGGTTTTGACTTCTCCCTGGTTCCCCAGTTGGTCAGAGCGGTTAAAGACGCATTGGGATGGGAAGATCCAGTAGAAGCACCCTCTAAACAAAGGAAATACTTTAAGCACCTTAAGAAGGATCGCCCGAACTTCCCCTTCCTGGGTGAACTGGGTGAAATTATCTCGGATGAATGGGGTAAAGTTGATAGGAAAAACTCTTTAATTTCCAAGATTGCAAAGATGTATCCTTTCAAGAATGATGAAGTAAAACATCTTGAATCAGCCCCCCTTGTCGATGAAGCTCTCATGAGGCTGGTGAGACATGTTACGCTCCCTCTAGAGGATACCGTCTCTTTCAAGGATGGTCTGGAGAGGAAGATTGATACGGATCTAAAACGTATCTATATCACGGCAGGGATGGCTTGTAAACCGGCTCTGGCCCTCGCAGCTTTGTCAAAAGCTATGGAGTCTTGGACGGATGATGTGGGTGCAGCTTTAGGAAGTGTGTCTGAGGACTTATTCAAGAGCTCTCCAGTACATGAGCTGAAGCTGGCTTCGGTCTTCCTGGGAGAAGCATCCATCGACATTATTCGTCTTGTGGCACGTGTCATGCTTTCATCAGTTACAGCAAAACGTGCCCCTCTGGTTACGCCCATGGGTTGCAGACCCTGCCTCTAAACAGGCCTGGTGCAGGATTCCTTTCGAAGGCTCCTCACTCTTCGGAAATAAACTGGATTCTGCTATCTCCCGTGCTACTGGGGGCAAGTCAGGATTCTTACCCCAGGACCGTCGTATCCTTAACCAAAGAAGGACTTGCCCCAGACAAGAGCCAGAACGCGCTAGAGATGCTCGTCGCTACAGACCTGGTCGGGAGTTTAGGAAAAACTGGAGGAGAAGCCAGCCTTCAGGCCAAAAATCCTCAAAGTCAGCCCCGTCAAGTGGTCGGGAGACTTCCAAGTCCTTTTGATACGACGCCTGTCCAGGTAGTGCAAGTAGGGGCTCGTTTATTCCGGTATCAGCACGTCTGGGCAGCCTCGATTCAAGATTACTGGACCGTCAAAACGGTCTCCTCAGGTCACACTTGGGTTTTCACCAATCCACCCAGTCACCGGTTTGTGCCTACGGTCCTTCCGCACTCAGAAGAAAAAAGACAAATTCTTCTATCTTATACAGACTCACTGATTGCCCAGGGGGCCGCCATTCAAGTTCCATCAGAAGAAAGATTTCTTGGAATTTATTCCCCCCTTTTCATGGTCCTCAAAAAGAATGGCTCTTGGAGACCAGTAATCGACCTGACACATCTAAATTCCTTCATCAAGAAGGAAAAATTCAAGATGGAAACCCTGCTGACAATCCGACAAACAGTACAACCAGGAGATTGGCTGGTCTCCATAGACCTGAAAGACGCCTACTTTCATGTGCCGATCGCAAAAGATTTCCAGAGGTATCTCCGATTTGCAGTAGGCCAGAGGCATCTCCAATTCACTTGTCTCCCATTCGGGCTCACAACATTGCCTCGAGTGTTTTCAAAGCTCTTATTGGCTGTGGTAGCTCTAATCCGGGTCAAAGGCATTCGGTTACACCATTACTTAGACGACCTACTCCTACTGTCTCAGGACAGGGAATAGATATTGTCACATCGGGATCAAGTCATATCTACTCTGACAGAGTTCGGTTGGCTATTGAACAGAGAGAAAAGTCACCTAGTTCCGACACAAGCTCTAGTATTCCTCAGGGCCCTATTCAACACAGTGGAGAGCACCATCTCTCTTCCTTTGGAGAAGATTCCGGTAATTCGAGAGAGAATTCGCCTAGCATTGTCAGCAACTCTCCTCAGAGCCTCTCAGTGTCTCAAAATAATCGGCACTATGGTAGCCACAGCCCCCATGGTGAGGTGGGCGCAATGGAAAATGCGGCCCTTTCAGAAGGGTTTTCTCCAGCAATGGGATCCAGGGTCTCGAGACCATCTGGTGCGGGTAACCACCTCCATGCGGGAGGGCCTCCCCTGGTGGCTGCTACGGAAAAACCTCCTCAATTGTCACTCCATAGCACCTGTCTTCTGGATTACAGTGACAACGGATGCGAGCAACAGAGGTTGGGGCGCTCTCTGTCTGACGGAGATAGCCCAAGGCAGGTGGGACTTCCCATCCCAAGGGATAGTCTCAAATGTCCTGGAGCTCCGAGCTGCCTTCCGTGCCCTTCAAGCTTTTCCCCATCTGATATCAGGAGCCTCAGTCCTCCTGAGACTGGACAACACGACCGCAGTGTCATACATCAAGAGACAGGGGGGCACCCGCAGTCTCTCCTTACTGAGGGAAGTAAGCCCGATCATGTCCTGGGCCCAGACGAACTTAACAAATCTATCCGTTGTTTATCTCCCAGGAATTCAAAATGTCCAAGTGGACTTCCTTTCAAGAGTCACCCTGGACAACAACGAGTGGTCCCTCCACACCGAAGTTTTCGATTGGCTCCTGTCCCTAGGGACGATGCCGGAAGTGGATCTGTTCGCATCCCCATGCAATTTCAAGCTGGGGAAATATTACACGAGGTGTCGTTGTCCCCAGGCCTTCGGAGTGGATGCCCTGACGGACCAGTGGAAATTCCACAGGGCCTATGCCTTTCCCCCAGTTCCATTCATTCTTCGTTTCCTTTCGAGGCTCAGGTGGGAGGATGTCGAGGTGCTGGCAGTTGTTCCGTTCTGGCCCAACAGGCCATGGTTTCCTCTCCTGATGCAGCTCAGTTACCGAGAGCCGGTCCCTCTCCCGTCCAGACCAGATCTCCTGCCGCAGGGAGCGTCTCTTCACCCTTGCCCATCCCAGCTCCATCTGATGGCTTGGTGGTTGAGAGGAGAAGGTTGGAAGCACTAGGTTGTCCAAGTACAGCTATTGCTACATTGTTGAATGCCAGAAGAGCGGGCACCAACAGAGTGTATCAGAGGATTTGGACGAAGTTTGCGGACTATGTGATTTCCACCAATGGATCCTGTAGTAATCCAAGGATTCAGGACATTCTAGGTTTTCTACAAACTGGCCTGGATTTGTCCCTATCGGTGAGTTCCTTGCGGGTCCAGATTTCTGCAATCTCAGCCTTTACAGGCGTATCATGGGCCAGACACCCCCTTACTAGGCAGTTCTTCAAGGGAGCAATAAGGCTTAGGCCTCAGAAAAGACCAAGATTCTCTAAATGGGATCTTCCTCTCGTCTTGGATTTCTTCTCAGAAAAGGAGATACGGCATATGGATCAATCATCGATTAGAGAGCTTTCTCTCAAAGTGGTCTTTCTAGTGGCCATAACATCGGCCAAGAGAGTTTCTGAAATTGGTTCCCTAGGATACAAAGAACCTTTCCTTACCTTCTTCCCAGATCGTGTAGTCTTGATCCCCATGTTAGGATCGAATCCAAAAGTAACAACCATCTTCCATGAAAATCAGGAGATTGTCCTCCCTACTTTCAGATCCACTGAGGACTCTAATGTTCACCCTCTAGATGTTGGGCAGATTCTGAAGCAATACCTAGAAGCCACAGCTTCTTTCCGCCAGTCTGATCATCTGTTTGTGCTTTTTCACGGCAAGAACAAGGGTTCACGGGCTTCCTCTAGAACCATCGCAGCATGGATCGTTCAAGCTATCCAATGGGCTTACAGGTCTAAGGGTTTGGCTCCTCCGGAGGCGGTAACCGCTCATTCTACCAGGAGCGTCTCTACGGGCAGCATCCCGACATGTGTCTCCGGATGTAATCTGTAAAGCGGCCTCATGGTCATCAATTAACACTTTTATGACACACTATTGTGTAGAACCGGCTTCTTTGTCTACGGTTAACTTTGGTTTGCACGTATTATCTGTTGATGGTGCTAATTAAACCTTTTTTGTTCTTTATCCAGCAATTACCCACCCGGGTGTGTATGGCTAGTTATTTCCCATACGTAGGCTGCCATGGAGTCTGTCAGGAAAACGGAAAATTTATATCAAATACTTACCGTAATTTTCCTTTCCTGATGGACTCCATGGCAGCAGGAGTTCCCTCCCAGTTGCTGGAGTAGGCTAAGTTACGGAACACGGTCTCTGTCTAGAAGCAAAGATTTATGGGAGTGGGGTCCTATGAGGTATGAGAGGCGGGATTAACCCATACGTAGGCTGCCATGGAGTCCATCAGGAAAGGAAAATTACGGTAAGTATTTGATATAAATTTTCCGTTATCTCAAAAAGTGAAACAGGAAGAACCTTCCGAGCCCATGTGCAACCAGAACAACCAAATGCAAGGGTGGATGTGTCTGAAATCCAACTCTGCCACACCTTCTCAAACTTTTTGTCGCATCCTCTATTCTGGTAAGTGGCCTTATAAAATGGCATTGCCTTAATAATTAAACCCTTCCAGAAAGCTGAAGGGGCCTCAGGTTTCTTCCAATAAAGAAGAATCGCTTTACGTGCATAAAATAGACAGTAAGGTTCTCTGTGCCCTGAGGGGCTCCAGTTCCTCCACCACCCCAAGTAAACACACAGCAATATTATAGGTACATGAAGGGCTGTAACATTTTCAAGAGTGTGAGCCACCTCCTGCCAGAAAAGCTGCATTAGCGAGCATTGCCAAAAGATATGTTCAAAATCTGCCAGACAATGCTGGCAATTGCAACAATTTTTGATTCAGAGGCATAAATCTTGGCAAGTCTGGCTGGAGTATAGTATATTCTATGCAGAATTTTGTATTGAATGAGGCGATCCCTGGATGACATCAAGTATTTGAAAGGACACATTACATCCCAATCATCACCTTGAACATTGAGTATCACTGACATCCACCACTCCCTGCACTTTTCAATGGGTTTTGGTTTGACCGTAAAAAGTTCTTTGTATACCACAGATAGTGTCTTGGCGACTCGTTTTTTCCGATGCCAGCAACTGCTCCAAGTCTGAGGATTGGATCCATAGTCATACTTCCGAATTGAGGAAAAAAAGGCATGACGCAGTTGCAGTTGAAGAAGCACCAATTTTGAAGCTGGAATGTGGATTTGAGTTCATTAAATCAAAGCAGTCGCCCATTTCCCATTATATCTTAAAGCTGCCTAACCCCCTCCCTGCCCAAATAATGGGATCTGGTATAGCGCCAAAATGGGGCAGATGATGATTATACCAGAGTGGCGTAAAGGAAGAGTAGTTATTACACTCAGGCTGCATAATGTTCTTTACCTTATTCCATGCCTTAACAGTCACCCGCATAGAGACTGTTAGTACAGTGTAGCCCTGAGGTCCCCTAAAGAGCAAATGATGAAGTCCTTCATATGAACCTATCAAAGGCGCCTCCAACACCGTGGCTGCATCCCCACCCTCCCTTGTTAGCTATCTACGTGCAAATGCCAAAAAATACGTACATAGATCAGGCAGCGCAAGTTTCCCTTGGCCTACAGGTTCCTGAAGAGTTTGTAACCCTATTCTTGGGTGGGATGATGACCACAAAAAAGAACTACATAACCTCTCGATTCGCTTAAAATATGAACGAGGGATCCACACTGGTAAATTTCGTAGGAAGTACAAGATAATCGGTAAAATCTTCATTTTTATAACGTTAATCCTACCCAAGAACGAAAAGGGCAAGTCTTTCCATGCCTCCAACTGCTGCTTGAAGGCAGGAATTAAAGAATGTAAATTAAGAGCCAAGAAGTATAACACGTTAGCTGAGATCACAACCCCAAGATATTTAATTGTTAACTCTGAGTACTGAGACAGTATTCAGTATTTTAAAGGCTGCCTGCAAAGAATGGCCAGGGTCCTGTAGGAAAAGGAAAAGATCATCTGCGTATAAGGCAGTGGCGTAGCGTGGGTTGTCAGCACCCGGGGCAAGGCAAGTAATTTGCGCCCCCCCCCTAACCTGCAGACTTTTAGCTATCCCTGAGTCCCTTCAAATACAATAGTACTGACCTACCTGATTCCTATACTGACCACTACACTACATTGTCCACTACACTGACCACTATACTATACTGTCCACTATACTACACTGACCACTATACTGACCACTATACTATACTGTCCACTATATTACACTGACCACTACACTGTCCACTATACTGACCACCATACTACACTGTCCACTATACTACACTACACTGTCCACTATACTACACTACACTGACCACTATACTACACTGTCCACTATACTACATTACACTGACCACTATACTACACTGTCCACTATACTACACTACACTGACCACCATACTACACTGACCACTATACTGACCACCATACTACACTGTCCACTATACTACACTACACTGACCACTATACTACACTACACTGACCACCATACTACACTGTCCACTATACTACACTACACTGACCACCATACTACACTGTCCACTATACTACACTACACTGTCCACCATACTACACTGACCACTATACTACACTACACTGTCCACCATACTACACTGACCACTATACTACACTACACTGACCACTATACTGACCACCATACTACACTGTCCACTATACTACACTATACTGACCACCATACTACACTGACCACTATACTACACTACACTGACCACCATTCTACACTGTCCACTATACTACACTGACCACTATACTACACTATACTGTCCACTATACTACACTGACCACTATACTACACTGTCCACTACACTACACTGTCCACTACACTACACTGTCCACTATACTGACCATCATACCACACTACACTGACCACTACACTACACTGACCACTACACTACACTAACGACTATACTATACTACACTGACCACTATACTATACTACACTGTCCACTACACTATACTGTCCACTACACTAACCACCATACTAACCACTAGGGTTGTCCCGATACCACTTTTTTAGGACAGAGTACAAGTACCGATACTTTTTTTCAAGTACTCGCCGATACCGATTACCGATACTTTTTTTTTATGTCACGTGACAGTTTTTTTTTTTTTTTTAACAATGCTTTCTTTTTTTTCGGGGGGGGGGGGGGGGGGAGGGGTGAACGGTGTCTGTGTGTTTTTTTTTTATTAACAATTTTTATTTTTTACAATAATAATTTTTTTATGTGTTTTTTTTTTTATTAACAATTTTTTTTTTTTACAATAATAATTTTTTTATTCATTTTTGCAATATGTTTTTTTTTTTTTTTTTTTTTTTTTTAAATCAGCCCTGTTGGGGGGCTTTGGTGAGATATCAGGGGTCTTAACATACCCCTGATATCTCCCCCTTGAGACAGAGAAAGAGACCGAGGATAGAGATTCCCCAGTCCCTTTCTCTGCAGCCTCAGCTGCACTGAGAATGAATGGAGAGAAGTCAGCGGCTCCTCTCCATTCATAAACTGACACATTGTAATCACAGGAGATTACAATGTATCAGTTATGTGAATGGACAGAGTCAGCTGACTCTATCCATGCACAAAGGAAGGAGGAGGAGGACGGCGGACCGGAGGGGACAGCGGAGAGGCAGAGGAACGGAGGAACGGAACGGAGGGGGACAGAGAAGGAGAGGGGGACAGAGGAACGGAACGGAGGGGACAGAGAAGGAGAGGGGGACGGAGGAACGGAACGGAGGGGGACAGAGAAGGAGAGGGGGACGGAGGAACGGAACGGAGGGGACAGAGAAGGAGAGGGGGACGGAGGAACGGAACGGAGGGGACAGAGAAGGAGAGGGGGACGGAGGAACGGAACGGAGGGGACAGAGAAGGAGAGGGGGACGGAGGAACGGAACGGAGGGGACAGAGAAGGAGAGGGGGACAGAGGAACAGAACGGAGGGAGACAGAGGAGAGGGGGACAGAGGAACAGAGGGGGCATGGAGAAGGATGCAGTGACAGTCAGCGGTGATCGTGTGGGGAAGTTACAAGCACCGATCACCGCTGTATGTCACTGAAAGCCGCGGGGGGGAATCTTGTAACTCCCCCACACGCCGATCACCGCTGACTGTCATAGTATCGGCGGAAGCATCGGGAGCATTTGCCCGAGTACAAGTACTTGGGCAAATGCTCGGTATCGGTGCCGATACCGATACTAGTATCGGTATCGGGACAACCCTACTAACCACTATACTACACTACACTGACCTCCATACTAAACTACACTATACTGACCACTATGCTAACCACTATACTATACTACACTAACTACTATACTGACCACTATACTACACTGTCCACTATACTACACTACACTGTCCACTACACTGCCCCCCATACTGACTACTACACTAACCTCCATACTATACTACACTACACTGTCCTGCCTACAGTCTCTCTCTCGCCCCCTTCCCCTCCCAGTAATAAGACTCTCAAGAGGGAGCCTCACTCACCTTCTTATCCTGGCCTGCATCAATCCGGAGGAGGAGGAGGAGGAGGAGGAGGAGGAGAAGACAGCTGCGGCTCACATTCTTCTCTCCCCTGCGCTCTGCCTGCTGCCATGTTCAGTATGCAGCGCCCTGTGATTGGGCGTATGGGGGGTCATATGCGGAGGCGGGACTTCAGGAGCGATCGAGGACAGGCCAGCCCTACGCCTCACATGACCCCCATACGCCCAATCACAGGGCGCCGGACACTTAACATGGCGGCCGGAGCCCGGGGACACAGGAATTAGAAATTAGGAGGAGGCAAAGAAAAGATCTTGCGAGCCACAATGTTCCTATGCTTAATAAACCAGCAGCAACAAGTTGTTATATACCACAGGTATATCAAAGATGAATATCCAGCAGCAAACGCAGTTCACGTACTCATAACCGTGCATAAAACCATAATATAAGAGAAATTGCGTTGCGCTTGATTAAATGTCATACAGAGAAATATCCTAAAAACCTTAAAAAAAATACCTCACTATTCACATCCATTGTGCATAACTGTGCTAAAAAAAGTAATTTAAAATACAACTAAGAAATATCAAAATACTCCTGTGGAAAAGTAAATGGTATCACTTCTATGCAATGTGCATATGTATAAACCTGTGGACAATCAATATAAAGTGCATATAGTGCCAAAGTATATATATACAATTGTGCATAAAAACTATATTAAAAGGTGACTGAAAACATAAAAAAGCATGCACTGCTTCATATACCGTGCAACATGCAAACATCAAAGAAACGCAAACTGCGTTTAAATGGCCGTGTTTTAAAGTTCTTATATAAGCCAACTATATATGAGCCAACTTCCCTAAACTACAAACCTTGCTAAAAGGCATAAATTGGGATAAAATATTAGGAACAAAGAATACGGAGGAGAGATGGGTTTGCTTTAAGAGCATATTAAATAAGGGCATTAGCCAATGTATCCCATTGGGTAATAAATTTAAAAGAGCGAACAAACATCCTGGATGGCTTAACTCCGATGTAAAAATGCATATAAAAGCAAAGGAGAAGGCCTTCAAAAAATACAAGGTTGAGGGATCATCCTCAGCATTCAGTATTTATAAAGAATGCAATAAGAAATGTAAGGGTGCAATTAGGATGGCTAAGATAGAACATGAAAGACACATAGCGGAGGAGAGCAAAAGAAATCCCAAGAAATTCTTTAAGTATGTAAACAGTAAAAAAGGGAGGACAGACCATATTGGCCCCATAAAGAATGAGGAAGGACATCTGGTTACAAAGGATGGGGAGATGGCAAAGGTATTGAATTTATTCTTCTCCTTAGTCTTCACAAGTGAATCGGGGGGCTTCAGTAACCAAAACTGCAGTGTTTATCCTCATGACACATCACAGGAAGCACCTCCATGGTTAACAGAGGACGGAATTAAAATTAGACTTGAGAAACTTAACATTAATAAATCACCGGGACCAGATGGCTTGCATCCGAGGGTACTTAGGGAACTCAGTCAGGTGATTGCCAGACCGTTGTTCCTAATATTTACAGACAGTCTATTGACTGGAATGGTACCAGCTGATTGGAGAAAAGCCAATGTAGCACCAATATTTAAAAAGGGCCCAAAAAACATCCCTGGGAATTACAGACCAGTTAGCCTAACATCAATAGTATGTAAACTCTTGGAGGGGATGATAAGGGACTATATACAAGATTTTAGTAATAAGAATGATTTCATTAGCAGTAATCAGCATGGATTCATGAAGAATCGTTCTTGCCAAACCAATCTATTAACCTTCTATGAGGAGGCGAGTTGCCATCTAGATAAAGGAAGGCCCGTAGACGTGGTGTATCTGGATTTTGCAAAAGCATTTGACACAGTTCCCCATAAACGTTTACTATACAAAATAAGGTGCGTTGGCATGGACCATAGGGTGAGTACATGGATTGAAAACTGGCTACAAGGGCGTGTTCAGAGGGTGGTGATAAATGGGGAGTACTCAGAATGGTCAGGGGTGGGTAGTGGGGTTCCCCAGGGTTCTGTGCTGGGACCAATCCTATTTAATTTGTTCATAAACGACCTGGAGGATGGGATAAAGAGTTCAATCTCTGTATTTGCAGACGATACTAAGCTAAGCAGGGCAATAACTTCTCTGCAGGATGTGGAAATCTTGCAAAAAGACCTGAACAAATTAATGGGGTGGGCGACTACATGGCAAATGAGGTTCAATGTAGAAAAATGTAAAATAATGCATTTGGGTGGCAAAAATATGAATGCAATCTATACACTGGGGGGAGAACCTCTGGGGGAATCTAGGATGGAAAAGGACCTGGGGGTCCTAGTGGATGATAGGCTCAGCAATGGCATGCAATGCCAAGCTGCTGCTAATAAAGCAAACAGAATATTGGCATGCATTAAAAGGGGGATCAACTGCAGAGATAAAACGATAATTCTCCCGCTCTACAAGACTCTGGTCCGGCCGCACCTGGAGTATGCTGTCCAGTTCTGGGCACCAGTCCTCAGGAGGGACGTACTGGAAATGGAGCGAGTACAAAGAAGGGCAACAAAGCTAATAAAGGGTCTGGAGGATCTTAGTTATGAGGAAAGGTTGCAAGCACTGAACTTATTCTCTCTGGAGAAGAGACGCTTGAGAGGGGATATGATTTCAATTTACAAATACTGTACTGGTGACCCCACAATAGGGATAAAACTTTTTCGCAGAAGAGAGTTTAATAAGACTCGTGGCCACTCATTACAATTAGAAGAAAAGAGGTTTAACCTTAAACTACGTAGAGGGTTCTTTACTGTAAGAACGGTAAGGATGTGGAATTCCCTTCCACAGGCGGTGGTCTCAGCGGGGAGCATTGATAGCTTCAAGAAACTATTAGATAATCACCTGAATGACCGCAATATACAGGGATATGTAATGTAATACTGACACATTATCACACACATAGGTTGGACTTGATGGACTTGTGTCTTTTTTCAACCTCACCTACTATGTAACTATGTAACTAAGTGTCCCAAAGATGAAACTAAAAAGTGCTTCCGTGTCCATAAATATCCATAGAAGTCCAAGTCATCCAATGTGCCGAATTCCAGTGCTTTAAACAATAATAGTGTGCCACAGTGCCCCCCCACAGTGGTTGCGCTCACCTTAGAGCGTGTGACACAGCTTTTACCTTGTGTCAAAACACGCTATGTAGCCACCCCCTGGGCTATATGCGATAAGCTAGATCGATCTCCACTCTGGGTCAGTTAGGCTCCATAGACATTAATCATAAAAACAAGGAGAGACTACAGCTCATTCCCAATTACGGCTCTCCAAAAACTGTGCCCTCAAGGATCCTGCCAGATCACTGCGTTGCAAACAAAGCTTGTGTAGATAGAGGATCCTGGTGTCACTGATGGTTTTCAGAAAGCTCACAGGGGACACAGCTCATGCATTCAATAAACTCATTCAGAATGGGATCGCTTGTATATTGATCAGGCTGCAAGAGCTCAGCGACACAGCTCTACCTTCAGCGCCGCCAACCCACACACTGCAGATGCTGGGCGTCACAGGCTCCTCCTACATGTTATGTCACTGCCACGTGACTTTTTCAAGGATGTGACACATACTGGCGCCCCCCTAAATGTCGCACCTGGGGCCACGGCACCCCCCACGCTACACCACTGGTATAAGGCCATACATTCCCTAACTCCCCCAACTAGCAGAGCTCCCACCTCAGTGGACCTCCAGAGAGCAATAGCAATAGGCTCCATCATAAGAGCAAACAAAAAAGGTGAGAGCGGACATCCTTGCCGCACCCAGCTGCAAAAGGGGTAGAAATTAGGTTTCCTATCCTCATAGCCGCTTCTAAAGAGATCCAGGCCATGAAACAGGGACCAAAACCCATATGACCAAGCACCAAGGTCATATAGCCCCTGTCCACCGAATCAAAGGCCTTCTCCATATCCAATGAGACCACCACCCGGGCCCCAGAGTTATCATGAACTATCTGCAGGAGAGTGAACAATCTACGCAAGCTAGTATCAGTGGATTTTCCAGGGATAAACCCTGTTTGATCAATGTCTATCAAAGCCGTAATGACTCTGGATAGTCCAGGTTTTTAGTGATAATTTTCAAATCTTGATTGAGCAGGGCAATAGGTCGAGCAATCTAAGATTGGTCTTTGCCCGGTTTCGGTAATAAAATGACATGGGTTTCTGACAAAGAGTCCAGTAGGACATCATTATCTATGCAGTACTTATATAAAGCTTGAAGTCTAGGGCCCAAGGTCCCAATATGAGTCCTATACCACTCTGCTAGGAAACCATCAGGGCCAGGTGACTTATGGGGGGAGGAGAGATCGAATAGCCAATTCGACTTCTTCAAGAGTAAAATCTCTATCCAGTATTTCAACATCTGCGGCCAGTAGGGTAGGGATAGGAAGGCCTGCAAGTAACTTATGGCTTTCTTTCAACAATGGCTTTCTTCTTGCCACTATTCCATAAAGGCCAGATTTGTGGAGTGCATGACTAATAGTTATCCTGTGGACAGAATCTCCCACCTGAGCTGTGGATCTCTGCAGCTCCTCCAGAGTTACCATGGGCCTCTTGGCTGCTTCTCTGATTAAAGCTCCCCTTGCCCGGCCTGTCAGTTTAGGGGGACGGCCATGTCTTGGTAGGTTTGCAGCTGTGCCATACTCTTTCCATTTTCGAATGATGGATTGAACAGTGCTCCGTGAGATGTTCAAAGCTTGGGATACTTTTTTTAAAATCTAACCCTGCTTTAAACTTCTCCACAACTTTATCCCTGACCTGTCTGGTGTGTTCCTTGACCTTCATGATGATGTTTGTTCACTAAGGTTCTCTAACCAACATCTGAGGGCTTCACAGAACAGCTGTATTTATACTGAGATTAAATTACACACAGGTGGACTCTATTTACTAATTTGATTAAATTCTTTTTATTTGAAAAAAAAAAGTTTTCCATTGCAACAAACATATAATAAGGGAACGTTATCATAAATAAAAACACATAAATACCTATCCCTATATTATCATTCTAATGTGCGTCAGTTCAACCCGCCCTTATGCTGTAGGCTTCGAGAATCGTTTTCTTCCTTTTTCCCCCCATTCACTCTCCCGCCCCCCATCCACTCCCCATCATACACTTTGCCATACATTTTATTATTCATTCAACCATCCCTCCCTCCCCAAATCATCCACAACCCACCCCTCCTATCAATCCAACTCCTTCCAGGTCCAGCCATGCTTTCCATATTTTTTCAAATTTCTTAAAGTTACCCCTCTTCTTGTATATATATTTCTCTCTGCAGATCACCTCTCTAACTGCATTCACCCATTCTGAAACCGTCGGTGCTTCCTTTCTCTGCCAGTACTGTGCGATAAGCTTTTTACCCTGAAACAGACATCTGATCCTTGCTGTATGTATATCTCTCGAGGCCACCTTATCCCCCGTTAATCCCAACAGGCACTCCCTCGCCTCTACTTTCAATGACGTCCCAAACACCAAATTTATCCTTTCCACGACCCCTTTCCAATATATATATAGTTTGGGGCAGCGCCAAAACATGTGGATCAGGTCTCCACACCCTCCCCCACACCTTTGGCACTTTGGGTCGGGCCTCTTACCCCACTTAAATAATTTCAATGGTGTGTAATATGCCCTATAGGAAAGATAAAAATGGGACATCACCTGTGAAGGAGAGAGAGTGGCCCTGGGCCCCAGCGACAGAACCTGCTTCCATTGATCATCGGATAGTGCCCCCACATCTCCCTCCCATTTGATCCTATTTTTGTTTTCCACCATGCCCCCCTGGGCTGATGCCTTCAGGCATCCGTACATGTCAGAAATCAATCCCTTCGTAGTATGTACCTCAATAAGCTTTCTCAAAGAGGTCATCTCGCACCACACTGGCGCATCCTTTCCAAATTGTGCCTCTAGGGCATGCCTGAGTTGCAAATACCTGTAAAAAGATCTATTAGAAATTGCATACTCCTCTACCAACTCCTTAAAAGATTTTAACCTTCCCTCTCTATATACCTGTGCCAGGCAATGGATACCCTGGCGATCCCACTCCACAAAGTGTCCCATTTTTTTAAGCTCCTTGAGGTTATTATTATCCCAGAGTGGGGAAAATTCCGCAAAGCCAGTATATCCCAGAGTTCTTTTAGCTTGTACCCAAGCCTTAACCATCAGTTGTTTAGTGGGGCATTTAGTACCAAATGAGTCTGCCTCTAATGCCTCTGCGATCGTATCATGGCCGATGTCGTTCCACAAGACGCTACCGCCCACTCCTTCCTCCCATGGCCTATTACTGCCTCTATTTACTAATTAGGTGACTTCAGAGTTAGGGGTACCAGATCAAAGGGGGCTGAATACAAATGCATGCCACACTTTTCACAGATTTATTTGGAAAAAAAATTGAAAACCATTTATAATTTTCCTTCCACTTCACAATTATATGCCACTTTGTGTTGGTCCATTACATAAAATCCCAATAAAATACAAAATATGGAAAATTTCAAGGGGTATGAATACTTTTTCGAGGCACTGTATCATTTAAAATACACCTATGATAACAATTTGTAAGTGGGCAAACTTACAAAATCAGCATGGGATCAAATAATAATTTTCCACACTGTATTGACAACCAGGTATTCTCTCTCACTGTGGAAGGATTTCCCCTTACTTCCTGTTTTGGCTATGAGACAGTGAAGCAAAAGCTGCCTGATGTTCTACTTTAAAACTTTAATTTCTGTTCTCATACATTTACTTATGTGAAGAAGTGCCCGAAATGTATCAGTCTCAGCTCTGGTTGCAGACTAAAGTCTTAAAAACGGGAAACTACAAATTCCAGGTGCCGAACTCCTCCCCGTCACACGTCCACACCACTATCTAGCGGCGTCTGGATGGCCCCCCCGGCGTTCCGGAAGGCGCGAGCCCCGGCAATCGCCGTCACCTCCGACACAATTGCGTGATGTCATGATGTCACAAGCGTATGTAGGGCGACTTGCACGCGCGCAACGTCACCGACAGTCTGACGGTGATCACGGGATGCCGCCGGCATGGAGGAGGCTCCCCACAGTGGCCCTAATGTAAGGGCCTATCTGTGGGAAACACCAGGGGGAGAACCGCAAACACTTATTAACTTACTAATAAGGTTTTTTTATACCTAATGGCAGTTGCCTTGCCCCCCGTCCTCTCCAGGTCCAAACGTGTGGCCCCTTGTAAGTCCGATGGACTGTGGATGCGCCTGGAGGGCGCGAATGGGGTATGTGTGGTCTTTGGGATCTTTGAACTTTCATGTTTTTAAACAACCTGGTTTGTGCGATGCATCTTCACTTTATCATCCACTTAATGGTAAATATACCTCCACAAATATGAGACATTTCTCTGCATAATTTAAATGTTGTACAAATGTTTTGTATATTGATCAAAGTCCTAAGTCCAATTTTAATTTTGATATATCTCCCTAGAATCAAAATCCCCCTGAAGAAGACCAGAATGAGTCGAAATGCATTAGGGTATTCATGTGGATATCAAATTTGTATACGCTACTGGCAATATGTTCGCCTGGGGGCCTCTTGGCCATGAGTGAAGTTTTATGCTGTTGTTTGTTAAACGTGAACCAGAGTTTGTATTTTACAATAAACTTATTGCAATTTGAATTTATCTTGAACATCTGATCTACTTCATACCTATATTATTACATAATGTCTTGCTGCTTTAAAAACCCCTTGGGGAAATTTTCGACTTTTTTGCAGACTAAAATCTTTTTCACCAGTAATTACAACTGTTCTGTTGTTAAGGTAAGTTTCTGACTAGGATTAGTCAATATGGGGGATTATTTTTTTTTTTTACATTCTTTATACTTTCTTCTCCCTGTTTGCTCCCCCTTTTTGTTGATCCCTTTTTTTTGTGGGGGAGAGCTTCTCTATTTACCATCTATTGTAATAGAATTTTACATTTATGTATATATGAGGTTTCATATGGGCTATATTTTTTTTTTATACCATGTTATCATGAAAATATTTGATAACATAATCCTTATTTTAAATACGTTATGTGGTTTTCTTTATCTCATTTGTTTTCAATTAGTTTCTTCTTAAAGCGGAAGTAAACCCATAGATTTAACGGTTTCAAAAAACAGTTACATTTCTGGCACATGCCGGGAATGTAACTGTCACATTGGTTGTGCTCTCAACCAAACTGTCAAACCATCCAATGATGGGTGTCATAACTAATCACATGTGCAGCATCATGACAGTTGAAGATTAAAAAGAGGCCAAGATGGCATCGTCCTTGGCTGAAAACAATAGGAGGGTTTACTTTCACTTTAACTTCTTGCCGTCCGCTCCACATGATCTCACGCTCCCGGGTGTGCAGCACGCACACGCACTGCCAACAACCTGCTCCCGCTGTGATTAGACACAGTGGGAGCCAATCAGCGGGTCCAGCGGACCTGCCGATCGTTTCCGACAGAGGCAGAACAGCAGTCTGCCTATGCAAACAAGGCAGATTGCTGTTCTGTTACAAGGGAAGATAGAGATCCTGTGTTTATGCTAAACAGGAACACAGATCTTGGTCTTTCCACATTTAGAAAGCACTCCCTAGGGACACATTTAATTCACTGATCGCCCCTGATGTTAACCCCTTCCCTTCCAGGGTCATTAGTACAGTGACAGTGCATATTTTTTAGCACTGATCACTTTATTGACGTCACTGGCCCCCAAAAAAAGTGTCAAAAGTGTCACTTAGTGTCCGATTTGTCACCCGCAATGCCGCAGTTCAGCTATAAGTCGCTGATTGCTGCCATTACTAGTAAAAAAAAAAAAAATTCCATAAAAATATCCCATAGTTTGTAGATGCTATAACTTTTGGGCAAACCAATCAAAATAGGCTTATTGGGATTTGTTTTTGAAACCAAAAACATGTAGCAGAATACATATTGGCCTAAATTGATGAAGAAATTACATTTTCAAAAAATAACATTTTTGGATGTGTATTAGAGCAGAAAGTAAAAAATTGTTTTTTTTTTTCAAAACTGTCTTTTTTTGTTTATAGCGCAAAAAATAAAAACCGTAGAGGTGATCAAATACCACCAAAAGAAAGCTCTATCTGTGGGAAAAAAAAGGTCAATTTTATTTGTAAACAGCTTCTTAGTGAACATACTTCTAGTGTGCTTTTGTTCCATCAAACCCTAGATGCTGCCAACATGCTGACAGATTGGATCCACTTTATTATCTAATCTCCCCTCCTCAATGCTCCACAATATCTTTTATTAAGCCGCCAGAAAACAGGCCAGTCATACTATAATGCCGCGTACACACGGTCGGACTTTTCAGCTACAAAAGTCCAACAGTCTGTCCGACAGACTTTCGACGGACTTTTGACGGACTTGTGGCGGACTTTCTAACGAACAGACTTGCCTACACACGATCACACAAAAGTCCGTCGAATTCTTACGTGATGACGTACACCGGACTAAAATAAGGAAGTTCATAGCCAGTAGCCAATAGCTGCCCTAGCGTGGGTTTTTGTCCGTCGGACTAGCATACAGACGAGCGGATTTTTCGACCGGACTCGAGTCCGTCGGAAAGATTTGAAGCATGTTTCAAATCTAAAGTACGTCGGATTTGAGGCTAAAAAAGTCAGTTGAAAGTCCGGAGAAGCCCACACACGATCGGATTACCAGCCAGCTTTAGTCCGTCAGACTTTTGTAGACGAAAAGTCCGACCGTGTGTACGCGGCATAAGGGTTGATCTAAAGTTCAGCACAAATATTCTAGCTGTTACTTGTCGTAGTAATAAAAAAAAAATATTGTATTTGAATTACTGCCTGCTTCCAACCAACCTCTGCCAACTGGTAGAGTCTGCTGCATTCACAATATATCAGTCAAAATTTGCTACATTTTACCTTGCCAACGATCACTGTCCAATTAAAACCAAGGTGCATTTCCAAATTGCCTGTCAATGCAAGAATCAGTGTGCGGCACATTACAATTGATTGTGAATTCTTAAATTGTAAGCTTTAAAGGCGCAGGGCCCTCTGAATCCTACTGTATTAAACGTGTATTGTATTTGTACAGTCTACCCTCAAGTTGTAAAGTGCTGCGTAAACTGTTGGCGCTTTATAAATCCTGTATAATAATTGCACCCTAGGGCACTGTACAGTAGCAGTCAATGCCCAGGCACCACAACACATTGGTGTCCTTCAGTGAGTTGGCAAAAATGCATGTCTGTTAATTTGTCAGTTGAGGTGCATTGGAAGCCTAAATCTTAACATAGAATTAATGCAATTCACAGTTATGTGTGTAACAATGCATTACAACGACTGAAGAAGTGTGAATGAGCCATGAATCTGAACATTAAGCATGCCAGTGCCCTCCCTTCAAAGAAATTGATAAGTATGGCGGCTGGCCTTATTGCCAGAGCATTCTAATTTAGAGACGTGAGTTATTTAACACCCGCTGGTTATTTGTTGTTCTCACATACCTGCATCCAGGCAAATCCATCCTTCTGCTCAGCTTCAGGCCCAATCTTTGTCCTTCCTTGAGTCATAAGGACAGCAACCTGAGAGTGAGCATTATTCCCAGAGTTGTGTTGTCAATCTTTATCACACATTGGTGGTAGGTACAGCAAGGGAGGAAGAGAGGTGGCGCTGCTATTCTCAGAGAGCACAGAACATGCAAAACAAATTGAAGTGCTTATCGCATTGTGGAGCGACCCTAAATTTCACATCGAGACACTTCCAGATCTACTATGAGGGCTATTTCAGTAATAATACATTGCCTTGAAAAAGTATTCATACCCATTGAAATTTTCCACATTTTGTCATGTTACAACCAAAAACGTAAATGTATTTTATTGAGATTTTATGTGATAGGCCAACGCAAAGTGGCACATAATTGTGAAGTGGAAGGAAAATGATAAATGGTTTTCAAAAGGTTTTACAAATAAATATCTGAAAAGTGTGGCGTGCATTTGTATTCAGCCCCCTTTACTCTGATACCCCTAACTAAAATCTAGTGGAACCAATTGCCTTCAGAAGTCACCTAATTACTAAATAGAGTCCACATGTGTGTAATTTAATCTCAGTATAAATACAGCTGTTCCGTGAAGCCCTCAGAGATTTGTTAGAGAACTGTAGTGAACAAACAGCATCATAAAGGCCAAGGAACACACCAGACAGGTCATGGATAAAGTTGTGGAGAAGTTTAAAGCAGGGTTAGATTATATCTCGAGCTTTGAACATCTCATGGAGCACTGTTCAATACATCATCTGAAATTTGAAAGAGTATAGCACAACTGCAAACCTACCAAGACATGGCTGTCCACCTAAACTGACAGGCCGGGCAAGGAGAGCAATAATCAGAGAAGCAGCCAAGAGACCCATGATAACTCTGGAGGAGCTGCACAGATCCACAGCTCAGGTGGGAGAATCTGTCTACAGGACAACTATTAGTCGTGCACTCCACAAATCTGGCCTTTATGGAAGAGTGGCAACAAGAAAGCCAGTGTTGAAAGAAAGCCTTAAGTCCCGTTTGCAGTTTGTGAGAAGCCATGTGGGGGACACTCAAACATGTGGAAGAAGGTTCTCTGGTCAGATGAAACCAAAATTTAACTTTCTGGTCTAAAACCAAAGTACTATGTGTGCGGAAAACTAACACTGTACATCACTCTGAACAAACCATCCCCATTGTGAAACACGGTGGTGGCAGCATCATGTTGTGGGGATGCTTTTCTTCAGCAGGGACAGGGAAGCTGGTCAAAATTGATGGGAAGATTAATGAAGCCAAATACAGGGAAATCTTAGAAGAAAACCTATTAAAGTCTGCAAAAGGCTTAAGCATGGAGCAGAGGTACGCCTTCCAGCAGAACAACGACCCTAAACATACAGCCAGAGCTACAATGGAATGGTTAGGATCAAAGCATATTCATGTTTTAGAATGGTCCAGCCAAAGTCCTAACTCCAATAGAGAATCTGTGGCAAGACTTGAAAATTGCTGTTCACAGACGCTCTCCATCCAATCTGACAGAGCTTGAGCTATTTTGCAAAGAAGAATGGGCCAAAATTTCACTCTCTAGATGTGCAAAGCTGGTAGAGACATCCCCAAAAAGACTTGCAGCTGTAATTGCAGCAAAAGTATTGGCTCAGGGGGGCTGAATACAAATGCATGCCATACTTTACAGATATTTATTTGTAAAAGATTTTGAAAACCAATTATCATTTTCCTTCCACTTCACAATTATGTGCAACTTTGTGTTGGTCTATCACATAAAATCCCAATAAAATACATTTAAGTTTTTGTTTTTAACATGACAAAATGTGTAAATTTCAAGGGGTATGAATACTTTTTCAAGGCACTGTATCTGTTTATTCTGGAGATTTTCGTTAATAGATGTTGGGTTAGCATTATATCATTCAAAAAAGGAAAAAGTGAGACATTGTAATGTTTCATGCTTTTCAATTTATTTTATGCAAAAGAAAAAATGTTATTGTACAGGGTGCAAAGTTATCTGCTCAAACGAGGTTATAAGGGGGTAGTTGGCTTTTTCCTCATCGGTTAGCGCTGCATTTCCAGGTCTCACCACTAAAGCCACAGTCATTCCTGCTTCCTCTGCAGCCTTCGCCTCTGTGGAAAAAGAGAGAGCCCCGAGATAAGCAAGATTTATTTGAAACCTTACATACACGTATATTATTATTATATATATATATACCGTATTTATCGGCGTATAACACGCACCGGCGTATAACACGCACCCCAATTTAGGAGGGAATTTTAAGGAAAAAAAAACTTTTAGGAGGGAAGTTGAAGGGAAAAAAACTTAAATTTAAATGCCCATCATTGCAGCCTTCTCAGTGCAGCCTTGCCCCAGTGCAGCCATGTCAGTGCAGCCTTCCCCAGTGCAGCCTTGCCCCAGTGCAGCCTTGCCCCAGTGCAGCCTTGCCCCAGTGCAGCCTTCGATCCTGTGATCCCTGCCATCCTGGGCTTCAAAATCGCCAAACGCGATTTGAAAATGGCGCCGCCGGCGCCGAAATACACAGAGCCGGTCCTCGGCTCTTCTCGGCGGCTCTCGTTCACTTTCGGCTCCACTCGTAGTCCCGTCCGGGATGGGCGTGATTATGAGCGGAGCTATCCGAACCTAGCCAAGTACACTCTCGGCTAGGTTCGGGTGGCACTCGAGTGAAGCCGAAAGTGGCCGAGAAGAGCCGAGGACCGGCTCTGTGTATTTCGGCGCCGGCGGGGCCATTTTCAAATCGCGGTCGGCGATTTTGAAAATCTGGCAGCTCCGGATCGCAGGGGATCGGCGTATAACACGCACCCGCAATTTTCCGCTGATTTTAAGGGGAAAAAAGTGCGTGTTATACGCCGATAAATACGGTATATACACACACACACACACACACTGGTGGACATGACAGTTTTTTTTTAATTAGAGGCTATAAAATTCAATTTAATACAACATATTTTTCAAATGCAAAGTGCAACATGTAAAGTACAATAGGGTGATCAGAAATCATCTTTTGCTGTTCTATTTTTTTTTTTTTCTAGCGTGTTGGCTTGCTGGTCAGTGTGAGGGGTGCAGTGGCTGGGGAGAAGTGGAGTGCACTGAGGAAGGAGTGTCCAGGATGGACTGTTCTTCCTCAGTACACCTGTTGGTGACAGGTACATGAATTTGGTGCAAGCAGTGACACTTTTGGTGCTGCTCCCTGTCTAGGACACCCTTTATAGATTTTTCAATTGACAAGAAGCTAAAAAAGAAAAAAGGAGAACTGACCAGGGCTTTTTTTTTCTCAGAGAATAGGTGCAGGAACTCTCCCCTTATGAGTCACCCTTCATCTCTGCCCCCGTACCCACCTCCGAGCACTGTCTCTTGGCTCCACCCCCTACCCACCTCCAAGTACCGCTCCTTTAGAGAGTACAGAACCAAGTATCATTTTGTGCTACTAAATTGTATGGAATTTGACCGACCCCACCACAGCAACCATAGATCCCCCCACACACAATGACAGACCTCCCCCCAACAACAATGGACCCCCCCGCAACAAAATACCACCCCAGCAACAATAGACCCCCACAAAAAAATAGATCCCCAGTGACAAAAGATCCCCCAGCAGTCAGCATCAATTGACCCTCCAGCACACCTTGCCATAGAATGCATTCAGTGCTGGAGGTGCCGGAACTGCGTTCCCGCTGAAAAAAAGCCCTGAAACTGACCATATACATACAGAAGTAGTCTGCCCAAGTCTAATAGAAATAAAAACTTCCAATCCAAACTCAATTGAGTGTCACTAAAATAAGTCAAAGCTGCCAAATCTTATCAAAACAATCTCTTGGATCTGTTCCTATTGCTTCAAAATGACTTCCTGAGAAACTGGGCAAGCCAAGTAACTTTATATTATTGTGTTCTATTGTGCACACATTCCCTGCAAGTCAAACTGGATTTACTAATACATTTTACAATTCTTCTTTTCATCAGTCATAAAAAATACCGACCCTTGCTTCTTATGGAAAAACGCAGGGGAATCCAGGGAAAGGCACAAATATAGGTGTAACTTTTATATAAACTCCCAATTAAAATCAGCATATGCTTCTGTCAACAATGTTTGAAACAGCAAACCAGCTTTGATGTGACAGCGTTTTAATGTGCCAGTTTTTTGTTATAAAGCGCAACCCCTACTGATTATATAAATAATGGCAGGATTCCAGCAAGCATTGCAAAGAACTGCATCAACCACTGTGTTGGATTGGACTGTGATATTTATTCCCATGCAGCTTTTTTTTAATACTTGGATGAAGTGGTGAAGAGTTGGATCCTTTGTCAGAGAATTCCGCTAGATAAGGGTCTCTATTACTCCTAAATATACAGTATCTCACAAAAGTAAGTACACCCCTCACATTTTTGTAAATATTTATTATATCTTTTCATGTGACAACACTGAGGAAATGACACTTTTCTACAATGTAAAGTAGTGAGTGTACAGCTTGTATAACAGTGTAAAATTGCTGTCCCCCTCAAAATAACTCAACACACAGCCATTAATGTCTAAACCGCTGGAAACAAAAGTGAGTACACCCCTAAGTGAAAATGTCCAAATTGGGCCCAAAGTGTCAATATTTTGTGTGGCCACCATTATTTTCCAGGACTGCCTTAACCCTCTTGGGCATGAAGTTCACCAGAGCTTCACAGGTTGCCACTGGAGTCCTCTTCCACTCCTCCATGACGACATCAAGAAGCTGGTGGATGTTAGAGATCTTGCGCTTCTCCTCCTTCCATTTGAGGATGCCCCACAGATGCTCAATAGGGTTTAGGTCTGGAGACATGCTTGGCCAGTCCATCACCTTTACCCTCAGCTTCTTTAGCAAGGCAGTGGTCGTGTTGGAGGTGTGTTTGGGGTCATTATCATGTTGCAATACTGCCCTGCAGCCCAGTCTCTGAAGGGAGGGGATCATGCTCTGCTTCAGTCACAGTACATGTTGCCATGTATGGTTCCCTCAATGAACTGTAGCTCCCCAGTGCCAGCAGCTCTCATGCAGCCCCAGACCATGACACTCCCACCGCCATGCTTGACTGTAGGCAAGACACACTAGTCTTTGTACTCCTCACCTGGTTGCTGCCATACATGCTTGACACCATCTGAACCAAATAAGGAAGCAGAAGGGGTTTAGGGACTTTAAATGAGGTGCATGATAACATGCACCTCCATCTGTAAATCAGAAAAAAGAAAGGGGTTTGTGGGACTTTGAGTGTGGCACAAGACATGTGGTAGGAGAAATTGTAAAATTGTATAATTGGCATATAAACAAAGCATACCTCATAAACTTATATGATATGAAAGCGATGGCATACAAAAAAGAATTCATAATATATATACACACGCACACATATATATATATATATATATATATATATATATATATATATATATATATATATATATATATACACACACATACATACACACACACAAGCATGCATCTGAAATCCCATAGTATCCCATGGAAGTATTTAGTATAAAAAGCAAAATGCTTATAGAGTAATGGATACAAATGGGTTATAAGATACAAATGAATCACAGTTGAGGTCAAGCTATGTGTTGGGAACATGATGACATTTATAGGCTCAACGCTTTTCGTGGCCAGTCGCCACTCATCAGGAGAAAACGCATAGCATATCTGAAAAAAAGTGAAAAAAGGTACCAAATAGGATCTAATGTTTTGCCCAGATAGTAAGAAACAAGGTAGGGGCAAGGGGAAACAAGATGTGTATCTCCCTGGAATACTTACGTATAAATTGTTCTAGATAAGCAGTGTTGCATGTCAGGATCTGCAAGGCAAGTCTGTCCCGGGAGTTGAGGGAATGAACCCAAGGAAGAAGCAAGCTCACCAACGCACCCTCCATATGTAATAGGCAAGGGTGAAAAAATTCCAAATAGGTCTGTAAATTATATTGGGCCAATATGTGTGAATGGTACCAATATATACATACAGTATTAATGAACTATAAACCAACACCCATTATTGCCTGAACAAGTGAAAAGCATAGTAGATACAAAGTGAAGGGAATAATATATCACATAAAAATAAATCAAAATTGAAAAATCGCATGTAAATCATGCAATACCCCAAAGGGGACAGCGTGAAGAAAAACAAGGAGGTATGCAGTCTTGGTGATAGAGAGGAAATCACAGGGATAGTTACCTGGTGACTTCGCACAGAGACATGCTCTAAGACATGATGTGTGAGGAGAAAAGCCAGAGTGTGAACAAGACTCCCAGTGGGGGTATAAATAACACCCGACTTTTCCTGGGCTCCTTCCATAGGTAATCATGGATAAGAAACCAACACCCACTGTTGCCTGGAAAAGTATAGTGGATACAAAGTGAAAGAATACATACCACAAAAGAGAAAAGAGAATAAAAAGGTGAAAGCACATGAAGCTCATGCAGGTTCCAAAAAAGGGGAAGGGTGAGGAAAAACAAAAAGGTGTGCGATTTGGCTTTTTATACTAAAGCTCCATGGGATAGAGATACTATGCGATTTCAGATGCGTGTATATATATATATATATATATATATATATATATATATATATATATATATATATATATATATATATATATATATTCTTTTTTTTTATGCCATCGCTTTGTACATAGATGAAAATACTATGAGGTATGCTTTGTTTATATGCCAATTAAACAATTTCTCCTACCACGTGTCTTGTGCCTCACTCAAATTCCCACAAACGCCTTTCTTTTATCTGAACCAAATACGTTCATCTTGGTCTCATCAGACCACAGGACATGGTTCCAGTAATCCATGTCCTTAGTCTGCTTGTCTTCAGCAAACTGTTTGTGGGCTTTCTTGTGCATTATCTTTAGAAGAGGCTTCCTTCTGGGACGACAGCAATGCAGACCAATTTGATGCAGTGTGCGGCGTATGGTTTAAGCACTGACGGGCTGACCCCCCCAACCCTTCAACCTCTGCAGCAATGCTGGCAGCACTCATACATCTATTTCCCAAAGACAACCTCTGGATACAACACTGAGCACATGCACTCAACTTCTTTGGTCGACTATGGCAAGGCCTGTTCGGAGTGGAACCTGTACTGTTAAACAGCTCTATGGTCTTGGCCACCGTGCTGCGGCTCAGTTTCAGGCTCTTGGCAATCTTCTTATAGTCTAGGCCATCTTTATGTAGAGCAACAATTCTTTTTTTCAGATCCTCAGAGAGTTCTTTGCTATGAGGTGCCATGTTGAACTTCCAGTAACCATTATGAAAGAGGGAGAGTGATGACACCAAATTTAACACACCTGCTCCCCATTCACACCTGAGACCTTGTAACACTAACGGGTCACATTACACCAGGGAGGGAAAATGGCTAATTGGGCCCAATTTGGACATTTTCACTTAGGGGTGTACTCACTTTTGTTGCCAGTGGTTTAGACATTAATGGCTGTGTGTTGAGTTATTTTGAGGGGACAGCAAATTTACACTGTTATACAAGCTGTACACTCACTGCTTTACATTGTAGCAAAGTGTCATTTCTTCAGTGTTGTCACATGAAAAGATAGAATAAAATATTTACAAAAATGTGAGGGATGTACTCACTTTTGTGAGATACTTTATGAGGCAACTACCTGTTGTATAGCCACTATTTTATTTCATAAAAATCAGTACCGACAAGGGTCACAGGAGTTCCGCAGAGTACAAACGTTACATTGTAATGAAATGAGATTATTGCAGTTAGTGGAGATCGAGGCAGGTGTAATTCCCATCTGTTTAAGCCTGCACAAACTGTGTTGGCCTATTCTATAACGAGGAAATGCACTTACCAGAAAAGCATGCCTAAGTGTGGTGAAGGGAACATTTTGGGATATATTAAGGATTCTTATGGTGGTGGAAATTTTAGAACAATATACCATTGGCCTATACACACACACACCTCATTAAAGGAAATTTTACATAGATTTTTGATTGTGTTCTTGTTATGTTTGGAGGACTTTTGTATGGTGGTGGAAATTTTAGGAAGATACATCACTGGGCTGCACGCATATATTTTTAAAGCAGTGTTTACATGGATTTTTTGTTTGTGACCTTGTCACGTTTGGAGGCCTTTTGTATCACAAATGTTCTCACTTCTTTTTTGGTAACAATTGTAGACACGTGTGTTTCTTTAATTATTAGCCCTATATAAATCGACATATAATTTAAGTGTTCACTCTAATATAGCAGCTGAAGTTTATTAACAACTGCTTAGTGTCATTTACTGTATATATGTATTAATTGATAACAATATACACCTTTGTGGGTTTAGAGCCATAGGGGGAGATTTAATAAAATTGGAGAGTGCAAAATCTGGTGCAGCCCTGCAAAGAAACCAATCAGTATCCAGGTTATTCGTCAAAGCTTAATTGAACAAGCTGAATTTAGATCTGAGACTCCTATATTTAACTGTTACCCTCTAAATCAGAGATTACTGTTGCTATACAGAACAGACACATTTTTTTGAATAATGACAATCTTATTTTATTCTGCAGTGCACTAAGTGGAAATGTATCAGGTACTATATAAATTTCACCCAGTTAGACCTCTGCTGGAGATGTGGCCAGGACACTAGTTCAGTACACCACATTTGGTGATCATACCACCCATTTACAATTTCCTCACACAATTGCTCTATTTAACCCAGTGATGGCGAACCTTGGCACCCCAGATGTTTTGGAACTATATTTCCCATGATGCTCATGCACTCTGCAGTGTAGTTGAGCATCATGGGAAATGTAGTTCTAAAACATCTGGGGTGCCAAGGTTCGCCATCACTGCTCTAACCTCTCATCCAGGATCATACCTACTACACCATTCCTTAACCACTAGCTGCCCGCCCACTGTCATATGACGGTGGGACGAGGCAGCTCCCGTTCTGAGCGGACGTGATATGACGTGATCACCTTCCCGAGTCACTAGGGGGCGCGCGCCCGCCGCGTCACTGGGGACCTGATGCGCGTGCCCGGCGGCCGCGATGTCCGCCGGGCACCCACGATTGCCCAGTTACTGAGCAGGACCATGGATCTGTGTATGTAAACACACACATCCACGTCCTGTCAGAGGAGAGGAAAACGATGGTGTGTCCCTTGTAAATAGGGACACCGATCGGTCACCTCTCCCAGTCAGTCCCCTCCCCCCACAGTTAGAATCACCTCCCTAGGACACACATTTAACCCCTTGATCACCCCCTAGTGTTAACCCCTTCCCTGCCAGTCACATTTACAGTAATCAATGCATTTTTATAGCACGGTTAGCTGTATAAATGTGTATGGTCCCAAAAATTTGTCAAGTGTCCAATATGTCCGCCGCAATATCGCAGTCACAATAAAAAAAAAAATAAAAAAAATAAATAAATAAAAATGCTATAAATCTATCCGCTATTTTGTAGATGCTTTAAGTTTTGCGCAAACCAATCAATATACGCTTATTGCGATTTTTTTTTTTACTAAAAATATGTAGAATATGTATCGGCCTAAACTGAGAAAAAAAAATTGTTTTTAAAAAAAAAATTGCATATTTATTGTAGCAAAATGTAAAAAATATTGTGTTTTTTCAAACCTGTCCCTCTTCTTTTGTTTATAGTGCAATAAATAAAAAACGCAGAGGTGATCAAATACCACCAAAAGAAAGCTCTATTTGTGGGGAAAAAAATGATGATAAAAATGTCATTAGGGTGCAGTGTTGCATGACCGCACAATTGTCATTCAAAGTGCGACAGTGCTGAAAGCTGAAAATGGCTTGGGCAGGAAGGGGGTGAAAGTGCCCTGTATTGAGGTTGTTAATTTCTCTACAAAAAAAAATAAATCTTGCACTATTCACTTACTACACACAATCAAATTCCCGATTACTGACATTGGAGGCATAGGAAATATTTTTTGTTAATCAAACGGCTAAACAGAATAAACTGCACCTCTGAAATTGAGGAGAATATTTTGATATCAATGGACACACCATTTTCTTTTTTTTACTTGGAATGATGTCCAAGAACTGTGCTAAAGATTATACTACTTAACATTCTGATATCATTGGCTTACTAATATTGTATATGACCCACTTACAGACAATAACCTGATGCCATTGACTTGTTCTGGTGCATGGGGTAAAGGGAAATTGCTCTCTTCACCGTCCTCTCCTTTTTATTTTTATTTCATTCTATCCTTTTGCTTGCACATCTTTTTATCCTCCATCTCTATCTTTTCTTTATATTCTTGCTTTCCATTTTCCTAGATTTCTTCAAGAGAATATATACTGCTCCATTTAAAGCTAGGGTCTTCAAACTATGGCCCTCCAGTTGTTCAAGAACTACAATTCCCCTCATGCCTAGCCATGGGTCTGTGAATGTCAGAGTTTTACAATGCCTCATGGGATGTGTAGTTCCACAACAGCTGGAGGGCCGTAGTTTGAGGATCCCTGGTTTAAAGTATAACTGCATTTGCACCCAACATTATTCACTTTTACTAGTTACTGCTTTATGAAAAAAGGCCTATCTGATGGATTACCACTACTCAAATTACATTCTCTCGCCAGCAACATTGCCTGACCATGTGTTTGCATCCATTTCTTCTGTAAAACAGCTTTTCATGACAACCACTAGAGGGCACTGTCTGCATTGGTCTGAATGAGCATTCTGTATCTTGGGGACATTTCCTTGTAGCTCATCAGAATAGAGCAGAGGGTACTCACAGCTAGAAGGCTGCAGACAACATTACTGGAAACAGGACTTCAGAAACCATTAGACAGCAGATTAGCAATTTTTGCAAAGGCAGTTGAGACAATACAGATGTAGAATTTAAAGGGTAGCTCCATTTTTGTCAGAAAAAAAATAGCAAATCAAAAAAATATATAGTGTAATTTTCTGTAAAATGCAATGCAATATGGCTACCTACAGGTGTTCTGTATACAATCTGTGTACAGAACCCCCCCCCCCCCCATAAGTCATTTCTTGCTTTAGCGATTAGCTCGCTGATCCTTCCAGAAGTCTGCACTAAGATACAAATCAGATTTTCGGCAACATGGTCACACTATTATTACTACTAAAAAGGCCTGGATTATCTCCTAAATGTACATAATATAACAGGATACTAACATTTATAGGTTAAGTTGATCCAGGGAATATCCGATTGCCTTTCGAGCGATCAGGAAGGATTGTTTTTTCCCCTGCTGGAGCAAATTGGTTCATGCTTTGCTGTGTTTTTTGCTTTCCTCTGGTCAACTGTGTATAGTATTGTGTATATAGAATTGTATGATTTTTTTTTCTTTTTTTATTGGTTGAACTTGATGGACTTGTGTCTTTTTTCAACCAACTATGTAACTATTAACTCACACAATAAAAGTTGTACCTGAGATGCATTAGAGCAGCCTTTTTCAACCAGGGTGCCTAGGCAAAAATGCCTAAAAGTTTCCCAAAAATGTATACAATCCAGCAGGTGGATGAAGCCTGCCTTTTAGTTACACAAAGCCACGGGTTTTTATTGTGCACCATTTCAATCTTCCAGCCACCGGCATTGATTGCCTGCACAGCATCCTTGTTTGACTCTCCCCTGCCCCTCTACGTCAACACTGTGGCTAGCTGTGTGATGGAGAGAAACTGAGGGAGAGGAGAAACACTGGAATACTAGTCGGTACTAGTGTGCAAAAGTGTATTTGCTTTGTAAGAATAAATCACCTCTAATGTTGGGTGTCCTACGTGTGTTGATGTTGCTGCATCATGTAAAACTATTAGAATAGTTTTTACATTTTAGAATGGGTTCCTTGAGGCTGTCCATAATTTTAAAGGGTGCCTTGGCTGAAAAAAGGTTGAGAAACACTGCATTAGAGGCAACTTATTTTCTGATTTATTTGACCCCCTTTGATTTGGTAAAAAAAGTCTGATTAGTTGAACTTCTCGATGAAATGAACTTTATTAACCTTTTCAATTTTACTGTACCCTCTGTGATTTTGATTCTTCTCTCTATGCAACACACAAGAAGCATTGGGTTTTGTACTGTGCTTGTTCACAACCTTAACGGTTCAGCAAAATTACAATGAACCTTGTACTACGAATATGTGTTTAAGTGACAACTACAAAGGTGGAACTTCCCCCACTTAGATGTTGGAGCCATATTGGTTTTCTTTTTAAGGTTTATTGTGTGGAAGCTGTGTCTTATATCTTTGCAATCAGGAAAACTTCCTGCTGACTGCATAGCTCTAGGTATGACTTAGATTGTATTCTGCGTTTTTTAATAAAATAATACCTGGCGATCCTGACATAAAATGTCCTTGTGTAGGCACATCTTGCTATATGGTGTCAAAGCTTTGTTCTTACCCCCCAATTGTGACTACAAGTGGTTATTTTTAAAGACATTACGCAGGCACGGTCCACTGTTGTCACCATCAGAAAACCTGCCCTGAGTTGACATGCAGCTCCATACTGAGATAAACATGTAGGCTGCCACTGCTGGTCCAGCAGCTTATATACTTGAATGTACAAATAAAGCCAAATGTTTCTTTTCATTTTGGATGGGGTAAGAAATGGTATAAACCCCTGTCAGTTTTTCTTTTTTTCCCCTCTGAGCCTCCACTTCTTGTATTAAAAGAGAAGTATGGGATTTTTTTTTAACCCATATTCATACTTACCTAGGTGGATGCAGCATTGGTCCAATGCTGCATCTGTCCCTGGCCTCCTCTTCACTGAAAACTGAGCCACCGAACACCGCCAATGGCTCGGTTCTATCACCTCCCCGAGCAGAGAGATGCTGACTGTCAATCAGCAGCTCTCATGCTCTGTTCCTCCACGCTCACTGGAAAGCTGAGCTATGGAGGGCCAGGGAGCGGCCGCCTCAGAGGCTCACTGAGAGGCAGAGACTGCCATCAGTCCTGGTACCTGGGGGATCCAGACTTCCAGAGTCGGGATGATGCGGTGTCTGGACTGATCTGTGTGACGTCAAAGAGCGGACTTCAGACCGCTCTCTGCTGAAAACGGGTCACAGGAGTGCAAAAGGTATTGCACTCCTGTGACCCATAGGAGAAGCCCAGATGAATGAGCTCAGGCTGGACATCTCCTTTAAAGAAAAATGCCTTCTTAGACTGTTGACAATGGAACCAGTATCCCCATTCCCCCTCTATTCCTGTTCTGGTGGAAATTCTAAATTTTGATCTGTCCTCACCTTCTGTCCCAGTGACAACTGTCACCAGAACAAACAGAGAGACTATTTCCCTAACAGGTACATAAGCAGCAATAAACACCTGATAGGAGTTCTAACCACTCCCCACTCTATCCAAAGCTAAAAGAAAGTTTTGGCTTTAGATAGAATAAGTCAGTGAACTTATGCTGGTCCTGGGTCAGTGAATCAAAAATGATGGAAGCCAATGAACCAGCCTGATGGCCAAAGAACTAGCATTTTATTAGGAATACATAGAAGAGAAATAAAAAAAAGAATTAAGAAGTCTGCAACAGCAGCCTTACTTTTTTTTATAACTCAGTACAGCTTTCCATGAAAGGGAATAAAATGAAAGCCTATTGTCTGCAATAGCAATCATCACAGAACTTATCTAAATCAGTAATTATTAAATATTAGTAAATGTCATACATATTAATAATTGGCACCATTTGTACTTTTTGTTTCTTCATTCTCAAGAAAAGAACAAGCTCCCATTCACCCCAAAACAATGTATGTTGGTTGAACTAAAAGAATAAAGTAACAATATCTCTTTATATGATTGAATGCTGACACCCAGTGGGCACTATGTTAACTTCTTTCATCAACTACTTCACACTGGAAAAGAGCAACCATTTAGCATTTGTTCACAATGAATGTGGCTTTGAAATCGTGCGCCTTCATCTGAAATCACATGATTTCAAAGCTGCATGTCAGTGCGATTTTAGGTGTGACTTGGAAGACATCTGTGCGGCTTCTTGCACAGATGTCTATGCAAGTCGCACCTGAAATCGCCAAAAGTAGTGCAGAAACGACTTTTTCAAATCGATGTGGCACCGCAAAGTCGTACCGATTTGAGCAATGCCATTGCCGGCAATAGGGTGCGACTTGACAAATCGTATGACAAGTCTCTCCAATGTGAATGGAGGCTTAGTGATCATTCACCTTCTTAATACACTACATAAAAGGATAAGGAGTGCCACGGGTTTGAATTAAGTCCACGAAAAATGTATTTATCTTGACAACAGGTCAAAATAATAAAGCCAAGGTGATTGGGGGAAAACAGCTATCCCTTCATCAGGGCTGAGAGATAAGAGAGCATAAAACAATATAAATAAGAATATCTAGAACAACTACATCACCTACTGATAAAGTCTGGTGTTTTAAGACAATATACTATATACTAAAGCACAAAACAAATAGCAATATAGCAATAAAAGCACCACCCATAGTAATATACAAAAATAAAATCCAATGGTACTACTAATCCAAACAAGGGCTAGTATATTATTTGATTTCCAAAAGGCAACATCAAATTGATCATTATTAAACCTATATCCCTAAGAGTACAAGTAGAGAATATTGCACCAAGAATAATAGCAGAAGAAAGAGAAAAGATTGATATGGTAAATGGTTCATGTGATAGAAAATAGACCATCTAAAGTAGCAAAGTAAAAGAAAGTCAGCCTGAATAGTAGCAATGGGACATAAATGGTGTTGTTACAGAAGAAATTGTCTGGTAATGCCTGCAGGTAATGCCGCAACAAAACAATGTAACTACATGAAAGAAGAGAAATAAGTATCCAGTCTAACAGTAGAGCAGTGCAGTGACAAAGATAGACATTATTTCTCCCAAGGCAAATAGGTGGCAAGCGGCAGGGAAGGGATGCTACTGTTGTGTCAGTAATCGCAGCTACTGCTTGCATCTGTTATTATTGTCATTAGGACATTAGGTTGCTATTGGAGATATCATCATAATGCGTATGAAGATTTGGAAGGTTGCTAAAGTGACCATATGCACTGTGAATGTGCTTTTATATTTATTTATTGGTAATGTGAACATGTGGATGTTTATTTTGATTAATATTTAAAGCTATTATAAACTATATTAAGAAACCCAAATAAATATCCACTTGTTCCTATTACCAACCACCTAGCTCTACAGGAAACATTCAGAGATGGCAGACGTGATACAGGAGATGGACAGAGACGGCAGACGTGATACAGGAGATGGACAGAGACGGCAGACGTGATACAGGAGATGGACAGAGACGGCAGACGTGATACAGGAGATGGACAGAGACGGCAGACGTGATACAGGAGATGGACAGAGACGGCAGACGTGATACAAGAGATGGACAGAGACGGCAGACGTGATACAGGAGATGGACAGAGACGGCAGACGTGATACAGGAGATGGACAGAGACGGCAGACGTGATACAGGAGATGGACAGAGACGGCAGACGTGATACAGGAGATGGACAGAGACGGCAGACGTGATACAGGAGATGGACAGAGACTGCAGACGTGATACAGGAGATGGACAGAGACGGCAGACGTGATACAGGAGATGGACAGAGACGGCAGACATGATACAAGAGATGGACAGAGACTGCAGACGTGATACAGGAGATGGACAGAGACGGCAGACGTGATACAGGAGATGGACAGAGACTGCAGACGTGATACAGGAGATGGACAGAGACTGCAGACGTGATACAGGAGATGGACAGAGACTGCAGACGTGATACAGGAGATGGGCAGAGACGGCAGACGTGATACAGGAGATGGGCAGAGACGGCAGACGTGATACAGGAGATGGACAGAGACGGCAGACGTGATACAGGAGATGGACAGAGACGGCAGACGTGATACAGGAGATGGACAGAGACGGCAGACGTGATACAGGAGATGGACAGAGACGGCAGACGTGATACAGGAGATGGACAGAGACGGCAGACGTGATACAGGAGATGGACAGAGACGGCAGACGTGATACAGGAGATGGTCAGAGACGGCAGACGTGATACAGGAGATGGTCAGAGACAGCAGACGTGATACAGGAGATGGACAGAGACGGCAGACGTGATACAGGAGATGGACAGAGACGGCAGACGTGATACAGGAGATGGGCAGAGACGGCAGACGTGATACAGGAGATGGACAGAGACGGCAGACGTGATACAAGAGATGGACAGAGACGGCAGACGTGATACAGGAGATGGACAGAGACGGCAGACGTGATACAGGAGATGGACAGAGACGGCAGACGTGATACAGGAGATGGACAGAGACGGCAGACGTGATACAGGAGATGGACAGAGACGGCAGACGTGATACAGGAGATGGACAGAGACGGCAGACGTGATACAGGAGATGGACAGAGACGGCAGACGTGATGCAGGAGATGGACAGAGACGGCAGACGTGATACAGGAGATGGACAGAGACGGCAGACGTGATACAGGAGATGGACAGAGATGGCAGACGTGATACAGGAGATGGACAGAGACGGCAGACGTGATACAGGAGATGGACAGAGACTGCAGACGTGATACAGGAGATGGACAGAGACGGCAGACGTGATACAGGAGATGGACAGAGACTGCAGACGTGATACAGGAGATGGACAGAGACTGCAGACGTGATACAGAAGATGGACAGAGACGGCAGACGTGATACAGGAGATGGGCAGAGACGGCAGACGTGATACAGGAGATGGACAGAGACGGCAGACGTGATACAGGAGATGGACAGAGACGGCAGACGTGATACAGGAGATGGACAGAGACGGCAGACGTGATACAGGAGATGGACAGAGACGGCAGACGTGATACAGGAGATGGACGGAGACGGCAGACGTGATACAGGAGATGGTCAGAGACGGCAGACGTGATACAGGAGATGGTCAGAGACGACAGACGTGATACAGGAGATGGACAGAGACGGCAGACGTGATACAGGAGATGGACAGAGACGGCAGACGTGATACAGGAGATGGACAGAGACGGCAGACGTGATACAGGAGATGGACAGAGACTGCAGACGTGATACAGGAGATGGACAGAGACGGCAGACGTGATACAGGAGATGGACAGAGACTGCAGACGTGATACAGGAGATGGACAGAGACTGCAGACGTGATACAGGAGATGGACAGAGACTGCAGACGTGATACAGGAGATGGACAGAGACTGCAGACGTGATACAGGAGATGGACAGAGACGGCAGACGTGATACAGGAGATGGACAGAGACTGCATATATGATACAGGAGATGGACAGAGACTGCAGACATGATACAGGAGATGGACAGAGACTGCAGACATGATACAGGAGATGGTCAGAGACTGTCTTCCTTCCTCCAGCTGCTTGGAGTTTGCATGTTCTCCCTGTGCCTGCGTGGCCTTCCTCCGGGTACTCTGGTTTCCTCCCACACTCCAAAGACATGCTAGTAGGTTAATTAGATCCTGTCGAAAAAATTGGCCAAATATGTGTAAGTTGTATGTGTATGTGTTTGTAAGCGCGTCAGGACCCCATGGGGCAAAGGACTGCGCTATACCGCAGATGGACACCGGCAGCAAAAAGCGCCCTGAGGCGATTCAGTTCGCATAGGTAGCGCTATACAATTTACTCATTCATTTATTCATTCAGTGATGTCACAGGGGCAGGAATCGATGGGAAGACTCCTTCCATTGATGTCACAGAAACACAAAGCGAGGGGAAAGATTCCCTCCAGTGAGGGGAAGTAAAGACTAGGCAGACTGCTCCCCACACTCTAGAACGCAAAGAACACAATAATATAAAGGATGGATTTTAGGCTGTGATGATGATATTCTGAGCCCTGTGCTTCCCTGTACTTCCCCAGCACCTCCCCCTCCTCCTGCACACTGACCCTGCATGTTCTCTCTGTGTTATAGGGGGGTCAGGATGATGGAGGGGATGGGACCTCCTGATAACACAGCAATCATCTCCTCTATACATATAGATCCCCCATACCTGACCGCAGGGCCGATGCAAGGATTTTTGTCTACACAGACGAAGGTGCATTTTGGTGCCCACACCCATGGTCCTATTACCACCCACTTTCCCTTCCACAATGCAACCCCCCACTCCCATATGGCAACCCATCTATGGCTAACCATACACTATCCTCTTTTAGATTATTTAACAATTATGCAATTATGTAGTATAATGACCTGCCCGATTTTATACTCAATGTTAAGGTTTGTCTTCGTATGACTAACTTTGATGAAACTAAAGAAGATTGTACAATCAGATCGTATAGTGTACAGACAGATTCATCCATCCACACTAACAACACAGATGGACGAGCACCCCCTTTCCCCCTGCTAAGCTTTTTTACTTACAGATGACACCACTGGCTGTCAGAATAGCCAAACAGATGTGGCAGCTCCATTTGTTTTCTATCTATCTATCTTTTTTTTTTTTTAAGGATTTTCCCCTCCATTTTCACCGGGTGATTTGGCCAGTAACACACCTCCTGTAATAGGCTGGATACACACAATTCAATTTTCTTTTTAAAGAAATCATATAATATGAGGTCAAACCTAAACTCTTTCAATATATATGCAGTTAGTCAAACCCTTGCATTACATAATGAATGGTAAATCTAAAGGAAATTGAACAACAAAAGTTGTATAGTGTGTATCCAGCTTTAGAGTGCCCCTTTGAACAGCAGCATTGGCAGTCTGAGGGTAGGGGAGTATCTGATATACTAGCAGATTTAGATACACTAACAAATTGAAGACAAACCCCAGCTAACACTTTACAATCAATTATAGCAACCATTTTTTTCCCCTTTAGGGATAAAGGTTTTACATAAATAAAAGCTGATCATTATAAGCACGCCTGTCAGTGGTAAATGGTTTGTCTCATTCCTCTAACTGCTACATCTGCAGGACAGCTTATTCTGTTGAAAAACAGCCCACTAGCAAGTAAAACAAAAACAACTGACTTGATTTCCCCATCCATATCCTCAGGGTGGATAGAGGAATCCTGTCCACCGAGGTATTGTATTCTGACAACAGGAAGATTTTCCTGCCATCAGCATACACATATCAGCGTTGCTGGCTATAGCTCATGGTGCTAAAGTTTGACAGGTTTCCATCAATCATGGAGTTCCACAAAATAACGTATGCTGATAGGTGTCAGAATGAAGCTGAAATGTCTCATACACTGTACAGTATGTGCCATGCAACAAAAGACAACGAACAGGGGACTCAACACAATCCGTAGCATACAAGCCTGTAGAAGTATAAAGAAAAGTACATAGACACAACTACCGGGACTGATCCCAACATACAGCAAGGAATTCATACTTCTACAGGAGATATAAGGCACAGCTCACATACTGTTGATGATGCAATTTGCAGTGATCTGTGTGTACACATATCCAATGCTGGTGTCATTGTCACATCAGACCTGCAGAGCTGTCACCTAAATTCCAAAATGCTCAGCCCCCCCCCCCCCCCCTTCTGAACAAAAACTCTCGTGCAATTACACCAGAACTCTCCACCTCCTGGGCTGATCTAAGGTGGAGGCTTAGAGGTGAAAGCATCCAGCCTGTAAAAGCCTGGTCCTAACAAGTGTGAGCCTAGGATACCTGGACAGGAAATCAACCTGCCATGTCAGTGAAGCTCCTGGAAGACCAGAGTTGGGGAGGGAGACAGATGGAGATTGAGACAGTTCAGCTCCCACTCACCCAAGGCTGCTAATTGACATCTGATGGCTCATACAGGGGCACCAATCATGCAGTCAGATGCATTTGAAGCTGCTGTGACTTCAAATCTCCCGCCCACATCCCCTTTCTTATACTGACTGCACACTGGGGATAGGAGAGTGGGCGGGGCAGACACAGAAGGAGGCGAAACAGATAGATCCTTCTTTCTCTTCTCCCATCCAAGCAGGGAGGAAGGGGGAGGAGCATGCTGGCTGGGCTTAGTGAGACTGTCACAGACTCTGCAGCTAGCTGCTCCTAAGTTAATGGGCACTTTCTTCCTGCCCAGGCACAATGTCCATGGAGGGGATTTGCGGCGGAGACACATCACAGCACCATACCTTCTTCACCATCCAATAAGCCTGCACAAAGTTTTCCATCTTTTGCAGTCTATACATAAAAAAGCACCCATACCTGAGGCTGAGGCTTCCCATGCCATTCCTGCTTCTGCTGGCCCCTCCTCTTGGTCTCACTCGGTCCCTACTCCTTTTTACAATTTAGCAGTGATTGCCACTGTACAGGAGCCGTGGCTGAGCCAGGTTCCAACCCCAATTGTCTGATATTGTTGTTTATTGCATGGGCTGCAGGGAGAGACGCAGGTGGAGGTAGCTAGGTAAAGCTGCAAGCAGGGCTGGCGCCAGCATAAGCACTTATTGAGGGGCGCCTGGTTTTGGCACCCCCCTCCCCCTGGTCCTGGCGCCCTAAGGCAGCCGCCTAAGCTGCCTTATGCTGGAGCCGGCCCTGCCTGTCCGGTGCACACAGCCACAGAGGACCCTACTACAGAACTACAGATTAGAATTCTGTCCGCACACCACCCACACACCTTACAGTATAGTCACAGCGCTCTATATGGTCACACTGGATGGATGGACTTAGTCGGGTGGATGGCTCAGCTGCAGCCACATAAGGCTGTGCTCTAAACTCCCCTGCTCTTCAACACTCCTAACTTACCTAACTCAACACACCTATGTATGTGCTGACACAGATGGAGGATTAGGCAGTCTCAGCACAAGCTCTGGGTGGCTTATTAATGGAGTGACAAGCCGGCATTATGTGAGAAGTGCGGGAAGCAAGGGAGCCGGTAATCAAAGTGCTATTTTGTCACGTGTATGGCGGCACTGACTCATCCCCTGTGGATGTGTATGCCGGCCGATACATCAAGCATACTCAAGGCTTTACAGAGACAGGTGTTACAGATTTATCTATAGGTTTCAGGCAGTGGTGCCCTTCCCAATGCAGCGCCCAGGGAATATGCCCCACCCCTCCCTAGTTTCAGCCCTGCAGCAGTGAGTCATCAGATAGTTGGAAGGGTGCCAAGTGAAAGTAGATAAGGAACATTTCTTACTGAATGATTGTAAATGAAAGTAAAGCAGTATTTTAAATGCAAAAATAGTGGCGCTGCGTTCACAACAATAAAGTGACAACAAATCTAACTTATCAATAGCATCACATAATAGTACAACTGAACATTGCTACATAAGGCCTCTTTCACACGGGGCAGATCAGTTATGATCTGCCCCGTGAACATCCGCTTGCTCAGCGGGGATAGATCCGCCGATCCCCGCTGAGCAGGAAGATGACAGGTGCATCGCTGCACGCTGTGCAGCGACGGACCTGTCAGAGCGCCGCTCTCCCCTATGGGGGGATCGGATGATGACGGTCCGTAGTGTCCGACGTCATCCGATCCGATCCGAAAACGGATGGAAAAGTAGGTTTTTCCTCCGTTACACTTTTCGGATCGGAGCGGGTCGGATGTCAGCGGACATGTCACCGCTGACATCCGACGCTCCATAGGGATGAATGTATGTCCGTTTTTCATCCGAAAACGGAAGGATGAAAAACGGACATACGGATCGTCCGTGTGAAAGAGGCCAAACTGTGTATCCAAAATGTTAAATCCTTGTGTATTAGCAACAAAGAAATGCAAAAGTGACATAAAAAAAGTGACATAAAAAAGTGAAAATAAAAATAAAGATGAAAATAATAATAACCTCCATGCAGAGTGATGTATTACACATAAAATCTGGTGAATAATCTTCTTATACACTTTTAAACTTCCTTCCACCACACCAATTGTGAATGTGATCCACTCCCCTTGAAACCGCACTCACCAAAAAGATTTGCCTTGCACTCTCTTGCTCGGCATAAATACTGTTTAAGCCCACCAGGGTTAATCACACTTTCCGACTTCCAGCAGTGCTCACCAAAAGAAGAGGTTTCCCCATGTAAACATGAAATGAAAAAGTGCCTCCAGTAGCGTGATACCTTAAAATCATTTATTTAAAAATAGACACACGAAATCCTCAACCATTAAACTCACATCACTTCAATCATGTAAAAACATTCAGGGAAAACTCCTATAACTGAGCTGTAGTGGTGTACTGTGGTCACAGCGGACCCAGGATGCAGCTTTTGATTCTCACCCTCCACTCGCTCGTCTGTATCAAACCACCGTCACACGTCACAAATGGTTGTGGCTGTACGGCAACCATTTGTGACGGTGCATCGATACAGATGAGCGAGCAAGTGGAGGGTGAGAATTAAAAGCTGCATCCCGGGTCCGCCATGACCACAGTACACCGCTACGGATTTACATGAGCGCAGTGGTGGGACACCAAGTTTAGGTGCGCGGAACTTGCTGACCGTCATTTGAATGATTGTAAATTGCCAGTCTGACAGTATCTGCTGTGATTAACGGTTTTATACTAGAAGTAGTGCAGAGGGAGGGGGTGCCTGAACATTTGATTAACAAGGGCAGGGAGGTATACAGAAGGCAATATCATGAGTGGCAGGACTAAGAACAACTGAAGTGAGAGTAATGGGACCATTGTAAAACCAAAATATAAGAATAGAATAGCTGCAATCTGGAGGGATTGTTATGTTTTTTAGTATATATTATGTTGTCTCAGTATACCATACCTTATGAATAGGTAATGTAGTTGTGGTTTTAAATATTTGTTATCTGAATGGTTTTATGTTACCTCATCCCTCAGCCTGGATGAAAGGGGAGCTTTGTGCCTCTAAAACACATTGGCTTTATCTTGTGATCTGTTGCCAAGATAAATAAACCTAATGTTTATGTGTATCCTTTTATACACTGTATTGACAAGGAGAATGGTCACTAAATAGTTGATCTGATTCTGTAGTAGTCACTTGATCTGGGGATAGCGGTTTAAGAAAGCATTTCCATCACTTTGGAGAGATTTTATCTCACTTCTTGTTGTGTCTACAGTACAGGAAGAAAAGGGAAGATTCCCCAAAGGAAACCGGGTGGCAAAATAAACAGGCAGGTGTTGACAGGTGCATGACTGGCTAGGGAACTTTTTGTGTTACTGCTTCGTGCGGCAGACAGGTCAGCAAAGATCTGAACCATTCCCTACCCTACCCTACTTAAAATGAAAAAGTTTTGGCATCAGATAAACTTTCTTTCCTTTAGACTAAGCTGAAAGACTAAATAACTGGTTAGCTGATAGGAGCTATAAGTTACATTTCTTGGTTCTCTGGTACTGCTATATGCTCTTGCACCTTATGATACGGAATAGTTATGCTCACGCAGGTGCAAGTATGCTTACCGTTAGTAATATCAGTTAAAAAAAGAATACTTTCTGTTGAACATCCAATATGATCAGCAATTTTTCTGTAACTTTCACTCTCCACTTTAGGCCCCACAGTAGTGTCAAAATGCCCTTGAAAAAACTGGAAAATATATTAAAGTGTATGTCAAGGCAAAATCAAAACAAAACAAAAAACATAAGCAGTACATTTCTGCAATGCATGCACATTTCCCAACATTGTATCCCTTTAAAAACTCTACAAGTACAGAAAAATATCAACCGATTTGCTAGAAATGCAATTAGCTCTTAAAGATTAAATTAAATTCACCTTAAAAAAAAATAATAAATGCACAAGTTTTTGCAGGAAAAAATATGTGCGTTTATTATCTTTTTTTTGCAGGAGCCTTCAAAGCATTGCAGACCTGTGATCAGTGGATGGCGGGTGCAATATGCCAGGCTCCTGCAGGCTCTTCCTTTAGCTCTCTTCTCGTACCTCTGTACAGGTTTTCAGCTGGAGAGCTGAAGGAAGTGTCACATTCTACAAACTGCTGTGAAAAGACCACTATATCTCGTACAGCAATTTGTCTGCGTTTGCAAAGAACCGAAATGGGAATTTATGAGAAAAATTGGGGGGGGTTTACATAAGTGTGTCTCTTGGGCACTCTTTTAGAGAGAGCTTCTCTCCATATCATGGATCTCCTATATGGGCTATTAAGGCCTTTAACATTCAAAAACATAATTTTCAAGGAAAATTACATCACATGCTTGGACCAGCACATTTCCTATAGGGCGATATATTGATCTCCCAGTGGAGCAGAAATATAATCAGTTGTATGGCATTCAGAGACAGCAATAACCATAGAGGTCATATACCAGCAGAAAATAATCTTAGTGTACCCAGATTTCAGAGGAGAAACACAAGAGTATATAAAAAAAAAAACCCCACAAAAGTATATCAAACAAGAAAAGAAAGCAATATGCAAGAAACTGTCTGTTATTGATGATTTTATATGGCAACCTAGGTTGCAGATTGCAAGTGTAATAAGAACAATGCACCTCATACAGGTGAGGATACGGAAAGCAATGGTGCTCAGCATAAAGCCCCTTTCACACTACCACGACTTCAAAGTCACACGATTTTGACGTGATTTCAGGGAAATCCTGTGTAACTCTCATCAAGGTCGGACCAAAGTAGTGCAGGGACTACTTTGAAGTTGGCACGACAGGAAGTCGTACTAATATGAATGGTTGTCACTGGAAATCATGGGAAACGACTTGTCATGCGACTTTGCAGTCCCTAATCGTAGGACAAGTCGTACAAGTGTGAAAGGGGCCTAATGGGATCAATTGTTATAAGTAAGACACACCTAGGAGTTAGAAAGGCACAAACATGTTATTGGTGAATTAGTAGGAAATGCCCTTTTTCTTAGGAGATTTGGTGTTTCCGCAATTGACTGGTTAGGGAAATTAACTTTTTGTGTTGCTGCATAGTTGCGGCAGACAGGTCAGCGAAGATTTGACATTTCGGGAAGGGGTCTGTCAGTTTCCCCGTTTTCCTGGCATCTGCATGGGCCCGCACTTTAATATGGAAAAAGTGAATTCTGGTGATTACGTCTCTAGGGATCGAGTCAGGTAGCAAGTTAGGTTTTGCCAATCTATGAGCTCTAGCAATAACAAAATCTTTAGCATTCTCAAAGAGAAGTAAGGCTTTCAAAAACTGCTGCAGGTACGGAATGAGTTCAGGAGATGTAACAGATTCCGGAATCCCTTGGAATTTTAAATTATTCCTTCTTGATCTATCTTAAATTTTGGTTTTCAGCCACTGGATGTCAGTGTTGAGATCATGATGGCCATCTATTAACTCTTTCACTGCCAGGTCTGTATGCTGTACAGACCTATAGAAGTGCCTGCAGGTGGCCAAGTCCATCATTTCTCCCTCTGCTATAAGCTCATGGTCACTTCAATGACCATAAACTTACAGCAGAATTGTTCAGCAGACTCTGCTGAACAATTCTATAACTCTGATCATCGAATTTCAACCCGCTGATCAGAGTTATTAACCCCTAATGTAACTGACCCCCCACATTCCGCCACTTCCCTGTCCCCTGCCTCAACACCTCCCGCCACTAACTTTCATCTAAAACTGCTCCCCCTCATTCTCTTTTACTATCCCCTTTCACCCACCTTCTCCCACCCCCAGCACTGATTACCCCCCCCCCCACATACACACACACCTGACCTGATGACCCCCCCCCCCCCCCCGCAAACCCCCTCCCCTGCAGCTACTATTGTTAGTTGGCATCCATCCTCTTCCACTCCCATCGCCTTCAGGTGCTGCTTGGGGGCGGATCCAGATGAGTCCCCCCCATCACTCAGATCACCCCCCATACTGCTCCCGCACCCAGGGCTGCTGATATGGCAGTACAGCCAGCCCTCATGTACCAGACCCGTGCTCCATCAGCTGAAAAGGGGGGCCTGGACAGCGCCTGAGCAGGAGAGCCGACTGTACTGCCTATGCTGACACTGAATTCCATGCTACACCAGGCAGTCGGGACAGACCAGGCAGAGGCTTGGGTGCTGCATTCTGTAACACATTTGTTACAGTGTTTCTGACAGTCTAGATGTGGAATCCAGGCAGAGATGTAGTGAAGAGGGCAGACAGACCAGTGTCAGTCTGTTAGTTCACAGTCCCCTCTGAATGTGTATCGAGTGTAAGCAGACACCTTGGGGCTGCAAACATCTGCAAGCCTCTGAAGCAATCATAGGACAGTGTCATACCTTCTAATCTTCCTGAACATCTGATTACACAAAACCAGGGGGTGGGAAGAGGGGAGCTGCTTCTAGTTCACAGGGTTTGCCCAGCCCCATGTACCTGGCTGAAATGCACTGATATGGTGGCTGGCTTTATTAAAGGTTATTATGTCCCTATGCCCACCATGGTCCCTATTAGAGGTTCTGTACTGAGATGGAGCTGGGAGGGTGGTCTGTGCTGAGGGGAGTTTAGGACTGTGGGGGGAAATCTGTACTAGGTGGGGATTTGGGGCTGTGGGGGGAAATCATCATGGGAGAATATGACCTTGGAGGGGAGATTTGTACTGAGAGGAAGGGGTTTGGTTGTTCTAAGTGTTCCCATGCGGTGCGATTTTGGAGCCCATTCATTTTGAATGGGCTTTAATACACACCAAAACACAGAAAAAAATAGTGCATGCACTACTTTTTGGTGGTGTTTGCAATCTGCTTTACAGGTGGTGTTAACAATACAAGAGCACCCACAGCAGATCACAAGGGTAGTGCTTTCCAGCAGCATCAAAAACGCTCACAGAAGAATAAATACAAAATACAATTCTAAAAAAACAAAAAAAATTAAATTCTAAAACAAACAAAAAATGAAGGGCCCGTTCACATGTGCCTAACTATCTGAAAAGCTGTCGGCATTTGGATTGCTCTTCAGAGAGCTTTTGACAGGTGGCGAGGAGGCATATTGCCTTCTCACTGCCTGTTTTAACCCTGCACTAGCAAGCCGCAATCGTGTGCTTTGCATGCAGTTGCAGGGCACTTGCAGAGCAGCACTATTCACTTGACTTTTTCAACAAGGGTATAATTTCTGCCACAGCTGTGAAGCACAGCATAGCAGTTGTGGCATGTGTATACCCCTAGCCTAGGGTTGTGAACAAGCAAGCTATCGCTTGTGAAACGTCTACCATTGCCTGTATCTGTCTGACCCTTTTTTGACAATAAGGATGACATTGAGATAATTTGGAGTTCCAGTGTGCGACCAATTCCTTGTCTTGTTACCCCTAGCCACTGCCTCCATTGCTAAAGGGGGTAGCCATTTGGCGGGCAGTAAAAGCATAGCTCAACCATGGGTTTTTACCACCCCCAAACTCATGTGTAAATGAGCCCTAAGGACTCATTCATCCATGTACTCTGGCCGTGTGAATGAGTAAATTGTTCACACAGCTGGAGCTTCCTGTTACTCTAATGCCGCGTACACACGGTCAGATTTTACGACGGGAAATGTTGTCGGAAAGTCCGACCATGTTTGTGCTCCATCGAACATTTGCTGGTCGGACCTTCCGCCAACAAATGTTTGCTAGCAAGTTCTCAAATTTTTCGCCAACAAAACTTTGTTGTCGGAAAGTCTGATCATGTGTACACAAGTCCGTCGCATAAAAGTTCACGCATGATCGGAATCAAGCAGAAGAAGCCGCACTGGCTATTGAACTTCCTTTTTCTAGGCTCATCGTGCGTCTTGTATGTCACCACGTTCCCACGTTCGTAATTGTTGGCCAACATTTGTGGTGACTGTGTGTATGCAAGACAAGTTTGAGCCAACATCCTTCGAACAAAAATCCAAGGTTTTGTTGGCGGAAAGTCCGATCACGTGTACGGGGCATAAGGGGATGTAGTGGTTGTATGAACACAGCCACGGGTACAAATTTGACAGGTGTGTAATTGTAGGGGAGTGGTCCTAAATGCACACTTTGCTTGGGGCTGTACACCTACACTCACACACGTCACCCATCGTGTAACATATGCTGCCTGCACATAGCTCCAGGTGGCACCAGCCACATAAACCACTGATTCACATTGTACAGGTCACAGTGCCATTGTGAATGAGCCCCAATACCTCATTCACACACGAGCTTTATTTATTAACACACTTTTAGCTTTTAGATTTAGTAATAATTCTGTTGTGTTTGTGTCCACTAATAATCATTTTAGTGTATTTTTAGTCTAAGTATCATGCAATATTTTTGGAAAGGGGGGGGCCCTGTCAGGTAGACTGTACGGGGGCCCCGTGATTTCTAACAGCAGCCCTGCCCGCACCCCCGATCCATGGCTGCTCCAAGCGGCATCCCTCCCTCCCCTCCCGCCGCCTTCAGCTTCTCCCCGCACTGATCTCCCTGATCTGTCAGGCTGGGGAGCACGGTGGGGGGGAGCGGTGTGGGTGAAGTTGGGGCTGGGGGGGGGGGGGGGCTTGATAAACATGTGTTTACCAAGCTCCCCCCTTTAGTAGAGAGGGCGCAGGCAGCGATCACTACAGATCGCTCTTAGACCTCCCACTGACATTGATACATAGCAACAATCGCAGTTACTATATATCAGCTGTCAGACTGTCATTTTATAAATGAATAAGGAATCTCTATACAGATTCCTTATTCATTTAAGTAAAGTGCTGCAGAGACTTTCTCGGTCTGAAAAAAAAAGAGATATGGGGGTCTGTTTAGACCACCGATATCTCACCAATGATATATTTTATATTTAGTAGCGATTTGGCAGGAATTTTGTAAAATTAGCTGTGTTTTTATCTGCTAATAATGGTTTTAGTGTATGGTTTGCAAATATATTGGTTTGATAAACATCTGAGCAAATACGGCGGGGTCTAAAAAATCAGTAGCACATTCTTTTTATTCTACTGATCATATGCTTTCAGAAAATATATGGTTTGGGAGGTCTTTTAAAAAACCTGAAAGCTATAAGTGAAAAATAAAAAAGCAAAAGAAAGAATTTCAAAAATGGTCTGGCCAAAAATGGTCTGGCCACCTGAGTGTACAAAATGGAGCACAGGACCTGGCAGCGAAAGGGTTAAAGTAGAAGTCCTGCCTAACACTAAAATCCCTGCATCTACAGACATCCACAATCTAACACTAAGCTATTTAGCCCTGTAAAGAAGAAATCAGTATACAAACCTTTTTTTGAAGCCGATCCGACCCGATCCCACGCTGAGCTGTCAGCTGCAGCTTCACTGTGGAGGTGGGTGCAGAGGAAGCAGCCAACAATGGAAGCCCCATAGTAAGTCTATGGATGACGTCACTCCTTATTCATTTCACAGCCATTGTCGGCTGTGTTCACTGCAGAGCTTCTGCCACTGTAGACCGGATCGGCTTCAAAAAAGGTATGTACAGTATCTCACAAAAGTGAGTACACCCCTCACATTTTTGCAAATATTTTATTCTATCTTTTCATGTGACAACACTGAAGAAATGACACTTTGCTACAATGTAAAGTAGTGAGTGTGCAGCTTGTATAACAGTGTACATTTGCTGTCCCCTCAAAATTACTCAACACACAGCCATTAATGTCTAAACCGCTGGCAACAAAAGTTAGTGTACCCCTAAGTGAAAATGTCCGAATTGGGCCCAAAGTGTCAATATTTTGTGTGGCCACCATTATTTTCCTGCACTGCCTTAACCCTCTTGGGCATGGAGTTCACCAGAGCTTCACAGGTTATCACTGGAGTCCTCTTCCACTCCTCCATGAAGACATCACGGAGCTGGTGGATGTTAGAGACCTTGCGCTCCTCCACTTTCCGTTTGAGGATGCTCCACAGATACTCAAAAAAGTTTAGGTTTGGAGACATGCTTGGCCAGTCCATCACCTTTACCCTCAGCTTCTTTAGCAAGGCAGTAGTCGTCTTGGAGGTGTGTTTGGGGTCGTTATGTTAGAATACTGCCCTGCGGCCCAGTCTCTGAGAGGAGGGGATCATGCTCTGCTTCAGTCACAGTACATGTTGCCATTCATGGTTCCCTCAATGAACTGTAGCTCCCCAGTGCCGGCAGCACTAATGCAGCCCCAGACCATGACACTCCCACCACCATGCTTGACTGTAGGCAAGACACACTTGTCTTTGTACTCCTCACCTGGTTGCCACCACACACGCTTGATACCATCTGAACCAAATAAGTGTATCTTGTTCTCATCAGACCACAGGACATGGTTCCAGTAATCCATGTCCTTAGTTTGCTTGTCTTCAGCAAACTGTTTGCGGGCTTTCTTGTGCATCGTCTTTAGAAGTGGCTTCCTTCTAGAACGACAGCTATGCAGACCAACTTGATGCAGTCTGTGGCATATGGTCTGAGCACTAACAGGCTGACCCTCCACCCCTTCAACCTCTGCAGCAATGCTGGCAGCACTCATACGTCCACTTGCCAAAGGCAACCTCTGGATATAAAGCTCAGCACGTGCACTCAACTTCTTTGGTTGACCATGTCGAGGCCTGTTCTGAGTGCAACCTGTCCTGTTAAACTGCTGTATGGTCTTGGCCATCGTGCTCCAGCTCAGTTTCAGGGTCCTGGCAATCTTTTTATAGCCTAGGTCTACATCTTTATGTAGAGCAACAATTCTTTTTTTCAGATCCTCAGAGAGTTCTTTGCCATGAGGTGCCATGTTGAACTTCCAGTGATCAGTATGAGAGAGTGAGAGCGATAACGCCAAATTTAACACACCTGCTCCCCATTTACACCTGAGACATTGTAACACTAACGAGTCACATAACACCGGGGAGGGGAAATGGCAAATAGGGCCCAATTTGAAAATTTTCACTTAGGTGTGTACTCACTTTTGTTGCAAGCGGTTTAGACATTAATGGCTGTGTGTTGAGTGATTTTGAGGGGACAGCAAATTTTCACTTTTATACAAGCTGTACACTCACTACTTTACATTGTAGCAGAGTATAGATAGGTTAGTGTTCGATTGTGGATGTCTGTAGGGATTTTAGCGTTAGGCTGGACTTCTACTTTAAGCTGTTACGAGCATCTGCAAACTCCCCTAGCTTTCAACAATTTCAATTCCCCTCCACCTCATCGATTTGTGTTTGCAAATTAGATATGTTTCTGCAAAGTTCAGCCTGAAGGTCACTTTTTAAGGAAAGCAACATTTCTTTAATAGTGGATTCTGAGGCAGGTTGATCTGTAGCAGGAAACATTGCCAGAGGTTGTGTGTGGTGAACTGTGTGTGGTGAGTCTGCAAATGTGCCATCAGCAGAAGCCACCTGTTTTTTACTCACTGGCCCTTTGGAGAGAGGAGAGGCAGCAGGGGAGATACCAGGTCTCGTCTGGGAGGTTTTGTCCTCTCTTGGATGGGCTTTTGCAGGGACATCTGTGCACGGTGAGCCGGGATCACTCTGAGAGGTGCTGCGTGAGGAGGGAGCATGTCTCCTGCCGTACCTCATCTGGAGCAGCCATCTTGCTTGTCCCCTGAGAAGAAGTCAGTGAGGCGCTTTGGCTGTGCTTGAGCATTTGGACATCCTGCTGCAGCCTGTGCAGGATGTGTGGGCTGAGTGCAGAGCTGTATGAAATAAAGGCGCTGCTGTTTTTTGCTGATCCCTGCCAGGAATTTCCAGATTATGTGCCTATTTAGTCCCATGGCCAGGCTCCGCCACCCTGGAGGAAGTGTCAATGAACTAGGAGTGCCGTGTTGACTGACTTGTATTCCATTAGAGCAGCAAGTCCATCTGCCATGGTGGCAGACAGGACTTGTAGTTCATTCAATCACAGATCTCCCAGGTACCCCTTTCCAATAAGAAGAGTGAGCAGTACAGTAGTGACATCACCAATTCTCGCTCTAAATATAGTGAGACTAGCAGCTACCCCCCAGCAGCATTGGCGGCTTTCTTTATATCCCGCCATCTGTTAGAGGTCATGGGGGATTGCTTCAGGATGGAGAGCAGGGAAGGAGAAAGTAAATATGTCATATTTACTGGCCCCTTCCTTTTCTGAATCTTTTCTGAATGTATAAAGTGAGTGATTGGTACCGATCATGCACGGCGTTAATTTATAAATGAAGCCTTGTAAACTGTTTACTATGCTCCAGTTTACGAATGAACAGAAGCCTGAGCAAGGATTGGGGATCTGTGTCCGCTGTCACTTTGTCTCAAAGTTAAATATCAGGGGTCTGTTTAGACCCCTGATTTTTCACCCAAGCCCCTCCAACAGCATTGTAGGCTTCATGGGTCCTCGTGATTTTTAATAGTAGCCCTGGTATTACTTGGTGTAGAAAAACATCTTTTGCCTGGTTTAAAACTGAAAGTTATACTATGGTCTTGTAAATATTTGACAAAACACAAGCTAGAACAAATAGAATGATAGTGTCCAAAATAAAAGTGTACCTCAAGCAGGTCACCTTCAATTGAATATCCAAACAACAGTTTCTGTGCTTCAACACTACCACTGGAAAATATGTAAAGTTGTTTTCCTGCTTCCTTCCATTTTCTGAGTGCTGGAACAACATCAGCATAAACCCTAGGGAAAAATGTAAAATGCTTTTACTCAGCACATCAAAATGAAGGCAACAATTTATCACTTTCAAAACGGTAATTTACAATTAGGTTTCATGTATGATTGCCCTTGTATTCTAAGTTAACATGTTCCGAAAAACAAAATATAAAGTATTTAGATTACATAATTGTACTTAGACATTTATGTTGCTATGATGTGTTTATATTAGTTTCATGCCAGTAATGTCTCAAAGGACATGCAATGCAAATAGTTATTTGTAGTTAAAATGCTGCTTTCCAATAAATTCCAGCTTAACTACACAGGTACAATCAGGACTACAGTTGGGCGAACGGTTTAGGCCAAGTAAAAGTTTGACCTGAACATCACCTGGCCAATACCCGAATTTGCAGGGCGTTCACCCTGTCGAACCCCCTACAATGCACTGCGCGCTGACCGATGAGTCATCAGCTGTCAATGTGCTGCCGCAATTAAGTAAATAAAAAAAAAAAACATTGCCGGCAATTAAAAAGTGAAAAAAAAAACAAAAAAAAACAACAGCGTGGGCTCCCACCCCCAAAAATCCATACCGAGGAAATTGGAATAAGCTCATCCCCCTAATGAACTATACCAGGCCACATGCCCTCAACATGGGGGGGGGGGGGTGTGCTTTGGGGCAGGGGGCCCAAAAGGCCTGGTATGGACTGGGAACCCCACAATATATTTTTTTACATTTTTCTATTGCCAGCAGTGATATTGTATTGCTGGTAATTTAAATGTCATTTCATGTATTTTTTTCTTTAGAAATGTCTTTTTTGCTGCAGTACGTTTTATACATGCTACAAATGCGCCACAACAGGCAGACTAAGGGGACCCTCCAGGCACTATATTTAAAGGAATTTTTCATTTTTATTGTTCTACTTTAAAGCATCATTAAAATCACTGCTTAAGCAGTTAGTAACTTCAAAGTGAACCACAGTAAATCGTAAATCCTTAACATATCCCTGACTAAGTCGGACCTACAAAGACTCTCAAATACTTTCTCCGTCAAAACCAGTTCCACTTCCATCAGGTACTTTGGAATTCAAGTACCGACGGACGCATCCCAGCTCTTTTCCCAGAACTTTACTCCCTTACTCCTTAGAACCCAAGCGGATTTATCTACATATGCGTCCAAACAGCTCTCATGGCTGGGTAGAGTGAATGCCCTGAAAATGGATGTTCTCCCTCAGTTCCTGTATTTATTCCAAACCATTCCTATACACACTAACTCGTACCTGTGGAAACTACGTCAGCTGTTCTCCAAATTCATTTGGAATGCTGCCCGTCCCAGAATACGCTACGAAACCTTCTCTCTTCCAAAAGTTCGGGGGGTGGGGTGGGGGGTGCTGGAGCCCCAGGCACCTCCTTATACCATAAAGCAGCGGTGCTCACTCGCATATTAGATAGGTTTCACCACTCTTCAACCAAGCTTTGGGTTCACTTGGAAAGCCATATGAACCCAACTGAACTCTCTACTCTCCCATGGACCTTGCCCACACTCCGTGGGGGCTCAGGCCCCCTTAACGACCTTACCCGTCAAGCGGTTCAGATCTGGGATCGCATGCTGTCCAGAAGGGGCCTGTCGAATCCCATGGGCCCTCTGACTCCCTTCTTTGGACCCTGGCCTTCGGACCATGGTGAAAAGAAGATCATATGAGACTTGCCCAAGTCCTTAGAGTAGACCCCACTTTAAGGACAGATACCCCTTCCAGTTCCCTTTCCCGACACCCCATGCAGTGGCTTCAGAGACAACATACTACTTCTTACATCCAGAATTTTCCATCCATTCCAGACATCCTAGCTTAATCGACAGGATTTGAGGAACTGCTCATGCAGGCATAACCTCCAACACATGTGGTATCTCAACTTTACTCCCTCTAGCTCAATATTGCTTTTCCTGACCTTCCGCCATTTACGGAGGCCTGGGAGGCAGAACTACATCACTCTATCTCCCTTATTGACTGGCAAAAATGTTTTATCCTGACGCACAAGCTATCCCTAGCCACTAAGACCCAGGAAAACGGATTTAAACCAGTAACAAGATATTACAGATGCCCTTCTACTATACGCCATTTCAACTCGGCAGTACCAGATACCTGTTGGCGGTGTCTTGGCTCCCAGGGTACCATGCTCCACATCTGGTGGGAATGCCCTCCTGTACAGGGATTTTGGCAACAGATCTTCAAACTATACTGTAAACTGATGGCGACTTCCATTCAACCTTCACCTGAAGTGGCTCTCTTATCTATACTCCCTGGCAAATTCAAATCCATTCAAAAAGATGTAGTGCGACACTTTCTTGCAGCGGCCAGAGTAGCGACTCCCAACCGACACCCACTCGACAACCATGCCTTCCCTGGGGGGATTGGGCTACTGAAGTGGACCACATAACGGACCTTGAACGTCTGTTGGAGGAGGAATATGGTAAAGACGAACAGTTTTCCCTCACTTGGACTTCATGGTTCATGTTCTGATACTCTTTGGAGTTTATCACCTGGGCTGAGAGTGGCCTAGACAACGTCGCCTTGGGACTATGATGGAGTGCTTCTTGTTCCCTGTCTTTCTGCCCCCACTTTTCTGCCCCTATTCATTTTCCTCTATGTCAAAACACACCCTTAGGAATCCATTGAGCAAACGTACCATGAGTTTGACTTATCCATTGATACTGATTCAGTGTGTGACCCCTTCAACGTATTTTATTTCATAAAGACAGGTTTTTCATATAACCTTTCCTGATGCATTACGTTTGGGACACCTAGGATCCCCTTTTCTGAAATGATGGTGAATATTACTTTAACCTGTAATGGTTTCAGGGGGTGCTATCACAGATGGTTTCCTGATGTGCCTTACACACGTTTTCATTCCATTTTTATGTAACCTGGATATGTATTTGTTCCGACGTACATGATACTTATTGTCGGTGCACCTTACCAATGTTTGTAATGTTTACATTTTTTTCTGTCTCTCCTGTTCTCTATATTAACAAAATAAAATAAGATTGAATTAAAATCACTGCTCAATCTTTTTTTTTTTTTATTTGCATTGATACATGTCCCCCAGGGCAGTACCCTGACCCCCATACCCTTTTTATGGCCAATTACTTGCATATAAGACTATAAAATGGGGACTTTTGATTTTCCGAGTTCTGGTCCCATAGACTTTAATATGGTTCGCCATTCAGGTCAGAACTTTTTCTATGTTCTATCTCTAATCAGGACATGAGCTCCTGCTCCATGCATAAGACAGCCCATTCAAATAAAACAGGCTGTCCTATGCTGTTGCACTAAAAATGTAGAGAAAAAGCGTCACGGAGCATCGTGAAGGTGTGAATGCAACCTTACTGAGTCATTGACCCTGAACAAGAATGCATATTGAGAGTTCAGGCTTCATCAACAATGCACTTACCCCTAGCCAGTGACTAAGAAGTTCTTTACACCATAGTGCATGTGCTACGCTGGAATGCCTTTTTAACTTTCACTGCTGTGCATTTATTTTAGCATTTTCTCTTCTATGCTTTTACTTTGCACTGAAGCTTGTGGAACGCATTATAGCATGTTGGAACATATTGAGCAAAAGTACAATCTGTTCTATAAAGAAAGGCAAATGTATATATAAAAAAGAAACATAGTACATAAAAAGTACAAAATACTTACTCTCCTTTGACTTGTCCTGAAGCATATGCAGCTCTCCACATGTGGCCTTGGAGCTGTTTAAGTGCTGTTGTCTTCCTGTCTAGTGACATCTGCCAATGAACATTATCAACCACACCCTGGATAATCTGTTGTACCTCTGTTTCATTCTTAGGAATAGGAGCAAATCCATCAAGTTCACGGTCTTTTTCTGCCTTACATGTATGGATAGAGGAAAAAAGCAGAAGTAGAATTGTAATTATTTGATACGGGTGATGATGTGTAAACAGGATATACAAATAAATGTGTGAAAAATTATTAACCAACAATAACATTACTAAAAAGAGTTAGCAGGTAACCAAATTTCCAAGAATCTTCCAGGACAGCATTTAAGAGTAATTCCATCCACCTAAACTAGGAAACAAAGGCTTACATGTTAAAAAAAAAAAAAAAAGTGCATCCAGTTTGTCTGTCTCAATATATAAAGAACCAAAAAAGGTAGAAAACAACAAACTTTTGAATCGTAAAACTGAATACACGGAAATGCCCTGCTGTCCTGGAAGATTCTTGGAATTAAATCAGGTAACTAACAATATAACAGAACGACCACTGCGCAGACCTCCCTAATATACTAACTAGTGAGTGGCTGCCAGCATTAGAATGTGTCCCCACACACAATAAAATGACAAACAAAAGAAAAAATGCGGAGCTACTCCAATCCAATAAAAATAATGGTGACTGTGAAGTGCTAAACAGACCTCCCTATATGTGTCTAAATAAAGTATTGAAATTAATACTCAGATACAGGCGGTCCCTGGGTTACAAACATCCGGCTTACAAACGACTCCTACTTACAAACGGAAGGAGACAACAGGAGGTGAGAGGAAATCTACCCCTAGGAAGGGAAATTCACTTCTTTAAGAGTTATTATGGGAAAAAGGTGTCTTCACAGGAGCTGTATCACCAATCTTTGTTTCTACAACAACCCAAAATTTTCAAAATCCAATTGTCTTCGGGACAGAAAGTGAGGGGAAATCTTCTGAACAGGGGCACAGACAGCAAAACATGTTATAGAGGTGTTAACCCTTCCCTATGCTATCCAAAAAAACTTAAAAATGATTGTTTTGGCTGGAGCTACACTTAAAAAATGTATCTGTTCCGACTTACAAATTCAACTTAAAGCGGAGTTCCGGCGAACAACTTTTTTTTTTTTTGGTCCTAGTATTATTGCTAAATTTAAATAACATTATACAATAATCTTGCTAGATTATTGAAAGATATAAATTCCTTACTGCAAAATATCATTTCTCTGTCAGTGGCCGTTTTCATCATTAATGTGGGCATGTGACGCCCAATCACGATCATTTTCTGTACTATGCATGGAGAGGTGCATGCTGGGTAACCAGCATGCGCCTCTCGATCTCGCGCATGCGTGATTCAACGGCGGCCGTGGCGCCGATTGTTTGTAACATTGCCATAACAACGGGCGGCGATTGAGGAAGGTCCCGCCCCATTGTTATGACAACTTAGATAACGACACTCAGTTAAAAAATGGCGCTGTGGTCCGCCTTTAAATAGCATCATTTCCTGTCAGGAAATAACGCGATTTTAGAGCACAATGATGACACATTATGATATATAGAACATAATACTAATGGTGTCACTCTCTAACAGTGCTGGAACTGGCCTTATAGGCAAGATGAAAAAATATTATCAAATGCGAATATGTGCAATGCAGTAATAATGTGATACTCATACTAAACATGAAAAATACACAATGGTGGTGTCACCCTTCTGGGAGTTAAGGAACCAAAATAAAAAGTAGCAAATGTCCATACATGTATGTAGCCTTTAAATCTGCTCAACAGTTCATATGTGCTTTAAATTCATGCTGATTATGTACACTTCTCCTTTAAGAAGCATGCAGTGACTATATGCTATATATTTCACCATGTGAATCCTTCACCAATATGGATAGCAGCTCATTTCAATGATTGGACCTAATAAACATAGGTCAAATGCACATCCCCCTTTTATGCCGCGTACACACGAGCGGACTTTACGGCGGACTTTGCCCGGCGGACTGGATTTCGTCGGACAATTCGATGTGTGTGGGCTCCAGCGGACTTTGTTTGCTCAAAAGTTGGACGGACTTAGATTTGAAACTTGTTTAAAATGTATCCGTTGAAATCGAGTCCGGTCGAAAAGTCCGCCGTCTGTATGCTAGTTCGACGGACAAAAAGCCACGCTAGGGCAGCTATTGGCTACTGGCTATGAACTTCCTTGTTTTAGTCCGGTCGTACGTCATCACGTACGAATTCGACGGACTTTGGTGGATTGTGTGTAGGCAAGTCCGTTCATTCAGAAAGTCCGTCGGAAAGTACGTCGAAAAGTCCGCCGGGCAAAGTCCGCCGTAAAGTCCGCTCGTGTGTACGCGGCATTAGAGTTGGGACCAACTCATATCCTGATTGTCTTTCACTGGATGCTCCACTGGGATAGGGCTCAGAGGGTCAGCTAGCTCTCTGAATCCACTTCTTATTGGTTAGGTATAAAATGCTCAAAGGAACAAAGTAAGAACCATCTTTGTGCAGACATACAATATAAACTTGCAAACATTTATTAAAAAACTCTATATAATACACTCATGTTTAGGTGTGCACATGATGGTGCATAAAGGTAAAACCATACAAAAAGCCCCTTCACTTCCGGTGAAGTAATGATGTAATTGGCTCCGCCCGACGTGTTTCATCATGTGACTTTATCATGGGTGAAGGGCCAATAAGATACCACATCTATTTACATAGACTGGCTTGGTTAAAAATTAAATAGATCCTGCACCATGTTGGAGACTAACTGGGCGCCGTCATTTTGTTGATGACTTAGCCTCAAATAATAGGCAGTCATTTTACTGGTGGGAAAAAAAACCTCACTAATCCAGAAGGGGAAATAAAGACCTGATTATAACCGGAGTGAATGGAAGTAAGGATAAAATTGTGTTCTTGGATTTAGAAACAGAAAGCAAGGTCAATAAATTGATCACAAGTACATACTTCAAACCTACAGACCGGAATGGGTATATCCCAATACCAAGTTGCCATTAGAGCCCTTGGTTGGTGAATATACCTAAAGGTCAGCTGAATAGACTAAGGAGAAACTGTACAGAATTTTAGATTACAGAAAGCAAGCGGAAAAGATTGGTCTGAGGTTTGTAGATAAGGGATGTTCTCTCCAAGATATAATTAACATATTATAGAAGTAGGAACATGAATAGAGAGGTACTCATGAATGATAAAATGGGACATAGGGAAGAAATAGACTTCTCCATGGGTATTATATTAAATTACAATAGGCAGTAGTAACAGGTTGAGTCTATTATTAGGGCAAACTGGCCAATAATAAGCATCTCAGTCAAGTTCTCCCCAGCAAGCCTAAGTTTATCTGCAAAAGGGCTGCTAATCTAAGAAACAGGTTAGTCGAAGTGTATTAGATCCCCCTATGAAGAATGTCAGTACATTCTTCACCCAGAAAGGTTTTTAACCTTGTAGTAAATACTGTATACGGGTTGTTTAAAATCAATAGGAAATAGTAAAAGGAGAACCCATTTCTTTTTTTTTTTTTGGAAATTCTTTTTTATTCATTTTAAAAGGCATACAAATAACAACAGGCCACATACGGCCGACAGCCACCGACTATAACACAACTGCCGGTGGACATTTACATACAAAACCACAGACATACGTTTAGAACTCCCCCCTCCCTCCCCCCCAAACAACGAAGCTTTTGCCCAGATATATACTGTCCAAGTTGGCCTCCAGATTGGAGGAAGGCACTAGCAGACACCGCACCCCCATTGTTTAACAACTTGAGTCTTAATGCTAATTACAGAAGGCATGACCCGGCCCCCACCCCAGTACTAAGAATTATGCATGGATAAGTAACTCTCCCCCCCACAAGTGACCATATGTCCTAATGCAGAATTGTCAATAATGCTCCTGTATGTTAGTCATATACATCCTCCTTTGTGGCCTCGTACACCAATATCAATAGCGATAAGTTATCTGTAATTAGTCTGACACCGTATCCACCGATGCCATCCAACCACCCCACACTTTGTCAAATTTGGTCAGTGCCCCCCTACTCAAATAAGTGGCTTTATAAAATGGTATTGCCTTGTTAACCAATGCCTTCCAGGACTCCAAGGTTGGGGCTGAGGAACTCTTCCAGGAGAGAATAATCCTCTTTTTGGCATAAAACAACAATATAGTAAGAAGAGTTCTAATAGCCCTGGTAGTAGCTAGGGGCTCCACCAAATGCAGTAGGCATACCTCAACTGTCATGGGAATCAAAATAGAGGTGACCGACCTTATGCAGCCTGCTACATCTTGCCAGTATGCCTTGACCTGTAGGCATTCCCAAAAGATATGCATAAAATTCGCTAGCGGCATGGAGCACCTCCAGCAAGATGAGTGCTGGTTCCCAAACATCCTAGCAAGTCTGGCTGGGGTCAGATAAATCCTATGCAGGAATTTAAAGTGAATTAGTCTGTCCCTAGTGGAGACCAAAGTCTGAATTGCAATTCCCCATACATCATGAGAACCCATTTCTAATCTAAAACTACTTCCAAAGAATATATCATTAAAGATCATATTCTGTGTGAAACTGAGGGAGTGGTGTATTGTATACAATGTGTCTGTGGGCTTCAATATATTGGCCGTACCAAGAGAAAATGATCCGAACGCATTCAGGAACATGTACAATATACAAAAGGGCGATCAAAAACACTTTATCTAACCACTTTATCTTAGCATACAGCAAGAACCCAGCGAGAATGTCCTTCTGAGGTATTGAAAGGTTCGCTGGACATTGGAGGGGTTCCAATAAGGTCAAAAACCTCACCAAAGGGAATCATGGTGGATATTTGAGATGGACACTATGGTCCCCAAGAGATTAAACATCAAATTTGATTTAAATTGTTTTATTTCAGATTATGAGTTTGTACCTTTTTATTGTATATTTTGATTTTCTTGTTTTCTTTGTTTTTTCTTTTTTTTGTACATGTTTGTATTAAAGGTTAGATCTTCTCCCCACAATATTCTCGTGGTACTTATGTTTTAGTATTTTTGTGTTACCGTGTATTATAGTGGCGATTTTTATGGCCAGTTTTTTCAGCCATAATATCCATGTGGTGATTAGTCACACATGGCATGTTAACACATCTATTTCAGTTTTCAGAGGTTCCATCTCTCGTGTACTTTTTCATTTACTATGGTCATTCCGCAGTCCCCCACTAGATGGCGTTATTTGATTTAGCTAGTAAATGTTTTGCATTTTTTTTTTCTTTCAGCATATGTTAGGGTCGGTTCACACTGGGGCGACTTGGGATCCGACTTGTACGCCCTCAAGTCGCCCCAAGTCGCCCCAGAAATAGTTTCAATGGGAGTGAACGCTAGCGTCTTAATAGACACTACTGAAGTCGCTCCGACTTCAGAGCGTACTCCCTGTACTACTTTGATCCGACTTGGTAGGCGACCTGTACCATAGAAATCAATGGAAGTCGCCAAGTTGGATCTCTCTGTAAAGTCAAGCGACTTTGCAGGGAAAACCCCTCCCTCCCCCCTCCCAGAGAGCTGATTGCCCCGTGATTGGCCACAGCCGAAGTCGCCTGTGATGGAGGCGACTTCAAGTCGCCTTGTAATTTGCTGAAGTCGCGTCGAAGCCGCGTTGAAGTCGCCGTGCAAAGTCGCGCTGAAGTCGTGTTGCCCCAGTGTGAACCGACCCTAAATTGTGTCCTGTTTTTGCCAGATGAGGACTTGCTATTTATTATTTGTTTTATGTAATTGATGAGGATTAGGATAACAGATCAGCCATACATATTTCAGTGGGAAGTGGGAAGCATGTATTTATAAAATGTAATTTTTTCCTCTAGGGTTCCCTTCCCCTGATAGTCCATTAATAATGCTTTAACAGCTTTTTTTCATATTTTTGGCCCCCCTCTTTGACATCTGGGGTATGTACAATTAGTTAATGACTACATGTGTGTTGGAGCTGGTTATTTTATTTTTTATATGTAATTTTTTTCCATATTCTGTGTGTCTACATTATGGCACTATTTTGAATAATGCGGCTATTGGCCGGATTAGTTGAGAGGTATAAATTGGGCAGTCTTTTCATACATTATCCAGTAGGTAGTTAATAGCTGCAGGAGTGGTCAACAATAAAATGGCAATGCCCAGCAGGTCTCAAGCATGGCACCTATTCCATTCACTCCGGTTATATACAGGTCTTTATTTCCCCTTTCTAGATAAGTGGTGTTTTTTCCCCACCAGTAAGATGGCTGCCGATTATTTGAGCCTATGTCTTCAAAAAAATGGCGGCACCCAGTCAGTCTCCAACATGGTGCCGGATCTATCTCCTTTTTAACCAAGCCAGTCTATATAAATAGATGGGGTATCTCATTGGCCCTTCTTCCTTGAGAAAGTTACATGACGAAACATGTCAGTGTAAAGCCAATGACATCATTACGTCACCGGAAGTGATCTCATCCACAATTAGGAGTGTGTAGACATGTTTTATGCTCCTTAAAGTGGTACTTCAGTCATTTTTCATCTTTCCATCTATTAAATCTTCTGCCCTTGTTGTTTTACCTTTGGATAGTAAATTGTTTTTTTTCTGCCAGTAAATACCTTATACAGCCCACTTCCTGTTTCTTGTCTGGTAATTAGCCTAGGCCTATGACAACATGAACAGCTCTCTCACTCTTGTGAGAGTGTGCCAGGAAGGGAGGGGGATGAGTCAAAAGATGGCCAATGAGAGCTGCAGAGCTGGAGGTGTGCCTGTGTGTGTCTGTGTAAATCCAGGAAGTAAACAGGCAGCAGCTTCAGCTGCCCACAGTTAAAATGGTTGCAGCCAGACTCAGTGAAGGGAGATTTCTGCAGCATATTTGGCAAGTACAGAATCACAGTATATATAAAATAATATGCAAAGTGGTTGAAGGGAAGCTTCAGAATGGTAAAGATGTTTTTATTACAAATTATGTGAACACACTGCAGTTCCTCTTTAAGGGGCCAGAGTCTACCTTTGTATGTTTCCTATCTGTGTGCACCATTATGTGAACACCTAAACGCAAGTGTATTTTATAGAGGTTTGTATTAAATGTTTGCAAGTTTATATGGTATGTCTGCATGATGATGGTTCCCATTTTGTACCTAACCAATAAGAAGGTTTCAGAGAGTTAGATGACCCTCCGAGCCCTATCCCATTGTAACATCCAGTGGAAGACAATCGGGATACAAGTTGGCTCCAACTCTAAAAGGGCGATGTGCATTTGACCTATGTTTATTAGGTCTAATCATTAAGATGAGCTGCGATCAACATTTGTGAAGGATTCACGTGGAGAAATATATAGCATATAGTCACTACCTACTTCTTAAAGGAGAATACATAATCAGCATGAATTTGATGCACATACAGTGCCTTGAAAAAGTATTCATACACCTTGAAATTTTCCACATTTTCTCATGTTACAACCAAAAAACTTAAATGTATTTTATTGGGATTTTATGTGATAGACCAACACAAATTAGCACATAATTGTGAAGTGAAAGGAAAACGATAAATGGTTTTCCAAAATTTTTTACAAATAAATATCTGAAAAGTGTGGAAATTAGGAGAATCAGCCAAGGGTAGGTGAAGCAAGGCACCACATTCCAAATAACTGAATAAACTTGGAAAATGGAGCAGGGGACTTTAAAGGTGCCTAAAGAAATAAACAACTATTTCATATATAATAAAAAAATAAAAATAAATACATGTGTTAAAAAAGATACAACATTTTTCTAGATAAAAGAATATATATTGATCAGACCACAATATCGATATATATCAACTGTACAAAAACCTAGATATATGTATATTTTCAAGGGGTAGGAATAATTTTTGCAAGGCACTGTAAAGCGCTGCGTAAACTGACAGCGCTTTATGAGTAATAAAATAAATAAAATAATAAATAAGTTTCATCTGGGAAAAAACATAAAAAATGATTCACAAATTGTCGACAGCGCTCGCTCACCCTTTTTGCAATTGCCAAGGCCGCTAAAACTGTTTTGTGTGTTTGTTTTAGCCTAATAATACAAAATAGACTCAAGAGGGTCTTTCAGGGGCATTTCAATATCATTGTAAGGAAAATCACTTTGCTTTATCATGTCCTTTGTAAATTGATTGTGAATGGGAGAGACTGCTTCATTATAAATCAGCTGGTGTACTCTCATGCCGCGTACACACGAGCGGACTTTACGGCGGACTTTGCCCGGCGGATTTTTCGACGTACTTTACGACGGACTTTCTGAATGAACGGACTTGCCTACACACAATCCACCAAAGTCCGTCGAATTCGTACGTGATGACGTACGACCGGACTAATACAAGGAAGTTCATAGCCAGTAGCCAATAGCTGCCCTAGCGTGGCTTTTTGTCCGTCGAACTAGCATACAGACGGCGGACTTTTCGACCGGACTCGATTTCAACGGATAAATTTTAAACAAGTTTCAAATCTAAGTCCGTCCAACTTTTGAGCAAACAAAGTCCGCTGGAGCCCACACACGATCGAATTGTCCGACCAAATCCAGTCCGCCGGGCAAAGTCCGCCGTAAAGTCCGCTCGTGTGTACGCGGCATTAGTGTTCTAATGAAAAAAACTGCAGAGTCTGCATCCCTTTAGAAATTTTTAACCCTTAGAAAGTATCTCCAAAAATGAAATTCCTATTGCAAGGGATGCCTCAAATATGACTTAGTGCAGACGTCTGGGGAAAAAACCTTCTAGTGGCATTGGTGTATAGAATGCCACCAGGAAATGTAATTACCTGCTTGTGTGATTACACTTTTGGTGTACAGTATGCCTCCAGGTTGCCATACTGCACTGAATTTTACAGACAATAGCTGTGACTACATGTTGAAAAATAAATTACAACATGGCTTGTGTAGCAATTGTATATGCTATATTATTTTGTATTTATTTTCCATGAAAGTGGCGTTATCCTTTGAATTAACCATTTTACTGTATCTTTGAAAAAAATCTGTTAACTTCCACCAATGTAAGGTTTACATTGGTGGCAGCGGGGGTTTTCTTTTACCCCAGAAATGCTTCAATGGAGGGTCAATGAGACATTAGGGGTCTCTATAAAACCCCTAATGTCTCATTAAAGAGAATATATCACAAAAACGTTTTGTTCCCTATGCCAGGGATCGTCAACTACCGGGCCGTAGCACTTCTGCAGCCGGGCCGCCAGTAAGAGACAGCGCTGGGTGGATGGAAGAAGCGAGTGGGCGGACAAGCAGAGATAATATCTCTCTCCAACCCCCCGCATCACCGCTCTTCCGCCCTCAAAGCCAGGGCTCTGTGTCAGTGTCGGAGGTGCGGCGGGAGCAGAGAGATGACATCATCTCATACTGCCCGCCCCGTATCACCGCACTCATGTTCCTCGCTGTGTGAAAACAGATTCTGCTCAGCGGTGCAGATTGCCTGCCCCCCCCCCCCCCCGGACAGCAAACCAGGAATGGCAGAAGGGGGAGTACAGGTGGGGTGTGCTGGGACTTGTAGTTCACCCCCTCAGCTGTCTGCCTGACAGACCACAAGGGGTGCTCCACTCACTCCGCATCTGGTGACAGGCAACGTGGCAAGTGACAATCCACATCTTGTGGCAGTAAGCGTGGCAGGTGATGTGGCAAGTGACATTCCGCATCTGGTGGCAGGCGACAGTGGCAGGTGAAGCACTCAGGGCTCCCACTGATTCTACATTATGGGGAGTTGAACTATTTCCTTTATTAGTACAATGTAATAGAAATAATGCGCTTCAATCACCCTGACACCATATCAAGCATGGTGCCGAGATGATTGAAGCGCTAACACCAGCCATTGCCCGCAAAAAATCGTGACCCCCCCCCCGGGTCCTTGGCACAATTTTCTTCTACGCAGAAGGTCCCCGATGCCAAAATGGTTGGAGACCACTGCCCTATGCGATATATAATAAAGTTTTAGCGGGAAAAAAAGTGTCAGAAAATAAACCCGATACCCAATCGCTTGTGTACTTTAAAATGGATGCCTGCTTTTAGAAAATATATTTAAATAATGTTTCGGGGGTTAAACTGATTATTAAGTCTAAATGATTTTTTAAAAATGTGAGCAAAAAAAAAAAATCAAAAATGGCTCTGGCTGCAAAAGGGTTAAAGGATACCCTGCCAGGCATGTGTACATGAAAGCGGAACATGCTGCCACTTGCACTTTTAGTGTGCTAACCGAGAGGTTTTGGTCTACTCCTTTTGCAAGTATTCTAGCACTGGAAGTTCAAGCTCCTGTGGTTCATAATGGGACCAAAACTATAACCCCTTTACTTTTTCATAACTTGCTTTAGTGACCTCTTTGCAACTTGACATGAAGCCAAGGTTCACATTGCTGCAGGTTAGAAATCGAGTTCAGCTGAACTTGAACGATTTTAAATCGGCAATGCAGTCCGACTTCGGGGGCGATTTGAGAGACATCTGCTTGCTTGAGAGCTTGAACCTTTGGATGAAAAACTGGAGTCAATGTACAAGAAGGCACTCATGGGGTAGCTTTGCTCAGCCTGTAAAGGTTGCTGCACCATGATCATTCCAACCAAACTGATGCTATAAGAATTGCTCTGACTCTGTCCTTTTTATTTTTTGGATTACCCTTACCTTTTAAGATGGACCTAGCATTTAAGGTTTAAGCCAGTGGAAATGACCAGGACTGGGACAACACATCTAGTCCTAGGATTTTGCCCTTGAAAAAATCTTGTTTAATTTCAAGTTCTCTTTTGTACAAATAGATCGATCTATAGTCCCCCATCTATCTGTACCTGCTAGCACTTCTGAGAGGGATAGCAGATGTTCTCTCATACAGTGGTGGGATATTTTTGTTGCTAAAGCCATCAGTTTGAGCACTTTTCCCCTTGCTAACTGATATGTCACCGAGGTGGCATCCAATGTCTATTCCTTACGTAAGGAATGACTAAAATTGTGTTATTTACCCCCTCACTTACTTCATATTTAAGGATTTCTTCCTCAGGCCAATTTTCTTATTAGTCCTGGGGAACTGTCCATGTCTGCGATACCTCCCCATCACTATTATGCACTGGCATCTGTCAAGATTCTCTCTGGGTCAATGGTATGCCACAATCTACCTTGAATCCGTTTTGTTGTATCTAAATATTGTTGATCTGTTCTGGTTAGCATATAGAATTGTCTGGCAACTCCTGCTCTCTGCTCCAGTTTGCCAGCATGAAATTTTGCAGTGGTCTGGAGTGGAACTGTGCCCACTGTAAGAATGGAGTCTAAGAGGTCATAAGGTCATTCACCCCTATCAGGCAATGCAGACACAATGCTTCTACAAATGTTATTGCTTGCTTGTTTCATCATTTTTCCCGTGGAAGGAAAAGTGTTTGGTTTATGGAGCCTACTATAGGGAACTATAGAGCCCCTCTTCTTCCTCAGTGGAAATAGGGGTTCTGCTAGAATCTTTTTTTTCTTTATATATCTTTACAAGATTTCATAGAACACATACAATGTAAAAAAAAAAAAAAAAGATAACAGACCATGTACAGAGCTAGAGCAAGAATACAGCTCAGTGTCTGGCATAACATTGATCGGTCAATATTACAACATAACATTTGTAATCTAAAGACATCATCCTTCAGAATAAGTCCTTCAGCATAAATTGATGAAATAAAGTTATCTTCAAATGTGTACCTCACTGCATGTACTATTCCTGAATCAAAGATAAGAGGTCGAAAGGTATAAAAATAGAAAGGAAAATAATCCTAGAATAAAATTGGAAAAGAATGGTGCTGTGAAGCACATCTCCTGGGAAGTTTTGTCACATGTTCCAAGAGGCAGAGCCAGAGTTCTAGGCAAAGTTCCAGGAAGTAAAGGGTGATGGATTCATCTGCCCCAAGGCCCCTTTCACACTGGGGCGGTAGGGGGCGTCGGCGGTAAAACAGCGCTATTTTTAGCGCTGTTTTACCGCGGTATTCGGCCGCTAGCGGTTTTAACCCCCCCGCTGGCGGCCGAAAAAGGGTTAAAACCCCTCGTACAGCGCGGCTAAAGCCGCAGTATTACCGCGGTATAGCCGCACTGTCCCATTGCTTTCAATAGGCAGGAGCGGTGAAGGAGCGGTGAATACACCGCTCCTTCCCCGCTCCAAAGATGCGGCTAGCAGGAGATTTTTTCTTCTCCTGCCAGCGCACCGCTTCAGTGTGAAAGCCCTCGGGCTTTCACACTGAACAAACAGCGGAGGCTGTTTAGGGGCGGTTTGCAGGCGGTATTTTTAGCGCAATAACGCCTGCAAACTGCTCCAGTGTGAAAGGGGTCTTAGTGAAAATGTCCACCGTGATAAGAATGGGGGGGGGGATAAGGTATGTGAAGCGTAAAAAGCATGTAATCTATATGTATATGTGTGTAGATTGCCATTACTAAGCATTTCCAAAGGCGTCTGTTGTCATTTTTATGATAAGGGTGAAGTTCCACTTTAGGTTAGGGGGTTATAGAAGAAGCTGTACTATTTATCTGACCCCTGGATCCAGCAGGCTCCCTCAATCTGTGCGTTTTCAGTTTCTATGTCTAAAAGTGGAACCTAAGGCACTGATACCCACCTTTTCAATGGTCCCCCAGCACACAGGATAAGGCCGGACACATATGCAGCTCAGCTTACATTCTGGAGATCGCTGTGATCAGGTAGGTGGGTGTAGCTTATTGCAGAAAGACATTGCATGTCCCTTCTGTATTTAAAAAAAAAACTGCCTGCTCACAGTGAGTTCCACTTTAATTAGAAAAGAAGATGGACAACTAAGAAAAATATACATCTGGTGGGCACCCTGATGTAAGGAAGGGTTCTGATGGAGACTCTGATGAGAAGGTAAAGACTGAATTTATTTTTGTTAGACCTTTATTAATGGTTCAAGTTTATTAGGAATTTATGTGCCTTGTTTCTCTGTTGTTCTGAATCATATCATGGGGCTTATAAAAAAAGAAAAGAAAAAAAGAAAAAAAATTATTATTATTTATCTATTTCATTCATTTAGAAAAAAAATGGCCTGTGAGTATTTCTAAAATATACAATGTGGTCCTCATACAGAAAAGTTTGGAGACTCCTCCTCTAATTGCACATACTGCTCCATGCCATATGCTCTGGCATTTCTCTCCTGAACATATTGGCACCTGCCATACTCTGATACTTCTCTCCTGCACATGCTGGCATCTATCATACTTCTGACAATCCTTTCCTTCACATTCTGGCACCTATTATACACTTTTTCTTTAGTTTGCCAAAAGTTAGTGAAATTGGAGCTGCCTCCTTATTGCTGCAAGCCCTTCAATGATCTCCTGCACATATGGGCACCTATCATACCCCTCACTCATTTCTCTCTTGAAAATCCTGTCTACTGTCGCTTTCCTGTAGATACTGATGACTGTTGTAAGCCCAGACACACATTTCCTGCATATACTCGCATACTGTCTGCTGTCATACCCTCCAGCACTTCTCCCCAGCACATACAGCCCTCTGTCACACACTCCACAATCCTCTCCCACACATACTGCCTGCTGTTATACCTTCTAGCACTCCTCTCCTGTACATACTGGACTCTGGCATATCCTCTGACTTGCCTATCTGGCAAATACTGACCCATGTCATACCCTCAGACAATTCTCTTGCAAACATTGGCTCCGTCATACCATCTGGAACTTCTTTTCTGCACATGCTGCTTGCTATCATACCCTCTGGGGCTACTTTGCTCCACATACTGATCTCTGTTACACCCACTGTCAGTCCTCTCCAGCATATACTGGCCACTGTCATGCCCTCCATATTCCTCTCTTACACATACTGCCCACTTTGTAACCCTCCAGCATGCCTCTTCTGCACATACTGGGCCCTTTCATACCATTGAATACTCCTTATTGCACAAACTGCCTGCTGTCATACCCTTTGCCACTCCTTTGTACATACTAACTTTAATACCCTCTAGCACTCCTCTTCTGCACATGCTACCCCCTGTTATACCCTCCAGCACTCATTTTTCTGTACATACCTCCAGCTCTCATACCCTCCAGTGCTCTATTCATGTATATCCCCACAACCTGTTCATACATCCTGTGACCTGGCTCTCCTGCACATACTGACTGCTGACATACCCTCTGGCATTTCTCTCCTACCCATACTTCCTGCTGTTATATACTGCCCACTGTCTTTCCCTTCACGCATCTTTCCTGCACATACTGGTCCATCATTACTTCCAGCACTCCTGTCCTTTCATAGAAAACCTAAATTCCTCCTTTACTACAAAATTGTACACAATATTACTACTAGTGGCAGCTGTCAGAATTCCTGATACACCTGACTGGATGCAGCCGCTGTTCAGCCAACAATTTTTCCCCCGGCTCCTTCGATTTTTCAATCAAAAGATGTCAGGCAGAAGGGGGCTGAAAGGGCCACCCACTAAGCGAATTTCTGTCAGTTCATAGGAAACCGGAAGAAATTAGATTAGTGTCTGCCCAGCTTTAGACAATGTACTTTTCTTAAGACCACCATCTAATGTGTGTGATAGTCTAAGAAGCAACCTGGTAGTTAAAAACTATATAACATTTCAATTAACTAGAGTTTTACAATTGCTGTAGGGCTGTCCACAGTGATGTTATTCCTTTGTTGATGCTTGTTAAGGAAACTAACAATCTTCGTCAGCGGTGTTTGTATTTAGGAGATTCCTTCGTCCAACCAACAGAAGCCCCTCTCCCTCCCTTCCTTCCTTCCTTTACCCTTCACTGTATTGGCGGAGGGTTTTTTGAATGCTAAAAAGGTGTTCAAAAACATAGAGGACAATTATCAAATTTGTCACACAGCAAGGCATTGATTAATGCTAGTGAGACAGATTTACCCACTTCAATACTGGGCACTTTCACCCCCTTCCTGCCCAGGCCAATTTTTAGCCTTCAGTGCTGTTGCAATTTGAATGACAATTGCACGGTCATGCAACACTGTACCCATATGAAATTTAAATAATTTTTTTGAGACAGATAGAGCTTTCTTTTGGTGGTATTTATTCACCACTGGGTTTTTTATTTTTTTGCTAAATAAACAAAAAAGACCGAAAATAAACAACCTTTTTCTTAGTTTCTGTTACAAAATTTTGCAAATAGATGACTTTTCTTCTTCACTGATGGGCACTGATAAGCTGCACTGATGGGCACTGATAAGATGCAATGATGATCAGTGCCCTAATTATCAGTGTAAACAGTGTGCTGACAGCCCTGCTGGTTATCAGTACGTCTTTCCTCACACAGACAACAGTGCGTGAGGAAAGGACTGCCCATAACTTGCAAGTCTGATGAGAAGGCACTGACGAGGCTGCACTGATGGGCACTGATGAAGTTGCACTGATATGTACTAATGGGCACTGATGTGCACTAATGAGGCTGTACAGATGGGCACTGGTGAGGCTGCACTGATGGGCACTGATGAAAAGGCACTGACGAGGCTGCACTGATGATCAGTGTAAATGTGCCCTGTCAGCCTTGCCGCTTATCGGCTCTCCTTTCCTCACACAGTGACTGGACACAGCTGATCATGTGGTAAAGGGTCGCTGTGATTGGCCCTTTACCCCAAACTGTGATCAGCTGTGTCTATGGATGCCCTTCCAGAACTATAGTACCGCACTGTAGCAGTCTATTGGCTATAGCGCGGTACTAAAGTGGGTAAAGTAGTGAACATACAATGTTATAGACACTCTGTAATACAGGTATAACTATGCAGGCACCATAACTGCTTTTGTTTCATTTTAGAAATGATCTTGCTTACCTTTTTTTTTACAAGGTAAAAAATGTGTCATGTGACCATGCATCTCTACCTACTGCTACATGGCGCTTTGCATACATACAAGTGCCTGCCAAACAACACCCAATACAGGTATGCTGAAACTGACCATGCTAACAGATCAACTTCTGTGCTTTGTGCGGTTAGTTTCAAACAAGGAATAAAGCTGACTGGCAGATTAACCAGGCACTTCAGATGGAAGCTGTACATGAAAATTATAGAGACTATGATTTATAAAATAAATATATGTGAACACACACATAGAGAAAAAAATATTATTTAGGGTTGCATACACTTTAAGACAGTTTTATCAGATTTATGATAAATGTGTTAGTGAAAGTAGAAGTAACGCCTTAAAACCTTGATACAGACTTATCCTGGAGAAAAAATGCATATGGCAAGTCTGCTATTAGATCTGCCAAACATGAGAATGTCAGGAAAGGTCTAGAACAGGGGTCTCAATCTGCTCTTTCTTCTAGCAATTGCAACATTTGTTTGGTATCTCTCAAATAGGCTCTTGTTTTTTGGACCGCTGGTTCTAGGTATTTATCTATATATTGGCTGATTTTTGCTCTTATCGATTCAATGCCGTTTACAATGGGCATCGGCCAGTTTTGTTTCACGGTGAAGGGACTATCACACATCCATCAGTTTTGGACTGCTTCATTTGATTTTACACAGGAGCTTAAATGGCATTCTATATTTTTTGGGACTGGTCCACACCCCATTTATTCATATTTGAGCCCAGGGGTGGCTCACGTGACATTTTGTTTGATTTACATTTATTCCTATGCTTTGTAATATCACCATGTGCCAAGTTTTGTTTTTCTCTGCCATGCAGTGTGTCACATGGCATCATTTGCACCTTGCACTTTAGCACCAACCTACTTGTGTATGTTTTATGTACCATATGTCACTTTCCAAGATTTATAGTTAGGTCATTCGGATTTGCACTTTATTATAGACCTTGGTTATCCCTATTGAGATTCACTCTGTTATTGTTTGCATTTGCACTTTACTCAAGTTCACTTTAAGCACTTATTTTAAAGTCCACAACGCAGCACCATAATTACCAATTTAACCCTCTCATCTGCCAATGATCAGCTGATCGGGTGCCAGATGCAGTAGATCTCCAGTTTAGTTATTAGCTGACAGCGCGGGAGTACCACCCATATACCGTACACACTATTGCTGCATATGCTGAGAGTAACCAGCTGGCTGAAATGTATGTATTACAAGCATAATGGTCACCATACACCTGACTGTAAAATCTTTGTGCGATCAACTTTAGATTTGCCAAAACCCATGTAAAATGGAGGACCTAGCTAATATATCCATTCAACATGTATCCAACCAGGCAGGATCTTTTACTACACAGTTATTCTTAAATCTAAAGGAGATTGTAATATCAGTTTGTAACAGGCGTGGTAAACTTTAGATCAATGATGAGCCCAACCTGTAATCTTAGGTCCTGAACATCCTCCTGGCACTCTTCTTCTAGCCAGTGATTCTCCAAATATTCTTTAACATTGTCTTGAATGTAAGGGAACAAAATTTCCTGTTTTACAAAACAATATAATTAATAACTGTGGTCTGCATACGTTCAAAAAAAAAACCAACAAAAAAATATCAATCAATAGTCCTTGACATTTTATTAATAACACATGAATTCATTATATACACACATGTAAAATTAGAAATGGAGTTAATTCATCTCCAAAACACTTTTCTATAGGTAAAATCAGAACAACAGAAGATTCTTTTTAATCAAATGCATATTACTATTTTTGTGCCTCTGTATAAGCCAGTCAGCGTATGGCAGGGCTGCCCCAAAGGCCTTGGCTTTCTTTGTTTAAATACAATGGCTAGGACTAGGGAATTTATATGCTAAGTAAAAAAAAAGGCCCAAGGGATCCTTTATATTCAATGGCTCCCGATCCTCAAGAACATTCTTAAACCATATTATTTTACAAGGTGTGCATACTAATTTAACGGCCTTGTGGGAGACCAAATCATAGGCTAATTTCAATGTACCTTCAACACAAAGCAAACAATTAGGTTTTCCATGTTTGTAAATTCAACTGCAAATGTACAATTAACCAAAACCAGAGGGAATCAAAACATACACTTTCGTTTGGTATGTTTGCCAGCGTTGGATAAGAAATAATTGCTTTATTACCAGGAGATCTTTTATACATGTTGGAGTAATAAAAGTCTGATGTATGATCTTTTGCCTGCTTTCACTAAAAACAATTTTGGGATCTTCAGTCCACTGTTAAAATCACATGAGGTCAACAGGTCATCTATTTATCACTACGAATATTGGTAATACAATTCCATCCCATTGTAAGTGGAGGTCATTTACATGAGACAGATGGTGGCTGTGTCTTCTTGCTCATACACTTCCCCCGTTGTTACCATTTTGTAACTAAAAGGCTGCATTTCAATAAAGGGAAAACAGAAAGTCACACCAAGCTTAAAGAACAAACAGGAGGTGATTTAATTTGTGACACTTTTCTGGAGGTGTGTATGCAGTCGGAGGTACATGAATTTGTCCAACATTCGTCACAGTACCACGAGACAGATTTATAAAAAGCATCTAGGACACTCCTTGTGAATTCCAGGGACTATGTTCTATGACATTACTCACTCAATTTCAATACCTACATTTCGGTCGGGTCTGGACAGCACTTGATTATCTATGGTGCCTGGAGTGACCACAATAGATGTTCTCAAGAAACTTTCCATAGAAGAAAACAGCTGCCCCAGCTGGAAATTTAGTAAAGGTTTGGCCTACACTGCTGTGTTAGGTTGGCCATAGACAGTTCAAATCCTGCTGAACCGGCCGAGATTCGAACCAAGTGTGGGCAGGCTGAATGTACAAAGTTGATCGATCGGCATGCCAGATCTACTTGCGATTATCGCTAGCAATAATCACTGTCTTCTCCTAGCGGGGACAGCTTCCCCAGCCCATTGGGGGCAGACAACAGCTCGGCAGGAGGGATTCCCCTGTTAGCACTGTCTGTGTTGATGGGGGCAATTGTCTATGACCTGCCTTAGATTTAGGACTACACAGACAGGGAAGGGATAAGTTCACCTTTACAAAAAATAAATAAAAGCATATTTTTTGCACGTAAAAAAATATGCATTTTTTTTTTGTTAGGAATCTGTAAAGCATTGCACCCACAATAAGCAGATTGTGGGTGCAATGCCATGGTCCTGCACCCTCGATATGAGCAAGCAGCTACTGAATGACAGAGAGATCAATAGGGTGTAACTTGTCATGCAACTTTATGTGTCCAAACTCGCATGACAAGTTGCCCTAGTGGAAACGGAGCCTTACTGTCTTCAGCTTCAAAGATAACCTATACTAAAGGAAGGAAAAAGGAGACATTGCTGACCTTTTTTCTAAAAATGTGTATATTTTTATTTTCAAGATAAAAGAAGATTCTGCTTCTGCTTTCAGATCCATGGGAACAAAAGATAATTTACACAGTAGCTGAGCGACTTTCATTCTAGCCCTGTGGCTCTGAGCTCTTGGATATTCATTCCACCTGGGATACTGTCAGTATGGAGTATGTATATGCTCACAATACAATACACAATAACAATATTTAAATGGGATGCACTTCAAATACTCCAGTTTCTACCCACAATCTAAAACTCATACTACTATGTTAATTGGCTGCTTTTCAATTTAATTTCATTATGTGAGATTCAGTGGCGGCCGGTTCATTAGGGGCGCACGGGCGCCCTCCCGGCCAATCAGGAAGCGGATTTTGAGTCCCATCTCCCGATTGGCTGAAAGGACAGGCGATCCTATTAGACGCATAGGAGGACAAGAAGCACGGCGGAAGCCGCCGTGATGCAGGAGAGGACACAGGAGCCACTGCCTGCCCGCAACCTAGACTGGGTAAGGGCCAGGCTGAATGACTGACCGACTAGGGGGTGCGGGTGACCCGACCGACCGCCCGACCTACCTAAAACCTTTTGTAAAAACAAGAGATGGTCACACAAAAAAAAAAAAAAAAATCTCCTGTGTCTGTGGGGGTCAATTCACTAATGTTTATCGCATGAGATATTGGTATCAGGTGACCTATTTGCAGAAATTTAAGAGCCAATTAAACATTTTTTATGTATTTCATGGTATAGGCATTTAATATGTTAGGAATATACAATAACAATCAGGGGGCTCTGCATTGGCAAGTAAGTGAAAAGAAAACAATGTATCAGTGTGAAAATGCTATGTTGTTAGCTCAGGAAAAAAAATAATTTGTAACATTAAAGCAGTGAGAATTTATTCTATTTAACCACTTCACTACAGGGCGCTTATACCTCCTTCCTGCCCAGGCCAATCTTCAGCTTTCAGCGATGTCACACTTTGAATGACAAATGCGTAGTCATGTAACACTATTCAAATATGAAACTTTTATCATTTTTTTGAAACAGATAGAGGTTTCTTTTGGCGGTATTTAATCACCACTGGGTTTTTTATTTTTTGCTAAGCAAATGAAAAAAGGCCAAAAATGTTGAAAAAAAATGTTTTTCGTGCTTCGGTTATAAAATTTTGCAAATAAGTAATTTTTCTTCTTTACTGATGGGCACTGATGAGGCTTCACTAATAATCAGGGCACTGATGATCAGTCCCAATGTGCCCTGTCAGCCATTCCACTAATCGGATCTTCTTTCCTCACACAGTGACAGCGCATGAGGAAAGGAATGCTGATAACCAGCAACTTTGTTTACATGTAATCAGCTGTGATTGGACAAAGCTGACTACAAGGTAAAGGGCCTTTGTAATTGGCCCTTTTCCTCGATCTGTGATCAGTTGTGTCCAAAGGAGACATTGATCACAAAGGGTGCCCCAGCGGGACAGGGAGGTGTGTTCTGGCATGGACGTCCTCCCAGAACAAAAGAGCTGCACTGTAGCCATCTTTCGGCTATGACCCAGTAATAAAGTGGTTAAAGCCCCCTTTTATACGGGTCAAATTCCATTCTGATCAGCAGGGGACCAGCTCACAGATACCCTGCTGATCAGAGAAGAGTGAGCAGATGACACATGTCCGCTCAGTTTCTGCAGAGCGGACACAGACAGAGCCTGCTCTGCTCTATGGGCCGCTAAGAGTAAATGGACTCCGATGTCCGTTTACAACTGACTGCCCTCCAATCAGATTCACCTAAACGGAAGAGGACAGATCCCCTTCATTTTTTTTTTTTTTTTTTTTTTTTTTTTTTAAAGAGGACTGGATTGGGCCTAGGGTTGCCACCTGTCCAGGATTCACCTTGATAGCCTGAACCCATTATTCAGACAGGAATGTGGCTTGGAACAGGGCTTGACAGGAAGGTTAGGGGGCACTATGTGCACCACATTACTATTCTCTTTAGAGTGCTCAAAAGGTGTCCCAGGTCTGTTACAATCCTATAGTGTATACTAAAACAAAAAAAAAAAAAAAAGTACTGTGCGCCGCTAAAGTGTTCGGGTTTGGCTTAAAGATAAAGTGGCAACCTAATCGGGTCCGAAAGTAGTCCTTTTACACCTGCCTGTCCATAGAACATGCATAGACCTTTCGATCAGGACCGCCAGAAAAGCTGACAGGCGGATCTAATCAGTATTCCTGTGTGAAAGAGGCCTTATGTTTTCACAATTCTTAGTGTGTCTTCATTGACCTCATTTTGGCGCACTGTTATAGCAATTTAAAAAAAAAAATTGAGATAAAAAACACTAAATGAAAGCAGTATCAAACCCAAAACCAAAAATGTAATAAACTGCAGCTTATCAATCATTAGAGGCGGTGGCTGCTATGGTTTTCTTTTTTTCCCTCTGTTTTCACCTGGTGATTTGGCCAGTTTAGAGTACTCCTACTCTGGATAAAGGAGCAACAGAAAAACTTTTAATTAGCAGCATTGTTAGTCTGGGGGGAGGGGAGTGTTAGATATACTAGCAGATTTAGATACACTAACAAATTTACTCCAGCTCACACTTTATAAGCAGTTACAACAAACAGTTTTGTTCCTTTTGAGATAAAGGTTTTTATACAAATAAAGGTTGATCATTGTAAGCACTCCTGTCAGTAGTAAATGGTTTGTCTCAAACCTCTAACTGGTACATCTGTAGGACAGCTTGTTCTGCTGAGATGCAACAGATTTACCGGCTGGATCACCAGGTAAATATAAAAGAAAGAAGAAAACAGAGAAATCTCCCCTCAGAAAATTGGGACTTTTTAGGCTCAAGGAATATGCAAACGTCAGGAATAATAGTATTAAATATATTGTATTTATTGGTATCACAAAAATATTTCAAAGAGATTAACAGTATAAAACATACATAAAAAAAACACTAAATGTGAGTACAATTGCTGTATAAAAAAACTAATCGCCAACACGTTTTTATAGCTCCTTCTTCAGGGTTGGTTTTAACAATCATACATATGGTCTATAAAACAAAACATTAATTAGAGCAAACATCATCATTCACATATGCATGACATGGCCTGGGTGGGACAAGGATAAGAGTACTTCTAATGCCTTGATGAAAATTGTCAATACACAGCCAACAATGGGATAAAAACTGCGGAAGTCAGTCAATGAAAGGTTGTGAGTATATGAAGCAAAGGAAAAAGAAAGAAAGGCCTCCCCAGCCTTCAGGGTGAATCAAGGGGCATGAGCTGGGATCACATGGCATGGATGAAGATTGACTGACTTCCGCAGTTTTTATCCCATTGTTGGCTGTGTATTGACAATTTTCATCAAGGCATTGTAAGTACTCTTATCCTTGTCCCACCCAGGCCATGTCATGCATATGTGAATGATGATGACTGCTCTAATGAATGTTTTGTTTTATAGACCATATGTACGATTGTTAAAACCAACCCTGAAGAAGGAGCTTTAAGGACCTTTGAAACGTGTTGGTGATTGGTTTATATACAACAATTGTACTCTCAGTTAGTGTTCTTCGCCTTGTGGCCACAGACCACATTTTTCATGTCTTTTGTATGCATGCTTTATACTGTTAAATGTATTTTAATGACTTCAGCCCCAGAAGATTTTACCCCCTTTCTGACCAGAGCACTTTTTATTTGGCACTGTGTCGCTTTAACTGACAATTGCGCGGTCATGCAATGCTGTCACCAAAAGAAAATTGCATCCTTTTTTTCCCACAAATAGAGCTTTCTTTTGGCGGTTTTTATTTTTTTGCGCTATAAACAAAAAACAAGCGACAATTTTGAGAAAAACATTTTTTTTTTTACTTTTTGCTATAATAAATATCCCAATTTAAAAAAAAAAACAAAAAACAAAAACGAATTTCTTCATCAGTTTAGGCCAATATATATTCTTCTACATATTTTTGGTAAAAAAAAAAAAAAAAAAATCGCAATAAGCGTATATTGATTGGTTTGTGAAAACGTTATTCGGTCTACAAACTATGGGAAAGATGTATGCCATTTTTATTTTTTTTACTGCGATTTTTAGCGGTATTGCGACGGACAGATGGGACACTTTTGACACATTTTTGGGACCATTGACATTTATACAGCAATCAGTGATATAAATATGCATGGATTACTGTGTAAATGTCACTGGCAGGGAAGGGGTTAACACTACGGGGCGACCAAGGGGTTAAATGTGTGTTGCCTCAGTGTGTTCTAACTGTGTGGGGAATGTGGCTGACTAGGGGAGGAGACATATCGTTGTTCCTAGTTAGTAGGAAAACACGATCTGTCTCCTCTCCCCTGACAGCACAGGGATTTGTGTATCTACACACACAAATCCCCGTGCTGGCTCTCGTGCACTTGATCGTGTGTGCCCGGCGGGGATGGTGCCCGCCGGCCACGTGCATCGGGTCCCCTGCTGTGCAGCAGGCGTGTGCGGGTGCCTCCGGAGGTGGGCGCACCCTCTGTTGGCTTGCCTGGGCAAAGCTGTACCCGTACAGGATTTCGCCTAGGAGAGTCATTCTACAGCAGTAAAGGTACTTGAGCCGGTTGGGAACCAGTTAAATACTTTTTTTAACCACTTGACGACCGCCTCACGCCGATGTACGTCGGCAAGGTGGCACGGACAGGCAAAATCACGTACATGTACGTGATTTGCCTTCCGCGGGTGGGGGGTCCGATCGGACCCCCCCCCCGGTGCCCGAGGCGGTCGTCTTTTGTCCAGCGGCGATCAGAGGTAAGGGGGAGACCATCCGTTCGTGGCCCCCCCCTCGCGATCACCGCCGGCCAATCGAATCATTCCTTTGCTGCTGTATGCTAAACAGCAGCAAAGGAAATGATGTCATCTCTCCTCGGCTCGGTAATTTCCGTTCCGGCCCGAGGAGAGAAGACAGGTATGTGAGTGCACAACACTACACACACACACAGTAGAACATGCCAGGCATACATTACACCCCGATCCCCCCCCCCCCGATCGCCCCCTGATCCCCCCCCCCCTGTCACAAACTGACACCAAGCAGGTTTTTTTTTTTTTCTGATTACTGCATAGTGTCAGTTTGTGACAGTTACAGTGTTGGGACAGTGAGTATTACCCCCCTTTAGGTCTAGGGTACCCCCCTAACCCCCCCTAATAAAGTTTTAACCCCTTGATCACCCCCTGTCACCAGTGTCACTAAGCGATCATTTTTCTGATCGCTGTATTAGTGTCGCTGGTGACGCTAGTTAGGGAGGTAAATATTGTGGTTCGCCGTCAGCGTTTTATAGCGACAGGGACCCCCATATACTACCGAATAAATGTTTTAACCCCTTGATGGCCCCCTAGTTAACCCTTTCCCCACTGATCACCGTATAAGTGTTACGGGTGACGCGGGTTAGTTCGTTTATTTTTTATAGTGTCAGGGCACCCGCCGTTTATTACCGAATAAAGGTTTAGCCCCCTGATCGCCCGGCGGTGATATGCGTCGCCCCAGGCAGCGTCAGATTAGCGCCAGTACCGCTAACACCCACGCACGCAGCATACACCTCCCTTAGTGGTATAGTATCTGTACGGATCAATATCTGATCCAATCAGATCTATACTAGCGTCCCCAGCAGTTTAGGGTTCCCAAAAACGCAGTGTTAGCGGGATCAGCCCAGATACCTGCTAGCACCTGCGTTTTGCCCCTCCGCCCGGCCCAGCCCACCCAAGTGCAGTATCGATCGATCACTGTCACTTACAAAACACTAAACGCATAACTGCAGCGTTCGCAGAGTCAGGCCTGATCCCTGCGATCGCTAACAGTTTTTTTGGTAGTATTTTGGTGAACTGGCAAGCACCAGCCCCAGGCAGCGTCAGGTTAGCGCCAGTAGCGCTAACACCCACGCACGCAGCATACGCCTCCCTTAGTGGTATAGTATCTGAACGGATCAATATCTGATCCGATCAGATCTATACTAGTGTCCCCAGCAGTTTAGGGTTCCCAAAAACGCAGTGTTAGCGGGATCAGCACAGATACCTGCTAGCACCTGCGTTTTGCACCTCCGCCCGGCCCAGCCCAGCCCACCCAAGTGCAGTATCGATCGATCACTGTCACTTACAAAAGACTAAACGCATAACTGCAGCGTTCGCAGAGTCAGGCCTGATCCCTGCGATCGCTAACAGTTTTTTTTGTAGCGTTTTGGTGAACTGGCAAGCACCAGCGGCCTAGTACACCCCGGTCGTAGTCAAACCAGCACTGCAGTAACACTTGGTGACGTGGCGAGTCCCATAAGTGCAGTTCAAGCTGGTGAGGTGGCAAGCACAAGTAGTGTCCCGCTGCCACCAAAAAGACAAACACAGGCCCGTCGTGCCCATAATGCCCTTCCTGCTGCATTCGCCAATCCTAATTGGGAACCCACCGCTTCTGCAGCGCCCCTACTTCCCCCATTCACATCCCCAACCAAATGCAGTCAGCTGCATGAGAGGCATTTTCTTTATGTCCTCCCGAGTACCCCTACCCAACGAACCCCCCAAAAAAAGATGTTGTGTCTGCAGCAAGCGCGGATATAGGCGTGACACCCGCTATTATTGTCCCTCCTGTCCTGACAATCCTGGTCTTTGCATTGGTGAATGTTTTGAACGCTACCATGCACTAGTTGAGTATTAGCGTAGGGTACAGCATTCCACAGACTAGGCACACTTTCACAGGGTCTCCCAAGATGCCATCGCATTTTGAGAGACCCGAACCTGGAACCGGTTACAGTTATAAAAGTTACAGTTACAAAAAAAGTGTAAAAAAAAAAAAATATATAAGATAAAAAAAAATAGTTGTCGTTTTATTGTTCTCTCTCTCTCTATTCTCTCTATTGTTCTGCTCTTTTTTACTGTATTCTATTCTGCAATGTTTTATTGTTATTAGGTTTTATCATGTTTGCTTTTCAGGTATGCAATTTTTTATACTTTACCGTTTACTGTGCTTTATTGTTAACCATTTTTTTGTCTTCAGTTACGCCATTCACGACTTTGAGTGGTTATACCAGAATGATGCCTGCAGGTTTAGGTATCATCTTGGTATCATTCTTTTCAGCCAGCGGTCGGCTTTCATGTAAAAGCAATCCTAGCGGCTAATTAGCCTCTAGACTGCTTTTACAAGCTGTGGGAGGGAATGCCCCCCCCCCACCGTCTTCCGTGTTTTTCTCTGGCTCTCCTGTCTCAACAGGGTACCTGAAAATGCAGCTGGTGATTCAGCCAGCTGACCATAGAGCTGATCAGAGACCAGAGTGGCTCCAAACATCTCTATGGCCTAAGAAACCGGAAGCTACGAGCATTTTATGACTTAGATTTCGCCGGATGTAAATAGCGCCATTGGGAAATTGGGGAAGCATTTTATCACACCGATCTTGGTGTGGTCAGATGCTTTGAGGGCAGAGGAGAGATCTAGGGTCTAATAGACCCCAATTTTTTTTAAAAAAAGTACCTGTCACTACCTATTTCTATCATAGGGGATATTTACATTCCCCGAGATAACAATAAAAATGATAAAAAAAAAAAAAAAAAAAAAGAAAGGAACAGTTTAAAAATAAGATAAAAAAGCAAAAAAATAATAAAGAAAAAAAAAAAAAAAAAAAAGCACCCCTGTCACCCCCTGCTCTCGCGCTAAGGCGAACGCAAGCGGCGGTCTGTCGTCAAATGTAAATAGCAATTGCACCATGCATGTGAGGTATCACCGCGAAGGTCAGATCGAGGGCAGTAATTTTTGCAGTAGACCTCCTCTGTAAATCTAAAGTGGTAACCTGTAAAGGCTTTTAAAGGCTTTTAAAAATGTATTTATTTTGTTGCCACTGCACGTTTGTGCGCAATTGTAAAGCATGTCATGTTTGGTATCCATGTACTCGGCCTAAGATCATCTTTTTTATTTCATCAAACATTTGGGCAATATAGTGTGTTTTTAGGGCCGAAACAACTAATCGATTAATCGACAACTAATCGATTATGAAATTAATCGATTACTATTTTCATAATCGATTAATCGGCCAGTAACATAATGGGGTTAAAAAAAGCTAAAATTAGCCCTTTATAGTACAAAAAGAGCAAATAATCTCTACTGTAAACATTACTTTCACTGTTGCACAGTAAAAAAACGAAGGGCTAATTTTTTTTTTTTTAACTCCATTATGTTACTAAATGTCTTAGGCCTGGTTCCCACCCATGTGTTTTTTTGGTGCTTTTTGCAGAAATGCACTACAGTTCACTTAACGTTCACATCTATGCTTTTTTTCAGCTGCTGTGTATTTGGAAAGGGTCAAGGACCTTTTTCAATGCAAAACAGTGCTTTTTTGGTTCAATATACTTCAATGGAGAAGCTGCAGAAAAGCATGTAATATTACAGTTCTGTTTGAAAATCTGCAAAACAGTCTAGAACTTTTTTTTTTTTTTTTAAATAAAAAAATTTGATCTGAGTCTGTTGATATTTACAAGATTCAACCTCTAATAGTATATAGAGTATATCTCCTCTAATAGTATATACAGTATATCTCTTCTGTCTGTTATTCTCAGAGTGGATTAAAGATTTTACTCCCTAACCATATAGTTGGTTATTTTATATTTACCCCTGCGTATAGAGATATTTAGGAATAAATGTCCTTTTTTTTAAAACTTTACATATTAACTAAATTATACACCACACTTTTTTGTAAGGTTATTAACCGATTAATCGAAACAATAATCGGCCAACTAATCGATTATGAAAATAATCGTTAGTTGCAGCCCTATGTGTTTTAGTGCATTAAAATTTAAAAAAAGTGTGTTTTTTCCCCAAAAAATGCGTTTGAAAAATCGCTGCGCAAATACTGTGTGAAAAAAAAAATGAAACACCCACCATTTTAATCTGTAGGGCATTTGCTTTAAAAAAATATATAATGTTTGGGGGTTCAAAGTAATTTTCTTGCAAAAAAAAAAAAAATTTTTCATGTAAACAATAAGTGTCAGAAAGGGCTTTGTCTTCAAGTGGTTAGAAGAGTGGGTGATGTGTGACATAAGCTTCTAAATGTTGTGCATAAAATGCCAGGACAGTTCAAAACCCCCCCAAATGACCCCATTTTGGAAAGTAGACACCCCAAGCTATTTGCTGAGAGGCATGTCGAGTCCATGGAATATTTTATATTGCGACACAAGTTGCGGGAAAGAGACAAATTTTTTTTTTTTTGCACAAAATTGTCACTAAATGATATATTGCTCAAACATGCCATGGGAATATGTGAAATTACACCCCAAAATACATTCTTCTGCTTCTCCTGAGTACGGGGATACCACATGTGTGAGACTTTTTGGGAGCCTAGCCGCGTACGGGACCCAGAAAACCAAGCACCGCCTTCAGGCTTTCTAAGGGCGTGAATTTTTGATTTCTCTCTTGACTGCCTATCACAGTTTCGGAGGCCATGGAATGCCCAGGTGGCACAAACCCCCCCCCCAAATGACCCCATTTTGGAAAGTAGACACCCAAAGCTATTTGCTGAGAGGTATAGTGAGTATTTTGCAGACCTCACTTTTTGTCACAAAGTTTTGAAAATTGAAAAAAGAAAAAAAAAAAGTTTTTTCTTGTCTTTCTTCATTTTCAAAAACAAATGAGAGCTGCAAAATACTCACCATGCCTCTCAGCAAATAGCTTGGGGTGTCTACTTTCCAAAATGGGGTCATTTGGGGTGGTTTTGTGCCACCTGGGCATTCCATGGCCTCCGAAACTGTGATAGGCAGTGAAGAGTGAAATCAAAAATTTTCACCCTTAGAAATCCTGAAGGCGGTGATTGGTTTTCGGGGTCCCGTGCACGGCTAGGCTCCCAAAAAGTCCCACACATGTGGTATCCCCGTACTCAGGAGAAGTAGCTAAATGTATTTTGGGGTGCAATTCCACATATGCCCATGGCCTGTGTGAGCAATATATCATTTAGTGACAACTTTGTGCAAAAAAAATAAAAAAAATGTGTCAATTTCCTGCAACTTGTGTCAAAATATAAAATATTCCATGGACTCAATATGCCTCTCAGCAAATAGCTTGGGGTGTCTACTTTCCAAAATGGGGTCATTTGGGGGGGTTTTGTGCCACCTGGGCATTCCATGGCCTCCGAAACTGTGATAGGCAGTGAAGAGTGAAATCATAAATTTACACCCTTAGGAATCCTGAAGGCGGTGATTGGTTTTCAGGGCCCCGTACGCGGCTAGGCTCCCAAAAAGTCCCACACATGTGGTATCCCCGTACTCAGGAGAAGCAGCAGAATGTATTTTGGGGTGCAATTCCACATAGGCCCATGGCCTGTGTGAGCAATATATCATTTAGTGACAACTTTTTGTAAATTTTTTTTTTTTTTGTCATTATTCAATCACTTGGGACAAAAAAAATAAATATTCAATGGGTTCAACATGCCTCTCAGCAATTTCCTTGGGGTGTCTACTTTCCAAAATGGGGTCATTTGGGGGGGTTTTGTACTGCCCTGCCATTTTAGCACCTCAAGAAATGACATAGGCAGTCATAAACTAAAAGCTGTGTAAATTCCAGAAAATGTACCCTAGTTTGTAGACGCTATAACTTTTGCGCAAACCAATAAATATACGCTTATTGACATTTTTTTTACCAAAGACATGTGGCCGAATACATTTTGGCCTAAATGTATGACTAAAATTGAGTTTATTGGATTTTTTTTATAACAAAAAGTAGAAAATATCATTTTTTTTCAAAATTTTCGGTCTTTTTCCGTTTATAGCGCAAAAAATAAAAACCGCAGAGGTGATCAAATACCATCAAAAGAAAGCTCTATTTGTGGGAAGAAAAGGACGCAAATTTCGTTTGGGTACAGCATTGCATTACCGCGCAATTAGCAGTTAAAGCGACGCAGTGCCAAATTGGAAAAAGACCTCTGGTCCTTAGGCAGCATAATGGTCCAGGGCTCAAGTGGTTAATACTAATAAATACAATATATTTAATACGATTATGTCTGACCTTTGCACATTCCTTGAGCCTAAAAAGTCCCAATTTTTCTGAGGTGAGATTTTTTTCTTTTTCTTACATTAGGGATGTGGCCTTTTTAAGCAGAAACATACAGCCTTTTTAAAAAAAAAAAAATAATAAAAAAAAAAGAAGACCAATGCAGCCACCACATCTAATGATTAGTAAGCTGCAATATCTTACATTTTTGGTTTGGGGTTTGATACTTAAAGTTTATTTAAAGGCAAACGTTTTTTTATCTTTGGATAGGGTGGAGAGGTATTAGAATAGTAGTATAGGATTTACCGTCTATGCTTGTCCTGTTTACTGTTATCACTAAAAGTGAATGTAAAAGAAAATGCCAAATTTTGAGTTGTCCCCAGTAACAGAGGGGAAGTCTTTGAATAGGGACACTAGTTCTGGTGAACTAGAGGGGACCCAAAGATTCCCTTAATTGGCAGAGATTTCCTCTCACTTCCTGTTGTGACAGGAAGTGAAGGGAATCTCTCCAATTGGACACAGATGGCAAAAATAAACCTTACAGGAGTTATAACCCTCCCTTCCTCTATCCAAAATGAAAAAAATAATGTTTTGCATATAGCTCTAATAAAAGCGCTGCGCAAACTGTTGGCGCTATATAAATCCTGTATAATAATAATAATAATAACAACAAGAGCTTTGGTAAATATAGACTATAGGTCAGCCTGGGGAGGGGTGTGTCAGAGTGAACTCCTCTACTCAGGCTGTGGTTGCTTTCTAAAGAAAACAAAGCCTGGGTTCACATTTGTGCGAACTGAATTTGCATTACATGTGAGTGTGCCCGGCTCGCAATAGAGCCGATTCACACAGGTCCTGGGCGGCCGAGGTCCACATTCCAAAAGGGTCCTGTGCGTGTTTGGGTCAGTTCAGGTGCGAATTCAGGCAAAAATTTGGACCTGAATTGTACCTTAACAGGAAAGCACTGGAGCCCATGCTGGGAACCGTGGCCGCATATATGTGAACCCGGCCTAAAACGTTGAACACCTTTATCATGTACCTGGAATTTATGTAGCTGACTTAAATGGAATGTTCACACAAGAATAATCATCTATATCAGTTGTCCCAGCATGTGGTCTGCTAACCCCTAAGTGCTGGAAACCAGGCAAACAAAACTAGAAAGGTCCACGATGCACTTAAAATGTAAACAAAGGTTTCCAGTGTGCAGCTTGCTGATCTTTGCCTGCACAGTGGTTCCTGAACTTTTGGCCACAACACAGCAGTGGTATAGTGCGGCCGCTGATGTGAATAAGCCCTAATGCAATGACAACCTGATTGATGGTAGCCACAGCTATCTGTGACTGTTTGCACAAGCCAGAGATTACCTGTGATTAAGAACAGATGATCCTAGCTGGGCACAGTTTGTCTGTGTCCAACCATGATCACTGGAGGCAATTGCTGGCAGCGCGAACTGATAGCTGTGCCGGGTGCCCGCCATCAACTTATCAATGCATTGTATGAGCTGAGCTGCCACAGCTTTGTACATGTCTTTACAGAAGCAGGAGCCCACAGATTCCTGCCACTGGAAATCGGAGGGTATGCTAATCACCTGTGTACTTGAACAGGCCACATACACCAATCCATAACTTTAATACCACCCACCTAATATTGAGTAGGTCCCCCTTTTGCCACCAAAACAGTCCTGACCTGTTGAACCATAACTGCAACTGGATCTCAGAAGGTATGCAGTGGTATATGGCACCAAGCCATCAGTAGATGATCCTTTAAAGTGGAACTTTAATTTATTAAGGCCCAATAGATCACTTGAGGCTGTCCCCTTTTGCAGGTATAGCTATGTAAAACATTAAAATTAAGTGCCTATACTGTTTAAAACCCAGTAATACTGTCTCACCCTGCTCTGCACATGCTCGGTTGCTCTCCATTTTTAGACCTTGTGCCAAATTTGTAGAGGCCGATCTGCTGACAGCCTGAAGATTTACTGCTGCTCAGGGGCTCTGGGCTTCAGTAAAATGGCAGCCTCCAGCAAAAAGAAACAGGAGCAATGACAGAGGCAATTTACAGCACACACCAGTTTCAGTAGCGTAACTATTTGGAATATACTGCATGTTCCTTGCTAGAGAACATTACTTTTTATCAAGTTGCTATGGGTAAAGTTATGCTTTAAGTTCTGTAAGTTGCAAGGTGGGGCCTCCATGTATTGGACTTGTTTTTCCAGCATATCCCAGTTGCTCAAGTGGGTTGAGATCTGGAAAATTTGGAGGCCATGTCAACACCTCAAACTCATTGTGTTCCTCAAACCATTCTTGTACCATTTTTGCAGGGTGCATTATTCTGCTGAAAGAGGCCACTGCCATCAGGGAATACAGTTTTCATGGTACTTGGTCCCCAACAATGTTTAGGTAGGTGGTACGTGCCAAGTAACATACATGTGAATGGCAGGACCAACTTTTCCCAGCAGAACATTGCCGAAAAGATCATACTGCCCCCATTGACTTGCTTTCTTCCCATATTACATCCTCCATATCTTCCCTAGGTGAGGGAAGCATACACTCCCAGCTATCCGCATAATGTGGATAGAGGGATTTTAAAGGGTAAGGATGAGCTCCGACGTGTTCGCACACTCTACGTGCCAAGCCTGCCAGGAAGTCGGCACGGCACTGCGCTAATCACAGGCAGTGAGACATTTCTCGATCTCTGCAGCCGTACATCGGGAAAATGTCTCACTGCCTGTGATTAGCGCAGCGCCGTGCCGACTTCCTGGCGGGCTCGGCACATGGAGTGTGCTAACACGCCGGAGCTCATCCTTATTAAAGGGTAGGAGTTGGAAGCAGTTTTAAAATGATTGTAAAGCTTCATTTATTTTTTTGAATAACAAATATGTCATACCTGCTCTGTGCAAGGGTTTTGCACAGAGCAGCCCCAATCCTCCTTTTCCCCCCGCGGCGCTCCTGGCACCTCCTCTTGAGTGCCCCTCTCGGAGAGCCGCTTTCCATGGGGGCACTTGTGCGGGCACACTCCTGAGTCCTGCTGCTGCGTCCATTGATAGACAGCAGGACTCAGCCCTGCCCCCTGGATTTGATTGACAGCAGCAGGAGCCAAAGACAAACACGCATAGGGCAGCCCAATGAAGTGGATGGGTTGCCCTAAGCAACATGCAAAATCACATGAAAATCGCAATGTCAAAATCATGCAGCAGGAACACACGTTCCCGCTACGTGATGATGTGTGGCCTTACATATTTCTTTTCTATATTCCCTTAAAGCGTAGGTTCACCTTTACAGAAAATCTGTAAGGTGAATTTACACTGGACCCTCCCCCCACCCCACTGTACCTGAGCCCCGTGATCAACCACTGTGAGACATCAGATCAGTCTGATTCACACCTATGCATTTTTAGTGCTATTTGCATTTTATAGATTTGCAATACAGCCCATTTAAAAAATTTTTTCCAATGGAACACATTCTGTAGTGCAAATCAGCAAAATGCACTAAAAATGCATAGGTGTGAATCAGACCTTACTAATCACTGCAGCTTTCTCTCCTCATCTCCAGCACTGACAGGATAGGCAGGTTCTGATTGGTTGGCACCGTCCATGTGATGAAGTCGACCAATTAGAATGCTTCCTATACGTACCTTTACTAGGTACATTCAAAGTGATTGTAAAGGATCATTTAAAAAAAAAAAACAAACATGTCATACTTACCTCTACTGTGTGGCTCGTTTTGCACAGAGTGGCCCCCAAACATCCTCTTCTGGGGTCCCCTGGTAGCTCTCGCAGCTCCTCCCTGCATCAGATAACCCTCTAGAGTCTAGACCAGTGATGGCGAACCTTGGCACCCCAGATGTTTTGGAACTACATTTCCCATGATGCTCAACTTCACTGCAGAGTGTAAGAGCATCATGGGAAATATAGTTCCAAAACATCTGGAGTGCGAAGGTTCGCCATCACTGCCCTAGGAGAAGTGCTCTCCCGAGGCGGTTGCCTTGCTGGCGCGCTCCTGAGTCCAGCATTTGCGTCCATAGACACGAATGCCGGACACAGCCCCGCCCCCCTGGCACCCGCACCATTGGATTTAATTAACAGCAGCGGGAGCCAATGGCTGCGCTGCTATCAATCTAGCCAATCAGGACATGAGACACTGGCTAGAGCTGGTGTGCTCGTCCCCGGCACGAGAAAAAGAGGGTTGAGGTAAGTAAAATGGGGGCTCTGGGGGGCTGCTGCACTGCAAGAGGTTTTTCACCTCAATGCATAGAATGCATTGAGGTGAAAAACCACAAAGGTTGACAACCCGTTTAAGGCACGTAAACAGGATACGAAAATTGGAAGTAAAATTTCATCCGACGAACACTGCCGATTTTCAGATCATTAGTATGGTGCTTTTGAGAGCCGATTACGATTTTTCAGACAAAAGCTGGATGTAAAGACTATAAAATTTTTGTTGGATGTGAACACAACGTCCAATTTGCGTTTTATTAGTACGGTTTTCGTTAAAAAACAAATCGTAAGAGCAAGACTACTCATGCTCAGAAACAAAAGAACACATACAAAACTATTCAACACATTACATCACTTCTGATGTTGTATTCTATCGTACGAAAATTTTCGTATTGTGAGTAACCTCTTCATTTTCGACATGAGACTAGCATAGCATGCCACAAAAAACGGATGTTCGGTTGTCTAAAAATCTAAGCGTGTGTACGAGGCTTTAGATCAGGGGTCTCAAACTGGCGGCCCTCCAGCTGTTGCGAAAGTCCCATCATGCCTGTGCGAGTCATGCTTATAACTGTCAGCCTTGCAATGCCTCATGGGACTTGTAGTTTCGCAACAGCTGGAGGGCCGCCAGTTTGAGACCCCTGCTTTAGATTCCGCAGGGATTTCAAGCGTGAAGCGGCGGCTGAATATGTCACAGTAGGTGATCACGGGACTTCTGTATAACGACACCAGGGGGATTGGACAGTTTACAACCCAATTAAGGCCCGTAAACACGATACGAAAATCGGACGTAAAATTCCATCTAGCGAACGATCTGCCGATTTTGGGATCGTTAGTATGGTGCTAAGTGTAAGTTCACTTCACAGCTTTTCTGTAAGGTGAACTTACCCTTTAAATCGAGTTAAGGGGCTGATCTGTGTAAATCAATGGAGGGAGTGTGAATGAGCCCCATCGCTGCTCACACTCAGCTGGAAACATTGAATTTTCAAACACAGGAGGCAACCAATCAGCTTCAATCTTTTATTTTGAAAGCATAACTGAAAGAGCTAAAGCTAGACGCTGATTGGTTTGCACCAGATTTCATCCATTTTTTTCCCAGTAGATTAAAGAAGGACTGTGATTTAAGACATAAAAGCTATCCATGTCCTGTGAGATCCCTTACCTTGACAAAGGTAATCGGGGTGGTGGTGCCCTCGATATCTAGGAGCACAGTACTGACACAGGCCGGCACGGTAAGTGAGCCCATGCTTCTCCAGCAGTGTGTGCGGCGGAGGGGCGGAAGCTGCAGTGTGAGTAGGAGGCGGGAGCACTCCCTATCAATGAGCTTCCACTGCTAACATGGCCGAGGCTACTCCCAGGCCGCCTAATCCCCGCTGTGTGTATGTGTAAGCGGCGCTTACTTATGTACAGCTCGGGGTGGGGGGAAGCACTTCTGTATATTTTACACACCATCCACAAGGCACATCCCTCCTAACCAGGCCTTCTGCACACGGCCTTAGCGCCTCTCCTCAATTTCCACGCTCCCCCTTTGTCTCCCCTGCGCAGCCCCCGCCCAACCTTCTCCACTTCCGGTCGTGCCCCCTCCCCCCAGTCCGTTTCCAGCCAATAGAGGGAGAGCGCTCTCACGTGACGCGTCGAGAATGGCGGCTCGCCATTGGCTCCCGCTTCTGATATATAAGCTGAGGGCGGGCTCCGGGAGGATCTTTTCCGTTGTTGTCTGTGGCGGAGACGGGTCAGGTCTCTTCCTTGTAGATTTCGTGGCTAACCGTTGGTGAAATCATGAGCGGGTACAGTAACGCGGATGAATACTCCGAAGGCGCCAAGATCAACGCCAGCAAAAACCAGCAAGATGATGGGTGAGTGTGGGGAGCGCTGCTCTTGGCCTTGTAGGGAAGGTGATCGCGTGTGGTGGGAGCGAGGGAACATAGCAGAGGGGAAGGGTTTTTACTGCCCCCTCAGGGGGTGACTATACTGCCGCTGCGTTGTTAGACAGCGCCGGTGCAATTTGCGTTCATTCCGAATCGCATGTCGTCAGCAGTAGCCAATAAGAAGAGAACGGGCGGAGCTATCTCACGCTTGATTCTGATTGGCGCACTGGATGACGTCAGCGCGTCTGCCTTCCCTTGTAAGTATGCAGCCGTGATACGCTGACGCTCGCACTCTAATAGAGCTTCTAATTATAACCGCTCAGTTTATAATGACTGCCTATGGCATAAACGGAGACTATAGCAGCTGCTCATGGCAGCCAATCGGCTTCTCGCTTTCATTGTAAAAGCGTATCTGGCTATTCTGCACGTCTGCTCCAGCAGTCCAATACCCCCGTAGTTTTTACTTTGGCAGGATGATAAGGTTTCTACCAGTGTCTGTATTGTGTAGGCTTTCTCAAGTAATCTTAAACGCATGGGGGTTGATTTACTATAGCTGCAGAGTACACAATCTGGTGCAGCTCTCTACATAGAAACCAATCGGCTTCCAACTTTTTTGAGCAAAGCTTCATTGAAAAAAATAAAGTTGAAAGCTGATTGGCTACCATGCACAGCTGTAGCAGATTTTGGCCTCTCCAGTTTTAGTAAATCAACCCCCATAGTCCACATTCTGGAAAAATGTAAAGAACACCATTATTGATTGAGGAAAAAATTAATTCATGTGTGTTTTTTTTTTTTTTTTTTTTTTAACTCGCACCTGCAGAAAATTGTACCTTTTGATCAGTGTATCATGAGTGCAATGTACAGGCTCTTTTTTGCTTCAGGTAGGAGTCTGGAGGAAGTAAACTGGTTAAATGTGCTCCATTGTGATCTACAGGCCCGCCTGCCTTTGTTAGAGGTGGCATTGTAGTCTTTCCATTCACAAGTGAATGGGCTCCACCCATCTACAAAACTCCAGGTAAGTGGGGGAGGGAGGCTGGGGGAATGGGACCATGCTAAATGTTACAGCCTACCTACATATGGATGTAACAAACTTGGTTGCAAAGGTGAGCTAAGCCCCCCCACCCCCCCATGGAGCTGTTTTTTTTCTGTGACCTCTGACCCAAAGCTGGCATCTAGAGAAAGCAAGGAGCATCATCTCCCCAAAAGTGAATGGATTCCTCCCCAGATGCTTTCCTTATTTAGCCTTCATCTACTATTTAATCTCTATTCTGTAGTAAGGATGCCTCCCATTTTAACGTGTAGTCAACTGGTGCCAGTACTGCTCTGATTTCAAAATGACATGAATGAAGACTCAATAAAATGCTTAGTGATTGTAAAGGAACCGGTTTTTATTAGTTATACTTACCTGCTCTGTGCAGTGGTTTTGCACAGCCCTGGTTTTCTACCAACACTCTTGCCGAGTGCCCCTGTGGCTAGTCACTAGCTGTGTGGGCACCCGTGCATGCTTGCTCCCTGTGTCCATGAGACTGCGGCTTGACCCTGCTCCCACCTCACTGGTTGTGAGTGATAGCAGCAGGAGCCAATGGTACCTGCTGCTGGATCTCAACCAATCAGGAGGGAGAGACCCAGGAAGGCCTTGTGCACATCGGTGGATCAAGATCGGGCTTGGGCAAGTATGAGGGGGAGCTGCACACTGAAGGTTTTTTACCTTCATGCAAAGAATGTATGAAGGTAATCTTCAGCTTTTACAGCCACATCAAGCGGCCTCACGTGAGGGACGTGGTACTCACTAAATATGTAAAGTCTAACAAAAGCTGGAGTTCAGCTTTAACACTACGCTGAGGCTGAATTGCAGTAAAATGCATGTATGTTTCCATCCATTTTATGCATGGTTTAACACGTGTTGACTTGTGCTTATCTTTTATAACGCACTTGTAAAATGCAGATCAACACATACACAACTGTGGATTTTTGTGTCCTGTTCACACTACAATGTAGATATTTGCCAGCACACCAAGGATCGGCACAAAGTGGCGTCCAGAAAGGACCCCTGCCTGACTCAAACGTTGCACCTCTCGTGTTATGATCATGCAATAAACTACCCATTTGGACGCCACTTTGTGCCGATCCTTGGTCTGCTGGCAAATATCTACGTTGTGACTTGAACCAGTATCCAGCTGGTTGTTGCTGCAGCACCCAAACCTTGAGAGCTTATACCAGGAACGTGTGCGATGAGAATATGAAGTATTGCTGTTCACACTACAATACTGCATTGCATTAAATCCATACATGTTGCTGCATGGATGAATTCTGCATCATCGTGTGGTGATTTTTGCAGTCAGACACCATGCTAGAGTAAACTTCAACTGTGCTTTCCTATGGCATTCTGTTTAGAATGTCTGCACTCTTGAGTACAGTTTTCCTAATTTAGTTTATGTTAAGCATTCCTTGTTTTACTACTTTTCTCAGATTAGATTAAAAAAATGGATACATGTTGGATTTTAACCCAATGCAGGTCAATGTGGTGTTGTAGTGTGAACAGGACACATTAAAAACAATTGTGTGTTGACTTGTATTTTACAAGTGCATTAAAAAGCAGACCAGTACAAGTCAATGTGAGTTAAAACACACGCAAAAGGAAATGTCCATCAATTTTCCCTGCATTCTACTGCAAGTCTGTGTGAATTCAGCTTTATTTTTACACAAGCCCTGTTGCGATGGGGAAACAACAAAAACGCAAAGTAAGCTTTTAAGATAAAGCATTGATCAGAATTATGCGATTTCCTATGTATATGTGCAGCTGATGAACTTGTGTTTGTTTCTAATTCCAGTTTTTTTTTTTTCTCTTCTTCCAAAGGAAAATGTTTATTGGAGGGCTCAGCTGGGACACAAGCAAAAAAGATCTTACAGAATACCTGACACGATTCGGAGAAGTGCTTGACTGCACGATTAAAACAGATCCCGTCACTGGAAGATCAAGGGGTTTTGGATTTGTTCTCTTTAAAGAGGCTATAAGTGTAGACAAAGTAAGTTTGTGTTTTTTTGTTTTTGCCATACAAAGTGACATGTTTGAGAAGTATGACACAAGCAGCTGTTTTCTAACTCAAGGACAGCACACTAGTTCTCAGCAAAGGGTGCCAATTTCAGTGAGGGTAGTGCTTTAAAAGGATAAGATCATCTTTCTACAATAAAAAATGCACATCTTTTTGCAAGTAAAAAATGTGCTTTTATTTTTGTAGTAGGAGCCTATAAAGCATGCCATGCTGGTCTCCTGCACAGTCAGTGTATCTGCTTGCCCATACATCCTGTACAGTTAAGCCTATAATCGCTGATGGGAAGAATCAATGAACTACCACAGCGCTGTGGTAGTTCATTGAGAACTACAAGCTGTCTGCTGACCCTTAGGATGATGGGGCTTGTAGTTCATTCACACAGGTAGGTGTGTGCGTGTATAAATGTGGGCGGAGCCCTGCAAGGTCACACTTTTTTTTTTTTTTTTTAAACAGTGACAGGTAGTATGGGGAGCTTCTCCCCACATAGCGGCTGCAGCACTGGGTACATGTTCCCAAAGGTGAAGTTATCCTTTTAACTTGGAAGAAGTATATGGTCAGAGCTTCCCTCTGTTAAGATCATCTCAAAAAATATTCTGTTAAGATCACCTCAAAATAGATTATAATAAATTATGAGATAACATTTTCTGATTTGGGAGTGCTGATAGCGGTGTCCCAAGTTAGATTAGCTGGGGTGTTTTGTACTGGAAATTTAGTTGCACTTAAACGTGTATCTTCAATGCATCTGAGCACCATAAACGCTATTGAATTCATTTTTAATATTCAAAGTCCCCCACCCATATCTCCATGCTTTATTTTGTTGAAAAACAGCCCCTTCGGGCTGTGGCCATCTTGAGTAAGGGGCAAATAATGTAGCCTTTACTTCCTGGAATCCATCTGCCCTTAGCTCATGCATGCAGGAGGGTGTCCTTGGCTGAGGAAACTCCTCCTGGGGTGTATGACATTTGCCTAGGCAAAGCGGGCAGTAACTGAAGAAATATAACAAAGTTTAAAACTAATAAATATCTTATTTACTCATTCTAGCAGCATGAGGATTAAAAATAATCTGATTGGGAGAGTGATGTTTCACTTATGCTGAAATTTGATTTTGGTCTTTTAATGTAGCAGTCTTGCTTGACTTTACTTGGCCAATAGTGTAATAGAGTAACAGGTTGATCTGCTTTTATTAAACTCCAGGTACTTGAGCTGAAAGAACACAAACTTGATGGAAAACTTATTGATCCCAAAAGAGCAAAGGCATTAAAAGGCAAGGAGCCTCCCAAGAAAGTCTTCGTTGGTGGCCTAAGCCCCGATACTACAGAAGAACAGATCAAGGACTACTTTGGCGGTTTTGGTGAAGTAAGTAAATGCACTATTGCTCCACAAGCCACTTGTACAATTTTTTTTTTTATTTTTTCTGGTCAATTTTAGTTAGGGGGGTGTCACGTGACTTTTACTTGTAAGATTATATGAAACCGTATTGGAGTATGCTTCTGTTCAGGTTTTGTATAATGCACCATATGTAAACATGTTTGATCTTGATGAAGTAAAACCCTGGCTAACATAAACTAGTCATAAATATTTTGGGGTTTTGCTTTCTTGTGTATGAAGCTATCTGGAATTTGAAAAGTGGGTTTATGGCTGTACTATAGTCTATTGTCTGCTTTGCTTGTTAGACGTGTGGGTGCAGTTGCCTTTTACCGTAACTGGCAAAAGTTTGATGTGCATGTTACAAAGTACGTTTTGGGCCCTGCAAAAGGTTTGGTATAAATTGCTGGAACTTTTTTGTAGATTGAGAACATTGAACTTCCCATGGACACAAAGACCAATGAAAGGAGAGGGTTCTGCTTCATCACATACGCAGACGAGGAACCAGTAAAGAAGTTGTTGGAAAGCCGATATCACCAGATCGGCTCAGGAAAGGTAAGATGATGGACCAAGGCCCCCACCCCCAACGTTTGCTTTCAATATTCCCAATATTCTGTATATTTAATGACTCTTTTTTTCAGTGTGAAATCAAAGTTGCACAGCCTAAAGAAGTCTACAGACAACAGCAACAGCAGCAACAACAAAAAGGAGGAAGAGGTGCATCGCCAGGACGAGGTGGTGGAAGGGGGAGAGGCAGAGGAGGTATGTATATAAAATGCTTTTCAACCTATATTGAATTGTAAAGTGTAAACAAGTGAAGCCTTCTTTCGGCAAAACTATTGTGGACAAATGGGGAAGGAATAGCCTCTTGTCAGTTTATTTCTGTCTGCAGATTTCCTGAGATGTGACCATCTCAAATGCTGGATGACAAAATATTGGTTGTAGAGTTTTGTTTTGTTTTTTTTTCTGTTGTATGTGCCTTCTGTCCAGTGTTGACCACAAACGTGCACTTTCAAGCATCTGGGTCAGGGAAGAGATACCACCACCCACCCCAGTGAGCAGGGATTAACTGTCTAAAGTTGGGGGCAGGCATACCCAAGATTGCTATGTAGCCAGTGTTAAAATCAATCTAGTATCTTTCCCCAGAAAGGTGGACACCTTGCTAGACAGCCACCACTCCATTGGTGAGCAAGGATGGCACTTGATGGAATTTTTAATCTGCAGAGTAAAACAATCTTGGGAAGTAATGGGCTAAATTTTAGGGCTTAATCAAAACAGTTGACAATTCAGCAGCATGAAATTGATCCAGTACTGTGATTTGGCATGCATTTTCATGCAGTATGAGCCAGGCCAGACTTTAGAAATAAAGGGCTAGAAACTTCAGGTTTGTGGTCTTATTTTTTTTTTTTTTTTTTTATTGAATTTTTAAGTGACATAAGGCCAAACGCATAACAATGTGGATAGTCTGGTACCAGGCCTCATGCCCCAAAAAAAATGCTCAGCATTTGGCCCTCAGTATAACTGAGGCTTGAAATGTGAGCATAGTAACAATTTATCATAGTTGAACCGTTTCATATAATGACCTATTTCTAGCTCCACACAGCTATGACCTACCACCTGCCATTAAATACCTCAGTGGTCTGGTTTTTTGAAAGATATAAAGATATTTGTCATTGAAACAGGAAAGAATCTCCCCAAAGGGGCTACAAGCCATTCTTGTCTTTTCAATACCTGAAACAATGCAACTTTTGAAAAAATTGCAGTGATAAAAAAACTAAGCAACTTTTTTTGATGCTGTAATTGTGCTGTGATTTTAATGTATGTATTCCCTTAAAGGTCAAGGTCAGAACTGGAACCAAGGTTACAATAACTACTACGATCAAGGATATGGAGGCTATGGAAACAACGCTTACAGTGACTCGTACAACAATTATGGTGGATATGACTATTCAAACTATGGAAACTATGGTGGATACAATCAAGGTTACACAGACTACAGTGGTGAGTGGAAAACTTATTAACCACTTGAGCTCCGGAAGATTTTTTTTCCCCTTTCTTGGCCAGGCCATCTTTTTGCCATTTGGCACTGCGCTACTTTAACTGGCATCTGCGCGGCCAACCAAATGAAATTTACCACTTTTCCACACAAATGGCGCTTTCTTTTGGTGGTATTTGATCACCACTGGGTTTTTTGTGATATAAACGAAAGGCGGAAAATTTTGAAAACTTTTTTACTTTCACCCATAAAACATCCTATAAAAAAAAAAATCAGATTTCTTCATAAATTTTGGCCAAAATGTATTCTGCTACATGTTTTTGATATATAAGTACCTGTAATAAATTAAATAAAATATATAAAAAATCCCAATAAGTGTTTTTATTTGGTTTGCGTGAGTTAGTGCCTACAAACTATGGTGTGTGTATATATACTGGATTTTTTTAATACTAATGGCTGCAATACTACGGCAGTCAATCTGACATTGCCGCTGGGGGGAACCAACTGCCACTGACTTAAGTGATCAGCGATATTACTAATGATACTGGCTGGGAAGGGGTTAACATCTAGGGATGATTGCTGAAAGATCGCTCCCTCTGTACAGAGCCCTGTATTGTTGACCTAGCCATGAATCATTGGCTGGGACCTGCTGACAAGCTCCGGCTGTGTACAATCACAGCAGGGGTGCACATGTATGCCCCAAACCTGGAAGTAGGCAGCAACCTATGGGTAACCTGCTAAACAGGCAAGTTAAGAATTAAGTGTTTAAAGACAAACCATAGTGGACATGTTCTAACACTTTAGCGCTCACTTTTTATTTATTTTTTTGGGCCCCCCCCCCCCCCTTGCTGTTTCATTGCTTTGTATTGAACTGTCTAACGTAACCTTCAAGATGTTGCTGACCTCTAATATTTTTATATTTTAACTTGTTTTGCTGCAGGCCAGCAAAGCACATATGGCAAGGCATCTAGAGGAGGCGGAAGTCACCTAAATAACTATCAGCCTTATTAATGGCTTTTACAATTGCATCAGGTATGTATAAAGCAGAATGGATATTTTAAACTTTTAAAGTCTTAAACTTTAATAAAAAGAAATTTAATCTGTGTGGACTCATTTTTATAAACTTAAAATTGTGAACAGCTTTGTTAATTGTATTGCATAGTGTGTTTTTTTTAGAGCTTTAACTTAAAGACGAACCTTGAGTATTTTTCCCTATTAAGTAAACTCTTTAAATTTGTTTAATCTGGTCTTTTTATGCCAGATGAACTAAGGAATAAATGAGCAAATTTTTTTTAAAGTAAATACCAAGGTAAAGTACTGAAATGGGTACAACTTAAGGTAAAGAAGAATTGTTGTCTTCTAACTCTGACATTATACCTTGTTTGTACCCGCCAGCGGGAACTTCATTGCAGGCCGTGTGTCACCCTGACCACGTCTATCTCTGGGGTCGCACGTTGTGGGCAGAGTGCAAGGCGTACACCAGAAACCGCTGTCCTGTGGTATGGTCTCTTCCAACTTCATGTACCAGCGTAAAGATTTAAACTGGGAAAAACTACTTCAGACTTTGCTTCTTAACCTTCAAAGTCTTTTTGTTAACGTTCATTAATTGTTTTGCAGGCATTTTTTTTAAAGTAAATGAATTCACAGCTTAATATTGGCTTTTCTTAAAGGGATGTATCCAGAGCTTTTGTTTATTTTTAGGATTAATGTTTACTTCCTTTCTTTATAGCTAATAGTGAAATCTGCAGAGGACTTATTTAACTGGAGGGTGACATGTTTCTATGATTATATGTACATAATTTAATTTTAATTTTTTTTTTTCATTTGTAGACTTGAAACATTAGTTGGGGGTAAATGCCTAGCAAAGGATATGACTATGCATATGATTTTTCTTAAGAGGCTTTTTAAAATGGGCTATGCAATGCTAACCTTGCCAAAAATCTAATACATGTCTGTCTTATAGGTAGCTATGGCTAAGGATCGACTACAGGAGGCTTTCATCCAGACTGGGAGTTTACAATTTTCTCTTATGAGGACTTTGTGTACAGGACACACTTGTGTCTTGATGTAAATAGCATCTGGTCCCCCCCCCACCCACTTTTTTTTTTTTTTTTCTATCCATGATCTGTCAACTTCATCTGTGTATACAGTGATTTTATGTTCCCCCTAATTTTATGTTTATAAAATGTAATTTTGTGACATTCACTGCAGTGTGTCCAGTGTGATTTATAATAAAATTTTTAAAAAAAAGTTATGATTGCGAAATCTATCCTTAACTTCATTGTTAGAATGCCAGCAGCTGCACATAAAACGCAGTTCTTTTTAGCCAGTAAACCACCCTGTACACAGCAACCTAAGTACTGAAACCAGAATCTTTCACTGGCCACCCTTGTGCTGTAAGTGGCAAATTTTACTTCACAGCAGCAGAGTTGTCTTCAATCAGATGTTCCCCTTTACACCTACAATGTAAAACTTTAAATTGGCCTAGTCAAGTGAAAGTCTCTACAACTGCCTAATCATGCAGATGAATATAAACATTGATTTTTAAATTAAAGTGGAATTCCAGGTTAATTACGTTACTGATTCATGTGCTGTAATATAAAATTATGCGTACAGCATTCAATTCTGTACAGAGGGTGAGGAACACTGCAAAAGGTAAACCAGAGTGACAAATAAAAGCTCCATCTCATTGTGCTGCCAGTGCACTGCACATACTTAAAGTATTTTACATACATCCACACAAGTCAAAAAAATCTTGTTTCCTTTAACCACTTCAATGCTGGCACTTTTACCCCCTTCCTGCCCAGGCCAGCTTTCAGCGCTATCCCTCTTGAATGACAATTGTGCAGTTATGCAACTAATATATATAATATTTTTATGTCACAATTTTGTAATTTTTTTTTCTTAATTTAGGCCAAATGTATACTAAATTTCTTTGGTAAAAATAACCAAAATCTGTGTAAGTTGGAGTCCACAAACCTGAGGGGAAGGGTGTGTATATAGCTCAATCCTGATGTACTTGACAGCCTTGAAGCACAAAAATGCCAGAACAGTACAAATGGGCCCCTTTTTGGAAAATACAGTCCAAGGTATTGAGTAAGAGGCATGCAGAATAGCATGCTTGTTATACTCACTGTGGCTCTTATCCTGTATGGACAGATCCTCCATAATAGAGTGGTCTCTATTGCTGGAGAGAACATTTCCTGTCTTGAGCTTTTCAGGTCACATGTGGGTGTGTATACAGATCCTAAATCACAGCCCAGTAACTAAAAAAAAAAGTGGGTTAATTCATGGAAGATCCACCTCCCATAACAGCATTAGGACACAGGCTGTAATGGAAATTTCCTCCTAACTGGACAGACTGCAGTTTATCGCATGACAGTGGTGTATATAGTGGCAGTATTTTAATGTAAAGATTTATAAGCTTGGGGCAGATTAACAATTTTCTTATTACTGGGTTTTGTAACTTTTTTTTTTTTTTTTTTGACCTACGGTCACCAGTGTTAAACATAATAATTTGATCTCCTGCAGATTGTAAGTTTTGCCCACTTGCAAAGAAATGAAGGGTCTACTTGTTTATCATAGGTGTATTTTATATAATAGAATATCAACCAAAAACACCTGATACAAATGTTGTAAATTAAGTTGCAGTTCAGTGAGTAAAATAGTCTCGTCATCCAACAATAATACTTGCTACAGTATGTGGTGCACAGATTACTCCTGCCAATTTGATAAGGTGCTCTTAAGGACAACAACTGTCCAGATTCTTCCATTCAAACCTCATCAGGGACAAGCTTGTAGACCTGTACAAGGCTGGAATGGACTAAAAGACCATCTGCAAGAAGCTTGATGAGAAAATTGCTGGAGCGTTTATTACAAATGGAAGAAATTCAAAATAACCATCAATCGCCCTTGGTCTGGCGCTTCATGCAGGATTTCACCTCATGGGGCAAGGATGATCATGAGTAATCTCAGTTCAGCACTACATGGGAGGAGCTTGTGAATGAGCTTAAGGCAGTTGGGACCAAAGTCACCAATCAAACCATTGGTAACAATACGCTAAAAAAAAAATTCCAGTGCTTGCATAAGTGTGCACACCCTCTTATAACTGGGGATGTAGCTGTGTTCAGCATTAAGCAATCACATTCAAACTCATGTTAAATAAGAAGTAAGTACACACATCATTTAAAGTGCCCCTGATTAACCCCAAGTAAAGTTCAGCTGTTCTAGTCACATCCTACAGCAAAAGCCATGGTCTGCAGAAAGCTTCCAAAGCATCAGAGGGATCTCATTGTTAAAAGGTACAAGTCAGGAGAAGGGTACAAAAGAATTTCCAAGGCAATAGATATTCCATGGAAGACCGTTATCAAGTGGAGAAAATATGGCACAACAGTGACATTACCAAGAATTGGATGTCCCTCCAAAATTGATGAAAAGACAAGAAGGCTGCCAAGAGACCTACAGCAACATCTGACAAGTACCAGCTGTGTGGTACATGTGACAATCTCCCGTATTCTTCATATGTCTGGGCTATGGGGTAGAGTGGCAAGACGGAAGCCTTTTCTTATGAAGAACAATATCCAAGCCCTGGCTAAATTTTGCAAAAACACATCTGAAGTCTCCCAAAAGCATGTGGGAAAATGTGTTATGGTCTGATGAAACCAAGGTTGAACTTTTTGGCCAGAATTCCAAAAGATATGTTCGGCGCAAAAACACTGCACATCACCAAAAGAACACCATACCCACCGTGAAGCATGATGGTGGCAGCATCATGCTTTGGGGCTGTTTTTCTTCAGCTGGAACAGGGGCCTTAGTCAAGGTAGAAGGAATTATGAACAGTTCCAAATACTAGTCAATATTGGCAAAAAAACCTTTAGGCTTCTGCTAGAAAGCTGAACATGAAGAGAAACTTCATCTTTCAGCATGTCAACAACCCAATACATACATGCATTTCAACAAGGGAATAGCTTCACCAGAAGAAAATTTAAAGTTTTGGAATGGCACAGACCTGAATCCGAATGAAAATCTGTGGGATGATCTGAAGAGGGCTGTGCAGAGATGTCCTCACAATCTGACAGATTTGGAGTGTTTTTGCAGAGTGGGGAAATATTGCCAAGCCAAGATGTGCCATGCTGATGGACACATACCCAAAAAGACTGAGTGCTGTAATAAAATCAAAAAGGTGCTTCAACAAAGTATTAGTTTAAAGTGGATGTAAACCCGAACATTTTTTTTTTTTATGTCAATGTAGAGTATAAGATTTTCTATCATTTGAGCCCAGTCTTGCCACAAAGAGTTAATCCATCTCTGAGCAGTCCTCTTTTATTGTTCAGTGAGATTAAATTTGACAAACGGAGAAAAACTTTGTCAAATCCTCCCCCTTGCTGTGAGTGACAGGCGATTTACATCTCGTGCACTAGCCTAATGCCGCGTACACATGGTCGGACTTTACGGCAGACTTTGCCCGGCGGACTTTTCGACGAACTTTCTGAACGAACGGACTTGCCTACACACAATCCACCAAAGTTTGTCGAATCCGTACGTGATGATGTACGACCAGACTAAAATAAGGAAGTTCATAGCCAGTAGCCAATAGCTGCCCTAGCGTGGCTTTTTGTCCGTCAAACTAGCATACAGACGAGGACTTTTTGACCGGACTCGTGTTCAACGGATAGATTTAAAACATGTTTCTAATCTAAGTCCGTCCAACTTTTGAGCAAACAAAGTCCGCTGGAGCCCACACACGATCGAATTGTCAGAAGAAATCCCGTCCGCCGGACAAAGTCTGCCGTAAAGTCCGCTCGTGTGTACGCGGCATAAGACACATGCATTATTTTTTAATTCCCACCATTTTCTTCAGCAGCTCTGCAAGGATTGGCTGTTCCACACCTCAGCACGATTTGGCATGCTGAAATCATGTGGTTACTTTCCTGTCTTTTCACTGGATGTTAGAGATCATAGCAGAAGTTCAGTGTAAGAAATACACAGGAGAAAATGCATATCGACAAGGGGAGTGTAGAGGTGGGCGGGGAGTCTACTGACATGACTCCACCCACCGAGCTCCAGACCCACCCACAGAATATGCAGTTCTTCGGGTCTAATAACAGAGAGAGGGGAGACATTTGACAAGTAGAGATACATGCAGGAGGCATGTAGAGTGGCTTGCGAAAGTATTCGGCCCCCTTGAGTTTTTCAACCTTTTGCCACATTTCAGGCTTCAAACATAAAGATATAAAATTTTTATTTTTTGTGAAGAATCACCAACAAGTGGGACACAATTGTGAAGTGGAACGAAATCTTTTGGATTTTTGAAACTTTAACTAATAAAAAAATGAAAAGTGGGGCGTGCAAAATTATTGGGCCCCCTTGCGTTAATACTTTGTAGAGCCACCTTTTGCTGCGATTACAGCTGCAAGTCACTTGGGGTATGTCTCTTTCAGTTTTGCACATCGAGAGACTGAAATTCTTGCCCATTCTTCCTTGCAAAACAGCTCGAGCTCAGTGAGGTTGGATGGAGAGCGTTTGTGAACAGCAGTTTTCAGCTCTTTCCACAGATTCTCGATTGGATTCAGGTCTGGACTTTGACTTGGCCATTCTAACACCTGGATACGTTTATTTGTGAACCATTCCTTTGTAGATTTTGCTGTATGTTTGGGATCATTGTCTTGTTGGAAGATAAATCTCCGTCCCAGTTTCAGGTCTTTTGCAGACTCCCAACAGGTTTTCATCCAGAATGGTCCTGTATTTGGCTGCATCCATCTTCCCCTCAATTTTAACCATCTTCCTTGTTCCTGCTGAAGAAAAGCAGGCCCAAACCATGATGCTGCCACCACCATGTTTGACAGTGGGGATGGCGTGTTGAGTGTGATGAGCTGTGTTGCTTTTACGCCAAACATATCGTTTTGCATTGTGGCCAAAAAGTTTGATTTTGGTTTCATCGGACCAGAGCACCTTCTTCCACATGTTTGGTGTGTCTCCCAGGTGGCTTGTGGCAAACTTTAGACAAGACTTTTTATGGATATCTTTGAGAAATGGCTTTCTTCTTGCCACTCTTCCATAAAGGCCAGATTTGTGCAGTGTACGACTGATTGTTGTCCTATGGACAGACTCTCCCACCTCAGCTGTAGTTCTCTGCAGTTCATCCAGAGTTATCATGGGCCTCTTGGCTGCATCTCTGATCAGTCTTCTCCTTGTCTGAGCTGAAAGTTTAGAGGGACAGCCAGGTCTTGGTAGATTTGCAGTGGTCTGATACTCCTTCCATTTCAAAATGATCGCTTGCACAGTGCTCCTTGGGATGTTTAAAGCTTGGGAAATCTTTTTGTATCCAAATCCAGCTTTAAACTTCTCCACAACAGTATTACGGACCTGCCTGGTGTGTTCCTTGGTCTTCATGATGCTCTCTGCGCTTTCAACAGAACCCTGAGACTATCACAGAGCAGGTGCATTTATACAGAGACTTGATTACACACAGGTGGATTCTATTTATCACCATCAGTCATTTAGGACAACATTGGATCATTCAGAGATCCTCGCTGAACTTCTGGAGTGAGTTTTCTGCACTGAAAGTAAAGGGGCCGAATAATTTTGCACGCACCACTTTTCAGTTTTTTAATTGCTAAAAAAGTTTAAAATATCCAATAGATTTCGTTCCACTTCACAATTGTGTCCCACTTGTTGGTGATTCTTCACAAAAAATTTAAATTTTATATCTTTATGTTTGAAGCCTAAAATGTGGGAAAAGGTTGAAAAGTTCAAGGGGGCCGAATACTTTCGCAAGCCACTGTATATCCTTATAGATAACCCCTATGGCAGTAGTTTAGAAAGGATGACATTGGGTTTACATCCACTTTAAGGGTATGCACACTTACGCAACCATATTATTTTCGTTTTTTATTTTTACTTCCCTCTACCTAAAAGATTTAAGTTTGTTCAACTGAGTTGTACAGTTTATAGGTCACATAAAAGGTAGAAAAAGTTTTCAAATTATCTATCTTTGTCTCATTTCTTTATATTACAGAAACCTGACATTTTAACCACTTCAGCCCCGGAAGATTTGGCTGCTCAATGACCAGGCCATTTTTTGCGATATGGCACTGTCGCTTTAACTGACAATTGCGCGGTCGTTTGATGCTGTACCCAAACAAAATTGACGTCTTTTTTTTCCCCCACAAATAGAGCTTTCTTTTGGTGGTATTGGATCATCTCTGTGGTTTTTATTTTTTGCGCTATAAACAAAAAAAGAGCGACAATTTTAAATAAAAAACATTATTTTGTACTTTTTGCTATAATAAATATCCCCAATTATTTTTCTCAGTTTAGGCAGATATGTATTTTTCTGCATATTTTTGGTAATAAATAAATCGCAATAAGCGTATATTGATTGGTTTGCGCAAAAGTTATAGCACCTACAAAATAGGGAATAGATTTACGGCATTTTAATTATTTATTTAATTTTTTCATTAGTATTGGCGGCGATCTGCGATTTTTTTTTTTTTTTTTTAAATCGAGATTGACATTATGGCAGACACATTGGACACTTTTGACACATTTTTGGGACGATTGACAATTATACAGCGATCAGTGCTATAAAAATGCACCGAATCCTGTATAAATGTCACTGTCACCAGGGAAGGGGTTACCTGTGTTACCTGGCTGTCTTCTAACTGTAGGGGGAGGGGACTGAGTATAGGAGATGACAGATCGTGGTTCCTAGCTATTAGGAACTCACAAATCTGCATCTCCTCTCCTCACAGAACAGGGATGTGTGTGTTTACACACATCCCTGTTCTGCCTCTCGTGCCTGATATTGCGAACGCTGGTAACGAGCATCGGCACCCCCGCAGTGCAGAGGACGCGCACGCCTGCTATCCCGCTTAAAGGAGCCGATGTACAGCTACGACAGTTCGCGGGATCGTGCCGACCTGCCACAGTATAATGACGCTGGCTGGTCGGCAAGTGGTTAACAGAGGTGTGTAGACTTGGCATCTCCACTGTACAAGAAACATCTTACCTCTGTGCTTGCCAACAAGGGTTTCTCCACAAAGTACTAAGTCATGTTTTGCTTGGGGATCAAATACTTATTTTACTCACTGAACTGCAACTTAATTTATAACAAGATTTGTATTGTGTTTTTTCTGTCTTTTTGGTTGATATTCTGTCTGTTATTTAAAATACACCTATGATAAAAATTATAGACCCTTCAGCAAACTTACAAAATCTGCAGGGGATCAAATAATATTTTTCCCCACTGTAACTGGTGTGGCGGTATAAAAAAATTAAATATAACAGTACCTTTTTTTTTTTTTTTTTTTTTTAAACATACAGTTAAGGTAAGTATATATTTGGACACGGGCACAATTTTAGTTTTTTTTTTCAGGTATTTACCAAAATATATTCAAGCTTTAGTTATATTAATGGATATAGGCTGAAAGTACACACTCTCGGGTTTAATTTGAGGGTATGTACATCCAAATCAGAGGTAGGGTTTAGGAATTACAGTTCTTAAGAATAGCCCCCCCCCCCCCCCCTTTTCAAGGTACCAAAAGTAACTGGACAACTGAATCAAAAGCTGTTTCACGGCCAGGTGTGGGCTACTCCTTCGTTATTTCTTCATCAATTAAGCAGGTAAAAGGTTTGAAGTTGACTCTTATAGGGCGTACACACGGTCGGACTTTGTTCGGACATTCCGACAACAAAATCCTAGGATTTTTTCCGACGGATGTTGGCTCAAACTTGTCTTGCATACACACGGTCACACAAAGTTGTCGGAAAATCCGATCGTTCTAAACGCGGTGACGTAAAACACGTACGTTGGGACTATAAACGGGGCAGTGGCCAATAGCTTTCATCTCTTTATTTATTCTGAGCATGCGTGGCACTTTGTCCGTCGGATTTGTGTACACAAGATCGGAATTTCCGACAACAGGTTTTGTTGTCGGAAAATTTTATCTCCTGCTCTCCAACTTTGTGTGTCGGAAAATCCGATGGAAAATGTCCGATGGAGCCCACACACGGTCGGAATTTCCGACAACACATTGTCCATCGGAAAATCCGACTGTGTGTACGGGGCATTATGCCATGTACACACGACCGGACTTTTCGACGGAACGATTCCGTCGGACAATTAGATCGTGTGTGGGCTTCATCGGACCTTTTCTGTCGAAAAATCTGTCTGACTTTAGAAATAGAACATTTTTCAAATCTTTCTGACGGACTCGAGTCCGATCAAAAAATCTGTTCGTCTGTATGTTAGTCCGACGGACAAAAAAAGGCTGCAAGGGCAGCTACTGGCTATGAACTTCCTTACTCTAGTCCGGTCGTTCGTCATCACGATCGAAACAATCGGACTTTGGTGTGATCGTGTGTAGGCAAGTCCGTTTCGTTGGAACTCTGTCAAAGTCCTTCGGAGTTCAGTCTGACGAAAAGTCCGGTCGTGTGTACACAGCATAAAGTATGGTATTTGCATTTGGAATCTATTGCTGTGAACCTACATCATGTGTTCAAAGGAGCTGTCAATGCAAGTGAAACAGGCCATTGTAAGGCTTCAAAAACTTAACAAATCCATCAGAGAGATAGCAGCAACATTAGGAGTGGCCAAATCAACAGTTTGGTACATTCTGGAAAAAAAGAACGCACTGCTGAGCTCAGAAACATAAAAAGGCCTGGACATTCACGGAAGACAACAGTAGTGCATGATTGCAGGATCCTCTCTACGGCAAAGAAAAACCCATTCACAAGATCCAGACAAGTGAAGGACACTCTCCAGGAGGTGGGCGTATCATTGTGAAAGGCTACAATAAAGAGAAGATGTCACGAGAGCAAATACAGAGGGTTCAACACAAGGTGCAAACCATTCATAAGCCTGAAGAATAGAAAAGCCATATTAGACTTTGCCAAAAAACATCTAAAAAAGCCAGACCAGTTCTGGAAAAGCATTCTTTGGATAGATGAAACTAAGATTAATCTGTACCAGAATGATGGGTAGAAAAAAAGTGTGGAGAAGGCTTGGAACAGCTCATGATTCAAAGCACACAATGTCATCTATAAAACATGGTGGAGGCAGTGTTTGAGCATGCATTTAACTTCCTGAAGGCAAAACTAAAGGCAGAAAGACCCACAAACAACGAAAACAGCTGCAGTTAGGGCATGGCAAAGCATCAGAAAGGAGGAAACCCAGTCTTTGGTAAGGTCCATGGGTTCCAGACTTCAGGCAGTCATTGCCAGTAAAGGATTCTCAACAAAATATTAAAAATGAACATTTTATTTATGGTTATATTCATTTGTCCAATTACATTTCAGCACCTGAAAATGGGAGGGGTGGGGGGGGGACTGTGTATAAAAATGGTTGCAGTTCCTGAAATTTGTACTTGATATTTATGTTCAACTCCGTGAATATAGGCTGAAAGTCTGCACTTCAAATTAAATTGGATTGTTTTTTTAATTTTATTCTGTTGGCATAGAGCCAAAAGTATAAAAATTGTGCCCGTGTCCAAAATATCTGGACCTAACTGTAGTTACCATAGTAACATTACAACTCTGGGATGTGATCAGGATTTTTATTTATTTTTTTTACACTATGGTTGCTTATACAGTAACTGCATTTTACATCAATGCAGGCTGGCTTGAAAAAAAAATGCTGCTTTTTGTGTTTTACCTGTATTAGTAGGATTGGAGTTCTGAGGTATCCCTTACTGCTTGTCGCCCCAGCCAGGTTCAGCCTCTCCTGGGTAGAAATCCTTCCTTTTTTTTTTAATCACTTTTATTCCTATTACAAGGAATGTAAACATCCTTTGTAATGGGAATAGTGCGTGATCGGTCCCTCTTTATGGAGAGATGTGGGGACATGTGTCCCTCAGTTTTCTCTATGACTTCCTTCCAGCGCTGATGGATTCCTTCTCCGGGTCCCCGATCGCAATGGAGAGTCCTGAGAAGCACCGTCACCTCCCGTCACCAGTAAGAACGATCAAGCGGCTGAACAGCTGTTATGACTGTTCTTATGGTGTAGAACAGGGATATGCAATTAGCGGACCTCCAGCTGTTGCAAAACTACAAGTCCCATCATGCCTCTGCCTCTGGGTGTCATGCTTGTGGCTGTCAGAGTCTTGCCATGCCTCATGGGAATTGTAGTTCTGCAACAGCTGGAGGTCCGCTAATTGCATATCCCTGATGTAGAGAATCGCCGGCTGAAAAAAATGATATCTGGATGATGCCTGCAGCTGCAGGCATCATTCAGATATCACCACTGAAAGCCGAGGACGTCATATGACGGCCTGTGGTATGGAAGTGGTTAATCACCACTGGGCATTTTATTTTTTCCTAAATAAATGGGGAAAAAAATGCAAATTTTAAAAAGAAAAAGCTTTTTTTTTTGTTTTTGTTTTGCAAATCTTTTTTTTATAAATTTAGGCCAAAATGTGTTCTGCTATTTTTTTTTTTTTTTGTAGAAAGTAAACCAAATCAGTGTATATTATTTGTCTGTAGGAAAGTTAGAGTCCACAAACTATGGTATATATCTGAAAATCGATCAATCCTGATGTACTGACAGCCTCTCTCATTCCTTGAGGCATAAAAACACCAGGACTGTACGAATATCTCCCAAATCACCCCTTTTTGGAAAGTAAACCATCCAAGGTATTTAGTAAGAGGTATGGCAAGTTTTTTTTTTTTTAAGTTGTAATTTTTTGTCAAAAGGAAATGAAGCAATTAAAAAAAAAAAAATCTTAAATTTTTTTTTCTTTTTTTTTTACTGTCACCAGTGCAGTCAAGCGTTATCAACGGCTGTAGTGGGAAACAGGGACACTGACTGATATGATGTTTTTTAACTGTTTATTACATTTTCTTTTACAATTTTTTTTGTTTTTAAACACACTAAGTGTGACCAGAACAATACAGTGTTACCATAGTAACTCTGGGGAAGTGATAAGGATTTTTCTTCTTTTATATATACATTATGATTGTTTATACCAGTGAATTTTACTGGTATAAGCAACCATTTTTACTGAATGAAACTGATTCATTCAGGGTGTTTTGTTGTGATTAGCTGCGATTGGTCACAGCTAATCACATGATACAGATGCGCTGTCATTGGCCCCGTCTGTTCCATGTGATCACCGTGACCAATCACAGCTAGCAACACAATTGTACACAATAATTGGCATGAAAGGAAGCCATCTATTATTTACAATTGTTTTATGATCTGCTGTGATTGGTCGCAGTGATCACAAAAATTTTAATCATTTTTATTTTCTATGAAGCCTGCTGTTGGCCGACGTCACAGAGCCAGTCCAGGCTTGGTCAAGACTGCGACAATGAAGTTGGGATCCGCCCACATGCCCGGACCAACAGAGCCTGAGCCGGCCGCTTCCATCCCCTCCACAGCCCAGAGCTCCAGTGGGCACGGGAGGGGGGGGGGGCAGAGCAGAGAGCTGCTGACTGACAGTGAACAGCTCTCTGCTCAGGGAGCTGTAGGAACCGAGCCATCGGTGGTGTTAGAGCCGGCGGGGGGACCGATGGTGCATCCACCTAGGTAAGTCCATACTTCTCTTTGAAGCCATAGGACATAAGATATTTTGCGATGTCCTTGCATTGGAGCTGCGCTGGGAAGCGCTGATGACCTTAACAAGGGCCAAGCTTTGAGTCGCAGCTCACTCAGGACTATGGATCCCCCTGGGACAGAGCTGAATGGTCCAGGGCTGTCACATGGATGAGCCACATGCTCCTCCATACCTGGAAGTAGGGGTTTTCCCTTCAGCTTCAAGCACTAAATAGAGCATCAAGTGGGATACATTAGACAGCTATAGACTAAGGCCTCTTGCATAGGGGAGTAAAAAATGGCATGTTTTTTACTGATTTGACATTAGATGCATTGTTGTCTATGGAACAATGCACACAGCTGAATAAAGATCAGTAATATGGCAATAAGTACAAAGCCATAAAACAAAAATAGAAAATGTTATATTTGAGTGCAGTAACTTACTCGCATACGCATTTATGAACATGTTTATTCGAGTATAAATGAGTATATTACATCACTTGTAATTATTATTATTATTCATTTTTCTTGTCTATATGCTTACGTGCCTATATGCGTGCTTACACAAAGTCTTTATGGAACATTTTACTCAGGATCTTTTTGTCAACAGGATCCAGAGTATAAACATTAGTAAATTATTATGCCTTTGTGCAACTGGCCTAAGGGAAAAAAAAGACCATAGAAAACACACTTGCACTTACATTAAAAAAAAAAATAAGTTTAATAATTCAATATTGAATATAAAGTTGCATACATTTGTATCTTATATCTGCCTGGAACTCTGCTTTAAAGTGTTTTTTTTTTAGCCAATATAATAAAATCCTCCCATCCCCTCTGTAACATAATGATGTGTCCCAGTGCCTGTATTATATAAAAAAAAGCTGCCAATTTGTACATACAACAGAGCATCTCCCGGCGTTCACGTGACTCCTCGGCTCTCTCCTCTGTCCGGCTGACAGCTCCAGCGGATGGGGCCGAGCACTGCCGCTGATGTCCGCCGGGGAGGAGAGAGAGCTTGAGGAGTCAGGTGAGCGCCAGGAGACGCTCTGATATAGGTACAATTTTTTTTTTTTCAGAATATAGGCAGAGGGACATAACCTTATGTTAACTTTAGACAGGCAGGGGTGGGGGGAGGTAGGAAAGAGAAGGACAGAGCAGGGCTGCGGATGATGGAGGCACGTAAACTGACCATGGTGTCAGGGCTCAGCAGCCATGATAAACCGTGGTCAGTTTACAGGGGGGAGGGTATAGCCAGGCAGGATCAGCCAGTATTTTAGGTGACACAGGGTGCCAAATTACACACCACAGGCACTGTATAACATGCTTTAAGGGAACAGGATTTTTATTTTTTAGGGTACCAAAACACTAGGGTTTTTATATGGGAAAGCCATTATGATCACTCAGTAAGGGTAGATTTAGACGTGCGTCTAATTCTCCCTTACCTCTGAAGCCCAATACGCTTCCGGATCGTGCTCCAGAGGCTAATGACAGGTTTGCGTGTTTTAACCCCATTTTGCCGACAATCGTGCTGCAACCGTATGCATTGCATGTGCTTCCGGGGCATTTGTGGTGCTTCCCCATCGTTACATGTCAGGTCGTGAAGCATCGCAGCAGCATGCAGACATCCCCCCTTTTCAGCCTATTGCAGCTCAAGGGTGAGGGTGTTTGTCGAGTCAAAACGAGACCTAACTGCTAAATATACCAATGTGAATGTACAATGTATATGTAAAAAATACTCATATTTCTACTTTGGGTAATTTGTACAATTTGTGTTGTGTCATCAATCACCCACTGACTAAGAGGGTTCACCTTTGAAACTAGTCAGCAGTGATGCATGCTGAAGACAGCAGCTGCATACACTCTATCAAGATCTACTACTAGGACTGCTGTGCTGTGAGGATTCTCTTTTTGGAGGCTATTCCTGGAACCCCCTTCAGTAATTTGAAACAACCTTGTAACTAAAAAAAAAAGTCAAATATTTCTGGCAACAGTTATGCTAGCTTTCACGTTATGCGTGATTACTAAACTCATACATGTTAAGCCCCTTTTACACAGGGCGGACGCCAGCAGCATATCCGCCCGCTTAGCAGATCTCTCTGCTGATCCCCGCTGAGCAGGCAGTTGACAGGTCAGTGTCCGGTCCGCTGATGCAGCACGCTGTTTTCTATGGGGTGGTCAGATGGAAACAAACCTCCTGTCTGTTTCAATCCAACTGTCATCCGATCGATCGGCTGGACAGATAGGGAACGAATCCCCACCCATCTGTTTTTAACGAACCGGGTCGGATGCCGGCAGATGTCAGTGGATATCCACCATTGCATAGAGAAGAATGGCGGTTCCGACCGGGTCCACATGAAAAACAGCTTGTCCATGCAGGGAAAATGACTTCTTTAAGGGCATCCCTGACCACCATATACTCACTTTATCTGTGCTGGTAAGAATACTAAGCACTTACTGGTATGGAAGAGAAAATGGCCTGCTCCTCTGCAACAGGGCCTGGGTTTAGCCCAAAATCTAGGGAGTAAAGTCACTACGTCCAAGTATTCAATAGAAATAACCACAGCATCCTCTGAAGTCATCTCTAGCTGAGCTACAAACTTGCCCTTTATTACTCTAATGAGCTGTGGGCTGTCATTCCTGATCTGCAGCCCACCTCTTTGTTGTGGGAATGACCAAACCCGCAGATCATTGGAGCAAAACAAACAAAAAAGAGCGAGAGTTCGGAGGATGCCTAAGCTCATCTCTAATCAGAACAGGTAAGGTAAGTATATGGGGGGGTTAACCCCTTCACGCAGGCTGTGCGCATATACACAGCAGCACAATAGTGGGCTTAAACTCCAAACTGTCTCATATATATTCATACAGCAGGCATCGCTTGTTTGTGTTGGGTACCCCCCAGTACAGTGACCGCGTTTTCACCAAGCAGGCAGGGTAGGCTTCCGATCATGTAATCACTGTGACCACCAATCAATGTGACCACATGACCAGGAACCCCATGTAGTGCCATTGGCTTTACAAACATCCACAGACGTGTAAATGGAGAATGACATTTTTGATTACATGCAGAAAGTGTATTCTCTCACAAGTCACACTTACTTGGCAGGAATGGTAGAGGGTTACTGCAGGGGCCTTTCCACACACAAAGCATCTGTGGAAAGATTCTTCATACTGTTCAGACGGAGCTGCAGACAAATCAGAAAAATACTTTCAGAGCCTCAAATATGACTACAGGGAGCACTCTGCTTCTTCCAGATCCTTTTAAAAGAGAAAATGCTCAATAGGTTTACTGAACCCAAGTGTGAGTACACAAAGACAGCTTTCAAGAGTAGCCATTCAGAAGCCAGGGAATAGGTGTTCCTGTACACATCAGTAGAAAAAGCTTCAAAATTTAAAGAGACCCGGCCACCAAAACATGTAAAAACACAAAAGGATCAAAAAGTACTGGAAATGCTCACTTGCAGTGTTTTTCCTTTCCATGAATCATTGTTATCGACTTGCAATGTGCCTCTGAAAGTTTGACTAATGCAGAAAAGAGTCATTCCCCTAGCACTGCCCCCTCTCTTTTTGCACAATATATCCTTCTCTTCATCTGGGAGTGTCTATATACTGCCTGTGCTGGCCCAGCTCTTCCACCCCTCCCCTCCCTATGTAACCTTTTATGTAGCAGCCAGGAGAGAAGCAAAGGAGAATACTTTGGTGCCCAACCTGCGGCCCTCTGGCACTTTTTGTGTGACCCTCGGAGCTTTTGCAGACACTGATCTGTATTTCACTAGGACAGTGATGGCGAACCTTGGCACCCCAGATGTTTTGGAATGACATGTCCCATGATGCTCAACTACACTGCAGAGTGCATGAGCATCATGGGAAATGTCATTCTAAAACATCTGGGGTGCCAAGGTTCGCCATCACTGCCCTATGACATGACTTCAGAATGGCCGCTTATTGGCTCCCTGCGGCGTTGTCCCTGGTTGCCTAGCTGACTGTATTACAGTCGATTCTCGACTATACTCCCCTGTCAAATGACATTATTTAACCCTCCTGAGTGGAGGTGTCACCCTGTCACATGACACCATTGAATCCTCCCGAATGGAGGCGTCACCCTGACGCCGAGCGTCAGCCGGCCTATTACATTCTCTCAGCTCTGGTTCATGTGTCAGTGAACCAGAGAGAGGCTTGGAACGCAAGCTGTGTTCTGTAATAGCGTTACAGACACGGCGCGTAATGACGCAATTACGGCGGAAACATGATGACGCGATTGTGACGCTCTCTCTGATTGGTGAGAATGAGCCATGGGAGTTACTGCTTACAGCTGATCCGTTTTGAACTATAATTTGTAGGGCTGCAACTAACGATTATTTTTATAATCGATTAGTTGGCCGATTATTGTTTTGATTAATCGGTTAATAACCTTAAAAAAAAGTGTGGTGTATAATTTAGTTAATATGTAAAGTTTAAAAAAAGGCAATTTATTCCTAAATATCTTTATACGCAGGGGTAAATTATAAATAACCAACTATATGGTTAGGGAGTAAAATCTTTAATCCTTTCTGAGAATAACAGACAGAAGAGATATACTCTATATACTATTAGAGGTTGAAATTGGTAAATATCATCAGACTCGGATCAAATTTTTTTATTTAAAGAAAAAAAAATGTAGACTGTTTTGCAGATTTTCAAACAGAACTGTAATATTACATGCTTTTCTGCAGCTTCTCCATTGAAGTATATTGAACCAAAAAAGGACCGTTTTGCATTGAAAAAGGTCCTTGACCCTTTCCAAATACACAGCAGCTGAAAAAAGCATAGATGTGAACGTTAAATGAACTGTAGTGCATTTCTGCAAAAAAACACATGGGTGGGAACCAGGCCTAAGACATTTAGTAACATAATGGAGTTAAAAAAAATAAATAACAATTGTCCCTTAGTTTTTTACTTTGCAACAGTGAAAGTAATATTTACAGTAGAGATTATTTGCTCTTTTTGTACTATATAGAGCTAACTCTGGCTTTTTTAACCCCATTATGTTACTGGCCAATTAATCGATTACTATTTTCATAATCGATTAGTTGTTTCGGCCCTAATAATTTGTATAGTAAATATAGCGCGTGATGTTTGACAGCAGGTTCATGCCCCGGTTGAAGTACATTGGTAGGAAACATGTCAGGTACGTAGCCTGCTCAGCTTTATACACCACACTTATTACTACCGGCTTTGTGATCACCTTTGGTACGCATCTTATGCAATGTTTGTACTTTTTATTTTCCTTTTTTTAAATACATTTTAAACGTTGGATTCATCTGCACTATGTGAAGGCCTTTTTCCCCTTTTCAATATGATCCATGCTGCTTTTTGGATGAAATGAGCACCATCTCCATCGGGGACATTTCCATTGAAGATCCTGACTTTCGTGTCACCTTCGACCTGACTGATGCTGATGTCTTCATATACCAGCTTATTCGTATGGATTGGTGATGGTGATTGTGTTCCTGAATGCTGTTTATGCCTTTTTGACCCACCTCCGCTGGCGTGTGTGTCCACAGTTCAGGGTAATAGTACCCATCCCCTTTCCCTGGTGTTGGAAGCACGTCCCTGGGTGTCGTGTGTGATCATCACTTCATATGAATTGGTTCCACCATTACATCCTATGAATTTTAAAAATTCAGTGACCACATCTGAACAATAGAACTTGATATGTTTGAATTCAATCGCATTTCAAATGACTGTTATCACTTACATCCTTTGCACATCTATGGCTTCTTTTACAGGGATCATTTTCATGTGATATATTTTGGATGTAAATATTTTTTAGTCATTTCTAGGTAGTGTTATTTTGCTGGCACAGGGGTATCATTGTGTACATTTTATCCTATGTCTACATTCACGTTGCACTTAGCACTTTGACTATTATTGATATGCATTCCTGGGATCATTCTGTGTATCCATAGGTATTCAGCTTTATACACTTCTTGCATTATCTACCTCACATCCCTGGATATTTATCCTGGGATTCACTCATTTTCTCAGCACTGCATTTTCCTTGTTCCTTTATAAATTCTTTGCAATTAGTTTTAATGCTAAAGCTGGTGGCTGTTGCACACTAGTAGCGCAACTTTTTCTCTTTACTCATGTATTTCCCTATTGCCTCATTAGAATAGTGATTTCTAGTAGTCTCATGTAATAGGTCTCAGACTGTCTCTTGGATCACATCTACAATCTCCAACTGTCTCCTGTACTGTGTCCGCAGTCTACTACTGTTTCTTGGATTATGTCTGCAATCTCTGACCATCTCCTGTACCATGCCCATAGTCTCTGACCATCTCCTGTACCATGCCCATAGTCTCTGACCATCTCCTGTACCATGCCCATAATCTCTGACCATCTCCTGTATCACGCCCATAGTCTCTGACCATCTCCTGTACCATGCCCATAGTCTCTGACCATCTCCTGTACCATGCCCATAGTCTCTGACCATCTCCTGTACCATGCCCATAGTCTCTGATTATCTCCTGTACCATGCCCATAGTCTCTGACCATCTCCTGTATCACGCCCATAGTCTCTGACCATCTCCTGTACCATGCCCATAATCTCTGACCATCTCCTGTATCACGCCCATAGTCTCTGACCATCTCCTGTACCATGCCCATAGTCTCTGACCATCTCCTGTACCATGCCCATAGTCTCTGACCATCTCCTGTACCATGCCCATAATCTCTGACCATCTCCTGTATCACGCCCATAGTCTCTGACCATCTCCTGTACCATGCCCATAGTCTCTGACCATCTCCTGTACCATGCCCATAGTCTCTGACCATCTCCTGTACCATGCCCATAGTCTCTGACCATCTCCTGTATCACGCCCATAGTCTCTGACCATCTCCTGTACCATGCCCATAGTCTCTGACCATCTCCTGTATCACGCCCATAGTCTCTGACCATCTCCTGTACCATACCCATAGTCTCTGACCATCTCCTGTATCACGCCCATAGTCTCTGACCATCTCCTGTACCATGCCCATAATCTCTGACCATCTCCTGTATCACGCCCATAGTCTCTGACCATCTCCTGTACCATGCCCATAATCTCTGACCATCTCCTGTATCACGCCCATAGTCTCTGACCATCTCCTGTACCATGCCCATAGTCTCTGACCATCTCCTGTACCATGCCCATTGACTCTGATCATCTCCTGTACCATGCCCACAGTCTCTGATCATCCCCTGTACCATGCCCATAGTCTAAGATGGCATCACTCAGTAGAAGTCTCAGGACTTTTGGATGTCTACACGAGAGAGGCTTTTACAGGTAAATAACATACATAAAATATTTTAAATGCAGCCGCTCAGCTGTTATTACAAACAGCTCCCGCCGCCTTCCATCCCACTGGGGGGCCCAAGCGACCAGCCTGCACGTCCGCCGGCTGCCCAGAGTCTCGGATCCAGTAACCCGGAAGTGATGTCATAACACTACTTCCGGTTTACTGAAACCTTAAAGGGAGGGGTTGTAAACCCTTAGGGTTTTTCACCCAAAAGTGGAACTTCTGCTTATAAGCTTCCTCCCCCCCTTGGCACCTTTCAGGGGGGGGGGGGGGGGGGCGGAGAACAGGGACTCGTTTTTGACAGGCCCCCTTCCCCACTGCCGGGATATGGGCCTCGACCCGATCTCTTGGAAATTCAGCCCCCCCCCCCCCCCCGCTAATTATAATTCGTGCGTGCATGCATGCATGCGCAGTAGGGAACCAGGAGTGAACCTGAAAGGTTCCCTTACCAGAAATGGTGGCGGCAGCACCCGGGAGTCAACCTGAAGATCGGCTGGGGTGCGCGCTCCCTGGACAGCTGAGTGCCCTAACATTAAAAGTCAGCAGCTACAGTATTTGTAGCTGCTGACTTTTAATTTTTTTTACCCAGGCTGGACCTCCTCTTCAATGTATTCTATTCATTAAGGTGAAAAACCTTTTGTGCTGCTGCCCCCCAGAGCCCCCCTTTAACTTACCTGAGCCTGTTCCTTCTAGCAACGGGGACGAGAACAGCAGCTCCAGCCGCTGTCTCGAGTCCTCATTGGATAGATTGATAGCAGCAGAAGCCATTGGCTCCCGCTGCTGTCAATCAAACCCAGTGACACGGGAGCCGGGGGGGGGGGGCGAGTCCCGCTGTCTGTGTGAATGAACGCAGCAGCAGGACTCGGGAGCGCGCACGCATGAGTGCCCCCAGGGAGAGCTTCTCTCTATGGGAGCACTGGAGAAGGGGAGGAGCCAGGAACGCCGCGGACCCCAGAAGAGGAGGTATGGCGACACTGTGCAAAAACCAACTGCACAGAGGAGGTAAGTATGGACATGTTTGTTATTTCTAAAAAAAAATAAAAATGAACCTTTACAATCACTTTAAGCCTCGTTTAAAGTATGATAGAATGACTGTAGTAAAAACCTGTCAGGAGTTCTAACCCTTCCCCACCAGAGACAGCGTTTCTTCTATTATTATTATAATAATAATAATAAAAAAGACTTTACTCCCGCTTTACATTGTTTGGCAGTAATGTATGTCTAGCCATATATTCTTTTTCTTATTCAGGGCTGGTACTAGGATTTTTGACACCCTAGGCGAAACCTAATTTTTCCGCCCCCTCTTGGCTCCACCCCCTTTGTCCTGCCCACGTATACCAGCCTCACCAGCGCCCATCAATTGCAGCCTCACCAGCGCCCATGAAAAGCAGCCTCACCGGCGCCCATCAAATGCAGCCTCACCGGCGACCGTCAAATGCAGCCTCACCGGCGACCGTCAAATGCAGCCTCACCGGCGACCGTCAAATGCAGCCTCGCCGGCGACCGTCAAATGCAGCCTCGCCGGCGACCGTCAAATGCAGCCTCACCGGCGACCGTCAAATGCAGCCTCACCGGCGACCGTCAAATGCAGCCTCACCGGCGCCCGTCAAATGCAGCCTCACCGGCGCCCGTCAAATGCAGCCTCACCGGCGCCCGTCAAATGCAGCCTCACCGGCGACCGTCAAAAGCAGCCTCACCGGCGCCCGTCAAATGCAGCCTCACCGGCGCCCGTCAAATGCAGCCTCACCGGCGCCCGTCAAATGCAGCCTCACCGGCGACCGTCAAATGCAGCCTCACCGGCGCCCGTCAAATGCAGCCTCACCGGCGCCCGTCAAATGCAGCCTCACCGGCGCCCGTCAAATGCAGCCTCACCGGCGCCCGTCAAATGCAGCCTCACCGGCGCCCGTCAAATGCAGCCTCACCGGCGCCCGTCAAATGCAGCCTCACCGGCGCCCGTCAAATGCAGCCTCATCAGCGTCCATCAATGAATGTTTGCTTGCTTCCATTCATTCAGGAGTCGGGACACAGACACAGTCCTCTGCTACTGCTGTGCCTCTGACACTATGTGTGAACGGAGCGGCGGCTGCCTGTTGATGCTGAGACTTAGTTGCTTGCTGCAGAGAGAAGAAAGTAGGAACACCAGTGGCCTGGCGCCCTAGGCAGCTGCCTAGTGGTAGCACCGTCCCTGTTCTGATTGTAGCTGGATACAGTAGGGAAGGATAAGAACCTCTGCTGGGTATCCCCTGCTATGTGGGGAGATTTTGCCCTCATCGCCTGTTCTAATGACAACTGTTTTACCAGACAAGCAGTATAGGTAAGGCGGCTGCATGCTAGATAGTAAGGGGGAGGAAACCAAAATGTTTGAGTTGTCACCTTAACAGGAAGTGAGGAGAAATCTTCCAATGGGCACACCTGTTCTAGTGACAACTGTCTGATGGGGGGAGGGGATGCCTTTCACCTCCTGTTGTGTCTCTGCGACAGGAAATGAAACTTCTGATTTCTTCCCAAACTATAAAAAGGCCCAGAGGGAGGAAAGCTATATATAGAGTGCGGTATACAGTCAGGCGAGCAGTATAGACTGTACCTGAACGCTCCTCCTTCTCTGTGTCCCGCACCCCTCCCCCCTCACCTGCAGCTCCTCAATGAAGACAACGATGGGATAGGGAGAATCACCCCGTCAGCTGCCATGATCACTTCTTCCTACCAGGCGGAGAGGGGATGGGAGGAACCGGGGGCGGGGCTACCAAAGCTGTCAGGAGGGAGTACACAGGACACGCTCTCTGGTGAGAGGGGGCGGGGCCGGCTCTGACGACCATATAATACTGAGTCGTGCTGCTGTTCATGAGGTTACTGTATATATACAGCAAAGGTGTCCTGCAGATAGAGGGAGAGACGATAGCTAAAAGTATTCAGAGGAGGGGCGGGCACGTGCCGAAGCCGAGTCGGCCATTTTTACTAAGGGATCAGGGAAACGAGAGCTCATTAAGATAACACCCATGGCAACCTGTGATTTACATCTTATTCAGACTGCTCTCACTTCATAACCTGAAAACAAAAGTATGGAGGGGGCTGGCTCTGGGGGGAAACAAGGTCGTGCATGTGAAGGGACTGGCTTTGGCGACCCGTTCACACAGGCGATTTGAATAGTGGGCGGAATGGCTGCGATTCTCCACACAACTCCAGAATGGCGACAAAAGGCGGGATGCGTTTGCGATGCCAGAACTTCTTTTGTGTGATGCGTAGTGCGATTTTGTTTGCAGCATGATTTGTTATGGGGCAAAATTGCACCACGTTTAGGGTGCCATTCAGAAATAATGGCATCGCAACCGCATCCCTCATTAATAGTTGGCAACATTATCAAAAAAAATTATAGGGACACTTTTTTGTCATAATTAGGGGGCGGGGCATTCATTTGTAGGCGTGGTTTAGTGTGGGTGGGAAAATATGGCGTGACCAAAAAAAAACCGGCCTGGTTTAAACTAAATATTGGGCGTGGCTTAAAGCAGGTGTGGTTAGAGTCTGAGATGAAAGAGGGATGGAGAGAGAAAGAAAGAGATGGGGAGAGAAGGAAGGAAAGAAAGAGGGATGGAGGGACAGCGGGCCCAGATCCTACATCACAATAGAAATGTGTGTATTCCAGAAAGTTTAACAATCAGCAGATAAAGATACACCAAACACCTGGTGTTGGCGCTCCAATCATCACGGCACAATGGTTGTTATGGTGTCAGGATGATTGAAGCGCATTATTTCTATTATTACATTGTAATTTAAAATGAAATAGTTCAACTCACCATAGTGCCAAATCAGTGGGAGCCCAGAGTGTGTCACTTGTCACCTGCCACCAGTTGAAGCTTGTCACTTGCCAACAACGCCTGCCACCAGATGCAGCTTGCAACTTGTCATAGTCGCCTGCCACCAGATGCAGCGTGTCACTTGCCACCTTGCCTGCCAGCAGATGCAGCTTGCAACTTGCCACGGTCGCCTGCCACCATGTGCAGCGTGTCACTTACCACGGTCGCCTTCCACCAGATGTAGCGTGTCACTTGCCAAGGTCGCCTGCCACCATGCGCAGCATGTCACTTACCACGGTCGCCTTCCACCAGATGCAGCGTGTCACTTGCCTCAGTCGCCTGCCACCATATGCAGCTTGTCACTTGCCACAGTCGCCTGCCACCATATGCAGCGCGTCACTTGCCACGTTGCCTGCCACCAGATGCAGCGTGTCACTTGCCGCGTCACCTGCCATCAGATGCAGCGTGTCACTTGCCTCAGTCGCCTGCCACCATATGCAGCTTGTCACTTGCCACAGTCGCCTGCCACCATATGCAGCGTGTCACTTGCCACGTTGCCTGCCACCAGATGCAGCGTGTCACTTGCCACGTCACCTGCCTTCAGATGCAGAGGGTCACTTGCCATGGTCGCCTGCCACCAGATGCAGCGTGTTACTTGCCACGTCGCCTGCCAACAGATGCAGCGTGTCACCTGCCACAGCACATGTCACCAGATGCAGCTTATCACTTGCCACCAGATGCAGCTTGTTATCAGTTGTAGCTTGTGTCACTTGTCACCAGATGCAGCACTCACTTGTCACCAGATGCAGCTTGTTATCAGTTGCAGCTTTTGTCACTTGTCACCAGATGCAGCACTCACTTGTCACCAGATGCAGCGCTCACTTGTCATCAGTTTATGTCACTTGTCATCTGATGCAGTTTGTCACTTGTCACCACAGATGCAGCTTGTCACTTGTCACCAGATGCAGCTTTTGTCACTTGTCACCAGATGGAGTTTGTGTCACTATCATCAGATGCAGCGCTCACTTGTCACCAGATGCAGTTTGTGTCACTTGTCACCAGATGCAGCGCTCACTTGTCACCAGATGCAGTTTGTGTCACATGTCACCAGATGCAGCACTCACTTGTCAACAGATACAGTTTGTGTCACTTGTCACCAGATGCAGCTTGTGTCACTTGTCACCAGATGCAGCGTTCACTTGTCACCAGATGCAGTCTGTATTACTTGTCACCAGATGCAGTTTGTGACACTATCACCAGATGCAGTGCCAACTTGTCACCAGATGCAGCGCTCACTTGTCACCAGATGCAGTTTGTGTCACTTGTCACCAGATGCAGTTTGTGTCACTATCACCAGATGCAGCGCATACTTGTCACCAGATGCAGTTTGTGTCACTTGTCACCAGATGCAGTTTGTGTCACTATCACCAGATGCAGCACTCACTTGTCACCAGATGCAGTTTGTGTCACTTGTCACCAGATGCACCTGGATCAGGTACAAAAGGAAAAGGTTGGGGCTTTAAATGAGGTAGGAATGTTGTGGCTAATCAAGTGGGTCAATATATAAACAAATATTTTCATTATTATTAATATTATATTTTATTTATTGTTTGCCATGATATAGTAGGTACCGTACATGACAAACAGTACATGCATATAAAAGACACATCCTATTACAAACCATGTATCGTTCAGACTGGGACGAGGGAAATTGAGACTATTGGCAAGTATGCTAATTTTGCCGAGATTCTGGAATCGCGGGAAGAAACGTAGCAAGCCTTGGCTTCATGTAAACTGGCCTACATTTAGGGCCCATTCACACCAGAAACTGCACATAACTGCATGCTTTTGACTGCATGTTTACATGCATTTGAAGCGCGTTTGCAGTACATTTTTCTATATGTTTTTTGGGCTTGGTTTTCTTGGCTTAAAGGGGCACAGTGCAGTGCAGTTGTAGCGTGTTGCCTGCATTTGCGGTGCAGAAAAATGCAGCATGCTCTACTTTTTTTTTTTTTAACTGCACTGAACTGCACTGCAATGGTGTGAACTATGCCCATGGGATTATCTTGATTTTGGGCTGTCTATGCAGTTGGAGTGCAGTTCAAAATGCATGCAAATGCGAAGTTAGTACAGAGATCACTCGTGCTGAGCTGTTGTGTTCTGACAGGTGGACACCCCCCCTTCCCCACCACAACACTCCAATCAGCACTCTCCGCCATTGGAGAGTGCAGTAGCCGAAAGGCTTCACTACCGGTTTCTCTTACGACAAATGGTGGCGGCAGCACCGACAGCCAATCTTAAAATCTGCTGGGGTGCCGACATCGCGGACTCCCTGGACAGGTATGTGTCCATATATTAAAATATTTGTAGCTGCTGACTTTTATTTTACAGGCGGAACACCGCTTTAAGTTGTCGCAGTTGGGTATTGTGAAAAGTGTTACGTTTTACATTTTTTAAACTCTGCCATGGCTGGTCCCAAGCCCCTTGCTGCCAAAAGAGGAGGGTTGGGTGCTGGGGCAGTAAACCAGCACTGTAAAAACCATTTGCCACTTTATTTCAGGAAGTGACGGTAAGGTATTGGAAACATTTAAAATTTTCAAGTTTTCAATTTTTCTTTTAAAGGATATGTATTTGTTTTTTAAACAAACATGTCATACTTACCTCCTCTGTGCAGTTGGTTTTGCACAGAATGGCCCAGATCCTCCTCTTCTGGGGTCCCTCAGTGGTGCTCCTGGCCCCTCCTCTTCTCGAGTGCCCCATCGGAGAAGCACTCTCCCCCAGGGCACCCGTACGGGCGTGCTCCCGTGTCCTGCTGCTGCATCCATTGACACACACAGCAGGACTTGGCTCCACCCCCGGTTCCCGCGTCATTGGATTTAATTAACAGCAGCGGGAGCCAATGGCTGCACTGCTATCAATCTATCCAATTTAGGACCTGAGACACCGGCTGGAGCGGGTGTGCTCGTCCCCGGCGCAGGAACGATCAGGCTCAGGTAAGTAAAGGGGGGCTCTGTGGGGCTGGTGTAATACAAGAGGTTTTTCACCTCAATGCATAGAATGCATTGAGGTGAAAAACCGCAAGGGTTTGCAACCCCTTTAACTCTGATATGGCTGGGCCAAATCCTGTCCTGAGAAAAGAGGAAGGTTGGGTGCTGGGACAGTAAACCAGCCCTGTAAAAGCCATTTGCCCCTCTATTTTGAGTGGAAGGAAGAGGTTCACTGGGACTGGACAAATGGGACTAGCAGAAGGTATAACAGGGTAGCATGGGAATGAGACTGATCATTATATTATACAGTATATACAGTTATATACGCCCATAGTTTACCATATGCCATGTCCGCAGCCACCAATGCTGACACATCTTGGATGAAGGTCAAAATACCAGCCAGAAGACAACTCTCCTGCTGCTTAAATAATCTAAAACCTATAGTATATTTCAAGCAATCATAGCTGGGTATCAGGAAAAGAGGTGAGTTAGGTGCTGGGAGAGTAAACCAGCCTTGTAAAAACCATTTGCCACTTTCTTTTCAAGAAGTTTCTGTAAGGTATTGGAAAAGTTTCCATTTTCACGTTTTTTGGCTTGGGGCTGGTGTAATACAAGAGGTTTTTCACCTCAATGCATAGAATGCATTGAGGTGAAAAACCGCAAGGGTTTGCAACCCCTTTAACTCTGAAATGGCTGGGTCAAATCCTGTCCTGAGAAAAGAGGAAGGTTGGCTGCTGGGACAGTAAACTAGCCCTGTAAAAAACATTTGCCACTGTATTTCGAGTGGAAGGAAGAAGTTTACTGCTCCTGGGACTGGTCAAACGTGTTTAGTAGAACAGGGTAGCATGAAGGAGGAGACGCAGGGGGAGGCCGCCGAAGTTGCGAGTGACGGGAGGGGTTTGTGTGCCGATCGACAGGGGGAGGTGGGGGGTTTGACTGACTGAACGAACAAACTGGGGGGGGGGCGGGTTGTTTGTTTGCTGCCCCCTAAAATATAGAGTACCAGCTGCCACTGCCCCATGTTGAGTTTGGTCAGCAGTGCCACCAACAAATGCAATCTGTTCAAGAGAACAGATTGCATCTGCATCTGTGTCACGTACCTGAAGGGAGACTGAAATGATGAGGTCGGCCTCTCTTATATCTCCAACCCAGGTCCCGCTGAGAGTGAAACAGAGGGATCCGAGGGACAGGAGGAACACAAGTGCCTGTAGGCCCAGGAACTTGCAGCAGGAGATGCAATTCCAAGAAGACAGAAGAACCATCAGACCAGGAGCAGTAGCCATGCACCGTAGTTCAGCTGAGCTTAGGGAAGCACTCCGCTTGTACTGCAGGACTGGGACGTATGGCAGGGTTGAGCTTCCAGCAGGTTTGCAGCAGGAACGCATAGCAGGCCGCAGGACTGTAATCACAGACAGATGGGCAGGCACTCAAATGAGCCAGGAAGCAAGGGTCAGCAGGCAGGAGCGTGGTCACAGGATAGCCATGGTCATCAATATGTGGGCAGCAAGGTAAGGAATCAAGAACAGAGCCAAAATCAGGAACGAGCCGGGTCAGGAGGAGGAGCAAGATAACATAATCTGAGATCAGGTCAGGAGTAAGCCGGGTCAGCAACCAGGGAAACACATCAGAAGTACACAGGACTCAGGGAACAGCTGAAGACCAGTCAGCATTAAAGCACAGAGTCCTCCTTAAATAGTCCGTCTGGCGCCAATATACCTTGTGTGAGCGCACTCCCGTGCGCATGCGCACTCCCATGCATCTTTCTGAGAAGATTTGTGCGCGCATGCGCATATCTATTAGCCAAACTTCTTACAGGAATTCCCTGACATTGCCCCCCCCCCCCCCTTAGGGGCAGCCTCTTAGGATGAAGATGGAGGTAAGCTCGAACCAACCGTGGAGCATGAACATAAGAGGAAAGCTCCCATGAATTATCCTCAGGGCCGTAGCCCTTCTATTTAATGAGGAACTGAGTCTGGCCCCTTCTCTTCCTGCAATCCAGGATGGCTTCTACCTCAAATTCTTCATTTCCTTCAACAAGCAGTGGAGGAGTCTCAGGTTGCCGATCAGGAAATGGATTAACAACAGATCGTTTTAGAAGAGATACATGAAACACTGGATGAATTTTCAAACTCTCAGGCAAAATTAACTTAAAAGCTACTGCATTAATCCTCTTTACAGGGAATCGGCCAATATATCTCAGCCCCAATATCTTCCAGGGACAAGCCAGCTTTAAGTTCATAGTAGATAGTAGGGATGAGCCGAACACCCCTCAGTTTACAGCAGAGCATGCGAACAGGCAAAAAATTTGTTCGAACACCATTAAAGTCTATGGGACACGAACGTGTTTGAGGACCTGGGTCCTGCCCTAGGGGACATGTATCAATGCAAAAAAAAGTTTTAAAAACGTCATTTTTTTCGGGAGCAGTGATTTTAATAATGCTTAAAGTGAAAAAATAAAAATGAAATATTGCTTTAAATATCGTGCCTGGGGGGTGTCCTTAGTATGCTTGTAAAGTAGCGCATTTAGTATGCTTGTAAAGTAGTGCATTTTTCCCATGTTTAGAACAATACCACAGCAAAATGACATTTCTAAAGGAAAAAATATAATTTAAAACTACTCACGGCTGTATTGTATTGTCCCAGCAATATAGATGAAAATCATTGAAAAAAAAAAACGGCATGGGTCCCCCCCCAGTCCAATACCAGGCCCTTTGGGTCTGGTATGGATATCAAGGGGAACCCTGCACCCAAATTTAAAAAAAAAATGGGGTGGGGGGATCCCAGGCCCCCAGGCACTATATACTCTGAACAGCAGTATACTATATGGCCTGCCCTATATACTCTGCAGAAAATTGGGCCTTAGGTGTTGGTGATACCATAACACTGTAAGCCCTCACAGTTACTCTTGGTGAGTGCAGGAATGGGTCCTGCTGTGAAATACTATATAAAAAATTGAAATTACAGGCCCCTGTTAAACAGGGGCAGAAAAATTGGGCCTTTGGTGGTGGTGGTGCCACAACACTGTAAGACCCTTACAGTTACCCTTGTTGGGCGCAGGAGCGGGCCCTGCTATGAAATATTATATCAAAAATTGTAATTACATGCCTCTGTTAAACAGGGGCAGAAAAATTGGGCCTTGGGTGGTGGTGCCACAACACTGTAACCCCTCACAGTTACTCTTGTTGGGCGCAGGAATGGGCCCTGCTGTGAAATATTATATCAAGATTTGGAGTTACATGCCCCTGTTAAACAGGGGCAGAAAAATTGGGCTTTTGGTGGTGCTGGTGGTGGTGCCACAACACTGTAAGCCCTCACAGTTAAACTTGTTGTGCGCAGGAACGGGCCCTGCTACAAAATATTATATCAAAAATTGTAATTACATGTCCCTGTTAAACAGGGGCAGAAAAATTGGGCCTTGGGTGGTGGTGCCACAACACTGTAACCCCTCACAGTTACGCTTGTTGGGCGCAGGAATGGGCCCTGCGTTGAAATATATTATATCAAAAATTGTAATTACATGCCCCTGTTAAACAGGGGCAGAAAAATTGGGCCTTGGGTGGTGGTGGTAGTGGTGCCCTAAACCAAAAATATTGTTGGAAGCTAGCATCATCAAGATTGAGGAGGAATAGGATAGTCAGCATAGGCAGTCTTCAAGGGATCCCACATCCATAGAAAATTCAATCAGTTACATCAGCATCAGGTGCTTGATAACTGCTGATCCAAGACTGATTCATTTTTATGAATGTGAGCCTATTAACGGAGTCTGTGGACAAGCACACTCTATGATCCATTACAAACCCTCCAGCAGCACTGGACAGGCCAGTAGCTCAATTGCATATTGAGCAAGTTCTGGCCAGTGGTCCATCCTCAAGACCCAGTAACCCAGTGGATGCTCTATTGGAAAGGTCTCCAAGTTTGCTCTTGCCCCTAGATATTCCTGCACCATGTAATGAAGACGCTGGCGATGGTTGCTTGAACAGATCAGACCTTGGCGCTGAGGACTGAAAAATTGTTTAAAGGCATCGGTCAGCCAGGCCACCTTCTCCACCGCTCTTCCTCTGACTGAATGAAGCCTCAGCAACACGTTGTCCAGCACCAGGAAATTGTAACCTCCCAGGGTCTGGAAATGCATTGCACAAACCTTTCTTCAAGGCCTCCTGAAGATGTTTCATCCTCTGCTCCCTCTGCAAAGGCAGGATGAGTTTTGCAACCTTACCCTTGTAACGTTGATCAAGAAGGGTTGCCAGCCAGTAATGATCCCTCTCCTTGATACCACGAATCCTAGGGTCCTTTCGCAGGCTTTGCAGAATCAGGGAGGCCATGCAACGTAAGTTTGCAGAGGCATTCGATTCTGAGTCCTCTGGGTCAATAAGGATCACATGATCCATAACTACCTTCTCCCAGCCACGTACAACTACTTGGGATTCTGGGGACTGAAAACCATCCCTTGAAGACTGCTGCTGAGTGTTATCCTCAACATCCATGCTGACACAATCCTCCTCCTCTTCTTCCTGTGTGTTTGGCGGGGCCGCAGGAATGCTATCTGGATAAAGGGGGCCTTGAGAGGTAAGGAAGTCCTCCTCTTCCTCCCGCTGTTCTGCCTCAAGTGCCCTGTCCATTATTCCATGAAGAGTGTGCTCCAACAGGAAGACTAAAGGGACCGTGTCACTGATGCATGCATTGTCGCTGCTCACCATCCTTGTGGCCTCCTCAAATGGTGACAAGTCAGTGCAAGCAACCTTGATCAGTAGCCACTGGCGTGGTGAAAAGAAGCAAAGCTCCCCTGACCCTGTCCTGGTGCCATACTTGCACAGGTACTCATTGATATCCCTCTGCTGTGTGTGCAGTCGCTGCAGCATTGCCAACGTTGAGTTCCACCTGGTGGGCATGTCACAAATGAGGCGGTTGGTGGGCAGGTTGCATTCCCTTTGAATGTCAGCCAGCTGAGCACTGGCATTGTATGACCGGTGGAAATGACCACAGACTTCTCTGGCCTGCCTCAGGAGATCCTGTAAGCCTGGATACCTGCTCAAGAACTGCTGCACCACAAAATTTAGAATGTGTGCCAAACATGGAACATGGGTCAAGTGTCCCTGTTCGAGGGCAGAGAGAAGGTTGGTGCCATTGTCGCATACAACCATTTCTGGCTGAAGCTGGCGTGGCGTCAACCACCTCTGAGCCTCCCCCTGCAGAGCTGACAGAATCTCTGCCCCAGTGTGGCTCCTGTCCCCTAAGCAGACCAACTCAAGTACCGCATGGCATCTTTTTGCCTGACTGCTTGCGTAGACCCTTGAATGCTTATGGAGCACCGCTGGTTTAGAGGACAAATCTGCAGAAGAGGCCATAGAGGAGGAAGAGGAGGAGGGGGTAGAGGAGAGAACTGTGGCAGAATCACCACTAGCATTTTGGAGGCATGGTGGCGGAACAAGCTCCTACAATACTGAACCCTGTCCTGCATTCTTCCCAGCTGCCAGCAGAGATACCCAGTGCGCCGTGAAGGAAAGGTAACATCCCTGCCCATGCCTGCTGCACCATGAGTTAGCGGTGATATGCACCTTACTGCTGACCGCCCTGTCCAACGAGGCCAAAACATTGCCTTCCACATGCCGGTAGGGAGCCGGAATGGCCTTCCGTGAAAAGAAATGGCGTTTTGGAACCTGCCACTGAGGTACAGCACATTCCACAAATTCACGAAAGGGGGCAGCGTCTACCAGCTGAAAAGGCAGCAGTTGCAGTGCTAGCAATTTTGGCAAGCTAGCATTTAGACGCTGAGCATTTGGATAGCTGGGACCGAATTTCTTTTTACGCTGGATGCAGAGTATATATATATATGTATACAGGGCTTTTCTTCAGTGGGAACGTGGAGGAACGCAGTTCCGGCACCTCCAGCACTGACTGTATGTAATGGCAAGAAAAAATGGGGTATGCTGAAGGGTCTATTGATTGGGGGATCTATTCTGGTTGGAGGGGGTCTATTTTTGCAGGGGGGTCTATTGTTGCTGAGGAGGTCTAATGTTGCTGGTGGGGAACCTATTGTTGCTGAGGGTGGGTCTTATATTGCTGGGGGGTCAGATGTTGCTGGGAGAGATCTACTGTTAAGGGAGGGATCTATTGTTATTGGCTGACAGAGAGTCTATTAATGCTGGCTGCGGGGAAATTTTGTTGCGTATGGTCCATTGTTGTTAGGGGGATCTATTGTTGCTGGCATGGGGCCCTATTGTTACTGGCTGCAGGGGATCTATTTTACTGCTTTTCTTGCTATCATTACCAAATTCCATACAAATTACTGAGCACCACAAAATTATATGTGTTTTTTTATTCTTTAAAAGGGGCAGTACTGGGAGGTGGGTAGGGGGTGGAACCAAGGAATAGGGCTCGGAGGTGGGTAGGGGAGAAGACAAGACAAGGGGTGACCCGGAAATGGGGAGTTCCTGCACCTATTCTCTGAGAAAAAAAAGCCCTGTATATATATATATATATATATATATATATATATATATATATATATATATATATATATATACAGTATCTCACAAAAGTGATTACACCCCTCACATTTTTGTAAATATTTTATTATATCTTTTCATGTGACAACACTGAAGAAATGACACTTTGCTACAATGTAAAGTAATGAGTGTACAGCTTGTATAACAGTGTAAATTTGCTGTCCCCTCAAAATAACTCAACACACAGCCATTCATGTCTAAATGTCTAAACAACAAACAAACAAAAGTTAGTACACCCTAAGTGAAAATGTCCAAATTGGGCCCAAAGTGTCAATATTTTGTGTGGCCACCATAATTTTCCAGTACTGCCTTAACCCTCTTGGGCATGGAGTTCACCAGAGCTTCACAGGTTGCCATTGGAGTCCTCTTCCACTCCTCCATGAGGACATCACGGAGCTGGTGGATGTTAGAGACCTTGCGCTCCTCCACCTTCCGTTTGAGTATGCCCCACAGATGCACAATAGGGTTTAGGTCTGGAGACATGCTTGGCCATGCCATCACCTTTACCCTCAGCTTCTTTAGCAAGGCAGTGGTCATCTTGGAGGCGTGTTTGGGGTTGTTATCATGTTGGAATACTGCCCTATGGCCCAGTCTCCGAAAGGAAGGGATCATTGTCTGCTTCAGTATGTCACAGTATATGTTGGCATTCATGGTTCCCTCAATGAACTGTAGCTCCCCAGTGGCGGCAGCACTCATGCAGCCCCAGACCATGAGACTCCCACCACCATGCTTGACTGTAGGCAGGACACACTTGTCTTTGTACTCCTCACCTGGTTGTCGCCACACACACTTGACACCATCTGAACCAAATACATTTATCTTGGTCTCATCAGACCACAGGACATGGTTCCAGTAATCCATGTCCTTAGTCTGCTTGTCTTCAGCAAACTGTTTGCTGGCTTTCTTGTGCATCATCTTTAGAAGAGGCTTCCTTCTGGGATGACAGCCATGCAGACCAATGTGAAGCATTGTGCGGCGTATGGTCTAAGCACTGACAGGCTGACCCCCCACCCCTTCAACCTCTGCAGCAATGCTGGCAGCACTCATACGTAGGGCTGGGGAAAAAATCAAATGAAATCTTGAATCGAGTTGAGAGGTCAAATCGATTCAAAATTAAGCAAATCGATTTTCTTTTTTTACCGTGCCGGTCCTGAGGCGCTGCAGGCATGAGTTTTTAGGCGAGGTCGCGGCTTTGGCCTAGTCCGCGACTTCGGCCGGACGCCGCGGACTAGGCCGAAGCCGCGGCCTCGCCTAAAAACTCATGCCCGCAGCACCTCAGTACCGGCGCTGACCCCACGCCGGTCCTGAGGAGCTGCGGGCAAGGAGTTTTTAGGTGAGGCCACGGCTTCGGCCTAGTCCACGAGGCCGGACGTAGCGGACTAGGCCGAAGCCACGGCCTCACCTAAAAGCTCATCCCCGCAGCGCCTTTAGGACCGGCGCAGTTTCCAAAGAAAAAAAAAACTCGATTCGAATCGTGAATCGAGGTTTTTTTTAAGAGAATCGAAGATTTTTTTTTTTAAGAGAATCGAAGATTTATTTTTTTTAAGAGAATCGAAGATTTTTTTTTTTTAAGAGAATCGAAGATTTATTTTTTTTAAGAGAATCGAAATTTTTTTTTTTTTAAGAAAATCTCCCAGCCCTACTCATACGTCTATTTCCCAAAGACAATCTCTGAATATGACATTGAGCACGTGCACTCAACTTCTTTGGTCGACCATGGCGAGGCCTGTTCTAAGTGGAACCTGTTCTGTTAAACCGCTGTATGGTCATGGCCACCATGCTGCAGCTCAGTTTCAGGGTCTTGGCAATCTTCTTATAGCCTAGGCCATCTTTATGTAGGACAATAATTATTTTTTGCAGATCCTCAGAGGGTTCTTTGCCATGAGATGCCATGTTGAACTTCCAGTGACCAGTATGAGAGAGTGAGAGTGATAACACCAAATTTAACACACCTGCTCCCCATTCACACCTGAGACCTTGTAACACAAATGAGTGACATGACACCGGGGAGGGAAAATGGCTAATTGGGCCCAATTTGGACATTTTCACTTAGGGGTGTACTCACTTTTGTTGCCAGCGGTTTAGACATTAATGGCTGTGTGTTGAGTTATTTTGAGGGGACAGCAAATTTACACTGTTATACAAGCTGTACACTCACTACTTTACATTTTAGCAAAGTGTGATTTCTTCAGTGTTGTCACATGAAAAGATAGAATAAAATATTTACAAAATGTGAGTGGTGTACTCACTTTTGTGAGATACTGTATATATTAATACACCGCCTGAAGTGTATTAGAAACAGTACACCACAGAATGCACTGTATATATAGGCTACACTGGATGCAGAGTATATGTATATATATATATATATATATTAGACTGACTGCATATATATATCAAATACACTGCCACTAATTGAACAATCTGCCTGCTTAATCTAACTCAAGCTATCTCTCTGTCCACACCAACAACACTACACACACCGTGTAAGCTGCCTTATATAGTGTGGGGCGTGGACTTAGTCCCCCTGAGCCATGATTGGCCAAGGGCACCCTGCCTTTGGCCAATTATGGCTCTCTTAGCAGAGGGCGCCAAAGCATGCAGGTCAGGTGCATGCTTTGGCCAATTATTATACAGCAATGCACTGCGATCCCGCAGTGCATTATGGGGCGTTACGCAGCGCTCAAATTTGCCGCGAATGCCCCATAATGTTTGCTGTTCTGTGAAAGGGCGACCCGAACATCGAGATTATCCCTAGTAGATAGCCATTACCTTATGCCCAGGTTTCAGGTCTAGATTACCCCTCCTCTTTTTATCGTAGAATCTCTTATTGTTTGCCTGAGACTTGGTAATAGCTTCTTGCAGGAACTGATTATTGGATCTCCAGAATTCCAGCTGATCCTGTATTGTTGGTACTGAAGATTCTCAGGGAACATCTGGCAAGAGGGTGAAATCCGTAATTTGCAAAGAAAGGTGTCTGTTTACAGAATGCATTGAGTTGTTGAAAGCAAACTCTGCTAATGGAAGAAGAGATGCCCAATCATCTTATGTGAAAGAAGAAAAAAAACATAAATATTGTTCCAGGGTCTGGTTCGTCCTCTCAGTCTGACTGTTTGTTTGTGGATGATAGGCTGATGACAAACAGTGTTTAATTCCCAAAACTTCACACAAAGCCTTCCAGAACCTAGAAGTGAATTGAACCCCACGGTTCGAAGTGATGTTAATGGGAATACCCTGTAGACGTACCACCTCCCCGATGAAAGCAGAAGCAGTCTCTGTGGCAGAAGGGATACCTTTCAAGGGCACAATGTGGGCCATCTTGGACAAAGATGGTGGGGAATCCTTCTGATGGGGGTAATTTGACAATAAAGTCCATTGAGATCATGCTCCATAATTCCTTGGGCACAGGAAGAGGTTCCAACAGACCTCAATTTATAGCTCTATCAGACTTCCTCCGTAAACATGCCGTCCATGATTTAACATAGTCTCTGCAATTCTGTACCAGGTCTGGCCACCAGACTGAGCGAAGAGCTAAGTCCAAAGTCTTATGCACTCCAAAATGACCTGCTAGGGGATGGTAATGGCACATGTAAAGGACCACCATCCGTAATTGCTCTGGAACAAAGATCTGCTCACCGTGGAAATAGAGACCCTCCTTTAGTTGAAGGCAAAGTTCCTGGGATGGTGGGTAATCCAGAACTGCTGTCTTGATTTGAAGATCAGCCTGTAATAACAGAAAGTTCTTAGCAGGTAAAATGGTGTCAGGTTCAGAGAACACCTCAGTATCTTGAAACATACGAGAAAGGGCATCAGGCTTCCCATTCTTAGATCCTGGCCAATAAGTAATATGGAAGCAAAATCTTGAGAAGAAAAGAGCCCATCAGGCCTATCGGGGTCTTAGTCGGTTTGCTGCTCTTAGATACTCTTATGATCTGTAAACACAAGAATAGCATGTTCCGCTCCTTCTAGCAGATAACACCATTCCTCCAAGGCTGATTTAATGGCAAGTAATTCCCAATCACCTACATCATAGTTCTTTTCTGGGGCACTAAGATTCCTAGAGAAAAAGGCGACAGGGTGAAGTAGGGATTTTGTCCCCTATCGTTTAGACAGTATGGCTCCTGCAGCAATCTCAGAAGCGTCAACCTTGAGAAAATATGGCAATGCAGGATCAGGATGTCTTAAAATGGGTGCAGATGTAAAAAGACATTTCTTTATCGTACATCACGGGACACAGAGCACCATAGTAATGACTATGTGGGTTTATATGCTACCTTTGGGTGATTGGACATTGGCAACCAATAGTAAGAAGGTTCCTCCCATATAACCCCTCCCATACAGGAAGTACCTTTAGTTTTTTGTCAGTGTCTTGAAGGTGATGGTCATGGCTGTGAAAGCTCTTGCTTCAGATAAATGTCCCAGTGAGGATGTTATAATCGGATCCATTCGGATGACATATCATGCTAAAGTGGATGGTACCCGAGTCCTGGTTCAAGAACACGGTCTTGCCTGTAATGTTTCCTTATGGAGCTGGACCCTTGTGATATGGTATTCCTGGTCTTTTATTTGCCCAAGGAAACCTAAAGGGTGCTTTACAGGTCCAGGGGTGTGGACCCTAAACAAAAGGGGGCCCGGTCTCTGAAGGTCCTCAGTGGCATTACCCGCGGTGATGGGGGAAGGTTGGGCCTATTTCAGGCTCTGCTGCGAGGATCAGTGAGTGCTTCCTTTGGAGGCCCCATTTTATTACCTTATATATGTATAAGTAATATTATGTCTATGCCAGATGTAGTGCCTTTTTGTGAAACAGTTGCACAGACTAGATTCCTGTCTTTGGGACCGCGCGTGGGGCGCAGGCACGTGCAGGTGGATGGTGCGCACGTGCAGACGGCGCGTGCATGCGCAGCCCGCTCTCAACTGCGCGCACTCTAGCATGCGGCATGGCGTCGCGGCCGCGTGTTTCCCGCGGGCGTGCGCATGCGCAGTAAGTCCCAGGCATGCATACGTCACGTGACGACGCACGCATAGGGAAGTCAGGTGCCTGCGTGTGTCAGTGCTGTTCGTTAAGGCTCAGAAGAGCCGGGAGCCGGTCGCAGTGGGACACAGAGCGGGGCACGTGAGTCGGGCATTAGCAAACTTTGTAAGGAGGCTATAGTAGGCTTGTTTACAGCCATATAGCACTGTAAGTTTCCTCTAATCTTGTAAGCATGTCTTCTAGAAAATGAGGTGCAGGGAGCAGGATTAATCCAGAGGGTAAAGTGACTCCTTCAAAAACAGGAGATCAACCTCAGACTATTGTAGCACCTGTCTCTCCTGAAGGCCTGTGGCATTTAATCTGGCTGAGCCATTGCATTTGTCAGGCGTTGTGGCCACCACCAATATCCCTGCTTCGACTTATGTTACTAAGGATGACTTAACGTCAGCTCTCGCTGGTCTTGAAGGCAAAATAGCGGGTATGATTGCCTCAGTAACGCAGGGAGGGAAGAAACGAAATAGATCTCCCTCTCCTGAGCCTGGTCCCAGTGCTGAGTCTCTTGAGCACCAGGACTCCCTTAGCCAAATCGGTCCCTGTGAACTGGATCCTGAATGGGCAGAGGATTTTGAGGAGGTGGCCATAGGGGATAAAGATGCCGAAGCAGAGAAGTCCTCTGCATGGGGACTCCGGTTCGGAAGAACCGTTGACGGCTTTGCAATCCCAAAAGCTGTTTATCCAGTCTTTAACCGAAATGGTAAGAGCAGGTTTTAAGTTGCCCTCTCTACAAGGGCCAGAAATTTCCTGTTCTACATTGGGGTCCTTGCGACCTTTGCAAGGTTCTCAGGCGTTTCCTGTACATCCATTATTGGAGCAATTGATTTACGCTGATTGGGAACATCCGGACAGAATATACTTACCTCCTAAAAGGTTTTCTTTTTTGTACCCGATGGAGGAAAAGTTCAAAAAAAGGTGGGATACACCATTAGTGGATGCTGCTCGTTCATCAGTAAATAAAAGCTTAACCTTGTCCAGTGGATAATGCCCAAGGATTTAAAGACCCAGCAAATAAAAAGCTGGAATCTTTGCTAAAGGCCTCCTTTGTGGTGGCCGGGTCAGCAGTACAACCAGCTGTTGCGGCTATTGGTATCTGTCAATCCCTAAAAGACCGTTTTAAAAGACTGGTCAGGGATCTACCTGTTCAGAAGGAATATTCTGATGAATTAAAAGAACTTCCTCGTGCTTTGTGTTTTGCAGTAGACGCATTAAAAGACTCAATCCAGCAGATGTCTCGCTTTGCGCTACTCTCAGTGCATATGCGCAGAGTTTTGTGGTTAAAGAACTGGTCAGCCGAGATGCCTTGCAAAAGGCTACTTGCGGCTTTTCCCTTTCATGGAGAACGTTTGTTTGGAAAAGATCTGGATAAGTATATCCAGAAAATCTCGGGAGGAAAAAGGTCCTTGCTTCCTGTGAAAAGAAGGAATAAGCAGCCTTCCTTTAAGATTCCGAATGCTCCTGGGCCAAGCGCATCTTCTCCCAAGAAGTATCGACAGCCTCAACCACCTGCCTTTAAAAGACCTTACGGTCAGAAAAGAACTTGGACTCAGAAGCCAAATAAGGCCAATGCCAAGACCTCCTTGTGAAGGAGCGCCCCCACTCTTACAAGTGGGGGGCAGACTGCGGCAGTTCGCAGATGCTTGGGCAGGGTGGGTGCAGGACAAGTGGGTTATCTCCACTATAACGCAGGGCTACAAAATAGAGTTCCGCGATTTTCCCCAAATCGATTTCTGAGATCAACAGTTCCTTCGGATCTACAAAAGAAGAAAAGCCTATTCCTAGCCTTAGAACAGCTAAAAAGGCAAGGGGTGATTATCAAGGTTCCGCACAAAGAAAAGTTCAAGGGGTTTTATTCAAACCTATTCACAGTGCTGAAGCCAAATGGGGAAGTAAGGCCCATTCTGGACCTCAAATCCCTCAATTCCTTTCTAAAAGTCCAAACCTTCCAGATGGAATCGGTTTGTTCAGTAATAGCATCTCTCAGAAAAGGGGACTATTTAGCATCCATAGACATCAAGGATGCATACCTGCATGTACCGATTTTCGGACAACATCAAAGGTTTCTAAGCTTCTCAGTAGAAGAGTGTCATTTCCAGTTTGTAGCACTACCGTTCGGTCTGGCTACGGCCCCTCGAGTCTTCACAAAGGTGTTGGCTCAGGTATTGGCCTCTCTAAGGTCTCAGAAGATATCGGTGATAGGATATCTGGACGACCTTCTGTTGAAGGACCAGTCCTTTTCCACCCTGATAGAGAACATTTCAACTACAGTTCATGTTCTGAGATGCCTAGGTTGGATTCTGAATATGGACAAATCAGCTCTTCATCCAGTTCAAATCTTGACATATCTAGGCTTGATCCTGGGAACGACCCAGGAAAGGGTGTTTTTACCCCCCGTGAAGGTCAGCTCAATAGTGGAGCTGGTCAGGAAAATCAAAAGGGAAGAAAGACCCTCAATTCGATTATGCATGAGAATGCTGGGAAAGATGGTGTCATCTTTCAGCGCAGTTCCTTATGCGCAGTTTCACTCCAGGTTGTTCCAGAGAACGATCCTGGAGGCTTGGGACAAGTCTGTCCTAACCTTGGATCATCCAATATCTCTATCCCCAAAGGTAAAGCAGGACCTCTCTTGGTGGTCAAAGACCAGCAACTTAAAAAATGGGAAGTCCTTTCCACCAGTAACTTGGAAGGTGGTAACCTCAGACGCCAGTCGTCTCGGCTGGGGAGCAGTATTGGAAGAGGTCTCCGTACGGGGAAAGTGTTCCCAGGTAGAAAAAACCTTACCGATCAATCTGTTGGAAATCCGAGCGGCTCGTTTGGCCCTCATATTCTGGACGGCCAGGCTACGGGGGTCTCCGGTCAGAGTCCAGTCTGACAATTCCACAGTGGTGGCATACATCAACCACCAAGGGGGTACCCGGAGCTGGGCAGCCCAAAAAGAAATAAATCACATACTGAATTGGGCAGAGAGATATGTGCCATATCTGTCGGCAGTCTATATTCCAGGGGTGGACGATTGGCAGGCAGACTACCTAAGTCGTCAGCAGTTGTTGCCTGGGGAATGGTCCCTTCACCCCAAAGTTTTCCTTCAAATATGCCAGCGTTGGGGGATGCCAGAGGTGGATCTCCTGGCATCCAGGTTCAATGCCAAGGTGGACAGCTTCGTGTCCAGAACCAGGGATCCACTTGCCGTAGGGACGGATGCATTAGTGGTTCCCTGGAATCGGTATTCTCTAATTTACGCCTTTCCTCCGATCCAGATGCTGCCGCACCTGTTACGCAGAATACAGATAGAGCAGAAAACAGTAATTCTGGTGGCCCCACGGTGGCCAAGGAGGTCTTGGTATTCACAGATTGTGAGGATGGCAGTAGGAGACCCATGGTGTCTTCCATTGCGCCCAGACCTATTGTCCCAAGGTCCAATATACCATCCTTCTTTACGGTCGCTAAATTTGATGGCATTGCTATTGAGACCAGAGTACTAAAAGACTGTGGTGTCAGTGGTTCTGTGCTGGCTACTTTCATAAATGCTAGAAAGCCAGTGTCTAGGAAAATTTACCATAGAGTATGGAAGTCATACATTTCATGGTGTGAGAAGAGAAGATGGCACCCTCACAAGTATACGATTGGGTGGGTTCTTGCCTTCCTGCAAGCAGGAATTGATTTAAACTTGTCCTTAGGAACCATCAAAGGACAGATTTCGGCCTTATTGTTTTTTTTCCAGAGGCCAATTGCGTCTCATTCGTTGGTACGAACCTTTATCAAGGGAGTACTACATGTAAAGCCACCAATTAGACCGCCCTTGTGCCCATGGGACTTGAATTTAGTGCTTTCAGCTCTACAGAGTCAACCCTTTGAGCCTATTAAGCATATTCCTTTGATCCTATTGACTAGGAAATAGTTTTTTTTGGTGGCTATAACCTCAGCAAGAAGGGTTTCGGAGTTGGCCGCCCTTTCTTGTGAGAAGCCTTTTCTGTTTGTTCATCAGGACAAAGTTGTAATGCGGCCCCGTCCGGAGTTTTTACCCAAAGTGATTTTCAGTTTTCACTTAAATCAGGATATCGTTTTACCTTCCTTCTTTCCTAACCCTAAATCTAAGGAGGAAAGATTGCTCCATTCACTGGATATGGTGAGAGCTATTAAGGTTTACTTGGATAGGTCAGCCCCTTTTCGGAAGTCTGACTCCTTTTTTGTTCTGCCTGAAGGTCCTAAGAAAGGACAGGCAGCAGCTAGTTCTACAATCTCTAGGTGGATTCTTCAGGTCATTATCCAGGCCTATGAGTTAAAATGCAAGGTTCCACCTCGATATCTCAAGGCTCACTCTACCAGAGGAATTAGTACGTCTTGGGCAGTACGCCAACAAGTGTGGATGGCTCAGGTTTGCAAAGCGGCCGCTTGGTCTTCGGTTCATACATTCACCAGGTTTTACTGACTGGATGTTAGATCTCAAAAGGAGACTGTTTTTGGCCAGAGCGTGCTGCAAGCAGCTTTATAACTTGGAGCCTAAAATAAAGGGGATTTAGGTTTGTTCCCTCCCCTCAAAGGCATTGCTTTTGGACATCCCACATAGTCATTACTATGGTGCTCTGTGTCCCGTGATGTACGATAAAGAAAAATGGATTTTTAAAAAAGCTTACCTGTAAAATCCTTTTCTTGGAGTACATCATGGGACACAGAGGTCCCTCCCCTCTTTTTCTGGGATCTTCATTGCTTGCTAAAAAACTAAAGGTACTTCCTGTATGGGAGGGGTTATATGGGAGGAACCTTCTTACTATTGGTTGCCAGTGTCCAATCACCCAAAGGTAGCATATAAACCCACATAGTCATTACTATGGTGCTCTGTGTTCCGTGATGTACTCCAAGAAAAGGATTTTACAGGTAAGCTGTTTTAAAAATCCATTTTTTAGTCTCTTGAATTCTGAATTTTTGAATTCTGTTTGAGCTTCCAAGGTCCATGTGAAAGTTGTGCGTAGTTTGTCATCTGTGTGCTAGGGAAAATGATACCAGAATAGTCCTTGATGAATTTTCTATAGAAATTGGTGAACCCCATAAACCGCTGCACTGCTTTTTTATCAGTGGGGGCAGGCCAATCAAGTATTGTGGACACCTTCTGCGGATCCTTGGTAATTCCATCTGCAGAGATAATAAGACCCAAGAACTGGATGGTGAGTTTCTCGAATCCGCATTTCTCAGGTTTAGGTGCTGCACCAGATTTAGAAAAGCCCTGCTGCCATTTTTGGTAGCTTTACTGACATGTGCAGCATATTCAGGTAGTTCTCCTAGCAGTCAGTGATGGAGACAGTGGGAGGAGCCTGATGGGTCCACTCTTCCGTTGTGATTGACAGCAGGCAGCGGGCAGATTCCATAGCCAATAGCAGGTTGTCTTTTGGTTATGGAATCCTCCTTTTGCCTATTGTCAATCACAAAGAGTGGACCTAATGGGGAACTAGTGTCTCTGAATTCCCATCAGGCTCCGCCTATCTAGCTATAAACCTGCTCAGGAGCTGCACCGTATTGTATGACAGCTGCAGTGGTGGGGAGGAAGCTCATGCAGGATGAAGTGTCTGTATGGACATGCAGGCCTCAGTGTGCCTCCACACATGATGCTTGCCATAAATTCATGTACCTGCTTCTTACTTGCAACGGACATGTTGGAACTTCTAAAGAGTGTCATAGACACTCTTTATGAACTCCCCGGAGTATGTCTCCTCTGTAATAAAAAGCCTACCTGGTTGTCTTTATTTATTTGTACATTGTAAGCGGAACTCAACCCTCCTATCCTTAACAGCCAAGGAACCTGCCATCTTAGCCTCTATTTGATCAGCGGTTGCCATTGTGCTGCATGTGATCAGTTACGTAACCAGCCATTTTATTGCTTGACAGTTAGGTTGAGAGCACAAGCAACTGTGACAGTTATCATTCATGGCATGCCTTGAATGTAACTGCTTTGGGAAACAGTTAAATCAATGGATTTAGTTCCACTTTAACCACTTCAAAACCAGCCTCGTTTTGGATTTTAGGTGTTTAAGAGTTTAAAACAGGTTTTTTTGCTAGAAAATTACTTAGAACCCCCAAACATTATATATTGTTTTTTTTCTAACACCCTAGAGAATAAAATGGCGGTCATTGCAATACTTTTTTTTGCACCGTATTTGCGCAGCGGTCTTCTAAGCGCACTTTTTTTGGAAAAAATTCAGTTTTTTGAAAAAAAAAATAAGACAACAGTAAAGTTAGCCCAATTTTTTTTTATATTGTGAAATATAATGTTACGCCAAGTAAATTGATACCCATCATGTCACGCTTTAAAATTGCGCCCGCTCGTGGAATGGCGTCAAACTTTTACCCTTAAAAATCTCCATAGGCGACGTTTAAAAAATTCTACAGATTGCATGTTTTGCGTTACAGAGGAGGTCTAGGGCTAGAATTATTGCTCTCACTCTACCGGTCGCGGCGATACCTCACATGTGTGGTTTGACCACCGTTTTCATATGCGGGCGCTACTCACGTATGCGTTCGCTTCTGCGCGCGAGCTCGTCGGGACAGGGCGCTTTAAAAAATTTTTTTTTTTTTTTTAATTATTTATTTTACTTTATTTTATTTATTTTTTCACTGTTTTTTAAAAAAAAAAAATTTGGATCACTTTTATTCCTATTACAAGGAATGTAAACATCCCTTGTAATAGAAAAAAGCATGACAGGTCCTCTTAAATATGAGATCTGGGGTCAAAAAGTCCTCAGATCTCATATTTAGACTATAATGCAAAAAAAAAAAAAAAAAAAAAAAAAAAGTCGTTTAAAAAATGACACAAAATAAATTGTGCCTTTAAGAGAAGTGGGCGGAGCCGTCGTAATGACGTCGCTCCGGCCGTCACATGGTATAGAGACGGGTGGGGGCCATCTTGGCCTCACTCGTCTCAGTACCGAGGAAGTGAAAGGACCCGATCGCCTCCGCCGTTACCGACGGCTCCGGTAAGCGGCGGAGGGTGCGGGAGAGCGGCGGGAGGGGGGGTGGCACCTCTCCCGCCGCCGATAACGGTGATCTCGTGGCGAACCCGCCGCATAGACCACCATTATCGTGTGTAGAATCGCCGGCCCTAAAGATGGATACCTCGGTTGTGGCAGCAGCTGCTGCCGTTACCGAGATATCCATCTTTAAAACACAGGACGTCAATATACAGTGGGCGGTCGGGAAGCGGTTAAAGTTCCGCTTTAAGTCCAGTACCCTGTCATTCAACCGTCAAATGCCAGAAGACAGTAGTAAAGCCTCTAACATTTGACAGTTAGGAGACAGAAGTGGAGATTAATTTGAATTTGAGAAGAAATCGAAGGCCTGATGTGCAGCCTGAGATTGTGATCTAAGTGGGCTCCATAAGGAAATGGTGGTCATTTGATCACACAAGTACTTATAGGCACCACATGCACTTCAGTAGTGTTACTTTAGAAACATGTTTGATCAGTTTAGGTTCACTTTACTGAAAATACAGGTGATACTCGAAAAATTAGAATATCGTGTAAAAGTTCATTTATTTCACTAATGCAACTTAAAAGGTGAAACTAATATATGAGATAGACTCATTGCATGCAAGGCAAGATAGTTCAAGCCGTGATTTGTTATAATTGTGATGATTATGGCTTACAGATCATGAAAACCCCAAATCCACAATCTCAGAAAATTAGACTATTGTGAAAAGGTGCAATATTCTAGGCTCAAAGTGTCCCACTCTAATTGGCTAATTAAGCCATAACACCAGCAAAGGGTTCCTGAGCCTTTAAATGGTCTCTCAGTCTGGTTCAGTAGGAATCACAATCATGGGAAAGACCTAACAGTTGGGCAGAAAACCATCTTTGACACCCTCCATAAGGAGGGAAAGCCTCGAAAGATAATTGCAAAAGAAGCTGGATGATCCCAAAGTGCTGTATCAAAGCACATTAATAGAAAGTTATGTGGAAGGGAAAAGTGTGGAAGAAAAAAGTGCAGAAGCAGCAGGGATGACCGCAGCCTGGAGAGGATTGTCAGGAAAAGGCCATTCAAAAGTGTTGGGAACTTTCACAAGGAGTGAACTGAGGCTGTAGTCAGTGCATCAAAAGCCACCACACACAGACGGATCCTGGACATGGGCTTCAAATGTCGTATTCCTCTTGTCAAGCCACTCCTGAACAGCAAACAATGTCAGAAGCGTCTTACCTGGGCTAAAGAAAAACAGACCTGGTCTGTTGCTCAGTGGTCCAAAGTCCTCTTTTCTGATGAGAGCAAATTTTGCATCTCATTTGGAATTCTAGGACCCAGAGTATGAAGGAAGAATGGAGAGGCACACACTGCAAGATGCTTGAAGTCCAGTGTGAAGTTTCCACAGTCTGTGTTGATTTGGGGAGCCATGTCATCTGCTGGTGTTGGTCCACTGTGCTTCATTAAGTCCAGGGTCAACGCAGCCGTCTACCAGGAGATTTTGGAGCACTTCATGCTTCATTCCGCAGCTCTATGGGGATGCTGACTTCATTTTCCAGCAGGACTTGGTACCTGCCCACACTGCAAAAAGCACCAAAACCTGGTTCAATGACCGTGGGATTACTGTGCTTGATTGGCCAGCAAACTCGCCTGACCTGAACCCCTTAGAGAATCTATGGGCATTGCCAAGAGAAAGATGAGAGACATGAGACCGAACAATGTAGAAGAGCTGAAGGCCGCTATTGAAGCATCCTGGTCTTCCATAACACCTCAGCAGTGCCACAGGCTGATAGCTTCCATGCCACGCTGCATTGAGGCAGTAATTGCTGCAAAAGGGGCCCAAACCAAGTACTGAGTACATATGCATACTTATACTTTTCAGAGGTCCGATATTGTTCTATGTACAATCCTTGTTTTATTGATTGCATGTAATATTCTAATTTTCTGTGGATTTGGGGTTTTCATGAGCTGTAAGCCATAATCATCACAATTATGACAAATCACAGCTTGAACTATCTTGCTTTGCATGTAATGAGTCTATCTCATATATTAGTATCACCTTTTAAGTTGCATTAGTGAAATAAATGAACTTTTGCACGATATTCTAATTTTTCGAGTATCACCTGTATATTATCTGGCATTTTGTGTTTTAAATTATGTTAATGAAATGCTGGATTATATTAAAGTATATGGATGAGTATTTGGCAGCCCGCTGAGTCTTTTTTTTTGGTTGGTAGTCTCTGCTATTTTATTTGCCTACAGATTGTGCCAAAAGATTTTGCATTTGGTGGCACATAGCCAGGTGTTTACACATGGGATGGCTGTCATCAGATACCTGTACTTTCAACAGACTTGAGTATCAAATCACTTCAAGCCGCTACAATTTGAGTGTTCTATTTCTCCCTTATGTTACAACAAATATAAGACTGGTGCTGGAGCTATCTGCCTTTCTGAAATGGAAAGACGGAAAGAGGGCCATCTTTTAAAATGTAAGTTCTGCATGGTTATGTGAAATCATCTACAAGGTATTTGTAAAATGATTTTTGCTTTTACTCACTTTAATGTGTTTCTTTCTTGTTTCTTCTTAGGCACTGTTGAACTCCACAGATGCACCCTGAGAAGGCTACATCCCCATTGCCTTCCAGACAGATCTTGTTCCTAAACTGCAAAATCTTGGAAGCAGGGGGTGGCTTGATTTTTTTTTACGGCGCATGCATGAGATGAGGGACATCATCATGTGCCACATTTTCTGCATGCTGTATGAGATTACTGTAAAGGAGATTGGTGGGCCGACAAACAAGAAGGAAGAAGAAGCTGGCTACAAATGGTGTGATTTTTAACCACTTCAATACTGGGCACATTTACCCACTTCCTGCCCAGGCCTACTGTCGGCTTTCAGTGCTCTCACACTTTGAATGACAATTACTCAGTCATGCAACACTGTACCCAAACTATATTTTGTCATTTTTTTTTGAGACACATAGAGCTTTCTTTTCATGGTATTTAATCACTGCTGTTTTTTGTATTATGCGATATAAGCAAAAAAAGGCTGAACATTTTTTAAAAATTCATTTTTCTTAGTTTCTATTATGAAATCATAAATTTAGGTCAAAAATGTATACTGCTACAGTTAGGGAAAAAAGTATCTGATCTCCTGCTGATTTTGTACATTTGCCCACGGACAAAGAAATGATCAGTATATAATTTTAATGGTAGTGAGAAACAGAATAACAACAAAAATATCCAGAAAAATGCATTTCAAAGAATTTATAAAGTGATTTGCATTTTAATGAGTGAAATACGTATTTGATCCCCTATCAATCAGCAAGATTTCTGGCTCCCAGGTATCTAATTCCTGACAACCTATCACATTTTTGAAGGCCCTGGAGCACCAGGACAGTGGAAACACCCACAAAATTACCTCATTTTGGAAAGCAAACACCCCAACATATTTTCTATGAGGCATAATGAGTCTTTTGAACATGCCATTTTTTTTTTCACATCTTTTTAAAAAATGTGGAAAGAAAATGAAAACGTTTGTTTTTTTATAAAAAGTTGTCAATTTATAAGGTATTTCTAACACAAAGCATGGACATACAAATAATTACACCCCAAAAAAAATTCTGCTACTCCTCCTGAGTATGGCGATAATGTATGTGTGATACTTCTTCACAGGCTAGCCACATAGAGAGGCCCAACATCCAAGGAGTACTTTCAGATCTTCTAGGGATATACATAAATTACACATCTGGAATCCTGACTACCTATCATACGTTTGAAGACCCTGTAGCACCAGGACAATGGAAACACCCACAAAAATGACCACATTTTGGAAAGCAAACACCCCAACATATATTTTATGAGGCATAATGAGTGTTTTGAATGTGTCATTTTTCAACAAGTTTTTGGAAAATGTGGAAAGTAAATTAAAAAATATACTGTATTTATCGGCGTATAACACGCACCGGCGTATAACACGCACCCCAATTTAGGAGGGAATTTTAAGGAAAAAAAAACTTTTAGGAGGGAAGTTGAAGGGAAAAAAACTTACATTTAAATGCCCATCATTGCAGCCTTCTCAGTGCAGCCTTGCCCCAGTGCAGCCATGTCAGTGCAGCCTTCTCAGTGCAGCCTTGTCAGTGCAGCCTTCCCCAGTGCAGCCTTGTCAGTGCAGCCATGTCAGTGCAGCCTTCTCAGTGCAGCCATGTCAGTGCAGCCTTGTCAGTGCAGCCATGTCAGTGCAGCCTTGTCAGTGCAGCCTTCCCCAGTGCAGCCTTGTCAGTGCAGCCTTCCCCAGTGCAGCCTTCGATCCCCTGTCCCTGCCATCCTGGGCTTCAAAATCGCCGACCGTGATTTGAAAATGGCGCCGCCGGCGCCGAAATACACAGAGCCGGTCCTCGGCTCTTTCCGGTGGCTCTCGTTCACTTTCGGCTCCACTCGTAGTCCCGAGCGGAGCTATCCGAACCTAGCCGAGTAGGTTCGGATAGCTCCGCTCGGGACTACGAGTGGAGCCGAAAGTAAACGAGAGCCGCCGGAAAGAGCCGAGGACCGGCTCTGTGTATTTCGGCGCCGGCGGCGCCATTTTCAAATCGCGGTCGGCGATTTTGAAATTGTGACAGCTCAGGATCACAGGGGATCGGCGTATAACATGCACCTGCGACTTTCCCCTGATTTTAAGGGGGAAAAAGTGCGTGTTATACGCCGATAAATACGGTAAGTATAAGATATTTCTAACACACAGCATGGACATACCAAGATTTACACCCCAAAATACATTCTGCTACTTCATCTGAGTATGGCAATACCACATGTGTGAGACTTTTTCACAGACAGCCTAGCTAAACAAAGGGTAAACAAAAGAATACCTGTGGTTTTAGTAGAACCGTTGTCTGCAGAGGAGAACATTGGTCCAGGAAGCAGGCAGAGATGTGGTCAGCAACAGCCAAAGGAATCACCCAGGCAGCAGGCAGGAATATGGTCCACAAACAGGCCAGGGTCGGTCCAGACAGCAGGCTGACATCTAGGCAAAGAGCAGGAACATGGTCCATAAACAGTCCAGGTTCAGTACAAGCAGAAAGCAGGGTTATGCTCAGCACAGCCAAAGTATTGGCCCAGGCAACAGCCAGGAACATGGTCCAAAAAATGTCCGGGGTCAGTACAGGCAGCAGGCAAGGATATTGTCAGCACAGCCAAGGTGTCAGGGTGCTAGTCTGCATAAACATGAGCATTTGATAAAAAGAAGACAGAAGAATAAAAATGTGCATGTGCTGAGGAAAAGACCTAGCGTAGTTGCCAATACTTTACATGGTTATGCTCGTCTGCACAGAAACGCGTGCATGCATTTATGCTGCCTAAACTGGCACCAAACGCCCTATATAAGGTCAGTGGCTGCACTTAGACTTTGCTGGATGATCTTCAGCTACCAGTACTCTTTGCTCCTGTGTTTCCTGTATTCTTTGGATTACCTGTTCCCTTACCTCTGGACTTCTCTGCTGCCTAATCCCTGGTCTTGCTCTAAGGACTCTGCTTCTCTTGCTCTACCATGTGTGGCACACCCCCTAAGAATCCGCAAGTAGAAAGGGATTCCTTACCCTGCACAACCAGGCACACTGCATTGAGTCAGAAGAACAGTCCAGTGCTTTGTTTTTTTTGTTTTATTGAGGGGAATAAACTTGGATAGGGATAGGAATGTTATGGGGTGCCCACTTGATCAGGGCCGTCTTTAAGGCAGGGCAAAAGGGGCAGCTGCCCTGGGCCCTGTCATTGTTGTGGGGCCCAAAGCAGCTGCCTCATACTTGCCAACTTTTCCAGTTTAAATTCTCTCATCCCTTGAGGTATTAGTCTCATGCTGTGTCCTAATATCTCAGTATGAAGTTCTGTTATTAATGCTGCCCAGCTCTGTCTTGTTGTTGTGTACAGATGACTCACCTGCAGACCCTGTGCTTACATGTAAATACCAGCATTGATATGTAAATAGCAGCGGCATTCATATGTAAATAGTGGCAGACCGGCAGCATTCTATGTAAACAGAGGTGGTATTCATATGTATATCATGCCCCCCTGAGGGCATATCCACCATCACCTATACTGAATGCTACCCACTGGGGAGATAAAGGGGCATGCTTGAAAGTCCTGCATACAACTGTGGTCATTAAGCCTACCATCAGCCTGTTCTGCAAAGGTAAGCAAATTAGTGGGGGGAGGGAAGTGTGTGGTGTGCAGAATTAGGCAGAGGAGAAATTACAGTTTGGGGTACACAGGTGAGCAAGGTCCAGTCCATGGTGTGCAGCCAGTGAGGAGATGATGTGCTGTAACCTCTAGCAACCAATCAGTAAGCAGTAATGATGTGCAGTAACCAATCAGTGAGCAGTATTGATGTACAGTAATCTCTAGCAACCAATCAACAAGCAGAAATCATGTGCTGTAACCTCTAGCAACTAATCAGTGAGCCAAAATGTTTGCTGTAACCTCTAGCAACTAGCCAGTGAGCGGTAATGATACACTGTAACCTCTGGCAACCAATCGCAATCACTGTCTAATCTGATTCAGTAAACTGATTTTGAGTCTAGCTGCTATTTATTGTATGTCTGAGAGCAGGTGGAGAGCAAAACTGCATGGGGGGCCCCAAGAAAATTTTTGCCCAGGGTCCAATCAATATTAAAGACGGCCCTGCACTTGATCAAAGGAACAACTCTTCAGGGACATTCAACTATATACAGTCCTCACATGTACACTCCACTTCTGCCTCCTGCATAAATCTTGCTTACAGAACTACAACTCCCAGGACCAGCTGGCACAGTTGGGTAGGTAGCAAATGCCCTTTACAAGCAGGGACCGCGGACCCCTTGTTTGTGCAGCAAAGTCCTAGTGCCCAGCTGTTCTTCTGTGGCTACTTATCCCAGCACCATCTCTTCAGGCACTGCCAGCCCACCTGGCTGCAGCTGCCCCTTTCTCCAGCCCTCTTGGCTAAACTTTCACAGTCCTCCCAGATTGACTCTGCATTCATCTCAGAATGCTCTCCCCAAATCCTCTCAGGCTGCCTCTCAGTCCTCTCCCGACTGTAACACTCACCAGCCCACCTTGTTGTCTTCCTCCCTGGAGATTCGTCCGGCAGTGTTCTCCTGCTCTCATTCTCCTGCTCCCGGTCAGGACACCCCTGTGTGTCATGAAGAGGGCCCCTTGCTCACCCGTGCCCAGGCCCGAGGTCACCCCCCCAGACTAAGGGGTTACCTTCAAGGGCCACCGACAGCCTAACACTCCATCTCCAGCTTCCACCCGAACTTCACTGCCCCAGCTGGGCTGACCCAGACTATTTGAGGGGGCCTGCCTCCTGCCAGCTCATCTGTTGGGGATTGGTCAGGGCCTTCAGAATACTCCAGACAGCTCCTCCCCACTTACACTCCTATTCTTCTGGAAGTTTCCAGTAAGCTCCAGAAGGAGGAGAAGGTCTCAGAGATGCTACCTGTGAGGCATCCAGCCCTCCCTGAGTCACTCACCCTGACCCAGAAAAAAAACACAAGCTTGCCTGCCAGCCAAGCCTAACAATTTACTTACACTACAGAAGAATCTTATCGTAGCACACTAGAGGGTGCTACACATGCATGACCCTGGCTTACTCTTGACTACCCTGCTGCATGCTCCACTGGATCCCTGTGAATGACCTCGGCTCTGTTCTTGACCAAGCATCTGCCTTATCCCTGGCTTGCCTTCCTGTGTATGACTCCGACTCCTATCCTGACTATGGTTCTTCAGTCCAGACCTGCCAGCCTGATACTGCTTCTTTCACCTTGCCTGTGGTCGCTGCCCTGGTTCTGCTACATCTCCAGGGGCTACGGAGGTCCTGCCATCTGTCCTGATAGACCAGCTGACAGCTATCCAGTTCCACTGTTTTGCAAGCAGCTTTCAGCAGATCTACCTAAAAAGTGCCGGTGCTTCTTTAAGCCTAGCATTCCCTGTTCCCACATTGGCACTTAGCTGCAAAGGAAAGCCCTCTTCTCAAATTGGCCTCAGACTAGGTATGTGACATAAAGTATTGGTACAGGCAGCAGGCAGGAACATGGTCCATAAAAATTCCTGAGTAATTACAGGCAGGAGGCAGAGATATGGTCAGCACAGCCAAAGTATTGGTCCAGGCAGCAGGCAGGAACATGGTCCACAAACAGTCCAGGGTCAGTACAGGCAGCAGGCAGAAATATAGTCAGCACAGCCAGAGTATTGGTGCAGGCAGCAGGCAGGAACATGGTCCAGAAAAAAGTCCTGGGTAATTACAGGCAGCAGGCAGGAACATCAGGCTTAGAGCCTCAGTCAGGTAAGACTTGGGAAGAGGGGTAGAGGCTTCTTTCCACCCAAATCACTTTGAAGCCTCCGGACTCCAGACCCAGAATTACAAAACCCGGAGAAAACCAAAAACTGTTTCTCTCTACTCAGAAACGTGGCTGACAAACAATCCAGTTGGCAGACAAAGGAATCATACGTAAACAGGCCAGGGTCAGTTAAGATTAAAGGCAGAGGCATGGTCAGTCGAGGCAGCAGGCAAATGTTCAGCACAGATATTAGAAACGGGTAAATGGCAGGTTGTTAGAAATATAGGCACTATACCTTCACTCATATTTTAGTGGCGTGTGGTAACTTAGTAAGCAGTCTCCGATGCATAGGCCCGTTAGGAGGGACATTGGGGAAAATGAAAATAGGTGTCTTTCCTAACTCCCTCTCTGCTGCATAGCCAACATTTTTTTTTGGTGTCTTTGGGCTGCTTCTGTGGGTGGAATGTTCTCTGGAAAATATTGCTCATGAAGTCTGAATCAGGGTTAATGTTTTCTGGTGAAGATCCTTGCTGATAGATCAGGGCAGTGATGATATCTTTTAGAAATTTGAGGAAGGTGGTGGGTGTTTGCGTGGACTTGTGATAGGTGACAAATGCATTATAAATAGCCAAATGAAAAAAAATAATTGCAACCTTTTTTGTACCAGAAAAAGTACCCTCTTATTGCTAAATAGGGCTGTAGCATCTGATCATTGAAATCCACCCACTATAAACAGATTGTAAAACTGGATGCATGCAGACTTTTGGATGGGACCGTGTTGTCTGTGAATTTCCATTGAGGTGTCATTATGGATGGTGGACAGAATGTACACATCTCTCCTATCCCTCCACTTCATGGCCAACACTTCGTTGTTCCTAAAACTCACCAATTCCCCCCTTTGTAACCTTGTGGTCATCAGACTTTGTGGGAAGCCCTAGCCATTTGTTCTTGTTGTACTGCAGGCCAAGGATTTCTGGAGGTACAGGTTGTGGAAAAGGGGCAGACTTGTGTAGAAATTATCCAGGTAGATGTGATACCCAGTAGAGGCTGGTGTTCAATACTTTGGGGGGGGGGGGGGGGTGTCCCTGCATGTAGATTAGGGGCCAGGTATTAGGGTGATAGTACCCCTGCGTCCCCAATGGGCGGGCCGCCACTGGTGATACCCTTTTTTGAATTGTGGAAATGCCAGGTCCCAGACAATTTTTCCACTAGTGCCTATGTAGGTTGCGCACTTAGGGGGCCGGAGCTGGGAATCTTTGCCTTTGTACACTCAGAACACCTACAAATACCCCTGGCTCTTTCAGAGAGATCGTAGAACTTTACTCCATATCAGGTCCTTTTAGTGGGAATGTACTGCTTGATTCCCAGCCAGCCAGTGAAGTGGACAAGGGACTCATGGATGGGGTGGGTGGACCAGTAAGCGTGTAATTCATTTTTTTTATAAGCCCCATGTTAATTGTGAGGCCTTAGTTTTTTAGGACCGAGTACAAGTACCGATACTTTTTTTCAAGTACTCGCCGATACCGACTACCGATACTTTTTTTTAATGTCACGTGACAGTGTTTTTGCTTTTTTTTGTTTTTTTTTGGGGGGGGGGGGGGGTAGAAACGGTGCCTGTGTGTGTGTTTTTTTTTTTATCATTTACATTTATTATTTTTTACAGTTTTTTTTTTATTCTTTATTGCACTATGTGTGTGTGTTTTTTTTTTAATCAGCCCTGTTGGGGGGCTTTGGTGAGATACCAGGGGTCTTAACAGACCTCTGATATCTCCCCCTTGAGACAGAGAAAGAGACCGAGGATAGAGATTCCCCAGTCCCTTTCTCTGCAGCCTCAGCTGCACTGAAAATGAATGGAGAGAAGACAGCGGCTCCTCTCCATTCATAAACTGACACATCGTAATCACAGGAGATTACAATGTTTCAGTTATGTAAATGGACAGAGTCAGCTGACTCTGTCCATTCACACAGCGGAGAGAGACAGCAGAACGGAGGGGACAGAGGAAGAGAGAGGGGGACAGCGGAAAGCCGGAACGGATGGGGACAGTGGAGGGGGACAGAGGAACGGATGGGGACAGTGGAGGGGGACAATGCAACGGAGGACAGCGGAGGGGGACAGAGCAAAGAAGGAGGACAGCGGAGGGGGACAATGCAACGGAGGAGGACAGCGGAGGGGGACAATGCAGCGGAGGAGGACAGCGGAGGGGGACAGCGGATGGGAACAATGCAGCGGAGGGGGACATTGGAACGGAGGGGGACAGAGCAACGGAGCAGGACAGCGGAGGGGGACAGAGGAACGGAGGGGGGCTAAGGGAGATGAGGTGACAGTCAGCGGTGATCGTGTGTGGGGGGAGTTACAAGCACCGATCACCGCTGTGTCACTAAAGCAGCTGAAAGCCGCGGGGGGGAAGCTTGTAACTCCCCCATGCGCCGATCACCGCTGACTGTACAGGTATCGGGGGAAGCATCGGGAGCATTTGCCCGAGTACAAGTACTTGGGCAAATGCTCAGTATCGGTGCCGATACCGATACTAGTATCGGTATCGGGACAACCCTAGTGAGGCCCAAAAATAATTTGAACTCCTCCATTGTGAGATGTCTCCATTCAAATGAGCATGCATAGAATGAACAATTTGTGATATATTGCTGGGCAAAAAGATTGGTCTGATCTACACTCAACTGAAGTAAATTGTTGGTGAAAATAAATAAATAAAATTAATTGTTGAAAAATGTTCAGTGTTGGGCTGAACATCTGACTGTGCGGTGAAAGATGGGAAACTTGCTGATCCTGAGTTGGAAGGCAGCCACAATTCGTTCGCAAGTGCATCTGGAAGACTTACAAATGCCCTAATTCTTGGGCTCTGATGTGATAGCCCAGTACTAGTACTGGGCCTTTCATCCCTGGGTCTAGCGCCGTTGGTGTTTGCCAATTCACCAGTGAGGTGTGTGGCACTGCTTTTGGTTGCCTGGTCTTGAGAGCATCTTATCCTTTTTGAAGGGACCATTTCCTCCTCTGATTCGGTCACTGATCTGTTACTTTTGACAGGGTTGTACTCACAATCGGAATCAGATGGTGATAACTCCCCGCTGCTCTCATCCGTCATACTAAGGATCAGTGGCAGCTCATTCAATAGGGGCGCACAGGTGCCACCCCCCCATCCATGCGTCCGTCCCCCTAATCTACATAAAAGGCGCTGGACACATGGATTCCAATGGGGGGGGGAATGTTTTTTTTTAAGTATGTGATCATTGATTAGAGCCAGAGGCTCTAATAAGCTTCAAAAAAGGATGGGCTTGGGGCACAGAGCACTGCGTTCTGAGCCCACCCAGTTGTGTGACAATAGCGATATTCGCTATTGTCACACTGATCCTCCTCCTGGCCAATCAGAAGGCAAGTTCTAAGACCCGTCACCCGATTGGCTGAAAGGACAGGCCAGGCTATCCTCTTGGAGGCCTAGGAGTAGGAAGGAGGAGATGCAGAGGAGGAGGAGACGCGATAGAAGCTGCTGCCCACCCGCAACCTAGGTGGGGTAAGTGTGGGAGTGGGACTGGATGACCGACCAAGACCCCCTGGGAGGGGGGGTCGCGGTTTGACCCGACCGACAGCTGGGGGGTGGTTGTTTGCTGCCCCCCCCTAAAACAAAACACCAGCCACCACACTGCTGAGGATTTGAAATGCCTCATCACTAGTATAAAATTTCTTGGACATGGCTGGCTCTGGTGACCCTGGGACAGGTACACAGCTGATGGGCGGCTGTATGACAGGCACACTGCTGATGGGCAGCTGTGTGACGGGTACAATGCTGATGGGCGGCTGTGTGACGGGTACACTGCTGATGGGCGGCGTGACGGGTATACTGTTGATGGGTGGCTGTGTGATGGGTACACTGCTGATGGGCCGCTGTGTGACAGGTACACTGCTGATGGGGGACTGTGTGATGGGTACACTGCTTATAGAAGGGCTGTGATGGGTACATTGCTGATGGCAGCTGTGTGATGGGTACACTGCTGATGGATGGCAGTGACAGCTCAGGTCGGAGCCACTGTACTAACAATGCCATCGGCTGAGAGCGCTGACCTTTTTCGCTCATGAGCCTTTGAAAGAAGCCTGCCCGGCTGCCATGCACACGGGTCGAATGTTGGCTGGCTTCTATTGAACCGACCAATGCCATCCGACATTTGGCCTGTGTGTACTAGGCTTTACTGGCCTTTGTTTACATTTGTGATCGGCTTTGATTTAAAACAGAAATGACGTGGTAAATAGCCACTGTCATCTCCTTAATGGGATCAGTGATGTACTGTAGGGGACACAGCTCACCACTAATTGCCACGCTGTGCCCCCCCCCCCGTGGCGTGCATGCGCACCACGTATTGGAGGAAGTCATATGATGTCCACTCGAATCTAGAGCGGCCCTGCCCAGCCGTCATTGGACTATAGGCAGGGGGTGGAGCAGAGCCACACTGTCTGCATCTTAAGCTGGTCATACATGGATTCGATCCATCTATGGGCAAGCTGGATGTACTGAAGTCCATCCATCGATCGACTTCAGTATAACCAGCCTGTCAGATTTTTTGTATGCGATTACTGTCGGTGGCTATAGCTGCAAGCAGTAATCATTGTGTTGTTCCAGCCAAAAATGTCTCCCTGCTGGCAGAACACCATAGTTCCGCAGCATGGATTACCCTATCAACACCAAATGTGTTGATAAGGAATCATGCAATTATCTTTCTTTCCACCCTTGGTGGAAGGAAAGATAATCGTGTCATCTATGACCTGCTTAAGACAGCACGGCTCGGGATCGAGCCCACACGACTGCCTCCATAGCAAGCGGCTGGCTATGGGAGCACTCGCCAACGAGGAGGAGCCAGCAGGAAGACTAGAGGGAGAACCCAAGTAGAGGTTTGGGCTGCTCTGTGCAAAACCATTGCACAGAGCAGGTAAGTGTGACATGTTTATTATTTAAAAAATGAAGGTTTAGAATCACTTTAATTTTATATTTATTTAACCACTTGCCTACCAGGCACTTACACCCCCTTCCTGCCCAAGCCATTTTTCAGCTTTCAGCGCTGTCACACTTTGACAATTGCGCGGTCATGCTACACTGTACCCAAACAAATTTGTAATCATTTTCTTCACACAAATAGAGCTTTCTTTTGACACTGTTGGCAATGATGAGGAGGCACTAATATGCCGCACTTATGGGCACTGATAGGTGGCACTGATATGTGGCACTGATGAGCACTGATAGTTGGAACTGATGGGCACTAATTGGCGGCACTAGTGGGCACTAATAGGCGGCACTGTTGGGCACTGATAGGCGGCACGGATGGGCACTGATGGGCATTGATGGGTGAAACTGATGGGCATTACTGATGGACACTGATTGACAGCAGTGATGGGCATTGATGAGCAACACTGATAGGTGGCACTGATTGCCAGCACTGACTGGCATCGCTAATGGGCACTGATTGGTGGCACTTGTGGGCAATGGTGGGCACTGATTGCTGCCACTGGTGGGCACTGATAGCTGGCATTGGTGGGCAATGGTGGGCACTAATTGGTGACACTGTATTTCACTATTGTAATCAGGGCACTGATGATCAGTGCCCTGATTACATTCCTAGACCTGCCCCTGAGAGGAGATGCCGCCGATCGGCTCTCCTCTCCTCACACTCTGTCAGTGTGAGGCGAGGAGAGCCGATTACCGGCATTTCCTTGTTTACATGTGACCGGCTGTGATTGGATGCGGCTCTTTACAGAGATTGGGGTCGCGCTGTGTCCTAGCAACAAGGCGCGGCCACGGTGTGTGCCACCGCAGGCGCGCAAGAGCGGCCGCTATGGGACGCCATCATATGATGGCGTCCCAGAATGAGAGCCGCAACGGCCTGCCCCGCCGTCATTTGATGGCGGGGCGGGTGGCAAGCAGTTAAAGACATATATACATTACAGTGGGTGGTACAGTGGCTTAGTGGTTATCACTTCTGTCTTGCAGCACAAGGGTCCTTGGTTTGAAATTCAGCCAGGACAGTTTGAATGTTCTTCCTGTGCTTCTGTTGGCATCCTCTGGGTACTTTGGTTTTCTTCCCACTCTCCAAAGAACACCATATTAGGTTAATTGGCTTTTTTTTTAAAATTGGCTGTATTTTGTGTATTGGGTATGCACATGTGTTATCAAATTCTGCATGCTAATCCCAAGTTGAGCAACTGGGAGGGTTGAGCAAAGATCTGGTGACCTACCTCGTAAATAAAAATTGTCAAGAAAATTCTATGAAAAAGGCTCTAAAGTGTTTTGGACATGGTGCCTATTAGTGTGGCCATACAATCATCAAGAGTTTGATACGACTGGATGGAAACATAGATAAATTAGAGAAACAAAGGACAAATGAGGGGGAAATAGGACTGGATGAATTTGTATCCAAAAGAAACAAAAATAGGAGCTATGCTTCTACATGTCAATTGTCTTATGCCGTGTACACACAGTCGGACTTTTCAGCAACAAAAGTCCGACGGCCTGTCCGACAGACTTTCGATAGACTTTTGGCGGACTTCCAATGGACTTTCTAATGAACGGACTTGCCTACATACGATCACACAAAAGTCCGACGGATTCATACGTGATGACGTACACCGGACTAAAATAAGGAAGTTGATAGCCAGTAGCCAATAGCTGCCCTAGCGTCGGTTTTTGTCCGTCAAACTAGCATACAGACGAGCGGATTTCTGGGTCCGGCGGAGTTACGGCGTAAAGATTTGAAGCATGTTCCAAATCTAAACTCCGTCAGATTTGCGACTGGAAAAGTCCGCTGAAGGTCCAGTGAAGCCCACACACGATCGGATTGTCCGCCGGATTTGGTCCGTCAGCGTCCGTCAGACCAGTCCGGTCGAAAAGTCCGACCGTGTGTACGCTGCATAAGTGACACTTTGCTGTTGAGTCAAAGTCAATATTGTCTAAGGAGCAAACTTAGCTAAAGATTGTTAACAATGCAGGTTTCTATTCTCACCTTTCTGTGATAATCTTTCTTCCCAGCCTTCTACCACGAGAAGGATGAAGGATGGACTACAAAATATGTAGGTAATGGACTCGTCCAGATCAAGCCAACCATAACAAATTAAAACAAAAATGGTCAATTTATTGCACCGGGGCTTTTCTCACTTTTCTCACTGCTACTTTTCATTTATATGAAATAGTATGTAAACCCAACATTTCCTATTCTTGATATGTGCCTGCTGTACCATGTACTTGTATGAAAAAGTATTCTGTTCTATTTGCATTGCTAGCTTTGTGTGAAATCCCTGATGTTCCTGACAGTCCCTCTGCTTTCCTACTAAAAACTAACCACACTAGTCATGAGAGCACAGCGTGGTCAGTTCTTTAGCTGTGCTGGGAACTCAGTCTGCTCCCCTCCAATGCTCAGACTTGTCCTGACATGCCCTCCCTCCTTTCTTAGAACAGCCATTCACTGGGGAGATCAGTGTAATCCTGTTTCTCCTCCCCTCAGCTCTCTAAACTCCTTATGCAGCTGAGAACAGAGGGGGTGTGATCACTTATAAAAATGGTAAAAAATATTTATAATGTTTACTTAAATTTATAAACAAATGTTATACCTATAATTTCTATTTTAACCACTTTCCATCGGAGATACGCATATTTGTGGCCTCTCCATGGGTGGGCTTTAACACTGAGCAGCCACATATATGCATCCCTGTGCAAACATTCTACTGTGCCCAGAGCGTGTTCCCTGCACAGTAATCGGTGGATACCTGAAAGCTTCCAGTGCATACTTGCACTGGACTGCAAGTATGATCGCTGTGACTGTCAATCACTGACTGTCTGGCCAGAAGTGGTCTTCATGGAAGAATTGCGGACAAAAAACCATACCTCCAACGTCAAAACAAGGCCAAGCGACTCAACTATGCGTAAAAACATAGGTACTGGGGTGCATAAGGCCCCTTTCACAAGATTGGCCTACAAAGAGTGGGCCACCCATTGACTTTTATGGGCAGGCGGATGTCAGCAGAGATGTGTCTGCTGACACCACCCTGCCATCAGATCCGGCGAGATCCGCTGAAAACATATTTATCGTATCGCCATCCGTCTATTAGATCAGATGGGATTGGATGAAAATAAACATGCTGTCCGTTTTCATTTGATCTTTCCATAGAGAACAGCGGAGCTCTGACAGGTCCATCCCTGCACAGTGAGCAGAGATGGACCTGTCATCCACCTAACAGCGATTCGATCCCCGCTGAACAAAACAGACTATGCTGAGTGGATCCGCCCCGTGTGAAAGGGGCCTAAAAATGGCAGCAGGTGCTCTGGACTGATGAGTCAAAATTTGAAATATTTGGCTGTAGCAGGAGGCAGATTGTTGTCTAAGGGCTGAAGAGCTGTATAATATTGAATGTCTGCAAGCAACAGTGAAGCATGGTGGAGGTTCCTTGCAAGTTTGGGGCTGCATTTCTGCAAATATGTGAACCTAGCCAAAGGCCCTGTTCACACTTCGGTGTTGAATATTTGTGCACACATTTTTTGGTGCTTTTTCAGGCTTGAGCATTTTTGTTTTAGTCGATGGAAAACTAGTCACAAGGAGGAGAGGTACTACACGTTTTTTTCCAGACGTGTTTCAGGCACTGACTCCCATAGAAGTCTATAGAAGCCATAAATGTGCCACTCTGTCCCAAAGAAGCTCATGTACTTTTTTGAGCTTTGAATGGCAAGTTTTAAGTGACTCTGGGTGTGAACGAGCACTCTTGAATATAAAGGGAATAGCGATGTTCAGCATTGAAGCGCTTCGAGAAATGTGCTCAAGGCCGGGTTCACATATGTGCGAATTGGATGGGGGTTTCCCTGCAACCAATTCACATGACATGCGACTCGAGTAAGACCGGCTCTCAATGGAGCCGGTTCACACAGGTCCGGGCGCGGACGCTGTCCGCATTCCAAAAGGGTCCTGTTCATGTTTAGGTCTGGTTCAGGTAAAAATTCGGACCGGATTCGCACCTGAACCGGTGAACTGAAACGCACCGGACCCCATGCTGGGGAACTGCGGCCGCACATATATGGAATCCGGTCTCAGATTGCTCAGATGTGAACCCAACCTAAGGGCCTGTTCACACGTGTGACATGTTTTACTGTGCGTTGCAGTACAATTCATCATGAGCAGCACCCAACTGTAATAAACAATTGCAGGCAACCCATTGGCTCTGCAGTGCACCACAACACACACTTTGTGCGCAGAGTGGAGGGCTGCCTTAGAAATAGAGGTTGGCTAATTTTGGAATGCATTGCAAAGTGTTGGCACAAGGAGAGGATATGCTATGTGCTTTTTCCGGGGTGTTTCAAGCCTCTAAATGGCCGGTACACACCATCAGAAAATCGGACGAAAAATGACACTTTCTAAGCGATCGTACAATAATCTGATCGTTAGTACACAGCTTTTGAGAGCCTATCAGGACAGTTCATCCAATATTATCCGATGGGACAAGCATGAAAATTTTCCTCGTATGATACCAGATCGTATGATTTTCATTTAATCAGTACAGTTGTTGTTTGAAAATACAATATAAATACAATACGTTACATCACTTATAAATTTTTAATTCTGTCGTACGAGAATTTTCATAACTTAAGTAACTTCTTCATTTTCCATATGGAGACTATCATGCAAAAAACAAAAAACTGATCATTCATCTGATAATCTCATTGTGTGTACCAGGCAAGGCTGCTTTCACCTGATCTGCTGTAAAAACATGGCAAAGAACGCATATGTGGTGCAGTTTTTAAGAGCTTGCTGACCAGCCCCCTGCAGTTATACTGCGGTAGGTTGGCTCGGCTGCGCAAATCGCCGTAAGTGTACGTTGGTCCCTTTAATGGTCATAGCAGGCGCTTCACCCGCGGCGCTTCGCCAGAGCAAATGCACACGGCCGGCGGCCGCGATGTCTGCCGGCCACCTGTGATTGCTCCACAGAGAGCCAGAACAGGGATCTGTCAATGTAAACAAACAGATCCCCATTCTATCAGGGAAGTAGAGAGAGATCATCTGTTCCTAGTGATCAGCAACAGCATCTCTCTCCTCCTCCAGTCAGTCCATCCCCCTGACAGTTAGAAACACCTCTCTAGCCACTTGCTTACTGGGCACTTAAACCCCCCTCCTGCCCAGACCAATTTTCAGCTTTCAGCGCTGACGCACTTTGAATGACAATTGCGCGGTCATACAACACTGTAACCAAATGAAATTTTTATCATTTTTTCCCCACAAATAGAGCTTTCTTTTGGTGGTATTTAATCACAGCTGGGGTTTTTATTTTTTGCTAAACAAACAAATGTTTAATAGTTTGTTATAAAATTTTGCAAACAGGTAATTTTTCTCCTTCATTGATATGCGCTGATGAGGCGGCACTGGTGGGCACTGATAGGCTGCACTGATGGGCACGGATAGGCACAGATAGGGCGGCACTGATAGGCACAGTTAAGGCGGCACTGATAGGCACAGTTAAGGCAGCACTGATGGGGACAGATAAGGCGGTACTGATGGGCACAGATAAGGCGGCACTGATGGGCGCTGATGGGTACCACTGATGGGGGACACTGATGGGTGGCGCTAATGGGGGGCACTGATGGGTGGCACTGATGGGCAGTGATGGGCGGCACTGATGGGCACTTATGGGCACTGGTAGGTGACACTGATGGGCACTGATAGGTGGCACTGATGTGCAGCACTGTTGCACTGATGTGGGCGCTGATGGGTGGCACTGTGGGCACTGATGGGTGGCACTGTGGGCACTGATGGATGTCACTGATTGATGGCACTGTGGGCACTGATGGGTGACGCTGGCGGGCACTGGTAGGCGGCACTGCTGTCTATTGCTTTGTGACAGATGATCGCCGTGATCGGGACTGATGTCCCGATCACGGCCGCCGGTGATCGGGTTTTTTTTCCTCCTCGCACTGTCAGCGCGAGGAGGAAAAATAGCCGATTACCGGCTCTGTTTACATCACATGATCAGCTGTCATTGGCTGACAGCTGATCATGTGGTAAGGGGTCGGGACCGACCCCTTACTCTGATCTGTGATCAGGCGAGTCTCATAGACTCGCAGGGGGCGTGCAGGCCGCTTGTGCATGGGACGACGCCAATATACGTCGTCCCGGCAAAGTAGATCCGCGCTGTTGCCGTCATTTGGCAATGGCCCAGATCTGAAGAGGTTAGGGAATACTTAACCCCTTGATCGCCCCCTAGTGTTAACCCTCTCCCTGCCAATGTCATTTATACAGTGATCAGTGGCTATTTTTTAGCTCTGATCACTGTAATAATGTCACTGGTCCTAAAAAAGTGTCAAAAGTGTCCGATCTGTCTGCCGAAATGTCGCAGTCCTGCTAAAAATCGCAGATCACCGCCATTACTAGTAAAAAAAAATAAAATGCCATAAATCTATCCCCTATTTTGTAGACGCTATATTTTTTGCGCAAACCAATCAATATACGCTTATTGCTAATTTTTTTTTACCAAAAATATGTAGAATACATATTGGCCTAAACTGATAAAGATTTTTTTTTTGGGGGGGGGGGGGTATTTATAATAGCATTAAGAATTTTTTTTTTTTTTCAAAATTGTCGGTCTTTTTTTGTTTATAGCATAAAACAAATGATCAAATACCACCAAAAGAAAGCTTTTATTGTGGGGAAAAAAAGGACATTAATTTTGTTTGGGTACAACGTCGCACGGCCGTGCAATTGTCAGTTAAAGCGACGCAGTGCCATAACCAAGTGGTTAAAGGACAGTTGACTCAAAAACCGCAGCAAAAACGCATTGTGGGTGTGTTTTTGCCGTGTTTTCCATTACTTTCCATGGGAAGGTGCATTTTTGGTGCAGTTTATTTAACTCCCCAAACATGCTCCAAAAATGCTGTAAGAAGAATTTTTTTTCTACTGCAACGGAAGCGAACCGCCCAACTGTGAACTCATTCATTTATTTTAAAGGTAGGCATTTTTTTTGAACTTTTCAGGTGCTTTTTTCTTTTAACACAAAAGCGCTTGAAAAACTCCTTAGTGTGAAAGCAGCCTCAGGGCCAAAAAATGCAGAACCCTGCCCCAAAGAAGCGTGTGTACTTTTTTGACTTATTCACACGTGTGGCGGGGGGGAGTCAGCAATAAAAACAGGCAGTTCAGCTGCGGTTTTACCGCCTGCCTGAACACTAACATATCCGGCAAAACATAAGCATGTCCCTTACAGAGGGTGGTGCCGCTAAACACGACCAATGCAGATCTACGAGGCTGCAACACAATTGTAGGTTTAAATCAGACGGTAAGGAGGCGATATGTCGCCACCTATCAAACACCATGCTTGGGTTGTTTTTCAGGGAGGCGTCAGTTGCTGCCGCGCATGTGAATGAGCCCTTTGGGCTTCGAGTGTTAAGGTTCAAGCAACACGATGCTCAGGTGGGGAACGGGCACCACTAAAAATAATGGGAATCTTGAGGTTGAGCTGATTATTTGGGCGATGCGCTTAGGGTTGCCACCTCATCCCAAAACTAAACACATATTAATTACACAGGTTCTGTGGCTGATTAAGGTGGTAATTAAACTCACTTGGTGCCTTATCTGCATCAAGTTAGCCTCAGAACCTGTGTAATTTATATGTGTTGGGGTTTAGAGGGATGAGGTGGCAACCCTAGATGCGCTTCAAATCTCTCAGGTGGGAATGGGGTCTATTATGTGCAAGTGAATGCGCCCTTTGGGCTTCGAGTGATAAGGTTGAAGCAACGCGACGCTCAGGTAGAGAACGGGCAAAACTAAAAAGGATGGGAATCTTGATGTCGAGGCGATTATTTGGGCGATGCGCTTCAAATCCCTCAGGTGGGAATGGGGTCTATTATGTGCATGTGAATGAGCCCTTTGGGCTTCGAGTGATAAGGGTTCAAGCAACACGACGCTCAGATAGAGAACGGGCATCACTGGATATAATTGGAATCTTGATGTCGAGGCGATTATTTGGGTCATGTGCTTCAAATCCCTCAGGTGGGAATGGGGCCTATTATGTGCATGTGAATGAGCCCTTTGGGCTTCGAGTGATAAGGTTCAAGCAACATGACGCTCAGGTGGAGAATGTGCACCACTGGATATAATGTGAATCTTAATGTCAAAGGCGATTATTTGGGTGATGCACTTCAAATCCCTCAGGTGGGAATGGGGTCTTTTATGTGCATGTGAATGCGCCTTTTGGGCTTCGAGTGATAAGGTTTAAGCAACACAACGCTCAGGTAGAGAATGGGCACCACTGGATATAATGGGAATCTCAATGTCAAAGGCAATTATTTGGTGGGCGATGCGTTTCAAATCCCTCAGATGGGAATGTGGTCTATTATATGCATGTGAATGAGCCCTTTGGGCTTCGAGTGATAAGGTTGAAGCAATGCAATGCTCAGGTAGAGAACGGCCATCACTAAACATTATCGAAATCTTGATGTCGAGGCGATTATTTGGGTGATGTGCTTCAAATCCCTCAGGTGGGAATGGGGTCTATTATGTGCATGTAAATGAGCCCTTTGGGCTTCGAGTGATAAGGTTAAGCAACACGACGCTCAGGAAGAAAATGTCCACCACTGGATATAATGGGAATCTTGATGTCAAAGGCAATTATTTGGTGGGCAATGCGCTTCAAATTCCTCAGCTGGGAATGGGGTCTATTATGTGCATGTGAATGAGCCCTTTGGGCTTCGAGTGCTAAGGTTCAAGCAACACGACGCTCAGGTAGAAAATGGGCACCACTGGATATAATGGGAATCTTGATGTCAAAGGCGATTATTTGGTGGGCAATGCGCTTCAAATCCCTCAGCTGGGAATGGGGTCTATTATGTGCATGTGAATGAGCCCTTTGGGCTTCGAGTGATAAGGTTCAAGTAACACGACGCTCAGATAGAGAATGGGCACCACTGGATATAATGGGAATCTTGATGTCAAAGGCGATTATTTGGGCGTTGCGCTTCAAATCCCTCAGGTGGGAATGGGGTCTATTATGAGTTTCTTAAATTGTGAACCAAAAAAAGGTGTCAGAATTCCACTGAAGTCAAGCCATCAGACAGTTGCAAATCAGTGGTCATGCTATCAGACGAGTATTTTTTGGTTGGATTTTAAACACACAAAAACTAAATATAACATAATGGATGTGTGACAGCTCTGTATAATCATTATATTATATGTTTCATCACCCTCTCTAACATTTACAATACGGTAAGATTTTACTGTTGAAATTTAAAGATACAGAGCCCCAAATATCAACCCATTGGCTATATAGTGACATTTTTCCAATACTTCTAAATGGGTTCAAAAAAAATTCTCCCATTGGACCAATACGTTTACAATGCAGATGTGTCATACACACCCCCCTCTATGATATCTTACAATTTGGTATGATTTTACTGTGGAAATTTAAAGATACAGAGCCCCAAATACCAACCCATTGGCTATATAGTGACATTTTTCCAATACTTCTAAATGGGTTAAAAAAAAATTCTCCCATTGGACCAATACGTTTACAATGCAGATGTGTCATACACACCCCCCTCTATGATATCTTACAATATGGTTAAATTTTACTGTGTAAATTTAAAGATACAGAGCCCCAAATATCAACCCATTGGCTACATAGTGAAATTTTTCCAATACTTCTACATGGGTTCAAAAAAAATTCTCCCATTGGACCAATACGTTTACAATGCAGATGTGTCATACACACCCCCCTCTATGATATCTTACAATATGGTTAAATTTTACTGTGGAAATTTAAAGATACAGAGCCCCAAATATCAACCCATTGGCTACATAGTGACATTTTTCCAATACTTCTAAATGGGTTCAAAAAAATTCTCCCATTGGACCAATACGTTTACAATGCAGATGTGTCATACACACCCCCCTCTATGATATCTTACAATATGGTTAAATTTTACTGTGGAAATTTAAAGATACAGAGCCCCAAATACCAACCCATTGGCTATATAGTGACATTTTTCCAATACTTCTAAATGGGTTCAAAAAAAATTCTCCCATTGGACCAATACGTTTACAATGCAGATGTGTCATACACACCCCCCTCTATGATATCTTACAATATGGTTAAATTTTACTGTGGAAATTTAAAGATACAGAGCCCCAAATACCAACCCATTGGCTATATAGTGACATTCTTCCAATACTTCTAAATGGGTTCAAAAAAAATTCTCCCATTGGACCAATACGTTTACAATGCAGATGTGTCATTCACACCCCCCTCTATGATATCTTACAATATGGTTAAATTTTACTGTGGAAATTTAAAGATACAGAGCCCCAAATACCAACCCATTGGCTATATAGTGACATTTTTCCAATACTTCTAAATGGGTTCAAAAAAAATTCTCCCATTGGACCTATACGTTTACAATGCAGATGTGTCATACACACCCCCCTCTATGATATCTTACAATATGGTTAAATTTTACTGTGGAAATTTAAAGATACAGAGCCCCAAATACCAACCCATTGGCTATATAGTGACATTTTTCCAATACTTCTAAATGGGTTCAAAAAAAATTCTCCCATTGGACCAATACGTTTACAATGCAGATGTGTCATACACACCCCCCTCTATGATATCTTACAATATGGTTAAATTTTACTGTGGAAATTTAAAGATACAGAGCCCCAAATACCAACCCATTGGCTATATAGTGACATTCTTCCAATACTTCTAAATGGGTTCAAAAAAAATTCTCCCATTGGACCAATACGTTTACAATGCAGATGTGTCATTCACACCCCCCTCTATGATATCTTACAATATGGTTAAATTTTACTGTGGAAATTTAAAGATACAGAGCCCCAAATATCAACCCATTGGCTACATAGTGACATTTTTCCAATACTTCTAAATGGGTTAAAAAAAAATTCTATCATTGGACCAATACGTTTACAATGCAGATGTGTCATACACACCCCCCTCTATGATATCTTACAATATGGTTAAATTTTACTGTGGAAATTTAAAGATACAGAGCCCCAAATACCAACCCATTGGCTATATAGTGACATTCTTCCAATACTTCTAAATGGGTTCAAAAAAAATTCTCCCATTGGACCAATACGTTTACAATGCAGATGTGTCATTCACACCCCCCTCTATGATATCTTACAATATGGTTAAATTTTACTGTGGAAATTTAAAGATACAGAGCCCCAAATATCAACCCATTGGCTACATAGTGACATTTTTCCAATACTTCTAAATGGGTTAAAAAAAAATTCTATCATTGGACCAATACGTTTACAATGCAGATGTGTCATACACACCCCCCTCTATGATATCTTACAATATGGTTAAATTTTACTGTGGAAATTTAAAGATACAGAGCCCCAAATACCAACCCATTGGCTATATAGTGACATTCTTCCAATACTTCTAAATGGGTTCAAAAAAAATTCTCCCATTGGACCAATACGTTTACAATGCAGATGTGTCATACACACCCCCCTCTATGATATCTTACAATTTGGTATGATTTTACTGTGGAAATTTAAAGATACAGAGCCCCAAATACCAACCCATTGGCTATATAGTGACATTTTTCCAATATTTCTAAATGGGTTCAAAAAAAATTCTCCCATTGGACCAATACGTTTACAATGCAGATGTGTCATACACACCCCCCTCTATGATGTCTTACAATATGGTTAAATTTTACTGTGGAAATTTAAAGATACAGAGCCCCAAATACCAACCCATTGGCTATATAGTGACATTTTTCCAATACTTCTAAATGGGTTCAAAAAAAATTCTCCCATTGGACCAATACGTTTACAATGCAGATGTGTCATACATACCCCCCTCTATGATATCTTACAATACGGTATGATTTTACTGTGGACATTTAAAGATACAGAGCCCCAAATATCAACCCATTGGCTATATAGTGACATTTTTCCAATACTTCTAAATGGGTTCAAAAAAAATTCTCCCATTGGACCAATACGTTTACAATGCAGATGTGTCATACACACCCCCCTCTATGATATCTTACAATACGGTATGATTTTACTGTGGAAATTTAAAGATACAGAGCCCCAAATACCAACCCATTGGCTATATAGTGACATTCTTCCAATACTTCTAAATGGGTTCAAAAAAAATTCTCCCATTGGACCAATACTTTTACAATGCAGATGTGTCATACACACCCCCCTCTATGATATCTTACAATTTGGTATGATTTTACTGTGGAAATTTAAAGATACAGAGCCCCAAATACCAACCCATTGGCTATATAGTGACATTTTTCCAATACTTCTAAATGGGTTCAAAAAAAATTCTCCCATTGGACCAATACGTTTACAATGCAGATGTGTCATACACACCCCTCTCTATGATATCTTACAATACGGTAAAATTTTACTGTGGAGATTTAAAGATACAGAGCCCCAAATACCAAACCATTGGCTATATAGTGACATTCTTCCAATACTTCTAAATGGGTTCAAAAAAAATTCTCCCATTGGACCAATACGTTTACAATGCAGATGTGTCATACACACCCCCCTCTATGATATCTTACAATTTGGTATGATTTTACTGTGGAAATTTAAAGATACAGAGCCCCAAATACCAACCCATTGGCTATATAGTGACATTTTTCCAATATTTCTAAATGGGTTCAAAAAAAATTCTCCCATTGGACCAATACGTTTACAATGCAGATGTGTCATACACACCCCCCTCTATGATGTCTTACAATATGGTTAAATTTTACTGTGGAAATTTAAAGATACAGAGCCCCAAATACCAACCCATTGGCTATATAGTGACATTTTTCCAATACTTCTAAATGGGTTCAAAAAAAATTCTCCCATTGGACCAATACGTTTACAATGCAGATGTGTCATACATACCCCCCTCTATGATATCTTACAATACGGTATGATTTTACTGTGGACATTTAAAGATACAGAGCCCCAAATATCAACCCATTGGCTATATAGTGACATTTTTCCAATACTTCTAAATGGGTTCAAAAAAAATTCTCCCATTGGACCAATACGTTTACAATGCAGATGTGTCATACACACCCCCCTCTATGATATCTTACAATACGGTATGATTTTACTGTGGAAATTTAAAGATACAGAGCCCCAAATACCAACCCATTGGCTATATAGTGACATTCTTCCAATACTTCTAAATGGGTTCAAAAAAAATTCTCCCATTGGACCAATACTTTTACAATGCAGATGTGTCATACACACCCCCCTCTATGATATCTTACAATTTGGTATGATTTTACTGTGGAAATTTAAAGATACAGAGCCCCAAATACCAACCCATTGGCTATATAGTGACATTTTTCCAATACTTCTAAATGGGTTCAAAAAAAATTCTCCCATTGGACCAATACGTTTACAATGCAGATGTGTCATACACACCCCCCTCTATGATATCTTACAATATGGTTAAATTTTACTGTGGAAATTTAAAGATACAGAGCCCCAAATACCAACCCATTGGCTATATAGTGACATTTTTCCAATACTTCTAAATGGGTTCAAAAAAAATTCTCCCATTGGACCAATACGTTTACAATGCAGATGTGTCATACACACCCCCCTCTATGATGTCTTACAATATGGTTAAATTTTACTGTGGAAATTTAAAGATACAGAGCCCCAAATACCAACCCATTGGCTATATAGTGACATTTTTCCAATACTTCTAAATGGGTTCAAAAATTTCTCCCATTGGACCAATACGTTTACAATGCAGATGTGTCATACATACCCCCCTCTATGATATCTTACAATACGGTATGATTTTACTGTGGACATTTAAAGATACAGAGCCCCAAATATCAACCCATTGGCTATATAGTGACATTTTTCCAATACTTCTAAATGGGTTCAAAAAAAATTCTCCCATTGGACCAATACGTTTACAATGCAGATGTGTCATACACACCCCCCTCTATGATATCTTACAATACGGTATGATTTTACTGTGGAAATTTAAAGATACAGAGCCCCAAATACCAACCCATTGGCTATATAGTGACATTCTTCCAATACTTCTAAATGGGTTCAAAAAAAATTCTCCCATTGGACCAATACTTTTACAATGCAGATGTGTCATACACACCCCCCTCTATGATATCTTACAATTTGGTATGATTTTACTGTGGAAATTTAAAGATACAGAGCCCCAAATACCAACCCATTGGCTATATAGTGACATTTTTCCAATACTTCTAAATGGGTTCAAAAAAAATTCTCCCATTGGACCAATACGTTTACAATGCAGATGTGTCATACACACCCCTCTCTATGATATCTTACAATACGGTAAAATTTTACTGTGGAGATTTAAAGATACAGAGCCCCAAATACCAAACCATTGGCTATATAGTGACATTCTTCCAATACTTCTAAATGGGTTCAAAAAAAATTCTCCCATTGGACCAATACGTTTACAATGCAGATGTGTCATACACACCCCCCTCTATGATATCTTACAATTTGGTATGATTTTACTGTGGAAATTTAAAGATACAGAGCCCCAAATACCAACCCATTGGCTATATAGTGACATTTTTCCAATATTTCTAAATGGGTTCAAAAAAAATTCTCCCATTGGACCAATACGTTTACAATGCAGATGTGTCATACACACCCCCCTCTATGATGTCTTACAATATGGTTAAATTTTACTGTGGAAATTTAAAGATACAGAGCCCCAAATACCAACCCATTGGCTATATAGTGACATTTTTCCAATACTTCTAAATGGGTTCAAAAAAAATTCTCCCATTGGACCAATACGTTTACAATGCAGATGTGTCATACATACCCCCCTCTATGATATCTTACAATACGGTATGATTTTACTGTGGACATTTAAAGATACAGAGCCCCAAATATCAACCCATTGGCTATATAGTGACATTTTTCCAATACTTCTAAATGGGTTCAAAAAAAATTCTCCCATTGGACCAATACGTTTACAATGCAGATGTGTCATACACACCCCCCTCTATGATATCTTACAATACGGTATGATTTTACTGTGGAAATTTAAAGATACAGAGCCCCAAATACCAACCCATTGGCTATATAGTGACATTCTTCCAATACTTCTAAATGGGTTCAAAAAAAATTCTCCCATTGGACCAATACTTTTACAATGCAGATGTGTCATACACACCCCCCTCTATGATATCTTACAATTTGGTATGATTTTACTGTGGAAATTTAAAGATACAGAGCCCCAAATACCAACCCATTGGCTATATAGTGACATTTTTCCAATACTTCTAAATGGGTTCAAAAAAAATTCTCCCATTGGACCAATACGTTTACAATGCAGATGTGTCATACACACCCCCCTCTATGATATCTTACAATATGGTTAAATTTTACTGTGGAAATTTAAAGATACAGAGCCCCAAATACCAACCCATTGGCTATATAGTGACATTTTTCCAATACTTCTAAATGGGTTCAAAAAAAATTCTCCCATTGGACCAATACGTTTACAATGCAGATGTGTCATACACACCCCTCTCTATGATATCTTACAATACGGTAAAATTTTACTGTGGAGATTTAAAGATACAGAGCCCCAAATACCAAACCATTGGCTACATAGTGACATTTTTTCAATATTTCAAATTGGGTTCAAAACCAATTCTCCCATTGGACCAATACGTTTACAATGCAGATGTGTCATACACACCCCCCTCTATGATATCTTACAATAGGGTAAAATTTTACTGTGGAAATTTAAAGATACAGAGCCCCAAATACCCACCCATTGGCTACATAGTGACATTTTTGCAATATTTCAAATTGGGTTCAAAACCAATTCTCCCATTGGACCAATACGTTTACAATGCAGATATAAACACCCAAATATCTGTACATTGGCTAGTTACAATCAATATATGCCCTAAATATTAGCCCATTCATCGAAATTGATGTTTTCATAATTATATATATATATATATATATATATATAAATAAAGAGTCCAAAGGGTTGCTGCACTTAAAAACTTTCGGTTGCTTTATTTCATGTAGTCACATGGAAAAATTACAAAGCAAGTACAATCTTTCCAGACGTAATCATGACATTAAATGCCTATATAATGCAGATATGGATGGATTACATTTCGGGCTAGTATGCTTGCGCCCTTCCTAAGATCCGTCAGAGCATATCTAACAGGTTTACTGCAATCAATCCTTTAAATACAAATTAGTGGTATACATCACATGTGGAAACAATATGGTTGATTGATTCAATTCATAGTATATTCATCACCTGTGCAGATACGTGTTTTTTACACCATAGACACAAGATCTAACAATTAGCGGCCGATATCCTTATCTCATCATTCTTATTCTCCAAATGTGTTATATGAACCTATGAAAAATACATACATAGATAGAATGAGCATAGCCATATACAGACCTCCCTATTTCGAAACACATTTCTATGTTTTTTTCATTTTTATTATCACTTATAAATCAATACTGTTAAATAAACAAATAAAGATCCAAATCAACATTTAAACCATATGGAGCAATAGTATTTAGAAAAATGTATCTAATAAACTTCTCTTTTTCTCAGGGTTATTTCACAGTTACCCCCCCCTCCTATTTTTCTCTATTCCCTCTAGGACCATATACTTTAATTGTGATGCATTATGTCCATATTCCACAAAATGTCTGGCTAATGGTAGTCGTGTTAGTTTGTCACGTATTGAATATTTGTGTCTTGCTATCCTGTCTTTTACTTTTTGTGTAGTTTCTCCAACATACACTAAACCGCATGGGCACTTAATGGCATATATGACATATGATGATTGGCAAGTGTAATACCCACATATAGGGATATTGAAGCCCCTATGTGGATGTGCAAAAACTTTTCCTTTTATCATGGAGTTGCATTGTATGCATGACAAACATGGATACAATCCAAGGTTTTTTTGTTCTAAAAAAGTTGGTTTAATAAATGTGGATGTTGGTTGATCCGATTTTATTAATTAGTCGGTCCCGTATTGTTCTACCTTTCCTATATGAGGACATGGTGGGGATTCCATAATTCCTGTATCATCAGATAACTAGTTCTTAAAAGGTTCCAATGTTTTTTAATTATCTTAGAGATGTTTTTAGAAAAAGGGTGGTATTGCATAATAAAGGGAATTCTCTTTGTTTCTCTATGGGTTGTTACATTATGGTCAGTATAGAGAGATTCCGTATCAACTAAGGTTCTGGGGTATCTTCTATTGATGAGTTTATTTTTCATTTCTTTGAGTCTTTGGTCACCGCACAGGGGATCACTCACGATCCGCTGTACGCTCAGCATTTGACTTTTTGGAATAGACGAGAAAACATTAGGGGGATGAAAGCTGTTAAAGTGTAATAGCTGGTTACGATCTGTGGGTTTCACATACAGATCAGTACTAATCTGTGTGTTACTCAACTTCAATGTAGTGTCTAGAAAATAAATCCTGTCTTTACCAATTTCAATATTAAATTTCAGGCCAGGTATTAAATAGTTAATATATTTATCGAACAGAAATAGGCTCTCCAGGTTGTCATCCCATATAGCGAAAATATCGTCCACAAATCATTACCAACAATGGCAATGTTGGAGAAATAGTTAATTCACATAAATAAAAGAGGTTTCTATCATATTCATAAATGCATTCGCATATGGGGGTGCAACATTTGAGCCCATCGCTGCCCCATTTCGTTGCAAAAAATGAGTATCCTTGAAGAGAAAAAAGTTTTCCTCAAGGACAATTCTCAACAGTTCTAGAAGGAACAAGATCTGTTCAGTTTTATAGATACCTGATTGGGTTAACAGTCGTTGACATCCCTCTATTCCCAAACTATGAGGGATGATAGTAAACAGACTGGAGACGTCCCATGATATCAGGACGGAATCTGGTGACAACTTAATATCCTGAATTTTAGTCAAGAAATCTGTAGTGTCTTTGATATACGATTTGATATTTAACAATAATGGTGTCAGACATGTGTCCAAATATTGTGCTAAACGGGTTGTCACAGATTCCATACCCGATACAATGGGACGTCCCGGGGTTTTTTTTGGGTCTTTATGGATTTTTGGTAACATATATAATACTGGTGTAACCGGATATTCACACACCAAAAATTCCATAGTTTCGTCATCAATAATTTTATCCTTAACCGCATTCATAAGGATTTTTTTGATTCTTTTTTGTACTCTAAAGACTGGACTAGAATCAAGTTTTCTATATGTAAGGGTGTCACCAAGATGTTTCATCACTTCATTTTCATACATGGGGGTGTCCATTACCACAATAGCTCCCCCCTTGTCAGCCGGTTTGATGGTGATATCGCGCCGGGCTGACAAGGAGTTTAATGCTGTAATCTCATCTTTATTCAAATTATGGGGTATATGATCTCTTTTTTTCCTATCACACAAGAATTTCTTTATGTCATTTTCCACTTTGTCTATATACACCTCCACTGCAGCACATGATGTAGGGGGTACTTTAGTGCTTTTCAAATTTAAACCCATATTTTTAATTGATAATGTAAGTGATTCCTTATATGTGGTAATCGACCCACCTGAGAAATGTGCTTTAAATCTTAATTGTCTGTAAAATCTATACAAATCCTGCTTAAGTACAAAATCATCCATTCTTTCTTTAGGGCAAAAGCCCAAACCCTTATTTAATACACTAAGTTCGGCTTCAGACAAAATAATGGAAGAAATGTTATGTACCAGGTTTTCTTCTAGTGTCTCTGTCGGTTCTGCCGTCTGGTAGTTACACCTCCCGTTGCGTCTTTTCTTGATTCTCCGGCCGCCCCTCCTGGTCCGGGTTCGGTCATGTTTGCTGGTAAAAAAGGAGTAGTGTATGCGTTGTTTGATGATCCAGTAGATGTGATAGATGAGTTGGAGCTAGCGAATTGTTTGCGCTGTATTTTCCTATGTCCTTTTGGGTGATGGTATATGGGATCCATCCAGTTATAGACACGATCACTTTTGTAGTCTTACCGGTCCCGCTCAAGTTTTGTACGTTTGCGAAGCTGGACATTAGTATGAAATTTCTCCAATTTATCTTTGTTAGTTTTCTTCAATTCCATTAGTTCCTCCTAATTTGAACATTGTTGTAGTTGTTCTTCTAATTGGACAATCTCCTGCTGTACAAGATTTCTTTCTTGTTGCAAAAATTGTACAGTTAATGTCATGATATCAAAGGAACATTTATTTAGAATTTGTGCAAACTTGGTTTTGAAGTCCATATTTTGTGAAAATAAGGTTGGAATTAAACGAACTCTTAATCCTCTGGGGATCATTTGCATCTTATAGTATTCCGCTAGTGTTACCTCGTGTAAATCCATTGTAATAGCTCTCTGTGTAAGCTTTAGACACAAAAACAAAGGGTTCCCCTAGGTGGACTTTTCCGGCACTTGCATGGGCAAAGAAAATTTATAAAAATAGATAGCGTTTGTATATAATAAAACATATGATTTTATTTGTGTTGAAAAATACAAATGTTAAAAAACAAGCAATAAATATCTAAGGTAACATAGTAAAACTACATAGTAACCATGGTGAGCAACACATAATGAGTCGTGATGAAAAGCTCTTCTCAAGCCCGACGCGTTTCGGGGTACTTAATATTTGTAAGGTCCTTCTTCAGGGGCATAGTTGAGAGAGAAGGGTTCATCTGAGCTAATTGAAAAAGAATGAAAGGGAGGGGGGGTCAAATATTGGTAAGGCTTTCAATAGATATTTGGTGAGAGGTTGGGATGATCGATTGATCACCTACCTGAAGATATATGATTGTTTGCTTGTGAAAAAAGGGGGTTTCTTCTAAAAGCAAAGAGAGCCACGGAGAGAGGGCAGGATATAACGGTAAGCAGTAGTGGTGTAGCTAGTGTGGATGTTGATACTTAGATGGTGAGAGGTGCAGGTTGGTAGGCTGCAGTCACCATGAAGAAGTGTGACAATACTCCCGTCCCGCCCGACCCGGGCGCGCGCAAGCCAGAGCGGCGTGCTGAGGTCACAGGAAGGCGTCTCTAAAAAATAAAAAATATAAAGGGGACCTTGAGAGAGGGTCCATCGTAGGTAGGTTAAAAGGTAGTAGATGAATGTATAAAATAATAGGAACGAAATTGGTAATGAGGAAGATGTTAAGGAAGTATATATGCGAGCAATTTAATGACTAAATAGCATCGAATAGGGGCCGACAGAAAAAATCCAGCTCATATTATATTAGAGTAGCAAAGTACATATGTATACATATATGGGTGTTAACTGAGAGTTATGGCCCGTACACACGATCCGAATATCGTACGAAAACAGTCGTCCGAGGAAGGATCGTACGATATTCGGATCGTGTGTACACTACTTTCGACAGCCGATCACGACCGTTCATCCGATATTATTCGATCGGACATGCACGAAAATTTTCCTCGTACGATTCCAGATCGTATGATTTTCGTTTAGTCAGTATAGTTGTCGTCCGAAAATACAATACAAATACATTACAACACATGACATCACTTCCCTTTTTTTTTGTCTTTCGTACGAAAATTTTCGTGACTTTATTTAGCTATTCAATTTCTACTTGCGACTTTTAAGCGAGAACAGTCGTACGATCGGTCGTACGATATTCGGATCGTGTGTACGGGCCATTACACTCTCTCTTTTCTCTGTGTGAGCTTCTCCATTTTCTTGATTAGTTGTATTGGGGATGACTGGATCAGGAAATCTCTGGATCCCATAGTGTCTGTGAAGATCCTTGAGGCCTCAGTTTCAGAGAAAGAGTATAAGCCACTCATTGCCATCCTTGTGATGATTCCACACAAAATAGCTGGTGCTCGTTCTCAAGGGAAGAATATATTCAAATCGTAAAGGAGAGCCGCACCCAGCTTACGATTCACTGCCAGCAATCAGGTCTTCCCACCGACCTTATATATAGAAAAAGAGTCCAAAGGGTTGCTGCACTTAAAAACAGGAATTCTGGAATCCCCCCATGTCCTCATATAGGAAAGGTAGAACAATACGGGACCGACTAATAAAATCGGACCAACCCACATCCATATTTATTAAAACACCTTTTTTAGGACAAAAAAACCTTGGATCGTATCCCTGTTTGTCATGCATACAATGCAACTCCATGATAAAAGGAAAAGTTTTTGCACATCCACATAGGGGCTTCAATATCCCTATATGTGGGTATTACACTTGCCAATCATCATATGTCATATATGCCATTAAGTGCCCATGCGGTTTAGTGTATGTTGGAGAAACTACACAAAAAGTAAAAGACAGGATAGCAAGACACAAATATTCAATACGTGACAAACTAACACGACTACCATTAGCCAGACATTTTGTGGAATATGGACATAATGCATCACAATTAAAGTATATGGTCCTAGAGGGAATAGAGAAAAATAGGAGGGGGGGGTAACTGTGAAATAACCCTGAGAAAAAGAGAAGTTTATTAGATACATTTTTCTAAATACTATTGCTCCATATGGTTTAAATGTTGATTTGGATCTTTATTTGTTTATTTAACAGTATTGATTTATAAGTGATAATAAAAATGAAAAAAACATAGAAATGTGTTTCGAAATAGGGAGGTCTGTATATGGCTATGCTCATTCTATCTATGTATGTATTTTTCATAGGTTCATATAACACATTTGGAGAATAAGAATGATGAGATAAGGATATCGGCCGCTAATTGTTAGATCTTGTGTCTATGGTGTAAAAAACACGTATCTGCACAGGTGATGAATATACTATGAATTGAATCAATCAACCATATTGTTTCCACATGTGATGTATACCACTAATTTGTATTTAAAGAATTAATTGCAGTAAACCTGTTAGATATGCTCTGACGGATCTTAGGAAGGGCGCAAGCATACTAGCCCGAAACGTAATCCATCCATATCTGCATTATATAGGCATTTAATGTCATGATTACGTCTGGAAAGATTGTACTTGCTTTGTATTTTTTCCATGTGACTACATGAAATAAAGCAACCGAAAGTTTTCAAGTGCAGCAACCCTTTGGACTCTATATATATATATATATATATATATATATATATATATATATATATATATATATATATATTTATGAAAACATCAATTTCGATGAATGGGCTAATATTTAGGGCATATATTGATTGTAACTAGCCAATGTACAGATATTTGGGTGTTTATATCTGCATTGTAAACGTATTGGTCCAATGGGCGAATTGGTTTTGAACCCAATTTGAAATATTGCAAAAATGTCACTATGTAGCCAATGGGTTGGTATTTGGGGCTCTGTATCTTTAAATTTCCACAGTAAAATCTTACCGTATTGTAAGATATCATAGAGGGGGGTGTGTATGACACATCTGCATTGTAAACGTATTGGTCCAATGGGAGAATTTTTTTTGAACCCATTTAGAAGTATTGGAAGAATATCACTATATAGCCAATGGGTTGGTATTTGGGGCCCTGTATCTTTAAATTTCCACAGTAAAATCTTACCGTATTGTAAGATATCATAGAGGGGGGTGTGTATGACACATCTGCATTGTAAACGTATTGGTCCAATGGGAGAATTTTTTTTGAACCCATTTAGAAGTATTGGAAGAATGTCACTATATAGCCAATGGGTTGGTATTTGGGGCCCTGTATCTTTAAATTTCCACAGTAAAATCTTACCGTATTGTAAATGTTAGAGAGGGTGATGAAACATATAATATAATGATTATACAGAGCTGTCACACATCCATTATGTTATATTTAGTTTTTGTGTTTTTAAAATCCAACCAAAAAATACTCGTCTGATAGCATGACCACTGATTTGCAACTGTCTGATGGCTTGACTTCAGTAGAATTCCACACATAAATGTTGTCTCTGCTCTTTATTTTGGACTGTTCTCATGTAAATACTGTGCTCTGGGTCAGGGACTATAATGGCGCCTCAGGAGCCATATACATGTATTGTTCCTGGTTTTAGCCTCGCCCGAGCCTTATAGGCGCTTTGTATCGGCTCCACAATGGCCCGTAGGATTAATGTATTGTCCCTCGCGGCCATTTCGGGCGTTCTCCATGGCGCCGCCATTTGTGGGAGCGGAGAGGCGGTGCCAGGCTCTATAGGAGGAGTGGCACAGTGGGGGAGACGCCATTATCCCTCTTTCCCTCTGCAGCTGCTCGTTGCTCGCCATTGTTTTTTTTTTTTAGCTAGCCATGTCGGCCGAAGAGGATACGAAAGAGGAGACCATGGTGGAGGAGGCCTCTGCCAGCGAGGCCGAGGCCGAGGGCGCCGCACCTGGCGAAGGCGGCAAGATTAACGCCAGCAAGGCCGAGGATGACGAGGGGTGAGCATTCATTTATTATCGGGGGTGCTTTGTTTTTAGTGTCGGTGGGGTGTAGTAGGATGCAACGAGGAGGATTGGTGCAAGGGCCCTGCAGTCTTATGTGGCCGCCTGCTGGCTCGGCTCCATTGCCTTTTTCCAGCAAGGGGCCCGGAGCCCTGGTCACGTGGGCAGCCTGGGACTAGCTCAGGGTTAGGTTGGACTAGATTAAGGAATTCAACCTACTATACTAGATCCATGTCTGTGTGAGCACGATAGGGGTATATCTTCTATACATACAAAGGTGCACACTGCTATACAGGACACCTTCTTGTGCTTTATGGGGGTGGGGGAAACATTAGGCCTCATGGATACTTTGGGATTTTGGGTGAGTGAATTGCAGGCATATTTCTGTGCCCATAGCATTCAGCCGCCCATAGTAGTAATGGCCGTACACAGGTATGCACCATGCTTGTGTAAAGCCATGCACAGGCATAAGGCACACAGGCAAAAAAAAAAACAGTTTGAGACATCGCTTTTCTGTTTGTGTGTGTGTGTGTGTGTGTGGGGGGGGGGTGTTTTTTTTTGTTTTGTTTTTTTGTTTTGTTTTTTTTGTTATGGGATTACAGATGTATTATTGTCCATGACAGCGGTTCTCCACATGCCCCCAGAAAATAAAAATAATTGGCTCGATAAATGCATGATATAAAATCCGTATTGATGATCTGGATGGGCTGGATGTTGCTGTGGGGGGGGGGATGGAGGGGGTTAGGAGACTGCAGCAGACTTGGCGGCCTTGTGGGGGATGGGGCAGCAGCTGTGGGATGTTGTTTTTAGGTTACAAAAAAACAGTCACTTCCAGCGCTAATAGGTCTTCCATGGTGTGACGTAACAGATGTCTGATAAAATGGTGTGAAAGGTCTATATAGTATCCCAAAACTAGGTGGATGCTGCCTTCCTCAGATGATGGGGTCATCCAAAAGGAACTACAAGCAAAACAGAAATGGAAGGCGCGCGCACCTAGTGCATGACCAGAGATAATTTAATAAGATTATTGTATAAAAGTGGGTACTCACAAAATGCAACTGACAAAAGGCCATAGACACAGAGCATGGACATGCACAGAACACAGGGTAGCTGTACCCATGCTCTGTGTCTATGGCCTTTTGTCAGTTGCATTTTGTGAGTACCCACTTTTATACAATAATCTTATTAAATTATCTCTGGTCATGCACTAGGTGCGCGCGCGCCTTCCATTTCTGTTTTGCTTTTGTTTTAGGTTAGGGACACTATTGAGGACCGGGGGGAGGGGGGAGGGGGGACACTGGTGTATGAGGGCTCTTAGGACTTGTGCACACAAGCTTTGCTCTCTGTGCATCTTTGGAGAGAATTTGAAAGGCGTGGTTTATCACCTCCCCACTGCCTGTTTTAACCCCTTGCGCCCTGCATTAGCACATCATAAAATATATATATATATATATATATATATATATATATATATATTTTTCTCCCCTGTATAATAATACTTATACAGGATATTATATCATAAGTGCGTGCAGTTGGGAGGCGCTTGCAGAGCAGGCATAGGTCACGTTTGGCAGCCATTACGGCCGCCGAGAGCAACAGGGGGCATTATTTCTGCTGCAAAGCATTACAGCTGGGGCATGTGTCCACTGCTGGCCTCTGCAGTTCAAGCGGGTGGGGGGGATTGGAAAAAGTGTGGCTCAACCATGGGTGTTATGGCTCTTCTTATCCGCTAGTGTGATTGAGGGAACATTATGGGAGGATGGGGGCAACTAAGGAAGCTGGGAGGCACTGTGGTAGGTTAAAAGCTCTGCAGCTGGCTGAATACCTAAGAGAAGAAAGGTCGCTGCTTAGCGGTGTGGGCACGGGAGAGGGGAGGCCACGGCTCGGCAGTATAGGCATGGGAGAGAGGAGGCCGCAGTGAGGCACAGGAAATGGGAGGCAGCACTCAGCAGTGGGCCCAGGACCTGGTAGTTAAAAACCATTGATCGATGGGAGATCAATAGGACAGTGTACACAGGTGTGTAAAGATCCATAACACAGCAATGTGTTAAAAGCCATAAAAAAAATCTTAAGTGCAGTCATTTACAATTCAACAAGTGCAAATCTATATGCATACACTGGCGGCTAGAAGAGAATGAAGAATTTTGTGCACGTGTCAGGTCTTTACGGAACATTTTTTTTTTTTTTTTTTTTTTTTTACTCGGGCTCTTTCTGCCAGCGGCTGCCACCAAGATCCTCAGTCTGTTAGGAGGCCTAATTCCTTGAATGCACAAAAGCCATGTTTATGTAAGCACAGCGTATATCCGCTTATAGGCAGTCATTGCTGTGTCATCTAGGTGTGGTGTAACACCCTCACTTTACACTGGATGTTTGAAAGCATCTGTGTACAGTAGGGTTTGAGTAAATAGTACACAGCTCAGGAGTACATATCACCTTTTTCTGGGAAAAATACACATTATATGACCTTGTTCCTGCTAATGTTGGTATATGCAGGCAAGGCCTCTCACACCTGGCTGCCTGAAAACATTTTTCAGGCATACTGGCGTTTTGTGTGGTGTGTGTGTGTGTGTTTTTTTTTTTTTTTTCGCATCTAAATGCAGCTCATTGTTTTCACTGTGCCTCTACACACAGGCCTGTAAACATATGCTCTGTGTGTTGATCAGTAAAAAAAAAAATAGTATTTTTGTGTGTGTCTATGCACAAATTCACATAAATTCCTCTTTCTGTGTGATATACAGCCCACCCTTGCGTTTCTTTCTCTGCCAGGAGTGTCTGCTGCTCGTACATCAGTACAGTGTGCAAGAGGCCTAGTGGTGAGAAAGCACTGAAGCCCTCCAATCGAATTCATGTTCTACTAATCATGTTAGCAACAAATGTAGCTGTTACCAGCCAGATAGCAATGCTGTTGAGTTGTAGCCCAGTGCTGGGGAGGGGGGCTTGATTGCTTTTTTTCATAAGCTGATAGTTCTTTTCTTGTTACATGCTATTTTACATTGTATTTATGCAGGTTTTTTTTTTTTAACCAGTTTAGTTCTAGAGAAGATTTATTTATTTTTTTTATTTTTTCCACACGGTAAAATCTTAATTTTTGGCAATATAATTACTTAAACTTTTATATATTTTCTGAAAGCTGAGGCCCTGTAGAATAAAAAGAAGATGGTTGCAAATTTTTATGTCAGATGATACTTGCGCAACTGTTTAGTAAACACAAATTTCCTGGAAAAATTATACCATTTATTTTAGTGCAAAGAAACAAAATATAATACCCATATTTTTGGTAAACTATCAAAGATGAGGTTGCGTTGAGTTGCACCTGTCATGTCGCAAGAAACGACAGTACCTAAAAACCTACATAGGTGACGCTTTAAAAGCCTTTACAGTTTTACAGACCAGGATAAGTTTAGGTTTAACCAGGAGCTCTTGTGCTAGAATTATTGCTCTCACTCTGACATTTGCGATGATATTTCATGTGTTTGGTGCGGCCGTGGTTTACATATGCATGCACCCCCTTGGCTTGTGTGTGCGGGACAATGGGGGATTTATTTTTTAAATGCATTTTATTTTGGTCATTTATTTATTTGTACTTTATTTCTATTACAAGGGGTTAATATAATAATAATGTGTTTCTTTTTGGAGACATTAGCGATTTAATAGGCCCCAAAGTCTCCCCCATCCTTCACACCATGTAACCGAATACAGATCTATGCAGGTGTTTCTACTGGCTGTACCGGCCAGGAAATGGTGGTAGATATGAAATCGGAATTGCCAAAACCATCGTCTCTACTGGTTTCTTTGTTACATGCGAGAGCGCGGCATGGATATGCCGCACTCTCGCACTGCTCTCTAACATGTAGCTGGCCGTTGTGTTCCCTGGCTCTCTGTAAGAGCGGGAGAGCCCAGGAACCGCGGGGGAAGGAGGTGGGGCATCACACCGCCCCCTTGGTGAAAGTGATCGTAAGCTTTGGAGCTGCCACATCACTTTCACTTTGAAGATAGGAGCCAGCTATACAAAACTTGCACAAGCTGATCACCTTGGGCTTAACCATTCATTCTTTGGACATACTGTACGTAGTATGTCTGAAAAACTGAACTAGTTAAATCCCAGCACCCCCTATCCAGACACTGGATGTTGATGGGGGAATTGCTCCCACTGAGTTATTGTATTCCGACAGCGGGGGGAGCCTTCCCTGCCATCAGGATGCAATGATCAGTGTTGCCAGCTATAGCCCGTGGCATTGATCAGGAAAAACCCGACAGGCTGGTTGTACAAAAGTCAATCAATTTGTGAAGGTCCGCTTTTAGTGGCCTGCAGATAGTTGAACTCTGGTTTTTGGACATTTGAAATAAGTACCATGAATGAAACCAGTGAGGTGTAGCTGCTTCTGCAGATGAATGTCAACATCTCCCTCCTCCAATCCCAGAGCACTTTGCATTCTGTAAACAAAATAAAACTTTCTGAATGAAAGTGCTGCACAGCAAGCACCCTATAATCTGTGTACCACAGCCAGAACTGAAAGTGAAAGCAAGTTTTTCTCTGAGGCTTAATGTACACGGGACTTTTTTTTTTTTTTTTACAACCTCTCTTGAATGATTTAACTTGACAGATAGTAACCCACGGTTAAAACGTCTGTTTTGCCACATTTACATGTCACATTTAGCGGCGTTTTGCTACGTTTGCGCTTAGAAGCGTTTTTAAAAAAATGAAAAAATAGCCAAAAATGAAAAAAATGTCTGTGTAAATGAAACGCGAGTTACCGCGTTTTAGCTTCTGAAACCTTTTTTTTTTTTTTTTTTTTTTCTTGGGGTTCCAAAAAAAAGCCGCTAAACTGCCTAGAAACGACTATAAACGACCCTGTGTACATATATTGATAAGATAACCTAAAGGAGAGTTCAGTTGAAAAAAATGCCCAACTGCTCCTAAACGTCCGTTTACCAGCAACAGCGCACGTGAGGCCTTACAGTAGCAACCTCACACTTTATTTGTGGTAATTTATTTTTATGATGCAAATGTCCAATAATCTCTTGTACAGCTTTACAAAAAAAAAGTGACGCGAAGGCTGCCATTGCTATTATGTAAATTTGCAAATGTTAGTTTCCAGGCTTTTGGTTTACTATTTTTGCTCTAATACAGCCTTTTCATAGCCAGGGTTCCTTCAAAGGTTGCTGGGAGTTCCTTTAGCAGTGGTGGGCTAAACTACTACCTGATAGTGCCTGCATAGTTCTGGCACCAATGCCACTTGGCAGTGACATGGAAGTCAATTACATGGGGACATTGGAGCTCCTTCTCCTCCTCTTCCTTTTTTTTGTTTGTTAAGTACCTACTGGCATCAATAATTTGTGCTAGCTGCCTCTAAAGAAGGGCATTTTTCTCACCACCGACCACCAGTGTAAGAGGAGCGTTCTTCCCACCGACCACAAGTGTAATCATACAAGTGTAAGCGTGTTAGGACCCCATGGGGCAAAAAGGACTGTGCTATACTGCAGATGGACACCGGCAGCAAAAAAGCGCCCTGAGGCGATTCAGTTCGCATAGGTAGCGCTATACAAGTCACTTATTCATTCATTCATTCATTCATTCATTCATTCATTCATCATTAACCACCATTGTGGTGTGGCTTCTGTACCACATTTAGTGTATATAATCCTTTTTTTAGCAGGTGTTCCCCAAGACCTGAATATTACTGTAAGTGTTCTATGGTAAAAAGGGTGAGAATGGCTGCTCCAATACTTTTGTAGAGGTGCATTTTAATGAACATTTTGGAACCAAAAATTAAGGAAACATTACTTTTTAAAAATAAAAAAATAAAATTATATATTAAACTTTTTAATTAACATAAATTTTAAATATGAATTTTTTGGCCATTATTGGCACCTTTAGCGCAAGATAAGCTCAAGAAAAATGCGTCCCTTTTTAAATTCTATGTATATCTTCACACTGGTCCGTTGCGCTTCAGTTGTGGTGTTAAAAATCCTGCTTGCTGCATTTTTGGTCAGTTAAAAAAAACTGCACCTCCCCATTGAAATGCATTGAAAATGCATCAATAGCGCGCACATTACATTTTTGGTGAAGTTTTTGAGTCGCGTGATCTATGAAAAACACAGCATAAGCATAGTAAAATTGCGTGTGTTTTTGGCACCATTATCAGCACTTTTTCTCCTTATCTACAAAATGGCGAAAAAACAACATTTTCGGCCACCAAAGTTTTTTTTTTTTTTTTTTTTTTTTTTTTTTTGTGCATCTCTAATATTTTGTGTTCTTTGCTTGGAGCTAGCATACAAACACGGATGTGTGACATTCCAGATTGCATGCTTGTTCTAGGCCAGTGACTCAAATTGTATAGGACTAGACAGGCAGCTTGCATGTTCAGAAGGGGATTGGCAATGACAGCCTCCATTTGTCTCAGGAAAGGTTTACTTTAAGATTAGAATTGCCTGGGGTTGGGCTTTATTTTTAAAGTAGAAGTGCGCCCTAAAATGAAATTCCCTGCATCTACAGAGATCCACAATCTAACACTAACCTGTCTAACCCTGTAAAGAAGAAATCAGTATACAAACCTTTTTCTGCAGCAGATCTGACCCGATCCCACACTGAGCTGTCAGCGGCCGCTTTCTTGTGGAGGTGCAGAGGACACATCTGACAAATGAAGCCCCATAGTAACTCCTATGAGTGATGTCACTTCCCATTCATTTCACAGCCGTTGTCTGTGTCCTCTGCAGAGCTTCCACTGCTGGAGACTGTATCGGGTCACGCTTGCTGGTGCAACAGAGACAAACATACATTTTACTATCGATAGGCGACGTTTTAAAATCCCTTACAAGTTTACCATTTTAGATTTACACAGGAAGTCTGGTGCTAGAATCACTCCCCATGATCTGATGTTTGCAGTGATACTTCACGTGTGGGACGATCGCTGGGTGCGGGCAGGACCGATGTGTGCATTTGCCTTTTTTGCTTGAGGACAGGGCACTTAAAAAAAAAAACAACATTTTTTTTGTTTTTACACGGTTATATTTTTTTTTTAACACTTTTATTGCTGTCGCAAGGAATGTAAACATCCCTTGTGACTGGTAGGTTTTATGGTTTCTATAAGACCCCAAATTAGTCATCGACACTTAAAACTATGTGATCACACCAAGATTGGTGACCACATAGATAAAGGACAACTGTAGTCATATTGTCCTATAGGACATGCATTACATTTATACCCAATGCCTCCTCTGTAGTTTCTGCTCCTGTGAATTCAGAGAGGTGCTGGGAGTAGTGCAGAGAACAGAGGGATCTTTCAATGGCAACACTGATCAGGCTGTGGGAGGGAGCACGGAGCTCGAGCACATAGCTGGATAAAGAGGTGAGACCCAATGAGTCTGTGTAAGGCAGCAGTGCGATGCAGAGAGCCGGAGCAGTGTGTGTGTGTGTGTGTGTGTGTGTGTGTGTGTGTGTGTGTGTGTACGGCATGTAAAATTTTGTTATTGGTCCGCTGGATTCAAAATTGTGCTTTAAAGGACAATGTGTACCAAAGCTGCATTTGACCTTTTTTAAGGCTGGGTTCACATATGAGCATGCAACGGGTTACAGCAGGAGTCCGGTGCGTCCTCGTTCACCGTTTCAGGTCTGATTTCAGCTCGAATTTTTGGCTGAATTCAAACTTGAAACAGACCAGAAGACGCACAGGGCTCCTGTGCAAATCGCACTGGAGCCACCGTGGAGATATGTGAACCGGCTCCATAGAGAGACGGTCACAATCTCCAATTCACACTGGTGTGAACCCAGCCTAAAACAGGGCAAAAGCTGTAGTGAGTCACCAAATCGTGAACTCAGAGGGAGGCGTTGGGAGTAGTGCACAGAGCAGCAGGTGAAGGAGGGGACTTCCAATGGCAGCGTTGATCACACTGTAGGAGGGAGCATGAGCAAAATCTTGCAATTGTATCCCCATCCCTGGGGATTTTGTTTACATGCTTTTGCCGATCTTCTGTACTTTCAGGATTCTGTGGGGCCATCTCTAAGAGCCCATTCACACCTGAGCGTTTTGTAGCTTGAAGCCTGAAGCTACAATACGCTAGAGGGGGAAAAAATCCATTATTCTCTATGGAGATGGTTCACATCTCCACTCCAAGTCGCCTGAAGCCCTACGCCTGAAGCTCAAACACGTTCTGGACCCTTTTTTGTTGTGCGAATCGGGCAGTTTTGGGCGTTTTTGGAGCAGGAAGCAGATGACAATATCTAAAAACATAGCAACAAATGATGAAACAGATCATTTTTCCTATTGGCTAATAAAAAAAACCCGCCAAAGCTCAAACGCTGGACAAAGCTGCATGGAAAGGCGCAAATATGCCGAAAAAACATGCGACAAAACTCCGGAAGAAACGCTCAAGAACGCAACGCTCAGGTGTGAATGCAGCCTGAGGGAGGAAAAGCTCAGACAGCCCCGTAGAAATGCTATGGTGTAGCTGGAACGTGAAAGATAGTAGAGGGATGTAAACAAACCCCAGAGGCTGTGGGCATGATTGCAAAGTGTGTGTGTGGTGTGTGTTTTTTGTTTTTTTATTTTTATTTTTTTTTCCCCCAACCAGCGGGTTGAAAGGGAGAGGGAAAAAAAAGACTTGATTTTCCCCCATCCACACATTCGATGGGGTTGGGGGAATCCTCCCTGTTTTGAACCTTTGTATTCTGACAGCGGGGAGACTTCACTGCTAACCAGCACTGCCAGCTATAGCCAGCAGTGCTGGTTGAGAAGAAACCTTTCAACAGTAAAGTGTAGGTAGGTTGTGCCGCTTGTAAGGGCCTATGTACAGGGGCTTTTGTTCCAATCAAAACGGCTGTTCTCCCCATATAGTCAACGGGAAAGCCAGAGCAGCTTGATGCAGCTAAGGTGGTCAAATGCATTAAAAAAAAAAAAGAAAAAGGGAAACCCTGCATTTACATGAACATTTTGTCTCTAAAATGAGCCCCCCTTCTTGCGGATCATGGGGGGCCTTGACTTTAGGTCAAGTCATAATTAAGCCTTGCCCTTGTCTTTCAACCGTTCAGGAAAGCTAAATAGTGAGAGGGGCTTGATGGTAACACTTGTACGAACACTAATATTTGCAGGCACCACAAAGTAACTGTACTTGTTGCCTTAAATGCGTTTCAATACAAAGTGGATATGTACTGAACTGCAAGCTATTACACCATTCCAAAACCTAGAGCCACTATAGGGCAACCATACCTGAAAATGCATGGCTTATTTCTCTTTCAGGTGCTTGAACTTGGAAACCTGACTGTTTGACATTTTGTAGTGCTATCTGCAATGATGCTTATTTGTATCTTTTAAAACAACCTGGAAAGTTTATTAAACATATTTAAATCCATTAAGATAATGAAAGTCAGATATTGATGTTACTGAAATGAAAACCCTGCCCTGGAAAATTTTCAGTAAGTATTATCTACCATAATATCTATGGTAATTGTACTGTAGGTTTGATGCACACTACAATATGTTTTGCAGTGACCATACGTGTGTGTGTATACATATATATACGCCCTTCATCAGATCAAAAACACACCTAACATTTCAGATAAATTCATGCGGTTTTAAACACTTTCACAAAGAAATCACATATGGAATGAATCCTGTGGTTAATGACTAATCAGTCCAATTCCTTTCCTTCATTGATTATTTTCTCCACTATTGCAGAAATGGTTAACCAGGACAGGTGTTCTCCTCATACTTTAATTGGGGTTCTTTAGACCCCTTTCACACGGGAGGTGATTTTTTTCAGGCGCTTTAGCGCTAAAAATAGCGCCTGAGAAAGCCTCATCTGCCAGAGAGCTTTCACACTGGGGTGTGCCGCTGGCAGGACGTCAACAAAGTCCTGCTATCAACTTCTTTAAGGCGCTTTAGAAAACGGTTTACACCGCTCCTGAAGCGCCCCTGCCCATTGAAATCAATGGGCAGTGCCTGCAAAGCGCCTCAGCAGCAACGCTTTGCGGGCGCTTTTTGACACTTTATTCGGCCGCTAGCAGGGGTTAAAAGTGCCCGCTAGCACCCGAAAAGTGCTTTCACGCTAAAAAAAAGCACTTGAAAAGTTCACGAAAACCTATTTCCATTAAAATCAATGAATGCTTTCACGCTAGGGTAGGGCGGTGAAATAATGCCCCTCTGCATTGAAATGAATAGAAGGCTCTTCAGAAGCGCTCAGTGTTTTACTTGCAGATTAGAAGCGCCTCAGTGTGAAAGGGGCCTTTGTCAGTCTGTCAAAATATATACATATGGATATCACCACCTATTAAATTTTAAATAAATCTAAATCCGGATTTAATCCCTTTGAGGTAATAGTATTGAGAAAATCTTTCCAGTATACCTCACTTTTTCTGAGAATTATTTCTCGATCACCTCCTCTCCTATTTTTATGAATCCCTTCCAATACCATATACTTTAGTTGGGAAATAGAATTACCTTTTGTCTATAAAGTGTCTAGCTAACGGTAGTTGTGGCAATTTTTCCCTTATTGAATACTTATGTCTAGCTATACAGTCTTTTAACCTTTTTGTGTTTCACCAATATAAAGTAAACCCACAAGGGCACTTAATGGCATAGATTACAAGAGGATTGGCATGTATGGTATCCTTTTTAATTGGAATTTCAAAACCTTTGGGGATGTGATATGGATTTCCCTCTGATCATAGAATTTCATTGTATGCATGACAAACAGGGATAAGACCCTGTATTACGCGGTCCCAAAAAATATTATATTGGGACTAGAAGGGAAATACTGGTCAGATCTAACCAAACGATCTCTTAACGTTCTACCTTTCCTATATGTGGGTAAAGGTGGAACAGAAAACTCATCAATATTGGGGTAACCCTCTCTCAATAATCCCCAATGTTTTTTTAACAATACAGTATTAAAAATACGATAAGAGAATGGATGGAATTGTGAAACAAAAGGTATTCTTTTTATATGTCTAGTTGATGTTCTATTATTAGATGGCTTAATCTGTTATTTCTTCATCCTCCTTTTGATTTGATGAAGGACGTAAGCTTGTGAGCGGAAATCTTCAAACATCTGATTATTGTCATTTCTTGAATAATTGATAAATATTTTAAGTGCAGCAATCCGTTGAACATGCAATGGGGATGGTATGTCGGTTGTATGGACACTCCAGCCTGCAAATACATTGATGTACTTCTTTCTAATACCTACACAAATCTGTCACTGGAATCGACTTTGGTCATGCAGAGGCACAGCATAATTCTAAATCGGGTCTCTGACCTTCTAAGAATTCCAGGCATTGTTGCTTACATGGTATGTTTAAAGCTCGGTTCACACTACTGCGACCTGAGAGTCACGACTTTGCCATGCGTCTTCCTGGCGATTTGATGTGACTTTAGTACTACTTTGATGCAAGAGAAGGGGCTACACCACAGGGAATGCCTGGGTAATCTTCCTATGTCGCATACAAATCACATTTAATATAGATGAGGATCCGACTTGGAGGCACCTTCCATTAAAGTCTGTGGGCACAAGTCGGATAGAAGTTGCCTTAAAGTAGTACAGGAACGTTTTCTAAAGTCAGCGACTTCAGTAGTGCTAATTAGGACAGCTCTCTTTGACTAACATGGGATTTCACATGTCGTGTGACTTGGGGCCTCACAAGTCAGATCCCAAGTTGTGGCAGTGTGAACCGAACCAAAGCTTATTTGAACTTTCAGTTTAAATCCACACAATTTTATTCCAGATGTATCAAACAATTTGTGGTGTCTGTGGTTGTTTTCAAAAGAAAATAAACAAAAACAGACTCGGTGGAAAAGCCTGTCCACTGCCAGAATCATGTGGAAAAGGACCCTTGCTCCCTGTGGGGAAGCAGTGGTCTCACTGCACAGGTCCAACACACTAACTGCTGGTTCAAAGTTATAGCTCATCAAATGGCAAAGCTCATGCTCCCTGCTGATTGCAGCGTTTTAGCTGTGACTGTTTGGCGGTTGGGATCTTGTGAGGTGGTTCAAAATGTCATAACCTTCTTTTCACTATTTATCAAACTTTATTATCCTCCTTTTTTAATGTGCATCATCTCCAGGTCTGCAGACCTTTAGCATTCTAGCTCTGTTTTCTGGAGACCCTCAGGGAAACCTTTCAATTGATGTTTTCTATAGCTGTTACTTGAGGGGTGTTAGAGCTGCACGATTCTGGCCAAAATAAGAATCGCAATTTTTTTTTTTTTTTGCTTAGAATAAAAAGATCACGATTCTCATGACGTAAAATCTTTCACATTATCCAAAAAAAATTGGGCTAACTTTACTAGTTAGTTTTGTTAGGTTTTTTTTTTTTTTTTTTTTCATTAAAGTAATTAAAAAAAAAAAATGCATTTGAAAGACCGCTGCGCTAATACAGTGTGACATAAAATTATTGCAACAACCACCATTTTATTCTCTAGGGTCTCTACTAAAAAAAATGTATGTATGTGGGGTTCTAGGTAATTTTCTAGCAAAAAAAAATGATTTTAACATGAAACCAACAAATGTCAGAAAAAGGTTTAGTGTTTAAGTGATTAAACTTTGCTCACTTACACAGATGTCTATTCCATTGACAAATTGTTACAATGTTTCACGTTAAGTTCACTGCTAAAGAATGTTCTAAGGCCCCTTTCACAGGTGCAGACCGTTCAGATCCACCTGTCAGTTTTTTCAGGCGGATCTGAACGGGTGCTCCATGCACCTCTATGGAGCGTCGGATGTCAGCAAAAATCCAGACTGATGCAAACCCTGATTTCCATCCATCTAGCAGATCGGATGAAAACGGACAGCCGATTTTCCCCCCCATAGAGGAGAGCAGAGCTATGACAGGTCCGTCCCTGCACTTATCTGCCGGCTCAGCGGGGATCAACGGAGCGATCCCCGCTGAGCAAGTGGAGGAGTAAAAACTGATCCGCATGTGTGAAAGGGGCCTAATTCTTGGCAGACTGCCCCCCTTTTTTCTTTTTTTTTTTTTTTCCCCTTTCTTTTGAGGGCTGTGGCTTCAGAAGAGCAGAGAGAATTCTTTGCATAGCAAGAATTGTGAAACACTTTTCAAGATCGCAACGGGGATAACGATTCTTGACGATAATTTGTGCAGCTCTGAGGGGTGTCACTGGGAGTCTACCAAGGATAGTACTCTGACTTTGTAGCCCACAATTCTGCCCCATAGTTGCCCTGATGCATACATTTAAATATAAAAATGACGATAAAATTTAAAAATTGCACAAATCAAGCACCAACCACAGGAAAAGTGATAATGTAAATAAAGCCGGCCATACATTATAGCTCTGTACAATTTTTTTTTTTTCCTTTTTTAGATTTACCTTTTAAGCTGTCATGCAAGGGCCTGCCTGATAGGATTGGAAGTGGTGTTTAGGTTGGACCTCCTATTATATGGTTTTTGATGAATCTAAAGGACAATCCTACAAGGAAATTGTACAATAAATTGGCATATGTTCACTTGTCAACCCGCTGCAGTATATATACTGTGACAGGGTGGTTTCTACAGGCACAGCGACGTACCCGTATGTCGCTGCTTGTGTCTGGGTTTTGGGCATGTGTGCCCCCCACCCGCCTACTCCCCTGTGATTTGACTCAGCGGGAGTCTGTCAGTAAATATTGGCCAATGATTCATGCCTGGGACCTTTTGATCGGCTGTGTTGAATCACAGCCCAGAGCTGTTTTGACAATCAACACAGGCTCTGTACAGAGGGAACAATCACTTTTTCTTTTCCCTGCAAAGCAGCATTTTTAGTATGCGAATACACAGAATTTGTTTTTATTTGTAGCTGGAGGTATGTGTTTGTTCACTGTCTGACACATAATGTTGTGTCCTCGTCCCCCAAATTCAAATTTGTCCTCAGCGCTGGTTGCCCTTATTCTTTAGGCGCTATAGTATGTGTATATTATAAAAAAAATTTAAATTTGGGTACAGTGTTGCATGACCGCGCAATCGCCAGTCAAAGTAGCGCAGTGCTGAATAGCAAAAAATGGCCTGGTCTTGAAGGGGATTGAATCTTTAAGTGGTCAACCACTTGCCGATATACGTCGTCAGAATGGCATGGACAGGCATATTAACTTACCTGTACGTTGCCTTTTAAAACGCGACATTGTGAGCGAGTGCGTGCCCGCCGCGAGCTCCGTAAGTGTGATCGCAGGTCCCGCAAACGGGGAAATGCTGATGTAAAGAAGCAAAAATAGGGAGCGGTGATCAGTGTCGTGTCACACGTAGCCCACCCCCCACAGTTAGAACACATCCCTAGGACAAACTTAACCCCTTCAGAGCCCCCTCCTGGTTAACCCCTTCACTGCCAGTCACTTTTACACAGTAATCAATGCATTTTTAATCGCACTGATCGCTGTATAAATGTGAATGGTCCCAAAATAGCACCAAAAGTGTCCAATCTGTCTGCCATAATGTCGCACTCACAATAAAAATCGCTGATCGCCACCATTATTAAAAAAAAAAAAAAAAAACTTTGATAAATGCCATAAAACTATCCCCTATTTTGTGTACGCTATAACTTTTGTGCAAACCAATCAATAAAAAGCTTATTGCGATTTTTTTTTTTTTTGCAAAAAATAAAAAACCGCAAAGGTGATCAAATCCCACCAAAAGAAATCTTTGGGAAAAAGGACATCAATTTTGTTTGCGGGCCATGTCGCATGACTGCGCAATTATCAGTTAAAGCGACGCAGTGCCGAATGGTCTTTGGCCAGCCAAATGGTCCGGGGCTGAAGTGGTTAAACAATTTTCTTCAATTTCCATTAGATTTACTTTCGACTATGAAATGCAAGGGCCTGCCTGCGTACAAATTGAACGTGTTTAGGTTTTGGCCTTGTATACGGTTTTGGTAAAGCTAAAGAAAAATTGTATAATGTATGGGCAGTCCAAGGCCTCTTTCACACGGACGATCCGTATGTCCGTTTTTCATCCTTCCGTTTTCGGATGAAAAACGGACATACATTCATCCCTATGGAGCGTCGGATGTCAGCGGTGACATGTCCGCTGACATCCGACCCGCTCCGATCCGAAAAGTGTAACGGAGGAAAAACCTACTTTTCCATCCGTGATCGGATGACGACGGACACTACGGACCGTCATCATCCGATCCCCCCCCCATAGGGGAGAGCGGCGCTCTGACAGGTGCATCGCTGCACAGCGTGCAGCGATGCACCTGTCATCTTCCTGCTCAGCGGGGATCGGCGGAGCTATCCCCGCTGAGCAAGCGGATGTTCACGGGGCGGATCATGACTGATCTGCCCCGTGTGAAAGAGGCCTAAGGCTTTGGTTTCTCAACTGCAGATCCTGATGTACTTTTTTTTTTTTTTTTTTTACTTGTAGCATTGCCTCCTGTTGCTGTCTCAGTTTTAGATCCGTGTGTGTGTGTTTTTGTGTTTTTTTTTTTTTTTTTTTGTTTGTTTTTGTTTTGGTTTTTTTGGTACGACACTTTTGCTTCTTGTCAGTCTAACACGTGGAGTATGCAAAACTATAGATTGATGTGTTTCTTGGGAGAACTGTTTTTCTGTTTGGCATTTTTTGAACCTAAAAACGAACTTTGTGTTGCCAGTACCTTGTAACCCAAGGAAAGATTATTTCCTTATGACCCCTTTCACACTGAAGCAGCTTATTCAGGCATTTTAGCGCTAAAAATAGCGCCTGAAAAGCACCTCTCATGCCTCCCCAGTGTGAAAGCCAGTGTGCTTTCACACTGGGGTGGTACGCTTGTAGGACGGGAAAAGTCCTGCATGGAGCATCTTTGGGACGGTGTGAGTGCTGTGTATAAACCGCCCCTGCCATTGAAATCAATGGGCAGCGCTTTGGCGCTTTTTATTTTTTACAGTGGGGTTAACTTCTTGTTAAAAGCACCCCGCTCCCGCCTAGCGTCGATTTACCGCTAACGCTCGGGCGGGCCGAGTGTGAAAGTAGCCTTAAAGTTTGTTGCACTGGCACAATTACAAGATTCTGTAACACCCAGTTAGAATTTTAACATGAATAGGTAAGCACAAGCGAGGGAATTTTACATTTTAAACAGTCAAAATAGCTGCTTCAGTCTTATGTGCATAATAAAAAGCCATTTCCGACCGTAGTTATGTCTGTCTAGATCTGGAATTTGAAATATTGGTACAGCTCCTCATAGTGGTGTAAATAACAAACGCGCTACAGATTTTTATTTTAATCCCCTATGTAAAATACTGTACATCGTCTGTGGCAAATCTAGTACCTAGAGTCGAATTTTATAACCTACATATACTTTTTTTTTTTTTTTTTTTTTTTTTTTTTTTTTTTTTTTCCTTGTTACAGGAAGATGTTTATTGGCGGTCTTAGCTGGGACACTACAAAGAAAGATCTAAAGGATTACTTTTCAAAATTTGGAGAAGTTGTAGATTGCACTTTGAAATTAGATCCAATCACCGGACGCTCCAGAGGCTTTGGTTTTGTATTGTTTAAAGAGTCAGAAGGCGTAGATAAGGTAAAGTACTAATTTTAGTATTTGTGAGTTCCAAGTTCCACATATATTAGTGAAATTAACCAGTTTCTTATGTTTGACTAGACTTTTTTTATTTTGGCCCTCTAGTTGCCATTAATGTTAAAGCTGAACTGCAGGAATTAAGCCACATTTTAAAATGTGTTGAAGTCCAATGAGATGTATACCACCTTGTGGACTTATCTATTTATTTAATTTACAATTTGTTACTGAGCTATTGCTAAACTTCCCGGTCTTGTCTCCGCTCCTGCAGAGATGGTGTGCACCTACTTGGACTTAACCCATAGTAAGCCTGCAGTTTGCAAAGTAGTTGAATTTTGGAGTTCTACGTTAAATTCAGCTTTTATTAGTGAATAGGGTCAAAATTATTTAATATTCATCGGGGGACATTTTATCTAAGTGGTCGCTTGTTGTCACAAATATGAATCCGCTACATCACTTCCAAAAAATGAGTTTGCTCCTGTGGTGTACACGCAGCACTTCTGTGACAAGTATAAAACCCCTGCATCTGCCTTGCTAAATGTAACTCTTATGCCCTGTACACACGGCCGGATTTTCCCCAGTTGTCTTCCAGGACAGCCCTTGAGAGATGGAGTCCCTCCCATCAACCCAGGAAACACATTGCCAAACAGTTCAAAAGGCGGTCCCTCAGGTCCCTGGTCAGTCATTTGTGTTTCCTCCGTCGGAGGAACATGTTGCCAGGAACCAGAGAAGGACTCTATCTCTCAGGGGCTGCCTGAGGGGAGCGGAGCCGCACAGGGGGACCGGGTCCTATCCAGCGGCTCCAATCTAGTCCTACCTTTTTAAATTTGGGGCTCGGGTACCGTCCAGCTGACAGGAGCCGACCCGTTACCCCCCTCCTTCCAGTGCCGAGGTGTGCCAGGGACAGGTCGGTGCAGGTTCCCCCCAGGAGCAGTGCAGATGGTTTCTCCCATCACAGCTCTTTGCTACACACAGCGGTGGGGGTCGGAGACGCCGAGCGTCATTTTCGGCAGAACCGCGTCATCCCGTGTGCCGAGACTTCCGGTTCTCTACAGGCACAAGGAGGAGGGGAAGGCCCACGCTGAGGCCTGCAAGTCCCGACCAGCGTCTAGCTATACCGGACTAGCGGCGGGACCCGGAGCGTGAGGGGGACCATGGAGGCTACTTCCCAGGACACTCCGGTAGAGGCAGGCACCAGCCAAACCCAGGTAGGCTGCTGGGCAAGCCCTTACTGTGGTTTTTTTCTGGGGTTTTTTGTTGTAAGGCTGGGATTTGTAGTTCCCCATGGTGGTGGTTACCTCACAGTCCCGGGTGGATGCAGTGGTGGTTGCAGCACAGGTGTTTTGAGAGTTAAAAGGTTTCCTGATGCTAAAAAAAGTCTATTCTTTATTTTAGGGGAAGGAAGCTCCAAGGGAAGACAAGTCAGGCCGCAAAAAATGCCCTAACTGTGGAAATAAGTTGTCCTCAGACTCTAACAAAGCCTTATGCAAGCAGTGTATTGCAGGCTTACTTAAAACAGAGGCAGACTCTCCTTTGGCAAAATTCCTTGGCTCCTTTAAAGATGAGATGGCATCAACCTTTAAATCTCTCCGAGTTAATCGCAGATGTAGGCACGTCTGCTTCCACCAGTAAAGCAGCTGCGATTCCCTCCTCACCATGCCTTACAACACCCAGCTCTGGGGAGCCCCGTACAGTCAGGGAGCATAGCCCCGTGTTAGTTAGTCCTGAATCCTCTGACGCAGATTCAGATGAGGATCAGGCTGTAGCTAACAAAGTCGCAAACTACAAGCTGTCTCTGGAGGATGGTAGACGAGCTGTTGAGCGCCATTTATGATACGCTGGAAATTGATGAGGAAGAAACTCAATTGACCAGACATGATAAAATGTATGAGGCTCTGGGGAAAAAGAAAGCTAAGGTATTCCCTATACATAATGTGCTTTCTGACCTTGTCCGCAAGGAATGGGCCGAGCCAGATAAAAGTCTTCTTCCCAAATTCCCTAAAAAGGAGATTCCCCTTTGATGAGAGCCCAGAGGCGGTCTGGAATAAAAATCCTAAACTAGACGCCCCTCTGTCCAAAGTCTCAAAGCAGTCAGACCTTGCTTTTGAGGATAGGGGTCATTTTTAAAGGACCCCATGGACAGGAAAACAGACATAGTCTTAAAGAGGGCCTGGGATGCTTCTATGGCAGGTTTAAAACCAGCTCTGGCCACTTCTTGTGTAGCCAGGAATCTAGAGTTCTGGTTAGCCCAACTAGAAGAGCATCTAAAGGCAGGCACGCCTAGGGGGGAGATTTTAAAAACCTTCCCTATGCTTTTTAAGGTGACAAGTTTCATCTCTGACGCCTCCACTGATGCCATTAAATTTACGGCTAAAACAGCAGCGCTTTCGGTCGCAGCTAGGTCAGTCTGGATGAAAACTTGGTGGGGAGACACGGCGTCTAAAACACGCTTGTGCAGTGTCCCCTTTACAGGAGACTTAGTCTTCGGGCCTGAACTAGATACCGCCTTGGAAAGAACGGCGGATAAAAAGAAAACCTTTCCCATTAAAAAGAAAAATTTTCAAAGGAAATTTTTTCGTCCCTCAAAGGAACCCTCTAAGTCAGAGAAGGCGTTCAAGCCCAAAAAGCATTGGACAGGACAAAAAGGGAAAGGAAAAGGGGGCATACTTTTTAACCGCCCCAATTCAAACCCCAGTGACGTCAGAGTCCCGGTGGGAGGAAGATTAATGAATTTTCTCCCACAGTGGGAAAAGACAACCTCAAACGAGTTTGTCTTGAACATTATAAAAAGAGGGTATGCGCTGGAGTTTCACAGCGACCCACCCTCAAAGTTTCTTGTGACAAAGCTTCCAAGACACTCAGAAAAGGCCAAGGCCTTGCCTGTGTTAATAGGGGAAATGGTGGATCAAGAGGTATTGACACCAGTCCCTATTCAGGAACAGGGGGACGGTTTTTACTCGCACATTTTTGTGGTAAAAAAGCCGTCCGGGAGATTCAGACTAATCATGAACCTCCGACCTCTGAACCGCTCCATCCGATACAAAAAATTCCGGATGGAGTCTATCTACTCAATAAGGAATCTACTCCAAAAAGAGGTGTTCATGGCTACCCTGGATTTAAGGGACGCCTATCTGCATATCCCAATAAGGAAGGAATGCCAGAAATGTCTTCGGATGGCGATTCAGATGGACACCAAGGTGTATCATTTCCAGTGCAGAGCACTCCCTTTCGGACTATCGTCCTCTCCGAGAATCTTTACCAAGGTTCTCGGGGAGGCATTAGTTCCGTTAAGACTACAGTCAGTCACGATTATTCCATATCTAGACGACTTACTCCTCACGGCCCATTCGGAGAAACAACTTCGTCGGGACCTAGAGTTGACACAGATCAACCTGAGGCAGTTGGGGTGGATAGTCAGTCTAGAAAAGTCCAAGACTACCCCAACACAGGAAATTTTGTATTTGGGGTACAAGATCCTGTCAGTAGAGCAGAGTATAGTCCTGCCAGAAGAGAAGATATTGAATTTACGCCACAGAATGTCTTTTATTCAAGGCAGCGCCAGGGTTACAGTGAGGGAGGTGATGTCGGTCTTAGGACTGATGACAGCAGCCATTCCAGCTGTACAATGGGCCAGGTTCCATCAAAGAGACCTTCAGAGTTTTCTGTTGGAACAATTAAAAGACAGGGATCTGGAAGAAGAGGTTTCAATCCCCACCAGAGTAAAACGCTCCCTCTGGTAGTGGAAAGACTCAGAGAATTTGAACAAAGGGGTTCTCTGGATCTCTCCCATCACATCCATACTAACTACGGATGCGAGCAGCTGGGGGTGGGGAGCCCACCTCAACTCAGATTGGGCACAAGGCAGGTGGACGGCAGAGGAGATGCTCCTCTCGTCCAATTGGAAAGAGCTAACAGCGGTCCTCAGGGCTCTGTTATTCTTTCAGAATGCAATACAAGGTCATCATCTACAGGTCCGTTCAGACAATATGACGGCCGTAGCGTATATAAACAAGCAAGGGGGCACCAGAAGTCGTCGACTAATGCTGGTGGCCAATCGCATGTTTCTATGGGCAGAATCCAATCTGACTTCCATCTCTGCAGTTCACCTGAAAGGGGAGCTCAACAACACGGCAGATTTCTTGAGTCGACAGCAAGTGTCGAATCAAGAATGGTCTCTACACCCAGAGGTGTTCAAATATATAGCAGCTTACTGGGGAAAACCAGTAGTGGACCTGTTTGCAAGCAAGGAGAATGCAAAAGTTCCAAATTTTTGCTCGCTACACCCAGGAGATCAGCCCTGGGCAGTAGACGCCTTACAGATCCCATGGACTTTCAGTTTAGCGTATGCGTTTCCTCCGCTTCACCTCATCCCGAGAGTTTTAGCGAAGTTTCTAGTAGAGGAAACGTGTCTAATCTTAGTGGCACCGTTTTGGCCCAAGAGACCATGGTTCACAACGTTGCTACAGTTGACAGACCAACCTCCTCTGAGGCTTCCCTACAGACCAGACCTTCTGTCGCAGGGACCTCTCTTTCATCCACAAGTATCCATGCTGAACCTCTCAGCGTGGTTACTGAGGAAGAAATTTTGAGGAGCAAAGGCCTGTCTGACAGAGTGATTCAGACCCTGCTACAAAGTAGAAAACCTGTCACTCAGGCCATTTACAGGAAGGTCTGGAGAAAATTTAACAGCTGGTTGAACAGCCGAGGGGAGTTAAATACGGATACAGCAAATATCCTGCAGTTTCTCCAGGAGGGGATAGACAAAGGGCAAACTCCTAGTACTATTGAGGTCCAGATAGCGGCCTTAAGTGTGTACTTAGAGAAAAGTTTGCAGGAAGATCCTTTTATTGCTAGGTTCTGTAAAGCAATCTCCAGACGCAAACCAGTTAGACTTAACATCGCCCCATCCTGGGATCTATCAGTTCTAAGGGCATTTTTGGGGTCACCTTTTGAACCTATCTCAGAGGCCTCTCTAAGACTGGTCACTTTCAAGACGGTACTACTTGTGGCAATCACTTCAGCACGCAGAGTTAGTGAGATCCAAGCTCTCTCGGTCAGAGAGCCCTTCCTCCAAATTCTGGAAGACAGAGTCATCCTAAAGACAGACCCTGGGTTCTTACCAAAGGTGGCATCCAATTTCCATAGGTCACAAGATATTGTCCTCCCTTCTTTCTGTCAAAAGGCTTCAAACGAGAAAGAAAGGCGTTTTCATTTATTAGATGTGAGGAGGTGTATCCTGGAGTATCTTAGGGTAACCAATCCATTTAGAATCTCAGATTCACTTTTTGTTCTTTTTTCCGGACAACGTAAGGGGCAAAAAGCTTCTAAAGTCACCATAGCTAGGTGGATTAGGCTAGCTATAGCAGAGGGCTATAAGACAATAAACAAAGATCCTCCTGGGGGTATTAAAGCCCACTCCACAAGGGCATTATCAGCATCCTGGGCAGAAAGATCTGGTGCCACCCCGGAGCAAATATGTAAAGCAGCCACGTGGTCAAGCTTTTCCACCTTTACAAGGCATTATCGACTAGACTTAATGTCCAGTCAGGATCAGGCTTTTGGGAGAAAAGTTCTCCAAGCCGTGGTCCCCCCCTAATCTGGTGAGTACTTGGGGATCCTCTCAAGGGCTGTCCTGGAAGACAACTGGGGAAAACTGGAGTTAGACTTACCGGTAACTCCTTTTCCAGTGGTCTTCCAGGACAGCACGATCCCACCCTTTTTTGATTATGTGAATGTACTAACATTTTTACCTGTTATGGTTATGTTTTTTGCAGTTCCATCCTTCGGTTCTTGGTGAATGACTGACCAGGGACCTGAGGGACCGCCTTTTGAACTGTTTGGCAATGTGTTTCCTGGATCGATGGGAGGGACTCCATCTCTCAAGGGCTGTCCTGGAAGACCACTGGAAAAGGAGTTACCGGTAAGTCTAACTCCAGTTTTCCGATGGAAAATGTGTGATAGGACCTTGTCGGAAATTCCGATCGTGTACACAAAGTGCCACGCATGCTCAGAATAAATTAGGAGACGAAAACTATTGGCTACTGCCCCGTTTATAGACCCGACGTACGTGTTTTACGTCACCGTGTTTAGGACGATCAGATTTTCCGACAACTTTGTGTAACCGTGTGTATGCAAGACAAGTTTGAGCCAACATCCGTCGGAAAAAATCCATGGATTTTGTTGTCGGAATGTCCGATCGTGTGTACGGGGCATTAGGGAGCCACAAAAAATTTCCTTGGCACTTTGCTCTATTTCTTTCCCCAAACTATGACACCGTTCAATGTCCCTGTCACATTTAATGTATCCCCGTGTTTGTAGTTTGAGTAGAAATAGAAAAACGAGAAATGAGTAAAGAACATTTGTAGGGTGGGGCCTACTTAAGAGGGCTTGCTGCACGATTCAGAGTGAATGTTTGCAGGACAATATGTATTTCACGGAATTCACCCATTGTTTTCATACCTTTCCCCATATTTCTACATCACTTTCGACAACGATATGCCCTATGTGTATTGTGGGAGCTATTGGGCATATCTTGTTGGAAGCGTGTATGTGTTTTTTTTTTTTTTTTTTTGTATGTGACAGCTGGAATGCATCTTGGTAAATGTGATGGGTGAATCCTCCTCATTCCTCTTTAGATAGGTGTGTGTGTGTGTCAGTATGTGTGTTACATACTGTGCCATTCTAGCAGAAGGCAAAGACAGGTCACCAGTATTTCCTGTGGTCTCCCTACACCTAACCTTTCCCATTACTGTTTTTTGCACTGTATCTCTGTGTGGAGGTGGTCATTTTGGTGGAGGAAGTCCTCATGTCAGAACCTTCAGCAAGAACAGTGAGCGGTACAAAAATGGCATGACCACAGCTCACTCCAAATCTCATGAGACCAGCAGTTCCTTAGATCTTACACTGCAGATATACAAATATGAGGCTGTAGGCACTAAAGTTCCTAGACACCCCTAACAGCACGATGTACAATGATCTTTTTAAAGAGCAATTTTTAAAGGGTAGTTTTGTCAGGGTAATGCTTATGCACAATAAACTTTTCTAGATGTTTCCCATAACCTAGCAAATCTTCACTTCCCTTTTTTTTTTTTTTTTTTTTCTTTTTTTTTTTTTTCACTTTTGAGTTTAGATCCCCTTTTAAAAAATATTTAGCCCCTAGGAAGGTATATGCGCCCCCCTTTCCCTTTTTTTTTTGTCAGGACAAATGAAAGCAATAGAGGTAGCACAGTAGGTGTTGCAGAATAAAGCATTTTTTCTGTCAATTTTCAGGAATGACAGCTGCTGCTCCTCATTGCATCTGAATGTGACATTTAGGCTGCTTCTTATTGCTGCAGGTGATGGAACACAAAGAGCACAAACTGAATGGCAAAGTCATCGATCCAAAAAGGGCAAAGGCAATGAAGACAAAGGAACCAGTGAAGAAGATATTTGTGGGAGGTTTATCACCAGACACACCAGAAGACAAAATAAGGGAATACTTTGGGACATTTGGGGAGGTATATTTTACTCTTTTTAAGACTGTCTGCTTTTCAAGTTGATAAAAGGCAAGAGTATGATGAGTTAAACTGGTATGGACATATGGGTGTACCCTTTTTTTATTTATTTTTTTTCACCTTGCAATCCAAATCCTTCAGGTTGAAGCAATTGAGCTCCCCATGGACAACAAGACTAACAAAAGACGAGGCTTCTGTTTCATCACATTTACGGAAGAAGAGCCAGTGAAAAAAATCATGGAAAAGAAATACCATAATATTGGCTTAAGTAAAGTATGTTGAGCTAGTGGGAAAACTGTAAAGTAAAACAAACTTTTAAGACATTTTAGTACTGCCATTTGACAGGTTAAGCTTTGAGGTGTGTTTTTTTTTTTTTTATTTTTTTTTATTTTTTTTTTCTGTGAACCCCGTCAGCATGGCTTTCTTGCCCCTGTCCAGTCTCCTTGCAGAAAGGAAGTTGTCAGTTCACATCTTGTTTCTCTCTGGAAAAAGATGGAGTTCACCTTTCGTAACATATTAAACCCATATTCAGGACCGCCTGAAAAAAAAACATGACTGAGTGGGGCTCCTGCTGTGTCACTCATTCAGTGTTCTGCCTTTGCGACTGTCGGCTTGTAGTTTTCATTGAACTATCATGGCACTGTGGTAGTGCATTCTCTCCTGTCAGATTGTATCTGCTTGCCCATACAGACACACAAACATACTGACAGATCTACAGGAGACCAGCATGGCACTATTGATCTGCTGATCGCTGGTGCAATGTTTTAGAGCAGGTGTCTTCAAACTGCAGCCTGAGGGCCGGATGTAGCCCTTTGCTAGCCTTCATCCGGCCCTTGGGGCACTATTCCTCCCACTGACAATGGGCCAATATTTCTTCCACTAATACCAATGATGGGGAACTACTTCCCCTCCTACTGACCACCAACACTAAGGCCCTGTTTATTCTCACTGAGGCTGGGCCCATTTTCTACCCCTACTGGCCACAATCCTTCCCCCCCTAAAGTCTGTAGCACTATAAACTGGCCCTTTGCTTGAAAAGTTTGGAGACCCCTGCTTTAGAGGCTCCAGAAACAAAAAATAATAAATGCACTTTTTTTTAATTTTTTTTTTTAAGGTGAACTTGTCTTTTTTTTTTAAAGCTCTAGTCCAGCTTAAGTGTACATTCAAATTTTCCAGAACCCAAAGCAGCCTAAAATAGCTTGGCTGCTTAACTTGGACAATTTCTGGCACTGTCCTTTGCAGACTGGCTGATCTAGCACTACTCCTCTGAGTTGAATAACGCCCAGCTTCATTTAACCTAGTTCCTGTAAGGGCCCTTTCACGCGGGGGCGGTAAAGCGGCGCTATTGCAAGCGGCGCTTTACCGTCGGTGTTCGGCCGCTAGCGGGCGGTTTTTACCCCCCACTAGCGGCCGAGAAAGGGTTAAAAACCACCGCAAAGCGCCTCTGCAGAGGTGCTTTGCCGGCGGTATAGCTGCTCCGTCCCATTGATTTCCATGGGCAGGAGCGGTGAAGGAGCGGTATACAACTCCGCTCCTGCACCGCTCCGAAGATGCTGCTTGCAGGACTTTTTTTCCCGTCCTGCTAGTGCACCGCTCCAGTGTGAAAGCCCTCGGGGCTTTCACACTGGAGACAAAGCAGCGGGACTTTCGGGTCGGTTTGCAGGCGTTATTATTGGCGCAATAGCGCCTGCAAACCGCCCCAGTGTGAAAGGACCCTTAGCCCAGGTGCTACAATTCATAGAAGATTGCTGCACACCGCTGTACCATGTCATTACATGAGAACAGAGGATCTGTGATGATTGGACCAAAGATCCATGGAAAAAGTTAAGTATAGTGGGTATTCCTTTCTCTATGGCAGGAGGGTGGTGGAACTGGCAAGTCTGGAGCTGGACTGTAACTTAATATAAAAATTCCTAAAGCCACAAACAGCAGCTGTAAAAAAAAACGTCCAGTGTGCATGAGGCCTAATGGGAGAGACCGAGAAAACGTGGGACACAGTGGGCTGTAGGGGTGCAGTGAACTGGAAGAGTTTGACTTCTTACTATCTGTTTTGGGCATTGATACATAATATGGCAGTTTCTAAGTTGGTCCAGAGATCCCAGCACCTTAAATCATGTGTTTGCTGTGGTCTCTGGATGGTTGCACAGTGAGAAACACCAAGGCTGTACTCCTAGCTTGTATACACCTGCTAATGTTTAGAGCCCAGGGCAAGTATAAGGCTGCTTTCACGCTGATGCATTTTTTATCATGCTAAAAATGCAACAAGAATGCAATCCCTTTAAAATCTATGGAACTCTTCACACCACTGCAGTGTGTTTTGAAAAGTTCTGCATGCTGCAGTTTTGGAATCTGCACCAAAAGCCAAGGTCCCCTGCGTTGTGTTTTTGGTGCATTTGCTGTCGCATTTCACTGGTGCATGCTGGGTAAAAGGCACCAAAAAGCACATGTGTTTTTTACAGCGTGTTTGTTTTTTTTGTTTAATAAAGGTATTAAAGGTTATTAACCACTTGACGACCGCCTCACGCCGATGTACGTCGGCAAAGTGGCACGGACAGGCAAAATCACGTACAGGGTACGTGATTTGCCTTCCGCGGGTGGGGGGTCCGATCGGACCCCCCCCCGGTGCCCGAGGCGGTCGTCTTTTGTCCAGCGGCGATCGGTGATGAGGGGGAGACCATCCGTTCGTGGCCCCCCCCTTGCGATCGCCGCCGGCCAATGAGAATCTTCCTTTGCTGCTGTATGCTAAACAGCAGCAAAGGAAATGATGTCATCTCCCCTCGGGTCGGTATTTTCCGTTCCGGCCCGAGGAGAGAAGACATCAATGTGAGTGCACCAACACACACACACACACAGTAGAACATGCCAGGCACACAAAACACCCCGACCCCCCCCAATCACCCCCCCCCCCCCCCCCCCTGTCACAAACTGACACCAGCAGTTTTTGTTTTTTTTTTTTTTTTTTTGTTTTTTTTTCTGATTACTGCATAGTGTCAGTTTGTGACAGTTACAGTGTTGGGACAGATACTGTTACCCCCCTGTAGGTCTAGGGTACCCCCCTAATAAAGTTTTAACCCCTTGATCACCCCCTGTCACCAGTGTCACTAAGCGATCATTTTTCTGATCGCTGTATTAGTGTCGCTGGTGACGCTAGTTAGTGAGGTAAATATTTAGGTTCGCCGTCAGCGTTTTATAGCGTCAGGGACCCCCCTATACTATCTGATAAATGTTTTAACCCCTTGATTGCCCCCTAGTTAACCCTTTCACCACTGATCACCGTATAACCGTTACGGTTGACGCTGGTTAGTTTGTTTATTTTTTTATAGTGTCAGGGCACCCGCCGTTTATTACCGAATAAAGGTTTAGCCCCCCGATCGCCCGGCGGTGATATGCGTCGCCCCAGGCAGCGTCAGATTAGCGCCAGTACCGCTAACACCCACGCACGCAGCATGCGCCTCCCTTAGTGGTATAGTATCTGATCGGATCAATATCTGATCCGATCAGATACTATACTAGCGTCCCCAGCAGTTTAGGGTTCCCAAAAACGCAGTGTTAGCGGGATCAGCCCAGATACCTGCTAGCACCTGCGTTTTGCGCCTCCGCCCAGCCCACCCAAGTGCAGTATCGATCGATCACTGTCACTTACAAAACACTAAACGCATAACTGCAGCGTTCGCAGAGTCAGGCCTGATCCCTGCGATCGCTAACAGTTTTTTTGGTAGCGTTTTGGTGAACTGGCAAGCGCCAGCGGCCTAGTACACCCCGGTCGTAGTCAAACCAGCACTGCAGTAACACGTGGTGACATGGCGAGTCCCATAAGTGCAGTTCAAGCTGGCGAGATGGCAAGCACAAGTAGTGTCCCGCTGCCACCAGAAAGACAAACACAGGCCCGTCGTGCCCATAATGCCCTTCCTGCTGCATTCGCCAATCCTAATTGGGAACCCACCGCTTCTGCAGCGCCCGTACTTCCCCCATTCACATCCCCAACCAAATGCAGTCGGCTGCATGAGAGGCATTTTTATGTCCTCCCGAGTACCCCTACCCAACGAACCCCCCAAAAAAGATGTCGTGTCTGCAGCAAGCGCGGATATAGGCGTGACGCCCGCTATTATTGTCCCTCCTGTCCTGACAATCCTGGTCTTTGCATTGGTGAATGTTTTGAACGCTACCATTCACTAGTTGAGTATTAGCGTAGGGTACAGCATTGCACAGACTAGGCACACTTTCACAGGGTCTCCCAAAATGCCATCGCATTTTGAGAGACCCGAACCTGGAACCGGTTACCGTTATAAAAGTTAGTTACAAAAAAAGTGTAAAAAAAAAAAAAAATATGAAATAAAAAAAAATAGTTGTTTTATTGTTCTCTCTCTCTCTATTCTCTCTCTCTATTGTTCTGCTCTTTTTTACTGTATTCTATTCTGCAATGTTTTATTGTTATTGTTATTATGTTTTATCATGTTTGTTTTTCAGGTGTGTAATTATTTACACTTTACTGTGCTTTATTGTTAACCATTGTTAACCATTTTTTTGTCTTCAGGTACGCCATTCACGACTTTGAGTGGTTATACCAGAATGATGCCTGCAGGTTTAGGTATCATCTTGGTATCATTCTTTTCAGCCAGCGGTCGGCTTTCATGTAAAAGCAATCCTAGCGGCTAATTAGCCTCTAGACTGCTTTTACAAGCCGTGGGAGGGAATGTCCCCCCCCCCCCCCCCCCACCGTCTTCCGTGTTTTTCTCTGGCTCTCCTGTCTCAACAGGGAACCTGAGAATGCAGCCGGTGATTCAGCCAGCTGACCATAGAGCTGATCAGAGACCAGAGTGGCTCCAAACATCTCTATGGCCTAAGAAACCGGAAGCTACGAGTATTTCATGACTTAGATTTCGCCGGATGTAAATAGCGCCATTGGGAAATTGGGGAAGCATTTTATCACACCGATCTTGGTGTGGTCAGATGCTTTGAGGGCAGAGGAGAGATCTAGGGTCTAATAGACCACAATTTTTTCAAAAAAGAGTACCTGTCACTACCTATTGCTATCATAGGGGATATTTACATTCCCCGAGATAACAATAAAAATGATTAAAAAAAAAAATATGAAAGGAACAGTTTAAAAGTAAGATTAAAAAAGCAAAAAAATAATAAAGAAAAAAAAAAAAAAAAAACACCCCTGTCGCCCCCTGCTCTCGCGCTAAGGCGAACGCAAGCGGCGGTCTGTCGTCAAACGTAAACAGCAATTGCACCATGCATGTGAGGTATCACCGCGAAGGCCAGATCGAGTGCAGTAATTTTTCCAGTAGACCTCCTCTGTAAATCTAAAGTGGTAACCTGTAAAGGCTTTTGAAGGCTTTTAAACATGTATTTATTTTGTTGCCACTGCACGTTTGTGCGCAATTTTAAAGCATGTCATGTTTGGTATCCATGTACTCGGCCTAAGATCATCTTTTTTATTTCATCAAACATTTGGGCAATATAGCGTGTTTTAGTGCATTAAAATTAAAAAAAGTGTGTTTTTTCCCCAAAAAATGCGTTTGAAAAATCGCTGCGCAATTACTGTGTGAAAAAAAAAAATGAAACACCCACCATTTTAATCTGTAGGGCATTTGCTTTAAAAAAATATATAATGTTTGGGGGTTCAAAGTAATTTTTTTGCAAAAAAAAAAAAACTTTTTCATGTAAACAATAAGTGTCAGAAAGGGCTTTGTCTTCAAGTGGTTAGAAGAGTGGGTGATGTGTGACATAAGCTTCTAAATGTTGTGCATAAAATGCCAGGACAGTTCAAAACCCCCCCAAATGACCCCATTTTGGAAAGTAGACACCCCAAGCTATTTGCTGAGAGGCATGTCGAGTCCATGGAATATTTTATATTGCGACACAAGTTGCGGGAAAGAGACAAATTTTTTTTTTTTTGCACAAAGTTGTCACTAAATGATATATTGCTCAAACATGCCATGGAAATATGTGAAATTACACCCCAAAATACATTCTGCTGCTTCTCCTGAGTACGGGGATACCACATGCGTGAGACTTTTTGGGAGCCTAGCCGCGTACGGGACCCCGAAAACCAAGCACCGCCTTCAGGCTTTCTAAGGGCGTGAATTTTTGATTTCACTCTTCACTGCCTATCACAGTTTCGGAGGCCATGGAATGCCCAGGTGGCACAAAACCCCCCCAAATGACCCCATTTTGGAAAGTAGACACCCCAAGCTATTTGCTGAGAGGTATAGTGAGTATTTTGCAGACCTCACTTTTTGTCACAAAGTTTTGAAAATTGAAAAAAGAAAAAAAAAAATGTTTTTTCTTGTCTTTCTTCATTTTCAAAAACAAATGAGAGCTGCAAAATACTCACCATGCCTTTCAGCAAATAGCTTGGGGTGTCTACTTTCCAAAATGGGGTCATTTGGGGGGGTTTTGTGCCACCTGGGCATTCCATGGCCTCCGAAACTGTGATAGGCAGTAAAGAGTGAAATCAAAAATTTTCACCCTTAGAAATCCTGAAGGCAGTGATTGGTTTTCGGGGTCCAGTACGCGGCTAGGCTCCCAAAAAGTCCCACACATGTGGTATCCCCATACTCAGGAGAAGCAGCTAAATGTATTTTGGGGTGCAATTCCACATATGCCCATGGCCTGTGTGAGCAATATATCATTTAGTGACAACTTTATGAAAAAAAAAAAAAAAAAAAAAATAAAAGTGTCACTTTCCCGCAACTTGTGTCAAAATATAAAATATTCCATGGACTCAATATGCCTCTCAGCAAATAGCTTGGGGTGTCTACTTTCCAAAATGGGGTCATTTTGGGGGGTTTTGTGCCATCTTGGCATTCCATGGCCTCCGAAACTGTGATAGGCAGTGAAGAGTGAAAGCAAAAATTTACACCCTTAGAAATCCTGAAGGCGGTGATTGGTTTTCGGGGCCCCGTACGCGGCTAGGCTCCCAAAAAGTCCCACACATGTGGTGTCCCCATACTCAGGAGAAGCAGCTAAATGTATTTTGGGGTGCAATTCCACATAGGCCCATGGCCTGTGTGAGCAATATATCATTTAGTGACCACTTTTTGTAAATATTTTTTTTTTTTTTTTTTTTTTTGTCATTTTTCAATCACTTGGGACAAAAAAAATAAATATTCAATGGGTTCAACATGCCTCTCAGCAATTTCCTTGGGGTGTCTACTTTCCAAAATGGGGTCATTTGGGGGGGTTTTGTACTGCCCTGCCATTTTAGCACCTCAAGAAATGACATAGGCAGTCATAAACTAAAAGCTGTGTAAATTCCAGAAAATGTACCCTAGTTTGTAGACGCTATAACTTTTGCGCAAACCAATAAATATACGCTTATTGACATTTTTTTTACCAAAGACATGTGGCCGAATACATTTTGGCCTAAATGTATGACTAAAATTTAGTTTATTGGATTTTTTTTATAACAAAAAGTAGAAAATATCATTTTTTTTCAAAATTTTCGGTCTTTTTCCGTTTATAGCGCAAAAAATAAAAACCGCAGAGGTGATCAAATACCATCAAAAGAAAGCTCTATTTGTGGGAAGAAAAGGACGCAAATTTCGTTTGGGTACAGCATTGCATGACCGCGCAATTAGCAGTTAAAGCGACGCAGTGCCAAATTGGAAAAAGACCTCTGGTCCTTAGGCAGCATAAAGGTCCGGGGCTCAAGTGGTTAAATGGCATCTAAAATATAATGTTCATAAAGAACATAAATGATGTGCTGTAGTAAGGTGGATAGATTTTGTTTTTTGTTTGTTTAGCCTAAATGTTTTTATTTAATTTTAATTTTCTATTTTTTTTAGTGTGAAATTAAACTAGCGCTTTCAAAGGAACAGTATCAGCAGCAACAGCAGCAGTGGGGAGCAAGAGGCGGAGGGTCTTCAACAAGGTCCAGAGGAAGAGGAGGTTAATGCATTAAGCCATTAAATAAAATATATATGTTAATATG